>CM061560.1:260428884-261048051 GCA_030864225.1 Capsicum baccatum var. pendulum | reverse complement strand
GCTTAAGTATTAGTAAGAGACATACAACAAATAGAATTTAGAACAAGAAAAAAGGAACTTCACAGTAAGTAACAACAACTAACGAGTCAAATTTTAGAATGCATATTAGACACTGTAAGTTACTGCAAAAATTGATACAAAATTTGTTAAATTTGATTGCGGAGTAAAAGTTGTTAGGCTAGCCGTTGATAGAAACATGAAAGAACTATAATCAATATGGTGAAAAATCCTCCAAACTCCAATCACATCTTATTCTATTTTCTTGGCACAAAACATGTGATACAGGCAAAACCCAGGTATCATAAATTGCACAACCTCTTTCCTAAAATCTATTTGCATGAAAAATCTAGGGCTCACTTATTAACTAATGAACAGTTTATAAGAAAATTACATTCTTAAATCTGTACACAAAAGACTCTATAGACTTTTGGATCATGGAGTTCTCTGTTTGTTTCACTGCTTTAGAAGCTTGATTCAAACTTTGGATTCCATGACCTAAACTGGCAATTGAAGGAGCTGCTGGAAGAGATTCAGCAGCACAGTCTATTCCATCTCCATACACAAGCAAGCCTGCACAAGTAGCTACACTACACCCAAATGTAGCACATAGCAGAAAGTCAATAGGTTGTACTCGGTGTTTCCTCATAATTTCATGGAATGCCTTTCTCATAGTTGAGATGCTAGTTTTCTCCGTAAAGGCTATAACGCCATGTGTCACCGCACGTATTTTCTCTGCAGAAGCAACATATCAGTGTATCCCAAGACTTGATAAAAACTTTGATCCAAACACTTTAAAATGCACCCTTTCAACATTTTAATAGGAGGAGAATTACAACAATATCGTAAATCAAGTATATAAGAAGTTCGATGTTTAAAAATATAAAAGAATTAATGTAGTACGAATTAGCAATAAAAGTTTGTTAAATTAATTTATAAGCCAAAATATACTAACCTAAAATGAAACCTAGTTGATCAAAATAAAATTGATCAAATGACCAAACCGCTAACATCCTATTACACTGATGGTAATGTCACAATAACTTCAACTTGAAGTAGGATTGTGGTTATATAAAATTATGGGATTGTTTGACAAGTTGTTGGCATGTCGCTTCATTAATTCTTTATGCATAGAAAATTTATCTGTAGGTAACGAATTTTTATACCAAATAGAAACCAAGAAAACAGTATAAAACATCAATATTATTCCGCCCTATAGTTCTTCTAGTTTATCCACTGATCTATACATTGACACACATTAATCTCCAGTCTCACACATAGACCAGATATTGATCGGATACGTGATGCTTAGGTTGGTTAACCTAAATTAGAGGAACTCCAAGAGCCGCTCGAGGAAACACAACAAGCTGTATTTGAGTTCACTGACATACCTGAGAATGTTGGGCACCAACTCCAGCTATAGCGCCATTAGAACCCCCTAAAGAAGAAGGGTATTGCCTTTCAATGGCTTCAAGTTTCTTTTTTCTTTTCTTATTCAGCAGTCAACAATATCCATGATCTGCAAGCATAGACTTCAAATTGTGATATCCAAAATAAAAGTGCAGTTCATATTATATTTACAGAAGCAGTTGATGACCTTCCAGAGTAATAAAGGGAAATGTTCGTGCATCTGATGTAGAACAGGAGAATGGAAACAGTTTTAACTTAATGATTTGCATCTGATGTAGAACAGGAGAATGAAAACATGTTTTAACTTTGGTTCGAAATGTGTCATGATACTGTTTTACAACTAAATCTAACTTACCTTTGTATCTACATCTGGTGATGTATGCATGAGGCCATTCAGGTTCAGAGGTCTCTGCCCTTTTAAGTCAGAAAATGATGCTGGGCATTTGGATCTCATTGGTGTTATCTATGGTTGGGAAACTACAGAGTGCTACTTTAATAACCTTACTGATTAACAGAAGAATGATAAGACTTTTGGTGCATTATTCAACTGTTATATTAAACAGCAAGGTCCGACTTTCTAAACATAATAAACAACAGATGACAACGAATAAAAGTCAAAGACTACTTGTATGTGATAGTACTAGCACAGACTTGGAGTTCTAAACAACCACCAAACTTAAGACGACAAGATTAGGTTAAGATATTAATACAACACTCAACCACCAACTATGTGTGAACATACCAGAATACAAGGTTTTCTAGCAGCTAGATACAATAAGGTCAACCGCTGCATACGCTAAATTCGTCGAGTGCAGGAACCTTCACCAAGTTAGGATCAAATCAGATTAAAACGGAGAAAAGAGGACACCCCCTTCCTAAACTTAGAAGCTTGAAATGCTAAATTCACCATAGAGTAAATACACAATTGTTTGAAACAAAATAACACTCACGGGGTTATATATCACCGGGGATGAAATTTCACGAGGCTCTCCATCTTATCATATGCTAAGACCCCCATTTTCCATATCAAAAACAAGTCTTTTTGTTCATTTAACATCTCAAAATACAAATGCAAAATGGCAACATTAATTGTATTAGCACCCAAGAAGCCCCGAAGAATCAACACCACCTTACCATCCCCCTTCCCTACAACAACACTTGAAAAGAAATACTTTCTTCCCACGACCTGAGACGCATACTGACTCAACGATAATTTAACTGGATTCGTGCACACCACACACTTGCTCTTTTGCAAAAAACGATTAACAGAAGAGTTAAATGCAACAAACACTTTATAAGCAAATAAAGAAAGCACCCGGTTAGCTATCTCGGGTACTAAATTCTGTTCTTGAATTACAAGTTTAATGCCTGTGAGATTTGCAGCCAAGCAAATTAGAAATGAAATGAACCTACAAGTTTCAATCACTATATCGTGTTTGAATTCTTTAAGTATTTGGGAACTTTTAATTAGGGATTTCATAAGAACAAAAGGGAGAAAGATTAAAGAAGAAATTAAGAGAAAAAGCTTACCTCAATTGGAAGAACTTGCTGAGAAGATAAAGAGAACTAATGGAGGCTTCTGGAATCATGATATTTGTGTGAAACAGGTGAAGAGAATGGTACAGAAACGGAGGCTTCTAGAACTGATATAATATATTAATTATCATTTTGCCCCTTAGTGTATGGATTAAAAGACTATTCTGCCCTTGGTCGTCTCTTGCTTCACCTTTCTATATAGTAATAATTAATGAAATTATATTGAATATGTCGTTCCATATTACTCTCTTCATATGAGTGATGGATCTAGGATTTTCACTCAAATGAGTTCGAAAATAAAACTATAACGCTTAGTATTAGAACTTGAAACTTCCTAAAAATAGGATATCTTACGTACGCAATGTAATTTTTTACCAAAGAGGTTCGGTTGAACACCCCACACCTCCTTTATTCAACCATGATTCATATATTATTTATGAAATTATATTGAATATGTTGTTGTAGTTGTTATCGCATAGAGATAAAAGATAAATGAATTGTTCATTTGGGAAAATGTTGAGTCCAAAATGAATATTCACTTTTTGGAAAGACAATTCAAACTTCATACTTAGGTTTGAAATTTTGATTCCCAAATGACTAAATTTTAAATGCTTTTATAAGTTTTGACTATATCTTAAATTGTTGTCCACTTAGATAGTGAACAATTGACAAATAACCACTTTTTAGACCAACAATTTAAAATTTAAATTCAACCATAGTTTAAAACTAACAAAACAATATCTACTTTTTAGTAAGTAATAATACTCTTAATACGTACGATCATTTCTATTTTACTATTTCGAACTCAAATGAAAATTTGTCAAAATTCTAACCTTGAAGGTTTATCCATAAGACTGGTGGAAGTTAAAAGTTTAAGACCATCCATTTTCAAGGTCAACAACAATAATAGCATATCAAGTGAAATCCACAAGTAGGATTGAAAAAAGGTAGAGTATGTACAGATTTTATCCCAACATCATGAAGGTAGAGAGACTATTTTTGAAGTACTCTTGGTTCACATATAGTAAATTAAAATAGTAATAAAAAGAAAAAACAAAAGTGAAGAAATATGACCGCTAATAAGAAAAACTGTATCGAACATCCAGGAAAGGGACAATTACAATAACAACAAAATAGTATGATGATTGAAATATAATAAATAACGTATAGTAACAAGTAACAAAAGAAGAAACTATACCGTATAACTCCAGTTTCTTAACTTATGCCATATAACTTAATTCCTACAAAACTTCTATCGAGCGAGATAAAAATTCTCTAAACTTATGCCGAGCCATTTAGATTGGATAGATAGATACTTTGGCCCACAAATTATCATTAAAATGAGCAGCAATAAAATTAAAGATAATAAGAGTTGATGTTAAAAATTAAAGATCACCTCGAAATAGGGTTAATCCGTGCAATAACTTCCTTGAAAAAATCACAGAATTAGAAAAATATCAATACCTAATTTACATAATCATATCTAACTTTTAAAAAATTACAAAACAACGCGTATCTTCAAATACACGTGTATTTGAAGATGCATGTTCTTACAACACCTAGCACAACAAATACCCGTGTATCTAAAGATACATGTTCTTGTAAAAAATGTGTATATGAAGATACACATATATACGATTTCAGCCGATATATCTAAGTTACATGATAAATACTGTAATCTTTAAAACCTACGTTACGCTCTGTAATTATTATAGTCTAAAAACTCCTACATTTTTGTAGATTGCTTTAACTTCGTTTTGATGCCCAATTCAGCTGGCCCAATTATTTGGATAACCCAACCCAAATAGGGTAAACTTTCAACAAGCCCAGCCCAATTAAATTAGATCCTTTTTACATCAAATTAACCCTCAACGTTTAGATAATATCAACAATACCCCTCTGCCACATCCTAAAACCCTAGCAAACCATTTTCCCCCAAAAAAACTCAAATCTGAAATTTCATCAAAAATGGAAATCCTAATTAAATCACGACCGTTGATCAGAACCTTTCCAAACTTCAAATCAATCTCAACTGTCCCTTTCCTCTATCAAGAACCTCAACTCGCCGGAACTCCGCCGGAATCAACCACCACTGCCACCACCACCGCTAGCCCACTACCTCCAAATCCCTCCTCCGGCAGTCCACTTTACAATGAAAATTGGCGATCCCCCTTTGTATCAACCGGTCAATTTGCATCATCGTCAATCGTACCGTTACCATTCATACGCCAAGCTCCAGCGATGCGTAATCAAACCATGTCGGAGACTCTTGATGTAAAAGGTATACTGGATACATTCGGTAATTGGGTGACTACGCAAAATTGGGAAGATATGAAGCAACTGTTTGAGTTTTGGATTCGATCATTGGATAGAAATGGGAAACCGAATATGCCGGATGTGAATTTGTTTAATCATTATTTACGGGCTAATTTGATGTTGGGTGCTAGTGCTGATGATTTGTTGGGTATTGCTAGTCAAATGGAGGAGTATGGACTTGTTGCTAATACTGCTTCGCATAATTTGATCTTGAAAGCTATGTTTCAATCGGGAGAACCGGTGGCGTGGGTTGATAAAGCTGTTAAATTGCTCGAAAGGTCTGTTTTTTGATGGCATTTCGTGGGTTTGAATGTGTTTGTTTATGCATTTACGGGTCGTTTGGTAGTTTGATAGAACTATGCATGTATTATGCAGGTATTAGTTATGCGAGTATTTTGTTATGTGGGTATTTGTTATACGGATAGTAGTTATGAGAGTATTCGCTATTTTTGATGGAATTCATTGGCTTTGAATATATTTGTTTATGCATTTAGGAGTCGTTTGGTAGCTGATTAGAATTATGCAGGTATTAGTTATGCGAGTATTTAGTTATGTGGGCAGTAGTTATGCGAGTATTAGCTATTCCATCTTCTAGCTCACACAAGATAATAAACCAATTCCTTTAGTGGGAGCTAATTTGATGATAGGTGCTAGTGCTGATGATTTGTTGGGATTAGCTAGTCAAATGGAGGAGTATGGGCTTGTTACTAATATTGTTTGCATAATTTGATCTTGAAAGCTATGTTTCAGTCGGGAGAACTGGTGTCGTGGGTTGCTAAAGCTGTTAAATTGCTCGCAAGGTTTGTTTTTTGATGGCATTTCGTGGATTGTAATGTGTTTGTTGTAGGCATTTAGGAGTCGTTTGGTAGCTAGTAAAGAAGCTAACTTTTTCATATTTACGTTATACAACGTTTGTAGCTAGTCAAATTGAGGATTATGGACTTTTTTTCATGCTGCTTTGCATAATTTGACATTAAAAGCTATGTTTGAATCGAGAGAACCGTTGTTGTGGGTTGATATAGCTGTTAAATAGCTCGAAAAGGTTCATGTGTTGATGGAATTACTTGGGTTTGGATGTGTTTATTCTATGCATTTAGGGGTCGTTTGGTAGTTAGTGAAGAAACAAGTTATGCATGTATTAAGGGGTCGTTTGGTAGCTGGTTTGGAGTTGAGTTATGTAGTTAATAAATCCTGTATAAGTAATACGATGTTTGTATAAATAATACGATGTTTGGTAGTTGGTTAGGGGGCAAGTTATATTCATGTAGAAAATTAATAAGACGTTGATTTGCAATTTAGAAACCCGCATAACTAATGTATGTATAAGCTGTCAAACCAGTGTTCAGTGAAGCGTGATGCGGAAAAAAGCGACAAGGCTCTGCATCACGCATTATGCGATGCGTGATGCGATGCGACCGCATCATTGAAGTGATGCGCAATTTAATTAAAAAAAATACCTATAGAGCATTCAAATAGTAAGTTATAACTGAAAGGACCACAATAACTATATAATCAACAATAAAGACAATATATTTTAGCAAAAGTTCTAATGAAACACCAACAAATCAGCTCAAAGAAAAACAAACCCAAAAAAAAAGAAGAAAAATCAAATCTAAATTAATAATGGTTCAATCTAAAGCTCTTCTAGTTCATTAAGATTGTCCAATTCTTCTATTCCTTGAGTACCGATTCTTCTATTTCGGTCTTTTCTTAAACTTATACTTCTGACTCTTTTTTTAAAATTTTAAAATTATTCATTAAAAAAATTCACTTCCAGCCCTTTTTCTTTAATTTAAAAATTGCCAAAAAATAAAAAAAATCCATAATGCGCTCACATCGCATCGCCTTCCGCATCGCATCATGCAACAGGGCTTGATGCACCCGCAATTCTCAGATTGCACTGCTGGGAGCCCACATCGCGTTGCATCAGCGCATAATGCGATGTTGCGGTCGCAATTTTGAACAGTGTCGAACTGCTCAAAAGGTTCATGTTTTTGATGGAATTCATTGGCTTTGGATATATTTGTTGTATGCATTTAGGTGTTGTTTGGTAATCGGTTTTGTTTCTTAGGTATCTAAATTGCAAACTAAACATGTTAGTAATCTTATACATTGATAACTTACTTCCTAACTAGCTACTAAATGTTGTAATTATTACTTTTACCGTAATTAATACATGGATAAGTTACCTTTATTAGCTACCAAACCCTTGAGTTATACTACAACAACATACCTAATGTAAGGGTAGGATGGACGCGGACCTTACCTCTACCTTTGCAGGACATAGAGGCTGTTTCTGATAGACCATCGGCTCAAAAGAAATGTAACTAATGCAGGAAAGTAAGAAAGAAAACGAGACAACTAAGTTGCAAATGTATAGAACTAGTGTAACAACATATTTTTTGCATTCAAGTTATATAAAATGGTATTCTTTCAGTATAGGGTTGTTGCTCTGCTTTTAGGTTACAGATCCATGCTTATTATACACAATTAGGTAACCTACATTTATTCGGGTATAAAAATTAAAACTTTGTATGAAAATGGTGACCCCTTTATTTGTTTTGTTGTTCATTTATATGAAATTGCAACGCTAGCCCTTATATGAAACAGCCTCTCTCTACTTCCGCTGAGGTAGCGGTATGGACTTGCGTACATTTTACCCTCCCCAGACCCCACTTTGTGGGAATACACTGGGTTTGTTATTGTTGTTGTTGTTGGAGAGAGTTGGTTGAGATTGGTATTGAGCTCAAGAATTCATTGCAGCAAAAGAAAAACAACAGAGAAAACCTCAGGCTTAAAAACTAGCAAGTTGAGAGTTTTAAGACCTTTATGTTCATAGATAGAAATATGGAATTTACAAGCCATGTATATTTAGGTGAAGGTATTATTACATTTGTCGTGGTATTAACATTTGCGACCCTTTTGATTCACTGAAGGGGAATCCAGGAGTATGGTGGTGTATTTTTCTTGGAAGATTTCATAGTAGGGGTATTCTCAACAGGATTAACTTTTCCATTTTCCCTTTTTTTTCTGCATTGAATTGAAAGCGGAACCAGAAGTAATGTATAGGCAAAGTTCTGCTGCCCTTTATTTATCATATAATCATAATTCTATACTGTACAACACACTAAGAAGCTTTGCCAGATTTAGCCGGTTTTGTGATACAGCCATCAGCTGGTTGCAACTGCCTAATCAAACTTCTCTATTTGTCCTCACCAAAACAATGGAACATTTAAAATAACGGAGTGGAGAATTGCCTACAACAACAACATACCCAGTATATTCCCACAAAGTGTGGGTCTGGGGAGGGTAAGTGTACGCAGTCCATACCACTAGGCACTACCTCAGAGGTGAGATAGAGAAGCTGTTTCCCATAGACTTCCCTCGAGGCAAAAACATTCTAGAAAAAAAATAGTAAAGGGACAAGAAACAATATTAGGTATTAACACCCCAAATAATAACATAAACAAGACTATCACTAAGTAATACAACAAACTATAACACACTTTGAAACAAGACTAGCACTATGACTACTTGCACAGATAACAAAACAAAATCCTCCTACCTACTAGCAAGGACGCACTCCTTCCTACTATTCGTCTACCCTAATTCGCATCCTGCCCACCTTCCTATTTAGGTTCATGTCCTCGGTTAGTAGCTGTTGAAGCTACGCCATGTAATGTCTAATCATCTCTCTCCAATACTTCTTCGGTCTGCCTTTACCTCGCCTGAATCCATCCCTCACCAACCTTTCACACCTCCGCATTGGGGCATCCTTGCACCTCCTCATCACATGCCCGAACCATCTCAACCTCGCTTCCCGCATCTACTGAAGCCACTCCTGCCTTATCTCGAATAATCTCATTTCTAATCCTATCTTTCCTAATAAGCCTACACATCCATCGTAGCATTCTCATCTCCGCCACCTTCATCTTTTGGATGTGAGAACTGCCTCTAAACTCAAATGACTGAGTCTTGTCAAAACTATTTCCACTGCAGCGAAAGTTTGAACTTCTCGTCACGTAGGTTACTATTGGATTGATAACTTTGTTATTTGGTATGTATTTTCCTTTAGTTTAGTATTGCTGATAACTTAATTTTGCCATATGTCTTTGCTCCTCTTTGTCCCTACTATACTTCCTTTGTCTCTGCTTGGATATTCCTATATTCTCTGGTTTCTTTCGATGTAGTGTCGGATAGCAAGTCTACTAAGTGATAAGGGGAACCTCGTCATGTTTATTGAGATTGTTTTGATTACCACAGCACTATGTATTTTCACCATGCATATAAGTATTCTGTCATGCATTGATGATGTTTGATAGATTTCATGAGTAATACTTATGCCAGGATGATTCTGACTGGAAAAGAGTATAAAGAAGCTTCGCCCGATGAGGAGTCATATGACTTGGTTATTGGCTTGCTATTTAAAGCAGACCTCATTGATGATGCCTTGAGATATGTTGATTCAGCCTTAAAATCTGGGTACAAGCTATCCATGAATTTATTTAACGAGTGTGTGCGAAGCTGCATCTTCAAAAACAGGCTGGATATATTGGTGTCAATAATCGAGAGATGCAAGGTATATATCCCTCCATTGAGATAATTCATACCATGAAGCTTTCTATTATTTGAAATAGATTTTAGTCTTTGATACTGCTGTTATGGGTATTCCCAGAAAACAGATCAGAACAAAGGCCTGTTGCCGTCTTGGAACATGTGCACACACCTTGCTGATGTTGCACTACAGGCAGATAATAGTGAACTAGCTTTTTCTTCCTTGGATTTCTTAGTGAGATGGGTTGTTAGAGGTGAGAATGTGAGGCCCCCTGTTTTACTAACTGTTGATGAAGGACTGCTTCTGGCTGCACTTGGAACTGCAGGTAGAACTTACAATGCTAAACTCCTTACTGGTGCTTGGGAAGTCCTTAAGCGCTCACTACGGCAAACGAGGGACCCTAACCCTGAATCTTTCCTTGCGAAAATATATGCCCATGCGTCATTGGGGCAATTGCAGAATGCATTTGCTACGCTGCATGAGTTTGAGAAAGCTCATGGTAGTTCTGAAGAAGAGAGTGCAGAGGAACTATTTTCTCCCTTTACCTCTTTGAATCCACTGGTTGATGCTTGCTGCAGGAATGGTTTTGCCACTTTGGACACTGTATGTTCTCTTTCTCTTCCAATATGCCCTGCCTAATATTAGTTTGTATCAAATTTTCTTATTTAAGCATCTCAAAATGCGTGAAGTAGATCTACTTTTAATTTCTAGCTGGTGTTCAAATGTTCTCCCTGCTTTATTCATCATAGTTTGTCAGAAGTCTCCCCTTTCCCTTAGCTTCTTTTGAAACGAATGTTGAAGTTACAGAATAGGTTGATCATCTGAGTTCTCCAACTAGGAATTCTGCACATCTCACAGCTTAGCACTTTGCTGCACCTTCTGCTAGATTTTCTCTATATGGTCACCTTAAACTCTGTATTGCCACTGACTTTCAAAGATTTCAGGTCTACTATCAGCTGGAGAATTTGAGCCGAGCAGACTCCCCTTACAAGTCTGTTGCTGCACTCAATTGTGTAATTTTAGGCTGTGCCAATATATGGGATATTGAACGAGCTTATCAGACATTTGCTGCAATTGAATCCACTTTTGGATTAACCCCAGATATCCATTCTTACAATGCGCTGATGTACGCATTTGGGAAGCTTGGCAAGGTACATAGAAATGAATGTAACATCTGAATGAACGTTATATGGGTTCAACCAAGATTTCCATGTATCTTTTCGTTTTCTTGCCTAATGACAATTTTTTTTTAATTAAACCGAGAGGTCATTTCATTGGATCCTATTATTGGTTCATCAATAAAACATGTGACTAAGAATAATCTATGAAGGGATAAATTATAGGTCTTAAAAAAAGAATAATCTATGAAGGTCATTATAATAATGAGTCCTATGGGTTTTAGCACAATTGCCAAAGGTTGAGGAACTTGTGTCTTGGGTCACAAGTTCAAAAAGACAAGTTCAAGCCTCGTGTCAAGTAAACTTAGTCTAGTATTTAAGTGAAGAAGGATAGAGGGGTGGGCTATCATCCCGGAGTCTGAAGGTTGTGGTTGGCCCAGAGGAACCAGAAGGATTTCTTGGTTAGCCAAAAAAAAACTTACTGATTGCTATACTCTCTTAGATTCTTATCCATATTACTGTTGTAATAGATGTTTCGAAACTACATTCTTTCATTTGTATGTTGATAGATTCTCTGTTAGAAGGCCTATGATGTGTAAATATGAGAACACAGATTTGCATGATGCCTTGCTTCTTTCTCATGACTATGGATTTTTATATTTTCTTGTTGCAGAGAGACGAAGCCACAAAAGTCTATGAGCACTTCATGGATTTAGGCTTGAAGCCAAATGAAATGACGTATTCTCTACTCGTTGATGCTCATCTTATCAAACGAGAGCCTAAAGCCGCAATTTCAGTAGTTGATGAGATGGTAATATACTTCACTCGATCAATACAACTATCAGTGGCGAAATGGCCTGCTTGTCATTTTAGCTAATATTGGATTATGCTTTGGCTTCATGTGCAGGTGCATGCCCAGTATAAACCTTCCAAGGACATGCTGAAAAAGATCCGAAGACGATGTACTCGAGAGATGGATTATGAAACTGATGATCGAGTCGAGGAGTTAAGCAAGAAGTTCAACATCCGATTGGGCACAGAGAACCGCCGGAACATGCTCTTTAATCTTGAATACACCACGGAATATGCTGGTTAGATGGTGCTGAAGTGGACCAGATCGCGTGCATAGTCCACAACATTCAAAATTTCTCGGACTTCTGCTGAGAAATTTGATGGAATCCAGCATTAAGATATCATTGCTTCTAGCGTTTGAATGTTTGGACTCTTTTCCTCTTCTTCTAGCTTGCCTATGGGACACCTGAGTGCTGATAGGGCGGTGTCCGTGAAGTTTAGTAGTCTCGTATCTAATATGCCTCACGCGATCCTCTAACCAGTGGCTGTAAATTACTTAGTTCTGGTTAGTATTAAGCTTTGGAGGATGGTGTTTTAGTTGGTAGGTTCTTGTTCGACATACTTATGTATTCTTTTTCCACCAATTAGGATTCTTAAAGTTGATGCAATGAGATCATCTCATTGTGAATAAACTGTAGGCACACTTCATGCTTAACTGCTGAAATAGTTTACATCAAATGCAGTTTTCTGACTCATTCATGGTACAATACACCCTTGTGATGGGCGGGAGCTTTAGTGCATCGGACTGTCTTTTTTTTTCTTTTTCTTGGTTTACAGATTCTCCATAGTTGATACTCTCTGGTGTTTATGTATCATTTTTGGTTGTGAATTTCTTCGTACTATCTTACCATCCTTTTTACTTTGATCATTGTACTATTTTGTTGTAGTTTCAGAATGTTTTGTCCTGTTTTCTTTAGGTATCTGCGTTGATATACTTTTCCTTGAGGCGAGGATCTATGGCAACAATCTCTACATCTTAAGGTAGGGGTAAAATTTGCATATATTTTATTCTCAGATTTTACTCGTGAGATCACGTTGAATTTGTTGTTAACCATTCTATGCAGACAATGTGTTTGCACAATACATGTGTTTTATTGCATACATTTATTACTTAACTACATAGTTTATATATATTGTACTTTTAAGTTTTAACTATTAAGGCAAATACGCTCTACTTTTCATGACATAGGTATTGAGTAACTTCGTCCATCTATTCTTTTTGGAAGTTATCTTACTCACCTTGCTGAAAATTTACTTATGGCTTTTAAAAGGGTTCTATGGTGGTAAATACTTCTCCAAATCCGATGTTTATATTGATTACTATGCAATTTAACCTTAACATAAACTAGTTAAAATGTACTATAATTTAGAATCATGATTAATTAATAATAGTGTGTATGAGACACATGTTTTGTATTTATTTATTTGATGAAAAATATTGAATATGAGTAATTTTTGTGTGTGTGAGTTTCTATGATCTTTCTTTTAGTTTTGAGATGGCTATCAAGAGTTTGTGATGTGACTATAAGAGATGTTATGATTTGAAAATTTTGAAATAAACTCACTATAATCAAGATATTTAAAAATAAATCGTTATGCGTTCAGGTAAAAATGATGAAATTTAAATTTAAATAATTAATATATTTTGAAAGAAAGTGCTCATAAACTACAAAAACATATGTTGAAGGTGCACCAACTTTTAACTAATTTTGTCTTATAAGCACACACTTATTAAAATGTATTGAATGTATTTTGAATGACAAACGAATATATGTTGTATGTATGTAAAATTATGGCCAAAGTCATCGATAGGCACTCATACTTCTTTTTAGATTTCACTTAGACCCCTCAACTATAACCTGTACCTATCAGGCCCCTAAGTCCCCCGAATTTTGATTCAATTGAGCCTTTTTTTGTCAATCAGCTAAAATCTCAAGTGTGTGTAATACACACGCGATGACGTGGAAAAATTAACCAATTCGAAAAAAACACATGGAAAAAATAATAATTATATGCTGAAATTGCTGATTTGTCCATTTTTCTATTTAATTATTTATTTAATAATAACTTCTTAATTTTAAAAAAAAAAAACACCCACCCCCAGTCGTCTTCTTCTTCAACCCCCCCTCCTTCCCCACACTAATCTGATAATGCCAATATAACAAAAAATGCATCAAATTCACCTAAACCTAAACTAAATCAGCTCAAAAACATCAGAAACGTCTGACTACAGGAATCTGGTAATATACCAATCTAACAAAAAAGGTATCAAATTCACCTCCAAATCTTGACACACTTCAACAAAATCAGCTCAAAATTGCCAAAAACTTCTCCTCACAACACGAGTCTCATAATGCCAATTCAATAAAAAATGCATCAAAGCTTATCAAAAATTCACTTTATATTTTCCTAAAGTTTGAATCTTTTCACTAAATTTCACCTCCAAATTTCCAACATTTCAACAGAAATAGCTCAAGACTTCAATTCCCCAAATTCCCATACCAATTTTGTCAAAAAATTCCCAAATTTCGATATTTTTGTACTAATTTGATCAAATTTTCAGTTTGAAAGATATTTTTTCAAGAAATCTTATCTAATTTATCACACTAATTTCATCATAAGTTCAATACCCAAAATAAAAAATTTCAATTTCGATGAAACTTATCACGAGAAGTTAGATCGTAAATATTTGGTGTGAAGTGGTGACGGAGATAATTGTAATCTATGAAGAGGAGAAAGAAAAAATTATTTAAAAGGAAAATGAGAAAGAAAGAGCTTAAGAAATGGCAAAGAAAGAACTGTAAGAAAAAAAATACGAAGAAGAGAGAGAAAACATGATTTAAAAAGAAAATGAAAAAGAAAGAGGAAGAGAAAAAGATTATTTAAAAAAACTTGTTTTATTAATTTTTTTTGGGTTCTCAGTGCCACTTGATATGTTTTTATTTGTTATTTAATCAAAAATCGTGCTTCACACGTCCTTAGTGAGTGGAAAACACACGCAATGCCATGTAGGCAAAAAAAACCCAATTGGATCAAAATTCGAGGGGTTTAAGGGTCTGATAGGTACAGGCCATAGTTGAGAGGTCTAAGTGAATTTTCGAAACAAGTTTGAGTGCCTATCGATGACTTTGGTCTAAAATTATTCTGCGATTTTTGCATAGGCCAAAGGCATCGATAGACACTTAAACTTGTCGCAAAAATTCACTTAGACATCTAAACTAAGGCTTGTTCCTATCAAGCCCGTAAACCCCCACATTTTGTTTCAATTGGGCCTTTTTTCCCTATGTGGCACTGCGCGTGCAGTGTCATCGTGGGAGGCGCTCGAAGAGCTTTTTTTATTACTAATTTATGAATAAAAAGATGCTACGTGGTATTGAAGGACCCAAAATTTTTTCTTTATAAACACTAAAGGCCTCAAAAAACTTTTTAATAAAACAAAAAGCAATAGAGGGCCCAATTTTTTTTAATAAAAAAATAATTATTAAAAAGAAATTTAAAATTTTTATAATTTCTTCTTAATAATTAGGTTTTTATTTTTATTTTTTTAAATAATTTTATAATTATTTTTTAATAATTTGGATCCTCAATGCCATTTTTTATTTTCATTTTTTTAAAATTTTATAATTTTTTTTATAATTAGGTTTTTATTTTTATTTTTAAATAATTTTATAATTATTTTTTAATAATTTGGATCCTCAATGCAATTTTTTATTTTTATTTCTGAAAATTTTAAAATTTCTTTTCAATAATCAGTTTTTTATTTTTATTTTTTTAAATAATTTTATAATTAATTTTACATAATTTGGATCCTCAATGCCATTTTTTATTTTCATTTTTTAAATTTTTTATAATTTTTTTTAATAATTAATTTTTTTTAATAAAATGGAGCGCTGGGGAGGGGGGGGGGGGCTGGGGGTAGGTAGGGGAGTTTTATTTTCATTTTTTAAAATTTTTTATAATTTCTTTTTAATAATTAGATTTTTTTTGAAATAATTTTATAATTATTTTTTAATAATTTGGATCTTCAATGCAATTTTTTATTTTTATTTTTTAAAATTTTAAAATTTCTTTTAATAATAAGTTTTTTATTTTTATTTTTAAATAATTTTATAATTATTTTTTCATAATTTGGATCCTCAATGCCATTTTTTATTTTTATTTTTTAAATTTTTTTTATTTTTTTTATATTTATTTTTTTTAAAATAATTTTTTAATAATTTATTTCATTTTTTAAAAAAATTTATAATTTTTTTTAAATAATCAGCTTTTTATTTTTATTTTTTAAATAATTTTAGAATTATTTTTATATAATTTATATCATCAATGCCATTTTTTATTTTCACTTTTAAAAAAAAATTATAATTGTTTTTTAAAAATAATTTTTTAATAATTTATTTCATTTTATTAAAAATTTATAATTTTTTTAAATAATCAGTTTTTTTTTTTAAAATAATTTTAGAATTATTTTTTAATAATTTCCTCAATGCCATTTTTATATACTTTTTTTTAAAAATTATAATTAATTTTTAATAATTATTGGACCCACTATGACACGTGTCAGCTTACAATTAGTTGATTTTGCCACGTCATCACATGTGTGCAACACACACTTTGAGCTTTTTGTTGATAGGGCAAAAAAGGTTCAATTGGAACAAAATGTGGGGGGTTTAAGGACCTGATAGGAACATACCTTAGTTTAAGTGTCTAAGTAAATTTTGACAACAAAGTTAAGTGCCTATCGATGTCTTTGATCTTTTGCATATCTGTGCCAATATATTCATATATACCTGTTATTGCATGCACACATACAACCTATCATGACTATATCCGGCACGGCTATATGTGTTGTTACCACGAAATTGAGCTAATGTATGCCACCAAACTAGCAACAATAGCTATAAAGTGTAATTAGGCAAACTATAACTACTAATGATAATTATACTCAGAACTGTAACTATTAATACAATTTCTCTTTATATCCTTCTAAACTTAATCAACAACATCAGTAAAATTCTATAAGTAAGGTGTGGAGAGGATAAAGTATGAATAAATCTTAACATTAACTTGGGAGGAGAGAGATTTGTTTTTGAAAGACCATAGACTCAAGAGTAGCAAATTCAGATACACAAAAAAGAAAAACAGTATAGAAAATATGACAACTAACAGAAAAACTGTATAAAATCTATCAAAAAAATAATAATCAATCACAAATATAATGCTATACTCGAAGTATAATATACAACAATAATGATAGATATCTACGGTTAAACCCTAAACAATCATACTACAACTAGTGCACAACAATACTCCTATCTGACTAACCTTCCGCTCTAATACACATTCTTCAAATCCCCCAATATAAATTCATGTCATCGGCAATCTGAATATCTATTTTAATTAATCAAATAATTTTAATTTTAAAAATATCCATTTAATTTTATATTAAATTGTCTACATTCTAGAGCCCAAAAACTTGCCCAATTCAGCCCCCCCTCCCCCCCGCCCCCCCCAAAAAAAAAACTAGCCTAGTTAATTAAATCTTGATCTTTTAGATCAAACAAATAAATTGATCAAAGAAAACCCCTTTCAAGAAACCAAAAAATTACATAAAAATCAAATCTTTCATCATTCTCCAAGAATTTGCCAATTTCCAACACCCCAAAAAACCCAAAGAGCAAAAAAGAGCAAATGGGGCATCAAAACAATGGGAAAGGAAAGAAAGAAGAAGAAATGAAGAAGGAAAGAGTAGTAGAAGAAGAAGAAGTTGAAGAAGGTGGTGAAGAAGGTGAACATGATGAACAAGATGGAATGTCTGTTCATTCTCCTTGTAAACCTGCTTCTTCTGCTCTTCGTAAGGTACCCCTCTTTTTATTTTTCTTAATTTAGGTACCTTTTTTACCATTGTTTTATATTATTAATCTTTTCTGTGACATGTTGTGTTTATACTATCAAAATTGATTTTTAGGTGTATATATATATATTAGGGAAAAAGGTTTGAAATATAAGCTTTGGCGAAATTTGCTGTAACACGCCTCAACTTTGCGGGTCCTATGACCCCTCGACTATTTATTATCGTATTTCTGTCACATATATTTGCCCAGCTCGACCACGGTGTGAATACACACGCACTGAGCGCGCAAGAGTCTGAAGTCGTCCAGCTATACAAATATATGCCACAGAAATATGGTAGTAAATAGTCGAGGGGTAATAGAAACCCTGCAAAGTTGAGCCATGTTACAACAAATTTCGCCAAATTTTACCTATATATTATAGGTTGAATCCCTTTTATTTAGATTTTCGTGTGTTTTAGCCTTGTTGGATAGAGGTACTGGTACTTGTTGCATATGGGAGGTGACAAGTATCTTGTGGAATTAGTCGAGGTGCCACAGTTATCAAAAAAAAAAGAAGAAAGATGTTCCCTTTTATTTAGATTCCCATTTGTCCCGACTTTGGGACAAAGTTAGTGTTACCTGATGCTTGTTGTTGTTGGGAGGTGGTATGTGTCCTATAAAATAAGTCGAGGTGTGAGAAAGCTGACGTGGACAACACGATTATCAAGGAAAAAAAATGAAAGATGTTGAATCCCTTTTATTTAAATTCCCATATGTCATTGACCTTGGTGGATAGAGTTAGTGTTACCTGGTATTTGTTGCTACTTGTTGATGGTGGGAGGTGGCAGGTGGCCCATGGAATTAGTCGAGGTGTGAGGAAGTTGATGAGGAGATCACTTTTATCAAAGAAAAAGAAAGATGTTGAATCCCTTTTATTTAAATTCTCATCTGTCATGATTTTGGTCCTTGGTACTCGTTGCTGGTTGGAGGTGGCAGGTATCCCGTGGAGTTAGTCTAGGCGTGTGAAAGTTGGCTTAGACACCATGGTAATCAAAAAGAAAAAGAAGACATTGGATCCCTTTGGTTTCTTTATATTTTGAATCGCCTTAGTGGAAATCTTGGTTCTGTCATTGATCATATGCTTGTTCATGTGTTTGATTGTAGAATTTATCGATTCTTTTGTTTCTTTTTTTTTTTTTAAAGGGTATGTTTGTTTTTCGAATTATAGGAGCAATCACAAGTGGAATTGGAGATTAGATTGTTGGAGGCTCTTGAAATCTATCCCCCTGCCAAATTGAGAGGTATAATTTGTATTAGTTTTATGTGCCGTTGCTCATTTTATATGTTTCCTCTTTTTCTGTGTTTTCTGTTATTAAAGCTGGAAAGGTGGTAACTTTATCATAGTTTTATTTAGTTAGTAAGTAAAACTCACAGTAAAATGTGTCGGATACAGACTCATGGTGTAATCTGGAGCTTGTTGATATTTTGTGGTAATAGAAGTGCTTTAGTTACTAGGCTTTGAAGAATTTAATGCATAGGCGCACCTTAGCGCCCGTGTTACCTTTCTATTTAGATGTAGCTGCTTAGTTGTTTCCAAAAGTTTAATTTGATTGAAATTTGAAGCATTTGATTGTGTCATATCATAGTTACCTTGCTAATATAATTCTAAAATTTGATATAATCTCTGGCTGGATTCTGTAATGTACTTGAATTGAAATAAGAAGAATTTCGAGACAACAAAGAATTTGAAATTTCATTATTGTCAACTATCTTACAATAACCAATGAATTACAACCAAAATAAAACTACAATTGAATTCTCCTAAGTTGAAAGAAGGAACTCCAATGCCAATTTTCATAAAATTGATGGAACGAAGACGGAGATGAAGAAGAAGATGAGAGAAGGGAAGAAAGAACTGAGAGAGAGGCTAAGAGAAAGAATAGAGATTTGGGAATCTAGAATTAGCAAATTTCACACCCCTTTTCACCCGGGTTCATGTGGATTGTGGACGTATATGAGAATGAGAGTGCTCTGGCAATTGAATCTCATGTGCTTCCCATGTGTCCACACTTTCGGTCCAAGACAGATTATATGCTTGGATGTCATCCGAGTGTTTCCTGATTTGCGAATACGTAGGCTGTAATAGAATTAGTCGCTCTCATGCTATTTAGCTGTGAGGGTACCTAGCGTAGCTAACTATAAGAGATATCATGATAGCTAAGTAGGAAAGTAACCAAAACAACATGCCCAGTATAGTCTGGGGAGGGTAGAGTGTACGCAGACCTTACCCCTACCTTAGCAGGTAGAGGGGCAAAAGGAAAACACAATAGTTAGTGGGTAGAACTAGTGACCCCATAGAGGAATTGAACCCCCCTCGACCATTGAGCTAAGCTTCTCAGCTGTTAGCTAGGTAGGGAAGTCTTTTAATTAAATTATCTCTGTCACAATAGTAGATGCACATCTATCATAGCCGTAGAAATTGTAGAATGTATGTTGTGATTGAGATTCAAGGGTAAAGAAAAAAGTAGCTATAATCTCAAGAATGTTCTTGGAATTTTATTAATTCTTGATGAGTAAATTTTTTTTCCCCCCCATAAGGGCAAGCGAATGATAATATATGGAAACGGCAGATTAACTTGCATTAAAGTTTGCTTGCTGCTGTGGGAGTGAGATGTAACATCTCAAATGTTTAACATGTTCACCTTGATTCTTATTGCAGGCATCCATCGTCATTTTGTCCTTTACGGCTTAACAGAATATCTGCGTAGAAGGTTACTAGGCTACTTTTGCCCTTTTCTTTTATTAATTCTTCATTTAGTGACGTTGTGTTGTATATGAGCTTAGCTCATGTCGCACTGAGACTCAAGAAAATCAAGACATGCAGATAAAGAGAGTGTGTGGCATTTGGTTAAAACTTTATGTGACTTTATCCTTCGTCTTTCAACCCTGAAAATTTATTGTCACAGCTTCAATAGGCATTTTGCTCCTGATGATGTTTTGAAGCTGCTGGATCGCTTCTACAACTTGGAAATGGTGGTATGTATTATTGGTTTACTTTCTATTTGACTTCAGTCTTCATGACTTTTCCGTTATTCGTCATTTAACTTTGAAAATCTGCTTCGTGGAGCAGAAGAATTTCATATGTAAAGCAGGATCATAACTGATCTACCAAGATACAAAGTTGCACACTGTTCTTGAAGTAGTAATCTGAGTTTCTTAGAAGTAGAATCTTGTTAATAATAATATCATAGTTAATCTGTGTTCTCCAAGAGACCCAAGATTAGGACATTGCGAAGCAACATCAAGGAGACAAATATTGATATTTGACCAGGAAAGAAAGCGCTGAAATACTTCAAAAGAGAATTTCTTGGAGCATAATTTCCATTTGGAGTTATGCATAAAAGATGCTTATGTTACTATATTTGTCATTTTTTCCCGTCATATAACCTTCAATTCAGGCTATAGGCTAGAATCTTGGTTTTACAGGGCAATATTTTTTTCGAGTTATGTGGGATGAGTGTTCTTACTGTGGGTGTTCTTTGTACTAATTTCAGAAACCAGATGATGAGGATGCAGAAATCCTAAATCAAGAGGAAGAGTTTTGCCTGCCGCATAGTTATTTCTCGAAGGAGGAACCTTGAACAAGTTCGGAATCAATGTGGATATTGAACTTTAACATATGGCAGCTTTTGTATAGTAGTAACAGGTTGTTAAATTTTTGTTTTTTGATGCCATAATCATTCTGCATCTTCTGTTGGATCTTCCTTCAACAGGCAGTCTTGTATGCTTGCTGAGAATTGATTTCAGCTTCCTAATACAGTTGACATGTTTAAAAATTTTCTCTGAGAGACCTATCCGGTCAATACCCTCAGCGTAATTGGTAAAATTGTTGCCATATGATCAGGAGGCCACGAGTTCATGGGAAACAACTTCATGCAGAAATGCAGGGGGTAACGTGTGTACAATTGATCCTTGTGATCCGGCCTTTTCCGGTGCCCACGCATAGAGCCTTAAGTGCACCGGCTGCTCTTTTAATCTAGTCACTACCCTTATGCTTGCATTAGGTAGGCCGTCTACGTTTTGGGGTGTGGTCCTTTCCTAGCTTCGCGTGAATGCAGGCATTATCCTTTTCCTAACATCGTTAAATAACTCCATAGTAAATTTCTTGCACGTGACACAAATTTTTAAGTGCTACAGCCTACAAAGGGATGACTTAGGGGTCAATGATGCTTCGCGATCTATCCACCGCATACATGGAGTTACAAGGGAACCAAGGTTTAAATCCCAACAAAGATGACGACTAGGCACATTTTCCTCTTTTATCTAAGTTCTAGTTGACGGAGTTATATAACACATTTTTTTCCGTTTGTCCAAGCTTTAGTTGTTAAGAGTTATTCAGTACTGGTGCTAGTGGAGGTTGTAACTAAATGGTAAATTAGTTGAGTTATGCACAAGTTACTCGTATACCACCATTCAACAACAACAACAAACCCAGTATATTCCCACACAGTGGGGTTTGAGGAGGGTAGAGTGTACGCAGATCATACCACTACCTCAGGTGAAGTAGAGAGGTTGTTTCCGATAGATCCCTGGCTTAGGACCGATAACAGTATAACAAACACAAAACATAAATGCATATAAACTAGCACAATAAACAAAATAAACTAACACCGCTATCCACAAGATAATACTACAGCCACGAGATTTACATTTACAAAATTCTATCTACACCAAATGGCGGAAGTGTACAAAGTACAAACAGTAATCCAAATACTAAAATTGGTATTAATAATTATTCTTTAAAAAAAGAGAGGAAAAACTAATGGAATTCAAGTAATAAGGCTTGATAAAGATCTACAAATGGTTGATCTCAAGTATAAGGACTCGTTTGGTCACAAAAATTATTCATTTTTAACCAACAAGGGTTGTGGTGGAGTGGTAAGTACTTCTTCATTTTTGACCAGAGGTCTCGAGTTCGAGTCTCACCGGGTGCAGAGTCGCCTTTGTTAGGGAGTGCTTTACCCCCCAATGTGGTACTTTCCGACATGAATTTGAGTTTAGTCGAACTACAGTATGGGTACCATAAACCGGTTGGGAAATCAATAAAAAATTATTCATTTCTTTTTTCATAATAATTTTTTACTTTATTTGAAAATTAGTGTGTAATACCCCGTATTTTTTTAGATAATTTCATCTCAAGAATGTCTAGTATTAGCTTCTAAATTGAATGATGGTTATTCCATGAGGAATTTTCAAGATTTTCACTTTTTGTCATGTGGGAAATTCAATAAGCTTTCCATCGATATAAGATTCGCCCAAATCCGATAACCGAGTTAGAAGTTACGACTATTTAAGTTCCCGTCGTAAAATAGTGCCATATTAGTCAGTGGCGCGCCACGCCACAAGAAGAAATGGCATTTGGCAAATTCCAATATGGGTCCGCGATTATGGCGCGTCGCGCCAGGGCCCAAATTCAGAATTTGTCCTTTTCTAGTGTCTTAGCGCGATTTCCTCCGCGCCGTGCCAAAGTTTCAGGTCTCAAAGAAGGGGCAACGCGATGGCTTCGCGTCGCGCCATCCCTCAGTTTCCCAATTGTCAAATTTCAGTGACACGGCGCGATAGCGCCGCGTCGCGCCAGGGGCCCAGTTCGAGAAAAATTTCCTAAAATTAATTGACGTATCCAGGGTTAAAAGGGTCAACTTCCCACCATTCTCATTAGAGTTACCTGTTATATTAGGGTCACTCACATGTTGTCCTTACCAGTGACGCGGTATTGACACCCTTCCAATCAGGGCATAAATTGGACCCCAATTCAGCTATAATGCATTATTTGGGCATGTAGGTTAGATGACTACCTCCCACAGACTCAGTGAAAAAGAAATCAGATAGTTCTTCAGAATTCAGGATTGTCAGATACAGTCAACTCAAATACAGAACGGAACTCAACTAGTTCCACCAGATTCAGGACTGTCAGATACAGTCACTCATGTTATCAATTATATCAGTTATCAATATGTCATGTTATCAGTATTCAGATTCAGTACTCATGTTATCACGATTTCAGATATAGTTACTATGCATGCATGCATGTATTCTCACGTTCATATTAGTCAGTTAGCCAGTATTGTTCATGCATATGAACCCCATGCATTCAGCCTACCCCACATGCATACCAGTATATTTAAAGTACTAACGTATTTGCGCTATGGTGTCTTATACCATGGTTTAGAGACACGAGCTCCATATCAACAGTAGATTCTAGTTTCAGCCGTCAGAGTTAGAAGTGAGTCCTCATCATTTGAGGACATGATTATTTCTCTATTATCTCATTAATTAGTTTATTAGTTGGAGTTAGTTGGGGACATGTCCCATCAACTCCTTACTCAGACAGTTCAGTCAGTTAGAGGCTTTTTAGACAATCATGTTTCAGACTTCAGTATTTTCAGTTTTGTTTTGGGTATTTCATACCCCGTTTAGATGTTATATTTTTCTTCAGTTATGTGAACCTTATGGCCTTTCAGTTCTTGTTTCCATATTATTCAGTATTTTATGCAATATACAGGTACAAATATCAGTCATGGGTTAGCTTGTGGTCCTTCGAGGTCATGAGCACCGTGTAGCATTTCGGGTACTAAATTTGGGGCGTTACAAACTTGGTATCAGAGCCTAAGGTTCAATAGAGTCCTAGAAATTCTGAAAGCCGCATCTAGTAGAGTCTTGTGCATGGGTGTGTTGCGCGCCACATTTATGTACAGGAGGCTATAAGATGTTTTAGGAACAGTTTTCTCTCTTTCAGTATTTATGTCGTGCCAGTGAGCATAATCTTAAGCCAATCTCTCAGTCTAATTCGTTTCCCCCTTTCTTCTACAGAACATGCCTCCTAAAAGAATAAATGGAAATCAGTCAGCCCCCCAGCCCGAAGATCCTTTGGGCGATCATGTTTCTCATGTGGAGTTCAGGGCCGCATTCACTACTCTTGCTAACTCAGTTGTTGCTCAGAATGAACGACCATCTGTCGTTTCGTCCAACCCAGTGGCCAATTCAGCCGTAGCTAGGATTCGGGACTTCACCCGAATGAATCCTCCGTCCTTTCTCGGGTCTAAGATAGATGAGGACCCTCAGGAATTCCTAGATCAGGTGTAGAAGGTGAAAACATCATGGGGGTGACTACTGTTGAGAGTGCTGAGCTAGCTGCATATCAGTTGCAGAATATTGCTCACACTTGTTTCAAGCAGTGGAAGTCAGATAGGGCAGATGATGCAGGGCTAGTTGAGTGGGAGGAGTTTGCGTCTGCTTTTCTCGATGAATTATTTCCCCTAGAGCTTAGAGAAGCTAAGGTGCTAGAATTCATCAACCTTATCCAGGGAAATATGACAGTGAAAGAGTATTCTCTTAAGTTTACTTAATCAGCCAGATATGCCCCTCATTTGGTTGCAGATAGCAGGGCAAAGATGAGTAAGTTCGTTTCAGGGGTGAATGATAGCCAGGCTCATGACTCATGCTCAGCAGATAGAGGAGCAAAAGATTAAGATGAGGGAGAAACAAAATAAGAGGGAAAAGACAGGTAGTTTCAACTTTGCTCAGCCTAAGTCAGAAGGAGGAAACCGTTCTCAGTTTCTTCCTAAGTCATCAGTTCCATCTCTTTCTACAGCCAATGCTCCAGTTTCTAAGTTCTGAGAGGTTAACCAAGATAGAGCGTCAGGCTCTAAGTCCCAGGGTAGTGTTAGCAGTGCCCCACACCTATCCTCTTTGCCAGACTTGTGGCAAGCACCATCAGGGTATTTGCAGAGCTGGTAGTGGTATTTGTTTCGGATGTGGCAAGCCAAGCCACAGAGTCAGAGACTGTCCTCAGCCAGGTCCTCACGGTCAACAGAATCGCTCTTCAGCTCAGTCTGGTCGCCCAAATCAGCAGGGTGCCACCTCCAGTGCTACTAGTGGGCAACGCCCAAATCGTCTCTATGCTCTTCAGTCCCGACAAGATCAGGAAAATTCTCTTGATGTGGTTACCGGTACATTATAGATCTTTCATGTGCATGTTTACGCTTTGCTAGATCTAGAAGCTTCTTTGTCTTTTGTCACTCCTTATATAGCAGTCAATTTCGGAGCTAGTCCTAAAATTCTATCAGATCCCTCTTCAGTCTCTACCCCAGTGGGTAAAACCATCACAGCCCGATGGGTATACAGGAACTGCCCGATTATGATATCTCAGAAAGTTACCTCAGTAGACTTAGTCAAATTAGAGATGACTGATTTTGATGTCATTCTCGGCATGGATTGACTTTATTCCTGCTATACCACAGTCGACTGCAGAAACAGAATAGTCCAGTTTCAGTTTTTGAATGAACCCGTCCTTGAGTAGAAGGGTAGTGTATCCGCTTTCAGGGGTCAGCTTGTTTCCTACCTTCGGGCACGGAAAATATTATCTAAAAGATGTGTCTATCATCTTGTTTGAGTCAAGGACACTAGTTTCGAGACTCCCAGTCTTGAATCAGTCCCAGTAGTGCATGAATATTCAGATGTCTTTTCTGAAGATTTTCTAGGAATTCCTCCTGAAAGAGAAATAGATTTCGGTATTGATCTTCTTCCGGATACTCAGCCTATCTCTATTCCGCCATTTAGAATGGCACCAACAGAACTCAGGGAACTGAAAGAACAATTGAAGGATCTCTTAGATAGGCATTCATCAGGCCCAGCGTTTTCCCGTGGGGCGCTTCAGTACTATTCGTGCTCAAGAAAGACGGTTCTCTTAGGATGTGTGTAGACTACCGTTAACTCAATAAGGTCACGGTCAAGAACAAGTATCCTCTTCCCAGAATCGATGACCTTTTTGATCAACTTCAGGGTGACAGTTATTTCTCTAAGATAGACCTCAGATCCGGCTATCATCAGCTCAGAGTTAGAGAATGTGACATTCCGAAAATAGCTTTTCATACTCGGTATGGTCATTTCGAGTTCTTAATTATGTCATTTGGTCTTACCAACGCCCCAACATTTTTCATGGACTTGATGAACCGTGTGTTCAAGCAGTACTTGGACATGTTTATCATAGTCTTCATAGATGATATTCTGGTCTATTCTCGCAGTGAGCGCGATCATGCAGACCATCTCAGAGCAGTACTTCAGACTCTTAGATATCATCAGCTATTCACCAAATTCAGTAAGTGCAAATTTTGGCTAAGGTCAGTAGCATTCCTTGGTCATATCATTTCTGGTGATGGCATTAGAGTTGATTCTCAAAAGACCGAAGCAGTAAGAAACTGGCCCAGATCTGTCTCTCCATCATATATCAGGAGTTTCTTGGGTTTAGATGGCTATTACAGGCGGTTTGTTGAGGGATTTTCTTTTATTGCATCCCCTATGTCTAGATTGACTCAGAAAAAAGTCAAGTTTCAGTGGTCAGATCCTTGCGAGAAGAGTTTTTAGGAGTTGGAGACTCGAGTCACCTCAGCTCCAGTCTTAGCTTTCCCAGATGGTTCAGATGGGTTCGTAGTGTATTGTGATACATCCAGAGTAGGTTTGAGTTGTGTCCTCATGCAGCATGGTAAGGTCATAGCCTACGCCTCCAAACAGCTTAAGCCCCATGAGAGGAATTATCCTACTCATGATCTTGAGTTAGCAGCCGTAGTATTTGCTTTGAAGATTTGAAGACATTATCTATACGGTGTTCATGTAGATGTATTGACAGATCATAAGAGTCTTCAGTATGTATTTTCTCAAAAAGATCTCAATCTTCGTCAGAGAAGGTGGTTAGAGCTCTTGAAAGATTACGACATGAGTGTCCTCTATCATTTGGGCAAGGCAAACGTAGTGGCCGACACTCTCAGTAGACTATCCATGGGTAGTGTTTCTTATGTTGAGGACAGTAAGAAGAAGTTAACTCAGGAAGTCCATCAGTTTGCCGGACTAGGCGTTTGCCTAGTCGATACAGATGAGGGTGATATATGGGTTCAAAGTAGTTCAGAATCATCTGTAGTTTCCGAGATGAAAGAAAAGCAAGATAGAAATCCCAGCCTTGTCAACTTGAAAGTGTCAGTTCAGGATCAGAAAATAGAGGTTTTCTCCCAAGGGAGAGATAGTGTTCTTTGTTGTCAGGGTCGTCTCTGTGTTCCAGGTGTAGATAACTTAAGGCAGCGAATTCTTGCAGAAGCGCATGGTGCGCGCTACTCTATTCATCCAAGGGCTACTAAGATGTACCGCGACTTGCGGGAGATTTATTGGTGGAGTAGGATGAAGAGAGATATTACAGAGTTTGTGGCTAAGTGCTCTATATGTCAGTAGGTTAAGATAGAACATCAGAATCCTAGTAGGTCCATGCAGGAGTTCAGTATTTCTACTTGGAAGTGGGAAGTAGTGAGCATGGACTTCGTGACGGGTTTGCCTCGAACTCGTCATCAACATGATTCAGTCTGGGTCATTATAGACAAAATGACCAAATCAGCTCATTTCTTTCTAGTTCATACCTCTTATTCAGTCGAGGATTATGCCAAACTCTACATCAAGTAGTTAGTCAGATTGCACGGTATTCCGTTGTCCATTATCTCAGACAGAGGTACCTAATTCACCTCTCATTCCTGGAAAGCATTCCAAAAGGGTCTTGGTACCCAAGTTAATCTTAGTACAACCATTCATCCTCAGACAGATGGTCAAGTAGAAAGGACCATTCAGACTTTAGAAGCTATGCTAAGGGTGTGTACAATCGATTTCAAGGGAAGTTGGGATGACCACTAACCTTTGATTAAGTTTACATACAGCAACAACTATCATTCTAGTATTCGAATATCTCCATTTGAAGCTCTCTATGATAGGAGATGTAGATCTCCAATTGGTTGGTTCAAAGTTAGTGAGGTCTCAGTCATAGGGCCTGACTTAGTATTCGATGCCTTAGAAAAAGTCCAGTTGATCAGAGAAAGACTTCGGGCTTCTCAGAGCCGACATAAGTCTTATGCAGATGTTCGTAAAAAAGATCTCAAGTTTGAGAGTGGTGACTATGTCTATCTAAAGATCTCTCCCATGAAGGGAGTGAAAAGATTCGGCAAGAAGGGAAATCTCAGTCCCCGATATATCGGTCCCTTCAAGATTCACAGTCACTTTGGCAAGGTAGCCTATGATCTTGAATGGCCTTCAGATCTAGCCTCAGTTCATCCGGTCTTTCATGTCTCTTTGCTCAAGAAATGCATAGGTGACCCATCAGTTGTAGTCCCTATTCAGAGCATTGATATTTAGAACACTCTCTCTTATGAAGAGATTCCAGTCAAAATCTTAGACTATTAGACTCATAGATTGAGGAACAAAGAAGTCCCTCTAGTTAAGGTTCTTTGGCGAAATCAGTCCGTCGAGAGAGCTACTTGGGAAACAGAGGCAGACATGTGTACCAAGTATCCTCACCTCCTCTTCGCCAACTCAGATCAAGCTCAAGGTAACAGTTATCCTTAATCTTACTTAGATTCATGTTCAGTGTTCATCACAAACTTGGTATGCAGTTTCATGCTCATATTCCCATTATAAACTTGGTATCAAGTACCATTGCATACTCAATCATGCACGCATGTATCAGTTCAGTTGTGTAATTATGCATCAGACATGCATTCTCATTGTGAGAAACTTAGTTCTTTAAAACACTCAGTCATGCATTCATGAATCAGTTACACATGCATCAGATATGCATGTTCAGTATTATACGTTTATCTTGTCAGTCATGTCAGTCATGAGATCATGTTCCAGTTATTCATGTTCAGCATGTACGTCAGTTGTCTTTTCTCCCCTCTCAGTCAGTCTCATTCGAGGACGAATGTTCTCAAGGAGGAGATATTGTAATACCCCGTACTTTTTCCTAGATAATTTCATCTCAAGAATATCTAATTAGCTTTTAAATTGAATGATGGTTATTCTATAAGAAATTTTCAATATTTTCACTTTTTGTCATTTGGGAAATTCAATAAGCTTTCCATCGATATAAGATTCACTCAAATCTGACAAGTTCCCATCATAAAATAGTGCCATATTAGTCAGTGGCGCGCCGCGCCACAAGAGAAAATGACATTTGGCGAATTCCAGTATGGGTCCACGATTATGGTGCATCACGCCAGGGCCCAAATTCAGAATTTGTCCTTTTAAAGTGTCTTAGAGCGATTTTCTCCGCGTCGCACCAAAGTTCCAGGTCGCAAAAAAAGGGGCAACGCGATGGCTCCGCGTCGCGCCATCCCTCAGTTTCCCAATTATCAAATTCTAGTGATACGGCGCGATAGCGCCGCGTCGCGCCAGGGGCCCGTTCGAGAAAAATTTCCTAAAATTAATTGACGCATCCAGGGTTAAAAGGGTCAACTTTCCACCGTTCTCATTAGAGTTACCTGTTATATTAGTGTCACTCACATGTTTTCCTTACTAGTGGCATGGTATTGACACCCTTCCAATCAGGGCATAAATTGGACCCCAATTCAGCTATAATGCATTATTTGGGGCGTGCTGGTTAGATGGCTACCTCCCACTGTCTCAGTATCAGTCTCAGTAAAAGAACTCAGATAATTCTTCAGAATCCAGGACTGTCAGATACAGTCAACTCAAATACAGAATAAAACTCAGATAGTTCCACCAGATTAAGGACTGTCAGATACAGTCACTCATGTTATCAGTTATATCAGTTATCAGTATGTCATGTTATCAGTATTCAGATTCAGTACTCGTGTTATCACGATTTCAGATATAGTTACTATGCATGCATGCATGTATTCTCACGTTTATATTAGTCAGTTAGCCAGTATTGTTCATGCATATGAACCCCATGCATTCAACCTACCCCACATGCATACCAGTACATTCAAAGTACTGACGCATTTGCGCTATGGTGTCTTATACCATAGGTTCAGAGACACGAGCTCCAGATCAACAGTAGATTCTAGTTTCAGCCGTCAGAGTTAGAAGTGAGTCCTCATCATTCGAGGACATGATTATTTATCTATTATCTCATTAATTAGTTTATTAGTTGGAGTTAGTTAGGGACATGTCCAATCAACTCCTTACTCAGAGAGTTCAATCAGTTAGAGGCTTTCTAGACAATCATGTTTCAGTCTTTATTATTTTTAGTTTTGTTTTGGGCATTTCATACCCTGTTTAGATGTTATATTTTTCTTTAGTTATGTGAACCTTAAGGCCTTTCCGTTCATGTTTCCGCATTATTTAGTATTTTATGCAGTATACAGGTATAGATATCAGTCATGGGCTAGCTTGTGGTCCTTCGGGGTCATGAGAACCGTGTAGCATTTCGGGTACCAGATTTGGGGCGTTACATAGTGTTTGACCATGAGAATTTCAAATCCTCCATGAGGTTGTGTTTCAAAATTAAAAAACGGCTTGTATCATGTTTTCTAAGTAAACTCTTTCATTTTTTAAATCGTATTTGAAATATGGACATTATTTCAAATTTTCACATCGGTGGGTTAAAGGGTCCTTAGTCTCCTTATATGGTCTTGAGCTATCCCTCCTCAAGAGCTAGCTTTTGAGGTTGAGTTAGGCCCAAGGTCCATTTCTTTATCATGATATCAGAGCCAGACCCACCCAGTTCATTGTTTCTGATGTTGGGCCCCCCTTCTTATATTGTCCACGCTCCAGATGTCCAGCCCTGGGCGTGCGAAAGGGGGGGTGTTGGAGTCCCACATCGGTGGGTTAAAGCGTCCTTGTTCTCCTTATATGGTCTTGGACAATCCTCCCCTCAAGAGCTAGCTTTGAGGTTGAGTTAGGCCCAATGTCCATTTCTTTATCATGGTATCAGAGCCAGGCCCACCCAGTTCATCGTTTTTTATGTTGGGCCCCTGTCTTATATTGTCCACGCTCCAGATGTCCAGCCCTGGGCGTGCGGGGTGTGTGTGTGTGTTGGAGTCTCACATCAGTGGGTTAAAGGGTCCTTGGTCTCCTTATATGGTTTTGGGCAATCCTCCCCTCAAGAGCTAGCTGTTGAGGTTGAGTTAGGCCCAAGGTTCATTTTTTAATCACTTTGTAAAAAATACAACCAAACAAAATTCCATCTTCAAATCCAACTTTGTAAATTACAAAAAGGTGAAAAATACTTGGAATATATGGACAAATGCCTACTTAAGAACAATGAACGCTTGAAGTAGAGATATAGCACTATGGGCATCTGTTGGCCACCCCGGATATAATAATACATAAAATTAATACATGCATTATTATTCTCAATACATTCTGCCAAACGACACCTTATGATTTATACATGCATTGATCCATTCAAAGAGACAAAATCATTAATATTGTCAACACACTCTACCAAACAACCCCTTATGATTTATACATGCATTGATTCATTCGAAGAGACAACATCACCCTAAATTGATTATTTCGTCGCTATTGAAAATGAATTGTTACATAGTTTAATTCTTAATCTTTGTGACTTACTCCTAGCAATTAGTAATAACGCCCCTATCAAACCCCCATCTCATTTTTTTTTAAAATAATTTTGAGTTCAACATTACTATAAAGAATTGTACTTAAAATATCCAGACTTTGTTAGCCGCGGCCTAGGATTCTATTTTATTATCAATCCAATCCCAACTTTTCTTTTTCTTAGGTCTAGGGGATCGTGGAAACAATCTCTGAAACAAATGCAAGGTAAAACTACGTATAAATCCTTATAGTTTGGGCCTTCCCTGAACATTGCGCATAACGGAAGTTTTAGTGCACCAGGTTGCCACTTAGATTCAGGGTATGTAATAGAAACCTCATAAACATGGAATGAATAATCTCAACCATATTTGATCTAACAAAGACTCTAAGCCATTAGAAAAAACAAAAAATAAGTAATACAAAATGTGCCTGCTGCTTAGATGATAACTCTTCCACAATTAACAACATGAGTAAATCAAAAACAAAAAAAATCAATAAATAAGTCTTAAACTAGATAGAAACAGCAAATGATCATTCAAAAAATTGCATCTTCTTCTGATGAGGCCATTGCAAAAAATAATGCAAGCAAGTTGTGTCTTGTAAAGCTGAGAAAAAAAAATAAAATCTGCTGTGATTTGTTGCGCGTATCGACTATTGTTTAGCTTTTGATGCCTCCTGTAATGATTTCAAGAAGCAACAACTTGATGTCAGAAGAATCATAAGATGTATACGTCGAAAAATTGAAGTATGTCAAGTCATGCAACGCACTTCAGGTTCAGCAGATTTTGCTGACTCAATAGATTTTGCTGCCTCAGCAGATTTTGCTGCTTCAGCAGATTTTGCTGCCTCAGCAGATTTTGCATCAGCAGATTTTGGTTCAACTGCTTTTGGTTCATCAGCCTTCACATGCTCTTCACCTGTACAAGAAGTTTTTCATCAGTATCGCTTCTAAATGATTTGTTATTTTGTGTGAGTTTACGTTCTATGTACTGACGAGTAAAAAAAAAAATTTACACAATCAGGTCACGTATAAGGTAATTGCGACTAAATGTCTCGATTACCTAACCTACAACAATGAAGAGTCTTGATTCAGATGGAGGTGAAAGAGGCAAAAATTGGAACAGGAATATCATTCAGAAAAAGAAATGAGAAAGGTTCTGTTGTTGACTGACAAATAGGGAGTTTATGGAAAGTTACAATCCCCTCCACGGAATAGTGTACCTACACGCCTTCATCGATGATGTCTTTTGACTGGAAGGCCTAGTGGTAAATAACTATCCGGACAAATACTTCGTGAAATGATCCATGCGTGTTTGTTTTCAGGAGCAACAAGTTCAAGTTGGTAAAGTAACAACACGTACATTTCTATTTCCGTGGTCGATGATCACAAAAGCCCTTTTACCATTCTTTATAGATGGGATACTCTATTTCTACAGATAGGGTGGAGAGGCGTGTTTACACTGTCAGAGTATACAACAGTTATAGTAGCAAAACTAGAAATAGTTCTATCACTTTTAGGACTTTCAACATGTAAAATGTGTGAGTTATGCTTGACCTATTATGTGTTTATAGAGTTAAGAGATATATCAATAGAATCCATTTTATATAAGTTAAGGGCAGTCCGGTACACTAAGCTCCCTCTACGAGCGGGGTCTAGGGAAGGGCCGGACCATAAGGGTCTATTGTACGCAACGTTACCTTGCATTTCTGCATGAGGTTGTTTCCATGACAACAACTTTACCAGTTAAGCACTGCCCTTCATCCATTTTATATTAGTTATTTAGGATAATTAATTACCTCCATCTTCAGGCAAATCAGAAGTCCACAGTGTGAGGTTGTCTCTCAATAGCTGCATAATTAAGGTACTGTCCTTGTATGATTCCTCACTTAAAGTGTCTAACTCTGCAATTGCCTCATCAAAAGCTTGTTTAGCCAAATGACATGCCCTGCAAATTGATTCATCATTATAGATCATCTTATCATATCATATGATATATATACACACAAGATTAATCAAGATTGGTTCACAAGGTCGTCAGTGGGGGTAAGGCTGCGTATACACCATCCTCACTATATCCGACTTGTGGGATTGCACTGGACATGTTATAGTTGTATTAATCAAGATTGGTAAAAAATGCTAACCTTTCAGGAGAGTTCATGATCTCATAGTAGAAAACAGAGAAGTTCAAAGCAAGACCAAGACGAATCGGATGTGTTGAAGAGAGATCAGTGGTTGCAGTTGCAGTAGCAGCCTAAAAGGAGCAAAAAGATGCAAAATCAAGTGCTATTCTAAACAATGTGCATCGATTAATCAACTATTCATGCATTTTCAGTTGAGATAACGAAGAAATAACTTGCCTCATAGCCCTTCAACGATTGTTCAGAAGCCTCTTTCCTTTCAGTATCAGTCTTGAACTCAGCAAGATAACGATAATAGTCACCTTTCCTGAACCAGAATGGCAAAGGTAAGAAGGTAAATCTATTAGAAATATACCGAAAAAACTGAAAGATTTCGATTTGGAACTACTGCTAAAGTGATAGAAAATCCGTTCGAATTATGTTAGGTTACATATCCGCGGTCATCTGATTCAGTGATGCTACCAAAAAGTCTCATGCTTGTGTCAGTGTTGACGATGGCTTGATTTTCTTGAACCAGGAATATCACGGTTGTTCTTATGGATTTCATTCCAATCATCATATTGATGATAAATCTCCTCGTGCTCTCCCGGGAATATGGGACTGGGAGATTACAGGTAAGCCAAATGCTTCACGAACCATATTCAACTTCTTATTTATAACCATGACGTTTGGCCATATGGGAGCACCTCGACTAATTCCATACCTGCTGTCTCCCACCAGTATATGTACCGATTAACTCTATCCACTGTGCTTAGACAGATGGGAAGAAATCACACCTTGTTTTTTTTGCCTCCGATTTTAAACCTGAGAGGCCTCATCATTCTCCTACCATTTCATTAACCACTAGGCTCTACCTTCTTGGGCGCAAACTATATTCAACTTTAAGACATTTCGTTGACTTTAATCACCCTCGTGAAGAGTTACACTTCAATACCATTCATGTCCATTACCTCGTCCATCGATCAAAAAGCAAATGCTAGTATAACAACGACCATAGGGATGTTACTATGAAACACAGTTCAAAAGAAGAATCTCGATAGTGGTTCCATGAAAACAATCAGTTAACAAGATTGTAACAAAAACTTAAAAAGACTTACATTTTGTAATAGAAAACAGTAGCTTCACCAGTACCAGCAGATGGAATGAGATGTTTGTCAATGATTTCAAGAATATCAGAGCAAATCTTGGAGAGCTCTTCCTCTACCTTTTGACGATAACCTTTTATCAGCTTGACATTCTGCTCGTTCCCCTTCGACTCTTCTTTCTGTTCGATGGAAGACATAATACGCCATGAAGCTCTTCGAGCTCCAATGACATTCTTGTAGCCAACAGAAAGCAAGTTCCTTTCCTCCACTGTCAATTCCACATCAAGCTTCGCAACTTTCTTCATACTATCAACCATTTCTGTGAAATCAAACCAATGTAAAATCAAAATGCATACATTCCACAACTTATATTGATCTTTACTAAGCGGAAATTCATATTGATGAACATTCTAATGATATTTAGCTAGCTAGAAATTGCATGTCTAAATGCACGAACAGTCAGGCACGCTCATCGAGTGGACTAAATAGACACATAGTACACAAACAGCTATAAGCTCGAGTGTATGCTAACCAAAGACATTTAACAATTCAGAATCTTCCCCTATCACTATCTTTTAATGAATTTGTGCGCATTACAATTAAACTTTCAATCGAAGTAATTGCATGTTCAAAGCTGACCTATATGACATGACTGGTAATCAATAGATCTACCTTCATCATATATTCCATACGTCACACTTATTTCAGAAAACTTTATGGAAAAGACACATGTCATGCACTTATTGATCATGCACTTATTGATTTGACGCCTGCATCACAAGTAAGTAGCTAAATTTTAAGCATTGCATTCACATTGTACTCGTACGCTCCATTTCTCAAATCTTATACAATACAAAGATGCATGCAAATCTATCATATATGTATTTAATAAAAACTTTTTTTCTTAAAAAAATTATCTTTTAAAATGTGAAAATTAATAGAAGCACCTACTACTTCTAAATCAAGAATCCGTCTAAGGTACAATCAGACCTCTCTATAACGATCATCATCTATTATAACATTTCATACTCAAGTTTTCGTTTGGAACCAATATTTAATACTATATCTTATGTTGCCTGTAACATCATTTCGCTATATATAGCATCCAAAAGGTACATACATTCAAACAAACAAAACCGTTATAAAGAGGTTTGACCGTACAAACCGAAGAGAAGGGGGAAGGAAACGAAACCAACCATCGTAACGCTCAGCTTGCTCAGCCAGCTTGGCCCTGTAAACATGAGTTTCTCTTTCCTTTGGAGATGCCATCTTCAATGAAAATTGTAATAAACAAACAAGAAAAATAGGATAATGATAAATATTATATAGAGATATATTAAAAATATTATTTCAAAGTGTTGTTGTTTACAAATGAGTGAGTGAGATAGATAGATGTTTATGAAGGAGTTAAAGAAGGAAAGTAAAAGCGTAAGAAAAGGGAGAGTGAATGAATGAGAGAGTTGTGGGAGGATTTGACTAAATCTCCATCTTTGGATCACTTTTGAGTACATAAAATATTGATGATAAAATTTGTATAATACCATGAAAACAGGTAACAACTTATTAATTAGGATATCATTTTGGGATTTAATTAACTTGCAATTGCATGTCTATTGTATTTACAAATATTAGTTGTTATGGTTTTTGGAAAGAAAGGCACGCAAACAATAAAATATAAAATATAAATGAAAAATTTCTCATATTAATTTTATTAATAATAAGTTTTTATATAGACACATAAATAAAGTACTAACTAAAATAGTAGACTCTTATTAAAGCTAAAAATTGAATATTCTACTAATTAATCAATTATTAAACTAACTAAATGACTAATTATTCTAGAAAACTGCAGCAATAACATGTTATAGAAAGGTAACAAACTTTGTTTTCTATTCCCATATTTACATGGAGGCTACTTCAATACTATGGTTTAGCCAATTTAATCTAATTAATAGAGAGTCTTGCTTTAAATGACATTTACATGCCTTAGCTTAGTTTCAAGAGAAAATTGAAGGAAAGGTGTTTTTAAGTCTTGAATGAAGGATTAGTGACATTGATCAATTTAAAGGGTCAAACATAATTAAAAAACTTGATTAGGTTTATTGTGGACTTGATTAATATTTTTTAAACTTTTTAATCTTTTCAAAAATACAAATTAACCCACACCCACAAAATTTTCCTCCCTCTGCAAATCAATCTCTCTCTTCTCTCTTTCTCTCGATCGTTTCTCTCTCTAACTTCTCCCAACCAACAACTTTTCAAATTTCTCCCTTCAATCTTGTGCAACTTCAACCACTGGCAACAAATAGTTTTGAGTTCTTGCCCGTTCCTTTTTTACTTTCATCCGTCAATCGACGTGAAAACATTCTCCGGCAACAACAACTTCTATTTCTTCATCGTTTCTTTTCGATTTTCACAAGTAAAAAATTAGAGCTTTTAAGTTATGACGAAAATGAGGAACTTGATTTGTTGGTGTTTGTTATTTTTTTTTTTTTTAATGTTTTTTGTTATTTTTAATGTTTGTTATTTTTTAGTTGAATTTCTCATCTGAATGTATCTGCTACTGTTGTTTTTTAATAATGAATAAAATATATAACGTGAATCCAATAGATGAGTATTTGTTGCAACATATATGACTAATCTGTTGCACAGATTAGTAATCTGTTGCAACATATATGACTAATATGTTGCACATATTAGTAACCTGTTGCAACATATATGACTAATCTGTTGCACAGATTAGTAATATGTTGCAACATATATGACTAATTTGTTGCAACAAATGAGTAATATGTTGCAACAAATGAGTAATCTGTTGCAACATATATGACTAATCTGTTGCAACAAATTACTCATCTGTTGGATTCGTTTTATAGTGTTGTAATATGAATCCAACATATGGGTCATCTGTTGCAACAGATTAGTCATATATTGCAACAGATTACTCACTTGTTGCTATAGATGACTCATATGTTGGATTCATGTTGCAGGTTCTATCCATTGTAGCAGTAGCAGATACACCAAATAAGAAATTCAACAAAAAATATAATTTCACTTACAAAATAAGCTATGAAGTAATGTCCAAGTGGTATACGAACAAAATTTGACCTAATTTTTTTTTTTAAATTTCAATAGGGGCACAACGAATAAGTAAAACACATGAAAAATTTCATGAAACTGGTAAAGAAGACAAAAATAATATACCATACATCAAATGTAAAAGGATCAAGGGGACAAACATTTGAGTTTTCTAAAAACGTTTAAGTTCCCTACTATTTTAATTACTTTCTAATAGTTGACCCATCTGTTACAACAGATTTTCTATATGTTTGATAATTTACAACAGATGAATCATTTGATGCAACATGATAGTCATCTGTTGATTCAAATTAAGCAATTATTAGTAATAACTAAATTGATTTAGCTAAAATTAAAGACGTCTCTACGACAATCGGACAAACATTTGTGTTCTCCTAAAAATATCTGAGTTCTCTAGTATTTCAATTATTTTCCAACAGATTATCTATTTGTTGCAACAAGTTAGTCATCTATTGCAATAGATGTTTATAACAAGTTAGTCATTTGTTTATTCAAATAAAGCAATTATTAATAATAACTAAATTAATTTAATTAAAATTGAAGACAAATCTTTAATACAAGACCTTAGACAAGGGGACAAATGTTTGAGTTCTCCTAAATATATTTGAGCTTTAGTATTTTAAATTGCTTTTCAACATATATCGAACTCGGAATCAAAGTAAGCCACGGAATTAAAAAAAAAGTGACCAAAATAGGCCACCTATTTAAAAAGTTACCAAAATAGGCTAAACGTAATAATTTATTACGTTTTCTACTTTTTTCTTAACGGTCAACTAACGGAGTTGATTTTACAACAACGTAAGAATTTCTTACATTTTACAATTTTTTTGTAAAACGTAAGAAATTCTTACGTTTTATAAAAAAATATAAAACGTAAGAAATTCTTACGTTTTACATGATAACCAAGGAAAAAAATACAATGAATTGTCAAATCAATTAAAAAGGTACTAAAAAAAGAGTTGTTCAACGTAACAAAAAGTTACGTACTTAACTTTTTTTATAGCAGTGATCCCCCACCCACAATTCTTTTTTCCACAAATGTCCCATCACTTCTACTTTTTTCTCTTTTTACATATGATAATTATGAATTTTTTTATTAGTTAAATTCATTTATATTTTACATGTAGTTCAAATAATTTATTTTTTCTAATAAATTTTTACGATTTACATAAAAAAAATTAAAAAAGAAAGTATCAATTACCTCATTAACTTAATAATTTTCTTATATTTATTCTATATAAAAAAATAATCACTTCTATCCTTAATTATCCGATTTCTCTTTAAAAGAATTATACTTTTGAGTTTTTCTCTACTCAAAAATAGTGAAATGTTGGATTATCGTCGATCAAATATGCTACTATATATAAGAACTATATTTTTTTAGGAGTGTTCCTAAAAAATATATTTTCTTATATTAATTTAGGAGTGTTCCTAAATTAAATTGTGATTTTTTACTCCATTAATTATAATATGAAACGTATTTGTGCATGTGAGTTTCCTCAATATCCTAATCGAAACAATAATTGAAAACTACGATGAATCACTATCCGAAAAAATTAATTTCATATTTTTAACACACCAAAAAAATATAATTATTGTATATAGTAGCATATTTGATCGACGATAATTCAACATTTTACTATTTTGGAATAGAGAAAAACTCAAAAGTATAATTTTTTTTAGAGAGAAATTGGATAATTAAGGATAAAAGTGATTATTTTTTGATATAGAATAAATATGAGAAAATTGTTAAGTTATTGAGGTAATTGATAATTCTATTTTTTAAATTTTTTATGTAAAACGTAAAAATTTACTACATAGAGAAAAAAATAAATTATTTGAACTACATGTAAAATATAAATAAATTGAACTAATCAAAAAATTTATAATTATCATATGTAAAAAAAGGAAAAAGTAGAAGTGATGGGACATTTGTGGAAAAAAAAAATTGTGGGTGGGGGACCACTGCTATAAAAAAGTTAAGAACGTAACTTTTTGTTATGTTGAACAACTCATTTTTTAGTATCTTTTTAATTGATTTGATAATTCACTGCATTTTTTCCCTTGGTCATCATGTAAAATATAAGAAATTCTTACGTTTTATATATTTTTTTTATAAAACGTAAGAATTTTTTAGTTTTACAAAAAAATATAAAACGTAAGAAATTGTAAAGGTCAACTCCGTTAATTGATCGTTAAGAAAAAATAGAAAACGTAATAAATTATTACGTTTAGCCTATTTTGGTAACTTTTTAAATAGGTGACCTATTTTGGTCACTTTTTAAATTCTGTGGCTCATTTTGGTTCTGAGTTCACATATATCTTATCTATTTAATAATTTCCAATAGATGAGTCATATGTTGCAACAATTTAGTCATCTGTTGCAACAAATGTCTATATTTATTGGATAATTTTCAATAGATGAGTTAGCTATTGCAACAGGTTAGTCATCTCTTGCAACATATGTCTATATATGTTTGGTCATTTTCAACAAATATCTTTAACTGTTTGGTCTTTTCCAACAGATTACTCATCTATTGCAACATGTTAATTGAAATCATAATTGAACTTATCAATTCATCTTTAATTTTAATTAAATCAATGTTGTTATTATACTAATAATGTCTTAATTTGAATCATTTCAAATAAAATTGGTCAATTAACACTTTACTTAAGACGAATACACTTAGATGATCATGTAATTGCTATGAGATTAATTGAAATCGTGATTAAATTATCAATTCATATTTAATTTTAGTTAAATCAATTTAGTTATTACTAATAATTACTTAATTTTAATTATTTCAAATCAAATTGGTCAATTGATCATTCTACTTAAGACGAAACACTTAGTTGATCATGTAATTAGTATAAAATTAATTGAAATTGTAAGTGAACTTACTAATTCATCTTTAATTTTAGTTAAATCCATATAGTTATTTCTAATTATGGCCTGGTTTGAATCATTTCAAATAAAATTGGTCAATTGACCACTCTACCCAGGACGAACACACTTAATTGATCGTGTAATTACCATGAGATTAATTGAACTTATTAATACTAATTAAATCAATTTAGTTATTACTAATATAATGGCTTAATATGAATCAATAGATGACTAAGATGTTGCAAAAGATGAGTAATCTGTTGAAAATGACCAAATAGATAAAGACATCTGTTGCAACAGATTAAACACCTATTGCAACAGATTAGTAATCTGTTGGAAATAACAAACAGATAAGTCATATGTTGCAACAGATTGGTCATCTGTTGTAAATGACCAACAGATAAAGACATTTGTTACAACAGATGACTAATCTATTACAGCATATGTGTATATCTGTTTGATAATTTTCAACAAATGACTTATTTGTTGCAACAGATTAAATCTGTTGCAATTGGTTATACACTTAAATGATCATGTAATTACTGTGAGATTAATTGAAATTGTAATTATTAAATTAATTTGGCTATTACTAATAATGACTTAATTTGAATCATTTCAAATAAAATTAGTCAATTGATCACTCTACTTAGAACGAACACACTAAGATGATCGTGTAATTAATATGAGAATAATTGAAATTGTAATTGAACTTATCAATTCATTTTTAATTTTAGTTATATCAATGTAGTTATTACTAATAATATCTTAATTTGAATCATTTCAAATAAAATTGGTCAATTAACACTTTACTCAAGACAATACACTTAGATGATCATGTAATTACTAACTATGAGATTAATTGAAATTGTAATTAAAATTATCAATTCATCTTTAATTTTAGTTAAATTAATTTAATTATTGCTAATAATTGCTTGATTTTAATTATTTCAAATAAAATTGATCAATTGATCATTCTACTTAAGACGAAACACTTAGTTGATCATGTAATTACTATAAAATTAGTTAAAATTGTAAGTCAACTTACTAATTCATCTTTAATTTTAGTTAAATCAATATAGTTATTTCTAATTATGATTTGGTTTTAATCATTTCAAATAAAATTGGTCAATTAATCACTCTACTCAGGACAAACACACTTAGTTGATAGTGTAATTACCATGAGATTAATTGAAACTATAACTGAACTTATTAATTCATGTTTAATTCTAGTTAAATAAATGTAGTTATTTCTAATTTAATGGCTTAATATGAATCAATAGATGACTAACATGTTGCAAAAAATGAGTAATCTGTTGAAAATGACTAAACAGATAAAGACATCTGTTGGAAATGACCAGACAGATAAGACATCTGTTGAAAATGACCAAACAAATATAGACATATGTTGCAACAGATGACTAATCTGTTGCAATAAATGACTCATCTATTGAAAATTATCAAACAAATATAGACATGTGTTGCAATAGATGACTAAGTTGTTGCAACAGATGACTCATCTGTTGAAAATTATCAAACATATAGGATATATGTTGGAAAATAATTTAAAATAGTAAAGCTTAGATGTTTTTAAGAGAACTTAAATGTTTGTCCCCTTGTCTAAGGTCTTATCTTTAATTTTAGTTAAATCAATTTAGTTATTACTAATAATTGCTAATTTGAATCATTTTAAATAAAATTTATCAATTGATCATTCTATTAAGGACGAATACATTGATTGAAATTGTAAGTGGACTTATCAATTCATATTTAATTTAGTCAAAATAAATTTATTTATTACTAATAATGACTTAATTTGAATCATTTGAAATAAAATTGGTCGATTGATCACTCTCCTCGAGACGAATACACATAGTTGATCATGTAATTACTATGAAATTAACTGAAATTGTAAGTGAACTTATCAATTCATCTTTAATTTTAGTTTTATCAATTTAGTTATTACGAATAATGACTTAATTTGATTCATTTCAAATAAAATTGATCAATTGATCACTCTAATCATGACGAATACACTTACTTGATGATTTAATTACTATGAGATTAATTGAAATTGTAAGTTTATCTTTAATTTTAGTTAAATCTATTTAGTTATTACTAATAATATTTTAATTTAAATTATTTCAAATAAAATTGGTCGATTGATCACTCTACTTGGGACGAATACACTTAGTTAACATGTAATTACGATGAGATTAATTGAAATTGTAAGTGAACTCATTAATTCATGTTTAATTTTAGTTAAATCAACATAGTTATTACTAATAATGGCTTAATTTGAATCATTTAAAATAAAATTGATCAATTAATTATTCTACTAAGGATGAAACACTTAATTGATCATTTAATTATTGAGATTAATTGAAATCATAATTGAACTTATTAATTCATCTTTAATTTTAGTTAAATTAATGTAGTTGTTTCTAATAATGTTTTAATTTGAATTATTTCACATAAAATTTGTCAATTAATCATTCTACTCAGTACGTAACACTTAATTGATCATGTAATTACTATGACATTAATTGAAATCATAATTGAACTTACTAATTCATCTTTAGTTTTACTTAAATCAATATAGTTATTTCTAATGATGACTTAGTTTGAATCATTTCAAATAAAATTGGTCAATTGATCACTCTACTCAGGACGAACATACTTAGTTGATCGTGTAATTACCATGAGATTAATTGAAACTATAATTGAACTTATTAATTCATATTTTATTTTAGTAATCAATTTAGTTATTACTAATAATGACTTAATGTGAATCAATATAGGACTAACATGTTACAACAGATGAGTAATCTGTTGGAAATGACCAAACAAATAAAAACATCTGTTGAAATGACCAAACAAATATAGACATCTGTTGCAACAAATGACTCACTTGTTGCAACAACTAATTCATCTATTGAAAATTATCAAACAGATATAGACATCTGTTGCAACAGATGACTAAGTTGTTGCAACATATGACTTATCTGTTGGAAATTACTAAATAGACAAAATATGTGTTGAAAAATAATTTAAAATACTAAAGCTCAAATATTTTTTAGGAGAACTCAAATGTTTTCCCCCTTGTCTAAGGTCTTATCTTCAATTTTAGTTAAATCAATTTAATTATTATTAATAATTGCTTAATTTGAATCAACAAATGACTAACTTGTTATAAGCATTTATTGCAACAGATGACTAACTTATTGCAACAAATAGGTGATCTGTTGGAAAAGAATTAAAATACTAGGAACTCAAACATTTTTAGGAGAACTCAAATATTTGTCCCATTATCTTAAAGACTTGACTTTAATTTTATCTAAATCAATTTAATTATTACTAATAATTGCTTAATTTGAATCAACAGATGATTGACATGTTGCAATAGATGATTCATTTGTTGAAAATTATCAAACAGATAGAAAATCTGTTATAATAGATGGGTTATCCATTAGAAAGCAATTAAAATACTAGGGAACTTAAATATTTTTAGGAGAACTCAAACGTTTGTCCCCTCGATCCTTTTGCATTTGATGTATGATACACTATTTTTGTTTTCTTTACCTGTTTCATGAAATTTTTCATGTGTTTCACTTATTCGTTGTGCCCTTGTTGAAATTTTTAGAATTTTTTTAGGTCAAATTTTGTTCGTATATCACTTGGACATTACTTCATAGGTGATTTTGTAAGTATAATTATGATTTTTGTTGAATTTTTTATTTGGTATATTTGCTACTACTACAATGGATAGAATCTACAACATGAATCCAATATATGAGTCATTTATTGCAACAAATGAGTAATCTGTTACAACATATGACTAATATGTTGAAACAGATGACCCATATGTTGGATTCATGTTACAACACTATAATACAAATCCAACAGACGAGTAATTTATTGCAACATATTACTCAATATGTTGCAACAGATTAGTCAATATGTTGCAACATGTTACTCATCTGTGCAACAGATTACTCATCTGTTGGATTCACGTTACATGTTTTATCTACTGTTGAAAAAATAGCAGTAGCAGATACATCCAGATGAGAAATTCAACTAAAAATTATAATTTTACTTACTAAAATCACCTATAAGTAATTCCCAAGTGATATACGAATAAAATTTGACCTAAAAAAATTTGATCAAGTAGCAATAGTAGCGGTAACAACAATGTTTAACAACAAGAAGATGATGATGATGAACAAGAGGAGATGATAATGAAGAACAAGATGATGATAATAAAGAAGAAGATGATGAATAACGCAACAACAACAATTAACAACAAAAATCACGAAGAGAGAGAAAACTCCAATAAATGAGAAGAGAGAGAAACGTGCCTTTTTTCCCCTTCATTTCTAGTTATATTAGGTTTTACATTGGATCAAAGTGTAAATTAAAAAACTTGTGGGTTATTTTCAAACTTTTCTTACTTTCTTAATCCTTAATAAAGTAAATGTCAACTCCACTCAATTATTAAGACTTGTGTCACCCACACTTCATTTTAAAACTCTTTTGTCACCTAGAGCCCAAGACCCCTAGTTTCAAACTAGTTTTTTGTTGTTTTAAGACTAGGCTATGATCACTAGTTATTACTTTCTTCATTCCTTTTTATTTGCTTTCTTTTTTTTTTCTACACTTAAAGGATATAAATTTTGATCAATATTTTAAGATGTATTTTTAATCATTTTTTTTTAAAATCTCCATTTATAATACTTTTTCTATAGTTTTTGAATATCTAAATTTTAATTCTAAAAAATTAAATTAATCTAATTTTATTTAGCTTTGAAACTTAGCCAAATTGATTCACGAAAAACAAAGGGAGCAAATAAAAAGGAATGGAGGGAGTACCATATTTAGTCTTTGAAACACATCTTAAAGGGCATCCAAGTGCACTAAAATTCCCGCTAAACTCACTAGTTATAACAATTTTCTTGAAACTCATCCTTACGTATATAATCTCTCATGATTGCATCATAACATATACTTTCTATGTTTCGTTTTACTTAGCCTCTTTTGACTTTGTACACCAATTAAGAAATTATTAATTAGAAGTGTATTTACAAAATGAACCTTATTAATGATATCTTGAAACTCTAAATCTAACTATTACTATTTTCTTTAATGCGGAAAAAATAGTAATAAAACACTCTTGATTTGTGAAAATAGATAACTAAATTAAAATCAATATATTTAAAAAGAAGACCAAGTAAAATGAAATGCAGGAACCTTTTAAGAAATAAAGTTTTTGATCGGAATATGAATCAAACCAAAGGACCCTTTAACTATTTAAGGGATAATAGAATGAATCACACTTTTATCACTAAACTATACCCGCTACAATTCGATTATTGTATACATATGCAACTTTTGTCGAACAGAAAAATTGTGGTAATTAAGATAGGATAAGATAGGGTCGTCAAAACCATTAAATTCATAACATAAAAATTCTTCGAAAGTTTTTTTTTTCTTTTAGTTCAGCAAGGCGGTAAACATAAAATCAAAAAGCAGAAAGAGAAATGAGATTTTTATTTTGATCAAATTTTCTATTGTATATATTTTATTTTACCTTTATAAAAAATGGAATTTTTTTCTTGTTGCTTGAATATTAACTATTCAATTAAAATGAAATATTACAACTATAACAAACATTTTGATTTTCAAATTCAAATTTGTTGGAACAAAAGAGGCCCGACTGGGTACTGACTAGACCAGACCATGAGAAAAACAGGGTCATTTCAAAAAAAATCAAGACATAGAAAATAGTTCTTTATTTTTCTTGATATTTTTGGCTCTTCTGAGCCCTTTCGTTACTTTAGATAGTCCCTTACTTTATATAAAGAGATAAATATCGAAAAATTATTTTATGATGAAAATAGAATAGCTGACAATTTTAATTTGTGTACATAACGGGTACACACTATACAATCAAATCTTAATTTTTTTTATGAATTTCTATTCTAATAGAGGGGTAGGTATTTGTTGTTCAGAACTCCAAAGTCGAAAAGAATTTTAAAAAATTTTCTGATATGAAATCATAGTCTATATAATTAGAATTATCATTTAAGAGTAGCCATTAACTATAGTTAAAAATATATAGATGATCAATCAGTTGATTCGCTCTAATTCATTGAATTAATCTGTTATAAAAATATCTGAAAAAGAAGGGAACATTACTTTTGCAAACATGAATTGAACTTTTTTAATAATTTTTATGAAAAATTGTATCTTTATCTTGGAGCCTCGAAGGAAAGAAAATCGTTCTTTACTTTGACTTTGATGAAAAATTTCCAGTTAAAGTTAAAATGAATTAGTCGTACCTAGTCCGATAATAGAATATAGGTTATGATTGACTAGATATTCACTCGATTTTGGGGTCATAATCATTATGTAGTAGAGATGGCCAAGTGGTTCAAGGCGTAGCATTGAACCTGCTATGTAGGCTTTTGTTTACAGAAGGTTCGAATCCCTCTCTTTTCGTACCTTCGTTCAATCCACCAATTTTACTAACAACAAAGACTCAAATAGCAATCGATATCATTATTCCAACAGCTAGACCCTTCTTTGATCTAAAGATATAGATTCTCAATTCCTAATTGCTTTGATGCATAAAATTGAATACTAAAAAATAATTATAATCAAAATATGAAAAGAAAAGAGTAGCCAAGGAATGCAAATAGATCCCTTGTCTATTACACAAAAATGAGCGAAATCCAGATCAAATTCAACTTTATCTAACTTAACCCTGAATTAATTTACTATGCCTAAAGGGAATAAAATTTTACGAACCCTTAATTTTAGTCTAATGAGAATAATATTCTATGACTAGAAATTATCGATTTATTAGTTAAAAAACCTTCATAAAAAATATAATATCTTTTAAAATGTGAAAATTAATAGTAGAATCTACTACTTCTAAATCAAGAATCCGTCTAAGGTACAAACATCTCTGTAACAGTCATATCATCATCTATAATAAAATTTCAGACACTAGTACTCAAGTTTTCATTTGAAACCAATATTTAATATTATATATTATATGTTGCCTATAACACTATTTCTCTATATATGACATCCAAAAGATACATATATTCAGACAAACAAAATCGTCATAAAGAAGTTTGACCGTACAAATTAAAGAGAGGGGAGAAGGAAGTGAAACATAGCATTGTAAACCTGAGCTTGCTCAACTGGTCAAACAACTCATCTATCCTTGGAAGAGGATACTTGTTCTTAACCATTAACTTATTCAACTGCCGATAGTGTATACACATCCAAAGGAAATCATCCTTCTTACCACGAATAATACCGGTGCGCCCCGTGGGGACACACTAGGACGGATGAAACCCTTATCCAAAAGATCCTTACATTGCTCCTTAAGCTCCTTTAAGTCAGTCGAAGTCATTCTATAAGGGGGAATATAAATTTGACGAGTGTCCGGAACCAGGTCAATTCCAAACTCAATCTCCGTATCAGGAGGAACACCAAGAAGGTCATCACAGAAGACCTCAGAAAATTCATTCACTACCAGAATCGAATGCAAGAAAAGACCTTTCGAGTTAGAATCTTTAACCCAGACTAAATGATAGAGATACCCCTTGGAGATTAATCTCCGAGCTCTAAGATATGATATAAACTTCCTCTTAGGAGCTAGGAAACCACTCTCCCATTTAATAACTGGCTCACTAGGGAACCTAAATACAACCTTACGGATCCGATAGTTTAAGGACTTGTAGCATGAGTGTACCAATTCATACCCAGAATAACATCAAAATCCACCATATTTAATTCATACAAGTCCACCAAAGTCTCCTTACTACCAACAGATACCACACCCCATATAGCTTCTTTTAGCAACCACAGAGTCACCTACTGGGGTAGAAACAAAAAAAGGGTCCGAAATAACCTCGGGACCAAAATCAAAATACACAGCCATAAATGGGGTCACATAAGAAAGAGTGGACCTCGGATCAAGTAAACAACAAACGTCTCGAGAAAAGAGTTTCAACATACCATTCATGACATCAGGTGATGTCTCATACTCCTATTAAGTAGTGAGTGCATATAGATGGTTTTAACCAGTGTCGAAACTAGATGGTGCACCCTTTGGTGCCGGAGCTGATGATGAAGCAACTTGAACTTTATTCCCCCCGAAGCAACCTTACAAATCAGACAGTTTCTAAGCATATAACCTGGCTGACCACATTTGAAGCACCTGTCCCTCCTTTCATCACAAAAACCCCGATGCAACCGACTAAAGAACCTACAAGGAGAACATGATGACACAGTACCTAGCTAACTCTAGCTTCAATGTCAACTAACAATGAGAACACACCTACTATTAATGAACAAGAGCAGTAAGCTAAATGCTTACAAACCACGAAATAAAAACTCAAATACAACAAGAGCTTGAGACACTAATGAAAACTGAGCAGGTCCCTGTTGTAAATGAGACTTTGGATGGTGAGTTTCTTCAAGAGAGATGCGATGTTGTTTGTATATGAAAGCTTAGGTTTTCTTGTTGTAACATGTTGCATATATATGAGACAAGAAAACCTAAGACTCTTCTCATTGGCTGGAACAAAAAATGTTGCAGCTTTTGTCACCAACTTTCTGTTAAACGGTACTTTTTCTAATTGTATGTTGACTGAATGGAATAGACGTGGACGTGCTAAACCTCGTTCCTGAGCAGTTGTAATTTTGATCTCCTTGAACCACTTCTCACGGTTAATGGATTATCAATCATAAAAACTAAGGACTTAATTATTTCTCCCCTTTTTTGATGCTGACAAACCCATACTCTAGTCTGCTACTTGTAAATCAAGAATCTATCTAAGGTACAATCAGACCTCTCTATAACAGTCATCATCTATAATAACATTTCAAATAACGGTACTCAAGTTTCCATTTGAAACCAATATTTAATATTATATCATACGTTGCCTATCACATCATTTTTAAACGCATGCATCCTTTTAAAGCCTTATTTAGGATTAGTAAACAATTGGATTTGAGCTGATTTGATTTGAGTTCCCTTTTCTTTTATTAAAAATTTAAATAAAATTTTAAAGTAATTATTTAATTTAAAATTAATAAGAAAAAGCTCTATATTGATTTTGGTTTGCGATAAACAAGCCATTTCCACAACAATATCAATTCATGCAGCTTGTAAATCTCTACGCAGACAAGGAGCCATGGGAGCTTTTTGACGGCACCAAGAACAACACTGGTTACTTCATCACTCAACAGAATAAAGAGAAGGAGCAGCATGTAAGAGTTAAACGTACAGTGGGGATCAATGGAACATGGAAGCTACAAGGCAAAGTGAATAAGGTGTTTGACGATCAAGGGAAACTCATGGGGTACGTCAAGAATTTGAAGTACAAACCCCATCCCCAACATAAAAAATCTTCAGACAACCCTAACGGGGAATGGTTGATGACCGAATATTCATTGTATGATCGTTATGTAGATCCTAAGAAAATTAAGAACAAGGGTTTTGTAGTGTGTAAGATCAAGAAGAAGGAAGAAAAACACGGCGATAACAAACAAGGAGTTAATAACGATGAGGACGCTGCTGAGTATATTGATTCAGTTCTACAAGATGAAGAAGACATTAGTATTATTAATGAGAATAATGAATATCTAGAGGGAGATGAAGTAGAGGAGCATATAATTGCTATATTAGGTTAGTTTTAGGTTTCGAAACTGTTGCTATATTAGGAGCATATACTTGCTATATTAGGAAACTTTTGTGTAAAAGTTAGGTTTAATTTTATTATTTGGATATCCCTATTGTCATACTGTTTTGTTGTAGTTTACAGGTGGTAGATGAATGTCGGTCGACTTTGAATTTTTTAGTGTAAAGGTTGATATCTCAATTATCATTTTATTTGATTGTAGTTTGTGATCAATTACTACCTATTATTTTTATCATTATCGGTTGATTCCAAATAGTTTGTATAAATTCACTGTCATGTAACAAAATGGATTCTTGAAGTTTGTAATATCTTGAAGCTTAGAATTCGGCTGCAAAGACCCTTGTACATTTTTCATGTATGAGATTTTGCTTATGTTGCTATTGATCCAGCACTTTCTCCTCTTCTTCGTTGGTTAAGAACATCGAGACATATGACATGTGCTCTATTCTATCCTAATTTGCTTAGTCAAATAATTAACGTTCAAGATTTAAAAAATCTATTAGTTAATTTATAATTTAGAGAATGATCAATATTAATATCATCGTGCTCACGGCGTTATCCCGATTCATCAAGTTGTAAATTTCTTAGTACTTGGTAAATAATCAAATATTCATAATTAATTATTACTTGCAACACTATGATACTTCCGTTGAAAAACAACTCAACACCCTTCTTCAAGGTACTTCTATTTTTTTTTCCTGAGTCATCTTCTTGCATTTATCACCATCATCCTTTTTAACATTCTTTATTTGTTTTAGTTAATAGCTTCAAATATTATATATGAATAACACTTAATCAACATTTGATGATGGATTCTCCTTCTTTTCCTTCTTATTTTAGTTTGATTCGAGTAGTTTTCTTGCTCCTTTTGTGTGGGTTTTATATGAATACATTAATTCGCTGTTCAAGTTTTTTTCATTTTTAATAAAAGCATCGATTTATTATCAATCTTGGCATATTTCTTTTATGACATCAAAGCGATTTTAAAGCTAAATTCATTAAAGTAAGGTACATGCGTGGAACGTGTACTATAAGTCTAGTATATTAAAAACTATATGAAAGATAGCCGTGATAAGAGCGTGTTGCGCCCAAGCGCACACACAAGTGTACGTGGTCCCACCAAGTAGTAAAGTGGCCTTTTACAAGCTAAGTATCGATCCCTCAGAGACTTGTGTCTACAACTATCCAATTCTAGTATCACTATTATGATTAACCAAGTGCTATCGTAATAAAGAGAGTTTGAAAGTTAAAACTAACAGTAAACTTAACAATGCGGTAAATTAAGGGATTGAACAACCAATGGATGAAACACGGAGTTAAAGCACTACGAACAATCATACTATGCTATTACATCACTGGTAATGTTAATTATCTTGGTTGTTGATTCACGAGGTTGATATTATGCTTATGGTCTTTCGAGCCTCTAATCACCTATCTTAGACTCACAACTATTTCATTGAGCGGGGATGTGAGAACTAAGTTAAATGCATTCATATGTAATCCCATAAGTGAATTAAATAGGCCACTTAGGTATACTCCTATCCCAAATACAAATTATAACTTCATTCTGCAGAAGATTACAATCTTATTCTATTTATCCCCACGTACTAGTTCCTCCTTCCGGGCTCACAAGATGACTATGGATGTATTTTAAGGGTAGCTAATCCTTAAAATAGTAATAACAAGGATAAATAAACAATCGAATATGATAAATAATCAAAACCAAGTCAATTCACAGCAAGAATATTCATGTTCTTTGCCTTAACTCTGGAAAAGGGAATTTTAGCCGCTCATGGACATAACTGTAATCACGATGAATGAATACATGATAAAATCCAAAAATAAACTAAAGTAAACGAAGAAAAACCCTATTTGAAGTGTTATCCAGCTTCCCTCATGGTTTAAAAGTCATCCAAGGTGTATATCATCATTTTTAAATGTCCTATTTATAAGAGGACAAAATTATCGGTTTTGGACACGCCACTGATAACGCCCAAGATACACCATCACTTCAAAGATGATTTTGGTCGCTGTCAAATATAGTAACCCAACCAAGGTTGGGGTTGAATCCCAAGGGAATACGTGAAATGTGGCTCTCAGTTGTTGTAATCAACGGTCGAAACTGGAAAAGTAAATGGGGGGTTTTGAGTATCAATATCGAACTAGTGGTGAATATCAATTTCGATTGTAGTCAGTCGTAGGTGAACACTAGAATTGTGTTCCCCTTGGCTTCTCAACTCCGTAGGTTTATTGTGCTATTTTGAACCAACCTGATACCTTGTATGCAGAATTGATAAGTTATGTAACATCTTAAGTCTTTTTGATGAGTAGACATATTTCACCATTTACCTTTTGAGTCTTAGGATGTCTCCTAACCCTTATCTTGATCCCAGTTAATGATTACCTTTTGAGTCTTTAGTTATTAGATGAAAGCTAACCATCTTACTAAGATAATACCTAGTAGCGTGGATCGACAATTAAACTTCAAATTACTGTTGTCATTATCTTTTCCTACTCCTCTTTTGGAATAAGTAGCAATAATCTATGCAGGATCCTAACATTTGAAACCACTAAGATAGCAATTGAAGTGAAGATAATATAATGTATGCATGGGTATCAGTTCAGAACAACAATAGCACTTTTTTTACTTTATCAATCTGCCAAGGTTTCCACAACCATAGTTAAGAGTTTTTAGCCGCTTATGCTTATGAAGTAATCGACAACATTCATGATTGAAAACATAAGATGAAATCACAATAAGAAGTAAAAATCCAAAACTGTAACTGAATTAATCAACCAAAGTCAATACAAGAAAATTCCAAGACTAAAATCAAATCTTGGAATCAAAATATGTTTGTAAGTATCAAGAGTGCGTAACTTTTGAAAAAAAAAAATATATAAGGGGTATTTATAGTACATGAGGAAACCCTAAAACCAAAGCCCAAATGAAATAAGAGAAAAAAGAGTCGGTGGCTACATGTGGTCTCCACATGTGACCTGGCCTTGGGCGCATGTGGTACATATGGCCTGAGACTAGGCGCATGTGGTGACTGCATGTGCTCAGACCAAAAATTCCTGCAACTCTTCTCTCAAGATTTTTTACTTCTTTTCCCACATATAATCCTCATGTAGAATAAGTAAGTGCAAAAGTCCCCACCATCAGATAGATAAATGAATTATCTTTCCAACGATACCAATTTCACCTTAATTCGATATCGGGGTGAAAATTTATGGCAAAATTTCTGAAGAACTGTCAACTCACAGGATATTCAACTTTGTAACTTACAATCAAACTTTAAATCTTCAACTTTAATCACATGCTTTGGTCACGTACATCTCGAAAAGTGTCACGAATATCCAAAATTGATTAAATAAGTAGCCAAAATATTATTTTTCATCTTTTTCATGAACTTAACATCCAAAACCTAGCTTCTTGCGAAACAAACCCAAAACGCATCATATCTATCAAAAAAACGTATGAAAATTTCTTATTTTCATAGTTTTAAGCATCGAAAAAGCTATATTTCTATAGCACATTAGCCACCGCGTCGCGCCCTTTATTTCTTTACCTAGGGTCTGCGTCGTGCCTATAGCACAGGAACACATTGGAAATGGTCCTTTTGGCAGACCACAAGGTTGTGGCGCGGACCTTATAGCATTTTCTAAGGTCCAGGGTGTACTAATGCCTCCAAAGCATCCATTTGGCGTCAAATATTGTCCCTTGCTTTTGTCTATCCATTCCAAGCCTTGTGGTGTTATTTCTACTTTGTTTCAAGCTTGTGCGTTTTGTATTTATCATCATAATCATCTCACCAAGCATCCTATAACATCACACACCACGAATTAGAGCATAAAACAACACACAATTCAAGACGGTGAATTGGAAACTTAAGCTAAGAACTAGTGTTTCCCCTTTGATCCTTAACTTATTTTTGACTCTTGGCTTGATTCAATTGAACCTTAAATACTTAAATAATTTGTTTGACACATAATTACACAATAATACCATTAGAAACTCTTTACACATACTAGAGTCCATCGATATCAACTAGAACAACACATAGCTCAAGCTAGTAACACTAGTTCTCTCGTCTAAACTCTAAGTGAACAATTATATTCCAAACTTGTTTAAAACACACCTTGAACATTGAAGTCAATTACTTTAACACTTAACATGATCAATTATATCATTATTAACACATTAAGCATAAAAGAAGTTCTCAAAACAAATCTAAATAAGTCCGGATAACAACTCTGAGGTTCATGAATCTACCTCAGATAACAACCCGAAACTTAAAGCCTTGTTCGTCGTCGAACAACTCTTTACTTTAAGAATCATAATCAGAGAAGACTCCGCACTTCTACTACAAGCAAGACACTCAAGATAGTACTACAATGTCTATACAGAATGCAAGTTCTTACACTAAGCATGTTATACACAATTGACAGATCAAGAATACTACTCCAAAACATCCTAGCCTCAAGAATTAACTCACCAAATTGGAAAACTCGTACATATTGCTCAATCAAATACATCATACAAATCACCTAATTATCACATGTGCCGTTACCACAAGAGAGTTACCCATGATCACTCACACAGATGGAGTTTATCACAACATAGGTATAGTAATCAAATTATACTCACCCTATCAAAGAATTCAAAAGTTACAAAAGATGAACCATAGGCTTGCCCTTAGTGTCGTTCTCTACTAATATCAGAGAGTTAAAGTTCAGGATTAAGTAGGTCTTTAGGGTTTGTAATGTAGTCTAAGGGATGGGTAGGAACTATTCTGGATAGTAATAGTGAATGTCTTCCCTAAGCGCTTTAATACATCACACTCTTTATTCAATTCACTTCTAACAACAAACTTTCCACCTTATCTACCTTCACACACGTCTTCTATTTTGCCCTATCTCATTAATATCACTCACATACAATATGGAAGGGAGCACAATCTATTAATTCATGATTGAATTTTAGCATAAATTTTCTTTTCACTCCCAACCACAACATATCAATTGCACACACCAAAAGCGATTTCTTTAGGGCTTCAATTTCACCTTTTCCATACTTGAATTTCAAACTCCTTAACTCATTAAATTTCCACTAAAGCGCTTAGGAGAATTAGATCAACATAAGTTCAATCAAAGAAGAGGATACTGGATACATATGAGGTTGCGAAAGAAAATAGGCTAAAGGCTCAATGGGGCTAACTAGGATTATGTACAAGGGTAGATAAACGAGGGTATAAAACATGGCTGCCAATGAAATGCCTATATCATCTCCTAAACCCACACTCTTTATTTTGCTCTGCATATACACCAGGAAAGTTCTAGACACCAAGTATAACTAGGAATAGACAAAATCTCACACATATATGACAGATGCTCAACTCAAGCGGTATCATTATAGACTCTTAACTAAATAATCATATGAATTCAACATTAAGCCAACAAGTACAAAAGTCATAAACTAGAGCACAGTAGTCTCAAAAGTAATAATTCACACAATCAACATGCTCTTTACAACCAAAACCTTGTATCTTGCAATCACATATAGCACCAAAAAGAACATCCCACTTATTCCCAATAATTTTTTTTAAAATTATTCCTAAAAAGAATGCGAATTTCCCCACCCCATACTTAAAAAATCAAAATTTTCCCCTAAGTACACTTATTAGTGAAGACATACGCATTTTTTTTCCATGCTCATTATATTAGGTTTCTGGTACTCAGACTTCCCATCAACTTGTGACTCAAAAAAACAAAAGCTACGTGAAGTAAAAACTAAAATACTGAAAATAAACCTACCTTAACTTGTGTTGCGTCCCAAGAAGCACCTGATTTAGTGTCGCAGCACAACCCATCATCACACTTAACCATTTTCCTTCATCTTCTTCTTCCTACTTGGAGGCCATCTTCTTAGTCATTTCTGACCTATTGAGTGTGAACTCTACAGGTTAAATTGTTTTTCAACAATAGCATTTTCAGGCTCATCAATCAACATACCCTTGGGATTAGATATTGTTGGCTTAGGCAACTCAATGAGAAAGTTTAAGTAGGTCTTTCACGGGTTGGGATCCACCACCCCACACTCATACACTTCCATCACTATAATAATGCTCAAATCTTTGTAGTGGGATAGTATATTGAGTGGTTTGTAAACTTTGAAGACCACCTCTTCATCATCTAACCTCATTACGAGAGTGCCTTCTCTCACATCTATCAATGCTCCTCCTATCACCAAGAGTGAATGTCCTAAGATAATTGGAACCCTGTCATCTACTTTATAATCCAAAGAAATAAAATCAATAGGGATAATAAACTTATCAACCTTGATGAGCACGTCCTCTGTGATTTCTTTAGAACGGACTATGGTTTGGTCAGCCATTTGGAGTAGCATAGAGCTTAGTCTTGGTTTCCCTAATCCTAAAAGGTTGAAAATTGATAGGGACATCAAATTAATATTTTTCCCATCTCTCTCAATGCGTGGATCACCTTGTTGTAACCAATTTGAATGGGGAGAATGAACCTCCCAAGGTCCTTAAGTTGTTTTGGCATCTTCTGCATCACGATAGAGCTATACTTCTCAGTGAGTGCTACTGTATCAATATCCTATATCTTAACTTTATTAGTCACCCTGTCCTTCAATTACTTATTTTCTTAGTATCATCAGTTGAATAAGGTCACTATGAAAAATAAGTACCCTTTTGCTAAGATTGGTGACCTCTTTGATTAACTTTAGGAAGCGAAGTGTTTCTCTAAAATAGATCTCCATTTAGGTTACCACCAATTGAAGATTAGGGAGGCTGATATTCTTAAGCCTACTTTCTGAATCCGTTATGGCCATTATGAGTTCTTTATTATGCCTTTTGGATTGACTAATGCCCTGAATGCTTTTATGGACCTTATGAAATGAGTATTCAGACAGTTTTGGGTTTTGTTCGTTATAGTCTTCATTAGTGATATCTTGGTGTACTCCAAAAATGAGGAGGATCCTACCAATCACCTCCGAGTTGTTTTGTAGACTCTTAAGGATCAGATGTTTTATGCAAAATTTTCTAATTGTGAATTTTGGATAAGCACAATGATTTTTCTTGGGCATGTTATATTCAATGAAGGGATTAAAATGGATCCAAAAAAGATTGAAGCGGTTAAGAAGTGGCTTAGACCTACGCCCTCAACCGATATTAACAGCTTTTTGGGCTTGACAGGCTATTATAGGATGTTTGTGAAGAGTTTCTCATCTATTGCTGCTTTTCTTAGAGATTGACTCAGAAGAAGGTAACGTTTTTAGTGTACGATGCTTGTAAGATTATCTTAGTGAATTTGAAGAATAACTTGGCTTCTGCTCCTGTTTTGACCCTACCCGAGGGTACCATAGGTTTGTGGTGTATTGTGATGCGTCCCATGTGGGGCTGGGTTGTGTGTTTATACAACATGGAAAGGTTGTATATTATGCTTCTAGATAACTAAAGGTTTGTCACGACCCGAGCCGGGGACCTGGCCGTGACGAGCATCCCGAACCATGGAGGGTCGAGCGCCCTTCTACATGTGGTAATCATGCACAATACTCAAATAATAAATAAAATATACAGAATTATAATAAACAAAGTCATGGTCATAAATCTAAAATCTGTTTGACAATACGGAAAATAACTTTTCAACATCTAAACATTGTCTCTTTTAGTCTGCAAAATCTCTATTACATACGACATATACAAACTATCTGAATCTAGGACAAGGCCCCCAGTGGACCCAAACCAAAATAAATAACAACCAACTAAAAAGTATTAGGCCTTCCTAAAAAGAGAAGGCTTACCAACTGCACTCTTTACTTTTGTCTGAGAATCTACGGCTTAGCAGAACCTCTAGACTGAGCCTTAGACACTAAAATATAAGAGGTCAATACAATTGTACTGGTATGCAGAGCAAATCCAAAATAATGAATTTATATATATAATATAGATGAGAGTAGATCATGAAGCATCATGCATGATGTAGGTCAAAAACACATGGGCAATTCTTTGAAAATAATAAAACATTCTGATCAATGCAATTCGGATGTTTATATTACTTCTGAGTTAGGTGGTCCACCCTACAAGTCTAACAGTCCATGGGCTATATGGAATCCGCCCTTAACTCGACAGCCAAGCCCCCAACCCAAGTTTTCTACAAGGGTTGGAGTTTGTGATTCTGATACGCCACAGGGCACTAGGCCAGCGTATAATTCCCTTAGGGGGACATAATAAACCGTATTGACAAAACATGGTTTTGGATGAGTTTTCTAGACTCATGCCTTCTTCAGGTAACCACCTATCTCTCTTTAAGCCTAATTTTAGCCTTTTCTTAACATGAATCATTCTACGTTCAAAATCTGAAAATCTGAATGATAATTTGCATTCTGTTCTGTTCTGAATTACTATGGCATTTTCTGTATTGGTATTGTAATACCAAGACTTTCAAGTCATGTTCTGAGCCATAAAATCATATCACAGTTTTGTCTTTCAAAACATAAAGTTCAGACCACCATACTTCAAATAATTCAAGAAGATTCATTCTTCAATGCATTTATCAAATTATGCAAAGATCATTCCTTTCAATCATTTCAACAAATATTTGGTGGTCATGTAATTTTAGCAAACCATGCAATTCTTTCATTATATATATTCAACATTTATCAACAGGCAAAACCTCTCTCATCAATTTGAAAATCAATCTTAAATCATTCAATAATAGTTAAGAACATTGATACCGTGCTTCTAAATAACATTCTTCAACTCATAACATTCTAAGATTGAGAAGCGTTGCAACATGAGAGGAGCATAAATAGTCATTCTCTCAATTAAATATTCAACTCAATTTCATACATACATATATAAGATTACAAATCAATTAGGGGGAAAGGCATCAAGATCAAAACAATAATTCCATTTAAGAGTCCATAATGCACAATCGAAATGTAAATTTCAAAACCCTTTTGTAAATTCATGAATTCTAAACATTAAATAATATTCAAAGTATTTAACCCAGCCCATGTAGTTTTAGGAAAAACCCACGTACCTTATATCCCTTATGAGGAAGAGTAGAATCTGAATCATACCTTAGTTCTAGGAATTTTTGACTTGTAATGATGAGCTCTTGCTCTTAGATGAAGGGACTAGGGTTTTGATTGGAGAGATTCTAAGTAGTTTCTGATGATATGAGCCCTCAATACTTAATATTTTTGTGTTATGGCAGAAATAGGATGAGGAAAAAGACTAATATATCCTTCCTAAAGCCGGTTATTGTTTAAAACGATGCAAACTGGGCACCGACGCGCCAAACTACGCGACACATCAATATTGCATCGGTTCACTGCTTCATCGATGCAACCATCGATGCGGCACATTGACTTTGCATCGATTCACTATTTCTAACATCCAAACACAATTCTAACGTTGTTCGAAAAATCCAAAACTTCCCTGACACATCCCTTTTACTCCCCCGAACATGAAACAACTTAAAAATTAACTCTCTGAGGATGGGAAGGTCGAAAATAAAATCATCAAAGGCTAGGGGTTTAAAATGTAACTAAGTCCATTTGACACTTAGAAAAATTTTCAGAAGATTGACCCTTCCACGTATACTACGTATGATATCAAATCAAGGAAACTATGGGGCGTCAGATTATCCCCCCATCATTCGTCCACGAATGATGGCTTAGAGCACAGACAAGCATGATTTCTAACATTCCAAAGAATAAGAAAGAGTATAGAGAGAGAGAGTAAATGAGTGATACCTTCTATGTCATTACTCATTATCTCGAAGAGGCCTGGGTATCTAATTCGGTGTCATCTTCTGACTCCCAAGTAGCCTCCTCCTCCTTTTTGATTCTTCCACAACACCTTGAACGAAGTTATTTCCTTACTCCTCAACTTCCGAACTTGGTGATCCAAGATTGCAATGGGCTCTTCTTTATACAACAAGGAATTTGTCACCTTGATCTCCTCTATAGGCAACACTAGGGAGTGATCTCCTATACACTTCTTCAACATGGACACATGGAATACGGGATGGACAAAATCCAGATTTGCAGGCAACTCTAACTCATAAGCAACCTCACTTATTCTTCTCACAATCTGATATGGTCCTATAAAGTAAGGACTAAGCTTTCCTTTCTTCCTGAATCGCATGACTCCCTTTATAGGGGAGACTTTTAGAAACACCTAATCACCAACCTCAAATTCTACCTCCCTTCTTCTAACATCGGCGTAGGATTTCTGGTGACTCTGGGCTGTCTTGAGTCGTTATCTAATGACTTTTACTTTCTCCGTTGTCTGATAAACAAGATCAGGCCTAAACAGTCATGTCTCACCAACTTAATACCCCTCAATTGGTGATCTACATATCCTTCTATATAGTACCTCAAAAGGAGCCATCTTAATGCTGACTTGCTAGCTATTATTGTATGCAAACTCTATCAATGGAAAATGATCTACCCAACTACCTTTGAAGTCAATTACACAAGCCTTCAATATGTCCTCAATGGTCTGAATGATACGTTCAGCTTGCCCATCCATTTGGGGTTGGAATGCAGTACTCAAGTTCACTTGGGTACCTAAACCTCTCTGAAAAGATTTCCAGAACTACTAAGAGAATTGCATACCTTGATCGGATATAATGGATACCGGTGCCCTATGCAAATTAACTTTTTCCTCAATGTACAGCTTAGCATAATCGTCTCCCGAATAGTTAGTCCTCACAGGCAAAAAGTACTGACTTGGTCAGTCGGTCCACAATTACCCAAATGGAATCATATTGGTTTAGGGACCTCGGAAGCCCTATGATGAAGTCCAGATTAACCATCTCCCACTTCCACATGGGAAAATCTATCTCCTGGGAAGTCCCACTTGGTCTCAAATGCTCTACTTTAACTTGTTGGCCATTCAAACACTTGGAAACAAAATAATCCACATCGCATTTCATACTATTCCACCAATATATAGCTTAAGATCATGGTACATTTTAGTAGAGCCTGGGTGAACAACATACCTCAAAGTGTGAGCCTCGTCAAGAATTCTTTCTCGCAACCCATCCACATTCAGAACATATAGCCTACCTTGATATCCACAACACCATCACCGCAAATTTCAAAAGACATCACTTTCTGTTGACCCATATCTTTGTTGATTTGCATCAAGATGGGATCCTCCATCTTCTTTTCCTTACCTTCTGCACAAAGGAAGGATTTAGATATTTCATGACCACTACTCCTCCATCTTTGAAGTCCAGAAGTCGTACCCTTAGATTGGCTAGTTGATGAATATGTTTTACCATCTCCCTTTTTCCTTTCTCCACATGAGAAAGACTGCTAATAGATAGTCTTCTGAGGGTGTCAGCTACCACATTCGCCTTGTTCAAATGATAGTGCAGGCTCATGTCATAATCGTTCAATAGTTCCAACCAACGTCTTTACCTGAGATTTAATTCTTTCTGTGAGAAAACATACTGTAAACTTTTATGGTCAGTAAAAATATCAACATGTACCCCATAAAGATAATGCCACCATATTTTAAGTGCGAACACCACAACTGCCAATTCCAAGTCACGGGTGGGGTAATTTCGCTCGTGCACCTTCAACTGCTTAGATACATAAGCTACCACCTTACCATGCTTTATAAGTATACACCCAACTCTCACCCGGGACGCATTGCAATATGCAACGATACCCTCTGTCCCTTCCAAAAGAGTTAAAATAGGTGCAGTAGTCAATTTGATTTTCAACATCTCAAAACTACTTTCACAGGAGTCAGACCATACAAACTTCACCTTTTTCTATGTCAACTTGGTAAGTGGAGCAGCTATCAAAGAAAAACTCACCACGAACCTTCTGTTTTATTCTGCCAAACCCAAGAAGGTTAGAATGTTGGTTGTAGTCGTAAGTCTGGGTGATAACGCCCAAACTATAGCTCTCATAAGAGTGTAAGCGGTATCTGTGAAATATAGAACCCAACTGGGTTGGGTGTCGAATCCCACAGGGAATACTTGGTCACTAAGTGTTGCAACTATTAGTAGACTGTTGGTCGAAAATTCTACGGAAAGGGGGGATTGAATTATAGCGTGAATTAATGTGCACAAAGTAACGAATAAAATGATTTATGTAGTAAGCTTCAATAACAGAGAATGATAAGTTAGGGTTATGTCCACCTTATGAGTTCTACGTATCTATTAGCTACGAGTTATGCAGAATTCTGACATGCATGCACTTATAGAGGTTTATATTCTAATGGTAAATCCTAGTGTCTCTCGACCATCCTGGATTATGTCACTTTAACTCTCTCAAGCTTAAAGTATATAACTAACAGTACAAACTCTCCAAGAGGTTAATCCAATTACGGCACTAACGTGTAAACAGGGGTTGGTAGCCCTATTTCCTTGTCACACTCTCTTTTCCAAACAGGAAGAAGGACCTGCACATGGTGTTTATCGACCTAGAGAAGGCATACAACAAAGTCCCCAGGGAGGTACTTTGGAGATTCTTGGAGGTAAGTGGAGTCCCGATGGTGTATATCAGAGCAATAACGGACATGCATGATGGAGCGAAAACTCAGGTGAGGACGGCGGGAGGAGACTCAAAGCATTTCACTGTCTTGACAGGATTGCATCATGGATCTACTCTTAGTCCCTTTTTTTTTGCTTTGGTGATGGATGTGTTGATGCGGCATATCCAAGGGGAGGTGCCTTGGTGTATGCTTTTTGCAGATGATGTAGTTTTGGTTGATGATACGCGAGGGGGTGTGAATGACAAATTAGAGGTGTGGAGACGAACGCTTGAGTCTAAAGGGTTGAGGTTGAGCAGAAGCAAGATAGAGTATTTGGAATGCAAGTTTAATGACGTGAGGCTGGAGAATAGGGTGGTAGTGAAGTTGGAATCACAGGAGGTATGTAAGAGGGATAGTTTCAAGTATCTCGTGTCCGTGATCCACGGTAACAGTGAGATTGACGAGGATGTCTCACACCGTGTTGGGGCGGGATGGATGAAGTGGAAGCTCGCGTCGGGGGTGTTGTCTGATAAGAAGGTGCCGCCCAAGCTTAAAGGCAAATTATACAGGGCGGTAGTCCGTCCGGCCATGTTGTATGGAGCGGAGTGTTGGACAGTTAAGAACTCCCACATCCAAAAAATGAAGGTGGCAGAAATACGGATGTTGCGTTGGATGTGTGGGCTGACTAGAGGGGATAGAGTTCGGAATGAGATTATCAGGGAGAAGGTTGGTGTGACCCCAATGGAGTATAAGATGCAGGAGGTTCAATTGAAATGGTTCGGACACGTGATGAGGAGGGGCATGGATGCCCCGGTTCGTAGGTATGAGAGGCTAGCGTTGGATGGTTTTAGGCGGGGTAGGGGTAGGCTGAAGAAGTACTGGGGTGAGGTGATTAGGCGGTACATGGAGCAGTTATAGCTCACCGAGGAAATGACCCTAGATAGGAAGATCTGGAGGACGCGAATTAGGGCAGAAAACTAGGGTCAGTTTGGGTCGCTAGGGTAGGGAATTACTTGGTGGGGGTATTATTCTTGTTATGGTACCTTGTTCCATGTTTTGTTACGAATCTGTGTGCTTTTCCCTGTTTTTATTACTTATGGGTGCCGTATTTATGTTATGAAATCTTGTTCAGTGCTTTACTATGTATTTGTGCGGTATCTCGTGTCTTGAGCCGAGGGTCTATCGGAAACAACCTTTCTACCTCTTTAGAGGTAGAGGTATGGATTGCGTACATCTTACCCCCCCTCCCCCCCCAGACCCCACTAGGTGGGAATACACTGGGTTTGTTGTTGTTGTTGTTGTTAGTTAATGCTATAATGGCGTATTCTATATGTTTGCAACCACAAGAATTTAATTAAGATGAAAAGAGTAATGATATAAGTAGCATACGTATCAAGAATTCACAAACTCATAGTAATAAATAGTATATCATAAGGCTTCCATAACCCTAACAGAGAAGTTTAGCTACTCATGATTACAACGGAGATCACAATAGATATAATCATCATACCATAACCTAGAATAATCTTGGCGATGGAGATGGTTTAGGCGTCCAACAAGGGTTTGATGTTTTACCTTCTCCTTTGATCACAAGAGCCGTGCTTTCTCTATTTGAAAGTAACGTGAATATTACTGAATGTCGAATAAAAGAAAATAGAATTGAATAGAAATTAGAATGAATGCTGAAAAATTCAGCAAATAGGGTTTTTATAACATCCTTGTCCTAGTCCTACTGAAATAGGGTTTTTATCCTTGTCCTAGTCCTACTGGGTTACTGTTGTACCCTTAAGTATTAATAAATACTGATTTAGCCCGGGACAAGTTCTCCATGCATCACATTTAGTCCATAAGCTTCCAAAAGCTGCCTTCCTTCTCACGTGATGTTTTCCTTTGCTGCCCAAAGGTCCACAAAGTGCTGAAATCTTCATCATTAATACCTGAAAACATGCTAATCACGTTGGTTAGCTCACTTACAGGAAAATAGACTAAAAGTGCAGGAATTATATATTTTATCCTCCAAACTTGGCCTAAAATATGGGTAAATTATTGTGTTTAGGCGTGTAAATACGCCCAACATCACTAGGCCATTTTCTCACTGCCTCAATCTTTTGGGGATCAACTTTAATTCCCTCACTAGACACAATATGCCCAAGAAATCAATAGCATTAAGCCAGAATTCACACTTGGAAATTTTTGCATACAATTTATGATCCTTGAGGGTCTGAAGTATGATTCGGAGGTGAATGACATGATCCTCCTCACTCTTAGAATAAATCAAAATATCATTAATGAAGACTATAACAAACAGATCTAGAAACTAATGGAACACCCTATTCATTAGATCCATTAGGACTACAGGCACGTTAGTCAAACCAAAGGACATATCTAAGACTTCATAATGACCATATCGAGTTTGGAAAGCTGTTTTGGGAATATCGTCCTCCCTAACCTTTAACTGATAGTACTCCTAATGAAGGTCTATATTTGCAAAACACTTAGCACCCTGAAGTTGGTCAAAGAGATCATCAATCCTAGGAAAGAGAAATTTATTATTAACAGTGACCTTATTCCGCTGGTGGTAATCTATATACATACGGAGGGAACCATTTTTCTTACGTACGAAGAGTACCAGTGAACCCTAGGGAGAAACACTAGGATGGATAAACCCTTTATCAAGAAGATTTTCTAGTTGGGCTTTCAACTAATTCAGTTCAGCAGGAGCTATTCTATATGGCGAAATAGGAATGGGATGGGTGTCTGGCAATAAATCAATATAAAAATCTATCTCCCTATCAGGTGGTATTCCTGGGAGATCATTGGGAAAGACTTCTAGAAACTCATTAAACATAGGGACAGACTGAAGAGAAGAACTTTCAATATTAGAATCTTTTATTCGGATTAGATGATATAAACACCCTTTGGAAATAAACTTATGGTCTCTAAGGTAAGATATGAATTTCCCTCTAAGTGCTAAAGAATGACCCTCCAATTCTATCACTAGTTCATTCAGAAAAGAGAAAGTAACCTTTCGAGTTCTACAATCTAGCGTGGCATAGCACAAATGGAGCCAGTCCATTCCTAAGATAGCATCAAAATCAACCATATTAAGCTCTATGAGGTTTGACACAGTATCACGGCTACAAACAGATACAACACAATTTTTATATACCCTCCTAGCCATAACAGAATTACCTACAGGAGTAGAAACAGAGAAAGGTTCTACAATAACTTCGGGTTCAAACCTAAAATCAACTGTCACATATGGGGTCACATAACACAAGGTAGACTCGGGATCAAGTAACACATATACATCACACAAGAAGATTTTTAGCATACCCGTGAATACATCTGGTTAGACCTCCACCTCTTGGCGATTAAACAAGACATACAACCAGTTACATCCGCTTTCGATAGTTGAAATAGTGTGCCTTTGAGAGGTGATGGTGGCGTGGAGGAGTTTGCTTGGGACTTAGGACCATCAAAGTTCCTTCTGGCGGAAAGACAATATCTCTGGAAATCACCCGTCTGACCACAAGTATAACACACCAACCTGCCCCATTAACAGTTTCCTGGGTGACGCTTGCCACAATTTTGACATTGCGGGATGAACTGAGATGACTGATCCACACTGCCCTGGGACTGGGTACCCTGCGCTCCAGATGCATGATTTGTCTAAAAATTTTGAGATCGTCGGTCGACTGGAGGTCTAGGATCTGGAGCGCTTGCTGCAGACTGAGCATTGCTCCAAAACTTCTTCTTCTGCCACCTATTGCTCCAATTACCATTCTACGACTGTGGTTCTGGTCCTCTTGGCCTACCTCTGTTTCTCCCTTGCTTTAGAAACCCTCTTTTTATGCTCCTCAACCTACTGCATATGAATAGACAATCTAGAAAAAATCCATGTCCTTGTTCAACATCGCCCCCTTGCACTCCAACACCAAATCATCCGAAAGGTCAGATGCAAACTTCCTCATATGGGCCCTCATATTTCTGGCCAATTCTGGATCATAACGGGATAGTTAGTTGAATTTCATGGTGTAATCCTTAACGCTCATCTTCCCTTATTTTAAGTTCATGAGCTCTTCAGACTTGGACTACTTTAACTCTTGGGGAAAGAATTGGTCCAGGAAGGTGTAACACCCCGATTCGCTGAATCGGAATACTACACGGTGCTCATGACCTTGAGGGACCACAAGCTAACCCATGACTGATATCTGTACCTGTGTACTGCAAATCATGATATAATAATGTGGAATACATAGAACTGTAAGGCCATAAGGTTCAACTGAATAAAATCATGTGGGTGAAAATACCCAAAACAACTCAATCTGAAAGCTAAGTCTGAACGTACATCTGAACATAAATCTGAAAGCCTCTAAACTATCTGAATAAGGAGTTGAAAGAACATGTCTGCAACTAACTCTGTAAAACTAAATTGAAGAAATAAATAAATGTATCAAATCATATTTTCCTCGAATCAATGAGGACTCACTGTGTCTCCGCGACTGGAATGCTACCGCTACTGCTGGGCTGGAGTTCGTGTCTCGGAACCTATGGTGTAATATGAAAAGAAATCACCATAGTGTAAACGCGTCAATACAACTGGAGTACTGAGTATATGAGGAAGGTAGGCAGAACATAAAAGGTTTCATGCATAAACAAGACTTACTGACTACTATGAATGTGGGAGTGCAAACACACATATATAGAAACTGGGACCATGAATACGTGATAGCATAACCTGTAAGCTAATACATGGTTTACTGATAACTGTCATGACTGATACTGAAAGTAATAACATGGACGACTGTATCTGACAGTCATGTAGGTACTAAAATATGAAGAACGCCCTGAGTTCTTTTATTAAGACTAATACTGAAACTGTGGGAAGTAGTGTTTAACCGACATGCCCCATGTATGCCGTTATGGCTAAGCTGGAGTCCAATCTCTGTCCCGACTGGAGGGGTATCAATACCATGCCACGGGTAAGGATAGCCTGTGAGTGACCCTTATCTGGCGAGTACTCAATGAGTACGGTGGGAACCCTAAACTGACAGGTTAAGCTACCTCATCAACCCTAATCTAACGAGTTAACATGTCTCAACCTAAGATGGCTACGTAGTTCTGGAACACAAGGATGACTACTAAGAATCACACCCTGAACTGGCGGGTGAGTTCCCATCCTTGGGTTCACTCGGTGCTAACCTCTACTCCTATCTGGAGGGACTGGACATGAATAACTGACTGTGCATGACTTAATCTTACTGAATTCCGTTGACTGGCAGAATGTTACTGATATCTGACAACTGACTAAGATCATGAGGTTTTCCTGAGTCACATGACTGACTGAAGTCTATGGAATTATAGCTTGAGTTCTGATATCATGAAACATGACATGGCTCTAGGCACACAACTATAGTTTTCGGGTATAAGTACCCCCAAGACTCGATAGGAGGATGATTCTCAACAAACTATCACATGATCGGGAATGCACACAACATGTATATACTTGCATGACTTAAATAACATGGTCATTCCATATCACAACAATATAATGAGCATCTCGTACAACTTCTTCAATTCAAGACAATAGCATGGGGATCACGTTGAACATAAACTTAGAACATAAAATAGTTATTTAGGACTTATTATGTCATAAAAGCATGATTTCTATTCCCTTAGGTATTTTCACAAACACCTTACATGCACATCTTAGGCATAGATGGATTCATCAAGATTACAAATATTCAACCACAAATTTCACATATTTATACGTTAAATACCACCATATCCTCACAATAAACATACAAAAAACTCCAACCACATGAACATCAACCACCAACACCATAAACATTATAATACAAAATTTAGAAGATGGTTTTTGAGCTTTATGGACGAAAGGAGTCCATGAATCAACTCACGCATACCTTAAAAGGAAGATTCTTGATGATTGATGGAGGAATTTCCTTGAAATCGGATCTTCAAGCTTAGTTACGCAATCCTAGTTGTTTTTCTCTTTTAGTGCTCTTGGATGATGAGCTTTGAGATGATAATAGGGTTGTAATATGTTTAGAAGCAATATATTTTGTAGGGTTAAGTTTAGGGACGTGTAAGGAGTGTTAAGAGACTTAATTACCCTTAAAATAACTCAAAAACGGAGTGTTTTTGGCACCTGGAACTGACTTAGGCGGCGCCCAAGTGATTGCCTAAGCTAGGTTGGGCGGCACCTAAGCAATCGCCTATGTTTGGTGGGGCGGTGCCTAACCAATCGCCAATCCTTACTGTCTCTCACGAAAATGGGCATAACTTTTCGCTCGGGTATTGGATTAAGGTGAAATTGGTATCGTTGGAAAGCTAATTCGATTCTCTACAATTTGGTGGGTCTAAATCAGCCAAAATACCATATTAACATCGAGTTATACTCGCTCACACTAAAACTTGATGGATTCAAAAACTCTTAGCTTGTATTACCTTAAGTGACTCATATGAACACGCTTAATGCATCATAAGCTATCCTATCACTAGGATATTCATTGTAAGTCATGTACTCAAGTATGAATCATACGATAGGAGATTTCATATGTAGGAATACTTATTCACTTCCTAGCTTAGAAACATGCGGGGTATTATAATATCTCCTCCTTGGGAACATTCGTCCTCGAATGAGAATTTACTGAGAAGGGATAAAAGACAATAGAACCTGAACTAAACATGAAGAATTAAAACTTGATCTCATGACTGACATGCTAAACATACTAAACTCGTGTATATCTGATGCACGAACAACTGACACATGAATGCATGACTGAGTATGAAACGGTTAATAGGTACTAAGTTTATACTTTAAATATGAATGTGAAACTGAATAAACTTAAGGAGAACTATTACCTTGAGCTTGATCTGAATTGGCGGGGAAGAGGTGAGGATACTTGGTACGCATATCTGCTTCTGCTTCCCAAGTAGCTCCCCCATGAGACTGATTTCACCAAACAACCTTGACTAGAGGGACTTCTTTGTTACTCAATCTACGAGTTTGATAATCTAAGATTTCGACTTGAATCTCTTAATAAGAGAGACTGTTCTAAATGTCGATGCTCTAAATATGGACAACAACTGCTGGGTTACCTATGCACTTCTTTAGAAAAGAGACATGGAAGACTGGATAGACTGAGGCTAGATCTGAAGGCAACTCATCTCATAAGCTACCTTGCAGAAGCGACAAAGAATTCTGAAGGGACCGACAAATCGGGGACTGAATTTCCCTTTCTTGCCAAACCTCTTCACTCCCTTCATGGGAGAGATCTTAAGATAGACATAGTCATTGACCTCGAACTCGAGATCCTTTCTAAGAACATCTGCATAGGACTTCTGTCGGCTCTGAGCAGCCCAGAGTATCTCTCTGATCAATTGAACTTTCTCTAAGGCATCGAATACTAAGTCAGGACCTTTGACTAAGGCTTCACTAACTTCGAACCAACCAATCGAAGATCTACATCTCCTACCATAGAGAGCTTCGAATGGAGCCATCTGAATACTAGAATGATAGCTATTGTTGTATGCAAAATCAATCAAAGGCAAGTGGTAGTCCCAATTTACCTTGAAGTCAATTGCACACGCCCTTGGCATATCTTCAAGAGTCTGAATGGTCCTCTTTGCTTGACCATCTGTCTGAGGATGAAATGCTGTGCTGAGATGGACTTGGGTACCGAGGCCCTTTTGGAATGCTTTCCAAAAGTGAGAAGTGAACTGAGAACCTGTGTCTGAGATACTAGATAGTGGAACACCGTGTAACCTGACTAACTCCCTGCTATAGATTTTGGCATAATCCTCGGCGTAATAAGAAGTACGAACAGGAAAGAAATGAGCTAACTTGGTCATTCTATCTATAATGACCCAGACTGAATCATGCTGATGATGAGTTCTAGGCAGACCCGTCACGAAGTCCATGTTAACTTCTTCCCACTTCTATGTAGAAGTGGTGAAATCTTGCATGGAACCACTAGGTTTTTGATGCTCTATCTTAACCTGCTGATATGTAGAGCACTTAGCCACAAACTCTACAATATCTCTATTCATCCCACTCCACCAATAGATCTCCCGCATGTCGCGGTACATCTTAGTAGCCCTTGGATAAATAGAGTATCGCACACCATGCGCTTCTGCAAGAATTCGCTGCCTCAATTCATCTACACCTGGAACACATAGACGACCCTGACAACGAAGAACACCATCTCCCCCTTGGGAGAAAACCTCGACTTTCTGATTCTGAACTGACTCTTTGAGCTTGACAAGGCTAGGATCCCTGTCTTGTTTCCCTTTCACCTAGGAAACTAGAGATGACTTTGAACTACTATAAATACATACACCACCCTCTGAAGAATTGACTAAGCGAACGCCTAGTCTGGCAAGCTGATGGATCTCCTAAGCCATCTTTTTCTTACTATCCTCCACGTGAGAAATACTGCCCATGGAGATTCGACTGAGAGCGTCAGCCACAACATTGGCCTTGCCCGAATAATAAAGAACACTTATGTCATAATCCTTCAAGAGCTGTAACCACCTTCTCTGGCGATGATTGAGATCTTTCTGGGAAAAGACATACTGGAGGCTTTTATGGTCTGTGAAAACATCTACATGAACTCCATAGAGATAATGCCTCCAAATCTTCAAGGCAAAAACTACTGCTGCTAACTCAAGATCATGAGTAGGATAATTCTTCTCATGTGACTTTAACTGTCTGGAGGCGTAGGCTATGACCTTACCATGCTGCATGAGGACACAACCTAAACCCACTCTGGAAGCATCACAATGGACTACCAAACTGTCTGAACCATCTGGAATACCTAGAACTGGAGCTGAGTCGAGTCTTCAACTCTTGAAAGCTCTTCTTTCATGAATCTAACCACTAAAACTTAATCTTCTTCTAAGTCAATCTGGACATGGGAGATGCAATTGAAGAAAATCCCTCGACAAACCATCTGTAATAGCCAACCAAACCCAAGAAACTCCTAATATCTAATAGAGATACGGATCTGGGCAAGTTCCTTACTGCCTCAATTTTTTGAGGATCTACTCTAATGCCATCACCGAAAACAACATGGACAAGGAATGCTACTGATCTTAGCCAAAATTCGCACTTGCTGAACTTAGAGAATAACTGGTGATCCTTGAGAGTCTGAAGAACAATCCTGAGATGTTCTGCATGATCACGCTCTGTGCGAGAATAGACCAGAATATCATCAATAAAGACTATGACAAACATGTCTAAGTACTGCTTGAACACACGGTTCATCAAATCCATAAAAGCTGCAGGGGCATTGGTAAGACCAAATGACATGACTAAAAATTCGAAGTGACCATACCGAGTACGGAAAACGGTCTTTGGAATGTCGCATTCTTTAAATCTGAGGTGATGATAGCCTGATCTAAGGTCTATCTTGGAGAAGTAACTGGCACCCTGAAGTTGGTCGAATAGATCATCAATCCTTGGAAGAGGATATCTGTTCTTGACCGTGACTTTGTTGAGTTGACGATAATCAATACACATCCTGAGAGAACCATCTTTCTTGTGCATAAATAATACTGGTGCACCCCATGGGGAAACACTGGGTCTGATGAACCCCTTATCTAAGAGATTCTTCAACTAATCTTTTAGTTCCTTGAGTTCTACTGGTGCCATTCTGTATGGCGGAATAGAAATAGGTTGAGTATCCAGAAGAAGGTCTATGCCGAAGTCTATTTCTCTTTCAGGAGGAATGCCTGGAAGATCTTTGGGAAAGACATCTGAGTATTCATTAACAACAGGGACTGTTTTGAGGCTGGGAGATTCAGAACTGAAATCTTCAACATGCACGAGATGATATACACACCCCTTAGAAGTCATTTTCCTTGCCCGAAGGTAGGAAACAAGTTGACCCCTGAATGCTGAAATGCTACCCTTCCACTCTAGGACGGGCTTATTCGAGAACTGAAACTGAACTATCCTGTTTCTGCAGTCGACTAGGAATGAAGCCAATCCATGCCGAGAATGACATCAAAATCAGTTATCTCTAACTCCACTAAATCTGCTGACGTGCATTTCTGAGATATCATAACTGGGCAGTTCCTGTATACCCGCCGGTCTATAATGGTTTTACCCACTAGGGTAGAGATTGAGATTTTAACTTGTGATTTTGCTCACTAGCATGACATGAATAATGAAGAAAGAGGACTGTTCCTAAAACATCTTATAGCCTCCCGCACATAAATATGGCGCGTAACACACCCATGTACAAGACTCTACTAGATGCAATTTTCAGACTTTCTAGGACTCTATTGAACCTTAGGCTCTGATACCAAGTTTGTAACACCCCAATTCGCTGAACCGAAATGCTACACGGTGCTCATGACCCCGAGGGACCACAAGCTAACCCATGACTGATATCTATACCTGTATACTGCAAATCATGATATAATAATGAAGAATATATAGAACTGTAAGGCTATAAGGTTCAACTGAATAAAATTATGTGGGTGAAAATACCCAAAACAACTCAATCTGAAAGCTAAGTCTGAACGTACATTTGAACGTAAATCTGAAAGCCTCTAAACTATCTGAATAAGGAGTTGAAGGAATATGTCTCCAACTAACTTCGTAAAACTTAACTGAAGAAATAAATGTATCAAATCTTATTGTCCTCGAATCAATGAGGCATCACTGTGTCTCTGCGACTGGAATGCTACCGCTACTGCTGGGCTGGAGTTCGTGTCTCGGAACTTATGGTGTAACATGAAAAGTAAGAACCATAGCGCAAATGCGTCAGTACAACTGGAGTACTGAGTATACGAAGAAGGTAGGCTAAACATAAAGGGTTTCATGCATGAACAACACTGACTGACTAATATGAACATGAGAGTGTAAACACACATATATAGAAATTGGGACCGTGAATACGTGATAGTATGACCTGTAAGCTAATAAATGATTTACTGATAACTGTCATGACGTATACTAAAACTGATAACATGGACGACTGTATCTGACAGTCCTGTATATACTGAAATCTGAAGAATGCCCTGAGTTCTTTTATTGAGACTGATACTGAAACTGTGGGAAGTAGTGTTTAACCGACATGCCATATGTATGTCGTTATGGCTAAGCTGGGGTCCAATATCTGCCTCGACTGGAGGGGTGTCAATACCGTGCCACGGGTAAGGACAACCTGTAAATGACCCTTATCTGGCAGGTACTCAATGAGAACGGTGGGAACCCTAAACTGACGGGTTAAGCCACCTCATCAACCCTAATCTGACGGGTTAAGATGTCTCAACATACGCTGGCTACGTAGTTCTGGAACACAAGGATGACTACTAAGAATCACACCCTGAACTGGAGGGTGAGTTCCCATCCTTGGGTTCACTCGATGCTAACCTCTACGCCCATCTGGAAGGACTGGACATGAATAACTGACTGTGCATGACTTAATCTTACTGAATTCCATTGACTGGCGGAATATTACTGATATCTGACAACTGACTAAGATCATGAGGTTTTCCTGAGTCACATGATTGACTAAAGTCTACTGGTGCTGGTGGAACCTCCATCCTAGGCACCGCTGCCGCAGGCTGTGCCCCTAAATTAACACCACCTTGTGCTGCTAGTTGAGCTTCCACAGTCGATGGACCCCCAACTAATCCAAATAACTGCACTAACTTATCCTGAAGATATAAAGCCGGGTGTATCCTGGGCTTCCCCCTGGCCCACCTACTGATGTGGCGAAATACCTGGAGCTCTCTCAATCCCCGGAGCAATAACAAGATCAAGTGATGGATCCCTGGCCTGATCTCAAACAGGAGTTGTTGCTCTACCCTTCCCCTGATATCTGGGTTGACCTCGACCCCAAGCTAGAACTCTAGAAGAGGACCTAGGTCCCAACCCTCTACTCTCGAATCTCATGTCCTAGCCAACTGCGTAAAGAGTGAACCAAATAAAAGATTACAACCAACCTAGACTCAACGCACAAAAAATAGATCAAGAAAATAAGATTTTTCCCTAAAAATGATCTGTAGCCTCCCAAAGATAGGATACAGACGTCTCCAACCGATCCACAGGACTCTACTAAATATTAGCTCCAGTGCTAACAATACCAGTAAGACTTACGCTCTGATACCAAGCTACCACGACCCGATTTTTCAAGTCATAATGGCGCCTACTTTAACCCACCAATAAGCAAGCCAAGTCATAGTCCGAAATGATAGGTAACGGGCTAACAGGCAGATACCAAATAAAAGATCACGTATGATGATAACAACAACAATAATAAGTGAAAACTAAGAAGGGGGCATATATATTATATCGAAATGAGAAGAGGAAAAAGGACCAACTATACAAATGAATCCCTCCCAAGACCTGATGAGGTCAGTACTAGAGCCACTACTAACAGGTACCTAGAGTACTAGACAAAAATCTAAATGTACACAATATACACAAGCAGTCTCAAGTGCAAAACACTAACTAGAGTAGATAGAGGGGGATCAGCCTCGGACGAAAACAAGCTCACCCTGCTTTAAATCAGTACTGGAAGGAAGGAATCACGTCAATGTCGACTGCTAGTACCCGGATCTGCACCAGGAAAAAGATGTAGAAATGTAGTATGAGTACCAAAGCAACGGGTACTCAGTAGGCATCATCGGCCGACTGAGCTCAATACAAAAAAGGTATAACTACAATGCGAAGATGTAATCTAAGTCAACGGTAAAGGGATGGAAAGGGTAAACAACTGCCAAGCTACGCCAATGAGATAAAGGAATAAATGTAAGCGATATAGAAAATAAATAATGCAATAATGACAGACAAATCAAATATAACCTAGTTGGGCCCCATAAGCCCGCTAGGCATATTGAAGAAAAAAATTAACCTAACCATACCCCCATAAGCCGGTGGGACACACAATTAATGAAAATAAACATAAATAAACATAAATAATCTATAATCGCGTTGATCCCAATAAATCATGAGAGTCATCCAAATCTACACCAGACTTGAACCGTTACCAATAGGTAGTAACGAGAGAACACATGCCGAATTCAAACCGGACATAGTGGGTAATAATGATAGGCCACATATATAGATGCCAGACTCGAACCGGAACTTAAAGGAACCACAACCATAATCAAATGGCGGACTCAAACCGGAACTCATAATAACCATACCCAACGGTATTATTAAAATTCATAATATATCATAACAATACAACGTGGTACAAAAGTTCACAATAAATGAAAGAAATAAGATATATGCTAAACCTGAACAACAGCAAAAATACGTCTAATTGTCATACACATCTCTTAACTTTAAAGGAGAAACTTCAAGTTTTTTTTTGTAATTTAATCTCGCGTCCTAAAGTGATAAATGCTATAATATATCGAAAGATAAAATACCAAAATCTACTACGAGGTCTTAATCCGGATAAATAAAACAGGTTATATGTGTAAAATAATACGCAACTATATGCACTTATCCAAAGTTAGCATAATAGTTCACAATTTCGGTATATAAGCTCAATCTAAAGGTAGGATAAGCCTAACTTACCTGGATGTCAAAGTTGCAATATCTTTCCGCAAAGCCTCCTAATAGTATCTCGGTAGAATCCGAATTTAAATAACATCAAAGAAATTATTTTCCACAACGTCCCTTGCCTTATGTGTAACTTTGTAAGGCTAACCACGAACTCTGACCAATTTAAAAGAAACAAACCGAGAAGGTCCAAATATGGGAGAACACAAACCTAACGTGTAATATATATATACTAATAGTGGATTCACTTTTTTGCCACTTTAAAAGGATCAATATATATATATATATATATATAGGTCCACCCTTCCAATTTCCACGTGTGGTAGTGGTGGCCACAATTAATAATTTTTTTATATTGCGTATATATTCGGATACTATATAAATTCGTGGTAAAATAATTATAATATTTTGAATATATCATAATCAATAGAAAATTATTTCTAACAAAATCTCTATTATATAATAATAATATTTTAATATTTCTAAATTTACTATCTCCGCTTAAAATATTAATAAATTATAAAAATCTATTATAAAATAATATAAATATAACATCACTTGAAGAGTTTTACCTTATATCAAAAATATTCTAGAAGGGTACTAAATTATATTTTTACCAAATGCCAAATTAAATTAAATAATCTGCAATATATTAGATATCATTAAAATTAATCCAACGAACTATCTAGGAACCGAACTATCAGTTCCAATAAGTCATAAGTAATTTGGGGCAATTATATAAAATCTCTGGATATCGATAATATATGAAAATACAGGAAAATGACTGTAAGAGTCATTACAACAACGAGTCATATTAATGCTCTGACTGCAATGGCACCAACCAAGAAACCCAAATAGTTTGCGGGTATTGACTTCAAGAGGTGGCAGAAGAAAATGTTTTTCTACCTCATAACTCTCTGTCTTTAAAGGTTCATATTTGAAGAAGCTCCAGAGGTGCCCGAGGAAACCTCTAAACAAGAGCGATTTGTGATTGTGAAGGCTTGGAAACACACCAATTTCCTTTGCATGAACTATTGACACCCGATTTTGACTCTCCATGCTTAAAATTAGCACTTTTAGGCATTATGATCATTAAAGTGCTTAAAATGCAAATTTTCACATATTTGTTTTTATAATTTTTTGCAAATTAAAGATAATCATCACTTTTTTAAAGTTTCTATCAATTTATTATCATATTTTATTTACACAATTTATTGATAATTATCTTTAATTTTATAAACTTTATAAGTTTTATCAGTTTATTATTATTTTAATATTTTTGCACAGTCATTTGCATACGTACACAACACATCACTGTAATTTTTACTGCAAAGTAGAATTTTAATTATTTATAGCATAATATATCTTTTTTAAAGATAATTATATTTTTTATTTATATTTTTCTGTAATTATATATCGGCATTCATTATTTTATACGTTATTTAATATGACCTGCAAAAGTAAGTCGATTTAATTATTTTAATACACAGTAATAAATCAGTCAAATCAAGGTCTACTCATTTTTTTTTTTTGACTTTATTTTACCTTCTACCCAAAAGTTAAGGGATATGTTGGAAGAAAAAATAGATTTGATAAATTATTTATTATTATTTTTTTAAATATTCACATACCCACTCTTCTAAAATACACACAAACATACACTACACGGACAAAATACATAAAAAGATTTGATCTCTCTCTCATCCCCTTTATCTCATTCTCTCTAACGCATCTCTCTCATCTCATTTTACTGCACCATTGCCAACCGTCGGATCTCTGGTGAACGAGCTTCGGCCACCACCAAACCTCCAATCTGCCATCTTCCTCTTCCTTCTTCCCTCTTTCCCTTTTCCCATCACCAAACAAACGCTGACAAATATCTCTCTATCTCTCTTATCATTGTTGCCGAGCTTGAACACCGGCGGCCAAACTCCACCCACCAATACTGCCCTTTTCCTTTTTTATTTCCCTTTTACAAGCTAAATGCATTTCGGAGATTTGAGTAGGCTTGAACATAGATGGAGAATTCAGTCCAGCCCAGACCTCAGTAGGTAGATTTATCAGTGCCCATGTAAATATTTTCAGTAGCCTCAAGTGAAATGCAGTATTAAAGTAGAAATTCCAGTTGAGAAAATAGTTGAGAAACATGGCTAAGATTGCAAGTTAGTAGTTGCAGTGCAAAGGCTTAGTAGTTGTATCTTAGATGATGTTTCCTAGGCCTTGCTCCATATTATAAAATTGTAGCCACGTGGTGATTTCTTATTCAGACCATGTCAAGATTTTCTTGCTTTCTAAAGTCGGTAGAATTTTATAGGAGTGTCAAGAAATGCTCCAGTTGAGTATAAGTTTTCAGTATGAGTTAGTTCGTAAAGCCAGCAATTCAATTTAGCAGTCAGGCAGACAAGCTCGTATGGTTTCCCATCTTACGCACCAGCCGTCCTATCCAAAGTCTTATGAATATAACCATTCCAACATGGGGCATTCTGGTAGTTATATGTTCAACTTAGTTCATGTATCATGCCTCAGTTTCAGATCCCAGATACTCAGTCATGATTCAGTTTGTAGGTGCCCCATGCATCGTCTCAGTTTTTTCTTAGTATCTCAGCCAAGTCAGCATTCTTCGAGGGACATAATATCCCAAGGGGGAGAAGCACTATAACCCCCGTGCTTGCATGTTCTAAACCTTCCAGTTTCTCGTCACATAAAAAGATCTAGTTGGAGTAATGAGTACTCATAAGTTTACTCTCTCATTCCAATCTCAGCCATATGACCATTCCCATGTCATGGCATATATCCAAGGAATCATCTAAGTTCACAATATTCAATTTATGTATCATGTTTTAGACTCAGTTATGTTCTCATGTTCACGTTCATACATGTTCAGTAAATGATCTCAGGTTCATCAGTATTCTCAGCATAAGGTAACAGTCTTCCTTAGATTGGCTTAGTTCCATGTTCAGTTATAGTTATGAAATTGGTATCCATTACCATTGCACATTTAGTTGTGCATTCAAGAATCAGTTCAGTCATGTACTCATGCATCAGATATGCATATTTAGTATTAAAACTCAGCTTATCAATACTTTTAGTCATGTATTCCATTCATCAAATATGCATATTCAGTGTATAAACTCAGTCCCTAAGTATTTCTCAGCATAAACAACCTCATTTGAGGACAAATGTTTCCCAAGGGGGAGATATTGTAAGACCTTGCAAAAATTCTAAGCTTAACTCAGTCTGTTAAAGCTTGAAAGGAGGTCCCAAACTTAGAAATTTCAGCTAAAAGTTTATACTTAGTATTTTATCCTTCGTAAGTTGGAGATCCTATTTTACGCCCCTTATTACCTTAAAATATCAATTTTTAGGTTGATTCATGATCAGGAATGCCAGTAGGCCACTTCGGGTGAGTTTTAAATTTTTTGGACCTCGTTTGAATCATGTTAAGGTGACCAAAACAGTAGGCAACGCAATCTCGACGGGTCGCGTCAACAAATAATTTTCCCTCGCTTTTAATGCAGTTCCAGAGAACCAATGCAAACTTGATGCGGCGCATTGGTCATTGTGATGATGCCATCGACGCGACGCGTCGGTCTGCGCATCACTGGGCACAGTTTTTGCTTTTTTAATTTTGCATCCAGAGGGGTATTTAGGTCAAATTCCGCACTTTTATTCAACCCCAAACACATAATTAAGCCTTTCTAAAGGCAAATCAGTCATTCTTTCTAAAAACCTCTCAAGATCAAACCCTAGAGAATCTAATTTCAAATTCAAGATTAAGAACACACCATCAATCTTCACGAATTCAAGCACCAAGGTATGTTAGGTGTTCATCCAAGGGTTTTCTTCCACCCTTGGAGTTCAAGAACCTTTTTTAAAACCTTAACTTTATTGATTTCATAGATTCAATAGTGGGTTTGAATGTATTCAGGATTGTGATGTTAATTGAATTTCTAATTCATGATTTATTACAAGATTCATGTAAATTTATTTGACATGTGTGTAGTATTATGTGAATTCATGTTAAAGCCCTTGAATTTGTAAGTTGGGATTTGAAATCATGATGCCTACATGTTGAATAGTATTATGTGCATAGATTATGCTCCCTAAGTTTTTGATAAATTGCTCATGTCAATTAAATGGGAAAATTATGACATGCTAGCATATGTACAATCTTATATCTTACAAGTGTTTGATAAAATGTCTTTATGAATGAGTTATGAACATTATAATGCTTTTCAAGATCATGCTATGCTTCACTTTTCATGTTATAGTGGGTATCTAATACCTGACAATCTAGCTATTTACCTAGAATTACAGTAGTTTTAGAATAGTCTCAGTGATGTCACGTACAGTAGCATTCAGTCAGTTAATACGATTAGTAACAACTCATTCTAGCCTAGAACAGCTTAAAAATCATTTTAGTGTTTATTCAGTTGGGAGTAGGATTCAGCACCGAGTGAACCCAAGGATGGGGACTCACCTGCTAGTAAAGGGTGTGATCCTTAGAAGTAGTCCTTGCATTTCAGAACTACGTAGTCAGTGTATGTTGAGACATCAACCCGCTAGTTAAGGGTTGATAAGGTGTTCTCCCTACCAGGTGAGGGTACCACTATTCTCGTTCAAAGCACTTTCCAGATGAAGGTGACTCAATACTTGTCTTTACCTGTGGAACTTACGACACCTTTCCAACTGAGGCTACAAGTTGGACCCCAAATCAATTCAAAGAAAATGACATGTTTGTTAGATGATTACCTTCTACAGTTTTAGTTTCAGTTTTAGTATACAACTCACTTTAGTTCTACAGAATCAGGACTGTCAAACACAGTCACTCAGCTCAGTATAGAACTCAGGAAAGTTCCCAAAAATCAGGATTGTCATAAACAGTCAATCATTTAGTAGTATTGTAGTAACAGTAAACTCAGTTATTTGTCTTTCAATTATCAAAACTCAGTATCCAGTGTTACTATGATCTCAGACACAGTATATGTAGATATGTGCATAGTATTGCACAATCAGTGTTTCACCAGTTTCATTTTTACATGTACTCTAATTCAGTTATAGTTATGTTACCCAATCAATTATTTGTTCATGCATATGAATCCATGCATATCAGCCTACCTCATCTAGCATACCATTATATTCCACTTACTGGCGCATACTCTTTCTTTATGCTATGATGTCTCATATCATAGGTTCAAATGCCCAGGCCCCTGACCGCGCATAGACAAATTCCGTTATCAGCAACAGTTTTAGTAGTGAGTCCTCATCTATCGAGGGCATGCTTTTATTTCAATTATTAGTTATCAGTAGTTTAGTAGTTGGGGGATTATCCCATGAACTCCACATTCAGACAATTTAGTTGGAGGCTTTTCATATTAGATTAGTTCAGACAGTATTCAGATTTCAGATATTATTATTTACCATTTTTTCAGAATTTGAACCTTATGGCATTTCAGCCTATTTTTTGCATTTATAACAGTATTATTATTCAGTGTTCACAGTAGATACCTGTCACGGATTAGCTTATGGTCCTTCAGGGTCATAAGCACTGTGTAGCATCCGGAGTACAGACTCGGGGCATTACAAAAATTCTAAGGTTTCCCCATTGGTGATTAATTCCAAGAGGGTTTCCAAAGTAATTCCGTATATGCTATAGCAATCTCACTATCACTGATCACATGTTGAATTGATTCATTTTGTGTTGTTGTGTAGCATAGGCATGTAGCATTCATAGGATTACCAAGTCTTTGAAGCACTTCATCAAAAGAGAGCTTATTTAGTACCGTTCTTCAGGTAAAAAAGGATATTTTGAAAGGTAAGCAGTTTTGCCAAACCTTACTCAAGATTCCATCATTCCGTCTCACCTTTCTTATGCTTTGCCAAGCATAAGAATTTCTATATTAGCTATCCTGAGTAATGTTCCAAAAAGAACAACCATTTTCATTAGCATCCACAACGGGAATATTAGCAATATATAAGATAATATGCTTAGGGAGATCTTCCGTTAAATTATCCATGTTCCAATTACCACCTCCAATATAATCCATAACCTTGGAGTTGTTTTTATGCACATGTTCAGGGTATCTTCATAGAACTTTCAAGGTATCTTTGCCAAGCATAAGAAAATCTTTTTTTTCTAACCAAAATCTGATCACAGAAAATTAGAAATGGCCATCAGATGCTTTTCCTTTTAGAAGAAATGGATATCCTACTTTTAAATGTACAAGGTTCATTAGGGTGAGCAAGGTTCGTTGAGGTGACTCTACTTTTCTTAAAAACAATCCAGAGAAGAATTTGTTTAAAGGGAATATAATATGAACAAGGTCATGGGGAGTAGATGGGATAAGCTAAATAGTAAAGTCAAACTATTTTTTAATAAATATATAAAAGTCTACAGTATATCTAAATAAAAAAGTTTCACTACAGGTTAGACTTCTGTTCACCATATTTTCTTAGATTTACTTTTGTTTACTAAATAGAACTAAATGCATCAAGTGCAATATTTTCAACTCAAACAGAATAAGAGACCCAATGGAAATGGATAAACATCAACATCATCGTCAATTGTTGCATCCATGGTGTCACTAGCAATCCTTCAACCCAAAGAAATTGACACTACATCGAGAAGTAGAACAAGCCACAAATTTTAGGTCTTCACATAGAATAGACTAAGAGACTGAAGAAAAGTAATTAAAGAGATTACCTTATCCACATCCATATGACTACAGAGAGGAGCACCAGATGCGATATCAAAACCAGAAATGATATTTAGAACACCTTCAGGCAGCCCAGCCTGTTAGAGATAACTGAGAATTAGCGATATCCTGTATCATAGATAACATATAGCAAGTGGCAACAACAATGTATAAGAAAGAAAATAAGTTGAGCCATATCCTCATTAAGTAAATGCTTCAATTTCTGATTATTATTAACACCATAAACTCATGAAACTATAGTGACTTAAAATTCGGACTCTAGGATATAATCTGTTAGGCATTTTCATAAAATTTGAAAAGGCAAAATTGATGCTATCGCTCAAGATAGGGTGCCAATAAGATGAAACTTTGTGTACTTGCAGAGGGTGTGAAATAAAAGAGGAAATTTGAATGCTACCTCATGCAAAAGATTTGCTACATAGAAAATAGGTAATAGGGTCTGTTCAGCTGTCTTTAGCACGATTGTGTTGCCACAAGCTAAAGCAGGCCCAATCTTTCACTAAAGCAAGGGGAGAGGAAAATATTATAGGATGATCTGACCAGCAACCCCAATTGGTTCATGCAATGTTTGAACATGCTATGGTCCATCAACAGGAATGGTCATACCATGAATTTTATCTGCCCAGCCTGCAAAACCTAAAGGTGAACATTAGGTTCTTAAAAATATTTTCAGGAACCAACATGAAATAAGTGGAAAAAAATAATTCTGCTTTCCATATGGCTTTCTAACATACCATCTTAATAACGGAGTACACGTACAACCTTGGTACATTAACCTTAGCAGCTTGTTCGTAAGGCTTTCCAGTGTCCCAAGCCTCGAGCATTGCAATTTGATCGTTATGTTTTTCGAGTAGATCAGCAAGGTACAACAATATCTTTGACCTTTCCTGCAGTTATGAACCATTGACAATTATGTATAATTTCCCATGTACAACCATTAACATAGCAAAAGACTGTACTTAGAGATGAGAAGAAGATACATAAGCAGTCATCTTAGGCCATGGTCCTCTATTAAAAGCCTTACGAGCAACAACCATTGCCTGATTAATATTCTCTGCATCACCTTCAGCAACATGTGTTATTTCCTCCCCTGTCCTGGGGTCGAGGGTAGGGAAAGTTTTTCCTAGAATATCAGGGAATTAACTCATTGTACAACAAAAGGGCCAAATATAGATATGGAAAAAGAGAGTTGAATTCCATTATGGGAATTGATATGGATTAACAAATTTACCTAATGCAGCATCAACAAATTGCCCGTTGATAAAAAGTTTAGTATGTTTCACATTGACAGCTGGCTTGATAGGATCCTTGACAACAGCTGCAGTGCTGTTTTTATAAGCAACTATTCTGCCCAGATGAGATCTTTTTCCTACACAAAAAAGTTGTTCTCATTACAGTTGTCTAAGATGTCAAGTCTAGCTCCAACTCTAACTAAGTTAAAGGGAAAATAGAACATCTCAGAATGTCATCAAGTCAGTAGAGAACAACAAATAACCGTGAAAACCTCCCAAATCAAGGAGAAGGAATGATAATGGCACACCAATTTAACAAGTAATACTTCACAAAATAAAACCCATTCATCTATAATCTATGTTGCTCAGACTCTTCAAAAATGTCAGGGTGTGTGTGTGTCAGATTTCCAAAAGTAGTTAGGAAGAAATTGTACCTGAAAGCAATAGCAATGTCATCCCCAAATTTCTCAAGTGCTTTGTCCTTAATTTCAAGAGGAGAAGCTTTTTGAAGCTCCTTAGCCAATTTCTCAAAGTCCTCTGTCTCAACTTTCTCTGTTACCTATGCAAATTCATCCAAAAGCAAACACAATCATAGAGTCATTTTCCATTCTTCAACACCATCAAAACAAAACACATGCAAACAAAAATATTGAAAATTTCATATACCAGAAGCGACGATGGTAGCTACTGATGGAACTTTTGAATCATTTCTTTTAGGCTCAGCATTCACATGGATTGATCTAGCAAAAAGGTGGGGTAAAATTGACGATATTGTAGTTACAAAGGATGAAATGGAAATGGATTTTGATCTACATCCCTTGATCAACACAATCCCTCATATAGTGGCAGAATGCATGTCAGTAGCAAAGGTAATGGTGTCTTTCAGGCAAGTCGGGCTTTGACACATAATCATCGTGCCTAAATATCAAGCAGCAGGGGTGAGTACATAAGATACTTTACAAACAATATATACTTGCACACAAACTATCACATGATTGGGAATGCACACAATATGTATATACTTGAATGGCTTCAATAACATGGTCATTCCATATCACAACAATATAATGAGCATCTCGTACAACTTCTTCAATTCAAGACAATAGCATGGGTATCACGTTGAACATAAACTTAGAACATGGAATAGTCATTTAGGACTTATTATGTCATAAAAAGATGATTTCTATTCCCTTAGGTATTTTCACAAACACCTTACATTCACATCTTAGGTATAGGTGGATTCATCAAGATTACAAATATTCAACCACTAATTTCACATATTTATATGTTAAATACCACCATATCCTCACAATAAACATACAAAAAACTCCAACCACATGAACATCAACCACCAACACCATAAAAATTATAATACAAAATTTAGAAGATGGTTCTTGAGCTTCATGGACAAAAGGAGTCCATGAATTAACTCACGCATACCTTAGAAGGAAGATTCTTGATGATTTATGGAGGAATTTCCTTGAAATCGGATCTTCAAGCTTAGTTATGCAACCCTAGTTGTTTTTCTCTTTTAGTGCTCTTGGATGATGAGTTTTGAGATGATAATAGGGTTGTAATATGTTTAGAAGCTATATATTTCGTAGGGTTAAATTTAGGGACGTGTAAGGAGTGTTAAGAGACTTAATTACCCTTAAAATAACTCAAAACGAAGTGTTTTTGGCACCTGGAACTGACTTAGGCGGCGCCCAAGTGATTGCCTAAGATGGGTTGGGCGGCGCCTAACCAATCGCCTATGTTTGGTTGGGCGGTGCCTAACCAATCGCCTATCCTTACTGTTTCTCACGAAAATGGGCATAACTTTTCGCTCGGGTATTGGATTAAGGTGAAATTGGTATCGTTGAAAAGATAATCCGACTCTCTACAATTTGGTGGGTCTAAATCAGCCAAAATACCATATTAACATCGAGTTATACTCGCTAAAAGGCGACCCTTAAAAAATCGAACACTAAAACTTGATGGATTCAAAAACTCTTAGCTTGTATTACCTTAAGTGACTCATACGAACACGCTTAATGCATCATAAGCTATACTATCACTAGGATATTCATTGTAAGTCATGTACTCAAGTATGAATCATACGATAGGAGATTTCATATGTAGGAATACTTATTCACTTCCTAGCTTAGAAACATGTGGGGTATTACAATATCTCCTTCTTGGGAACATTCGTCCTCGAATGAGAATTTACTGAGAAGGGATACATGACAATAGAACCTGAACTGAACATGAAGAATTAAAACTTGATCTCATGACTGACATGCTAAACATACTAAACTCGTGTATATCTGATGCACGAACAACTGACACATGAATGCATGACTGAGTATGAAACGGTTAATAGGTACTAAGTTTATACTTTAAATATGAATGTGAAACTGAATAAGCTTAAGGAGAACTGTTACCTTGAGCTTGATCTGAATTGGCGGGGAAGAGGTAAGGATACTTGGTACGCATATCTGCTTCTGCTTCCCAAGTAGCTCCCTCATGAGACTGATTTCGCCAAAGAACCTTGACTAGAGGGACTTCTTTGTTCCTCAATCTACGAGTATGATAATCTAAGATTTCGACTTGAATCTCTTCATAAGAGAGGCTGTTCTGAATGTCGATACTCTGAATATGGACAACAACTGCTGGGTTACCTATGCACTTCTTTAGCAAAGAGACATGGAAGACTGGATGGACTGAGGCTAGATCTGAAGGCAACTCAAGCTCATAATCTACCTTGCCGAAGCATCAAAGAATTCTGAAGGGACCAATATATCGGGGACTGAGTTTCCCTTTCTTGCCGAACCTCTTCACTCCCTTCATGGGAGAGATCTTAAGATAGACATAGTCATTGACCTCGAACTCGAGATCCTTTTTATGAACATCTGCATAGGACTTCTGTCGGTTCTGAGCATCCTAGAGTCTCTCTCTGATCAACTGAACTTTCTCTAAGGCGTTGAATACTAAGTCAGGACCTATGATTGAGGCCTCACTAACTTTGAACCAACCAATTAGAGATCTACATCTCCTACTATAGAGAGCTTCGAATGGAGCCATCTGAATACTAGAATGATAGATATTGTTGTATGCAAACTCAATCAAAGGCAAGTGGTCATCCCAACTTCCCTTGAAGTTAATTGCACACGCCCTTAGCATATCTTCAAGAGTCTGAATGGTCCTCTTTGCTTGACCATCTGTCTGAGGATGAAATGCTGGGCTGAGATGGACTTAGGTACCGAGACTCTTTTGGAATGCTTTCTAAAAGTGAGAAGTGAATTGAGTACCTCTGTTTGACATGATAGATAGTGGAACACCGTGTAACCTGACTAACTCCCTGATATAGAGTTTGGCATAATCCTCGGTGGAATTAGAAGTACGAACAGGAAGGAAATGAGCTAACTTGGTCATTCTATCTATAATGACCCAGACTGAATCATGCTGATGCCGAGTTCTAGGCAAACCCATCACGAAGTCCATGTTAACTTCTTCCCATTTCCAAGTAGAAGTGGTGAACTCTTGCATGGAACCACTAGGTTTCTGATGCTCTATATTAACCTGCTGATATGTAGAGCACTTAGCCACAAACTCTGCAACATCTCTATTCATCCCACTCCACCAATAGATCTCCCGCATGTCGCGGTACATCTTAGTAGCCCCTGGATAAATAGAGTATCACGCACCATGCACTTCTGCAAGAATTCGCTGCCTCAATTCATCTACACCTGGAACACATAGACGATCCTGACAACGAAGAACACCATCTCCCCTTGGGAGAAAACCTCAACTTTCTGATTCTGAACTGACTCTTTGAGCTTGATAAGGCTAGGATCCCTGTCTTGTTTCTCTTTCACCTCAGAAACTAGAGATGACTCTGAACTACTATAAATACATGCACCACCCTCTGAAGAATTGACTAAGCAAATGCCTAGTCTGGCAAGATGATGGATCTCCTAAGCGATCTTTTTCTTACTATCCTCCATGTGAGAAATACTACCCATGGAGAGTTGACTGAGAGCGTCGTCCATAACATTGGCCTTGCCCGGATGATAAAGAATACTTATGTCATAATCCTTCAAGAGCTCTAACCACCTTCTCTAGGAAAGATTGAGATCTTTCTGGGAAAAGACATACTGAAGGCTTTTATGGTCTGTGAAAACATCTACATGAACTCCATAGAGATAATGCCTCCAAATCTTCAAGGCAAAAACTACCGCTGCTAACTCAAGATCATGAGTAGGATAATTCTTCTCATGTGACTTTAACTGTCTGGAGGCGTAGGCTATGACCTTACCATGCTGCATGATGACACAACCTAAACCCACTCTGGAAGCATCACAATGGACTACCAAACCATCTGAACCATCTGGAATACCGAGAACTGGAGCTGAGGTGAGTCGAGTCTTCAACTCTTGAAAGCTCTTCTTTCATGAATCTAACCACTAAAACTTAATCTTCTTCAAGTCAATCTGGATATGGGAGATGCAATAGAAGAAAATCCCTCGACAAACCATCTGTAATAGCCAACCAAACCCAAGAAACTCCTAATATCTGATAGAGATACGGGTCTGGGCAAGTTTCTTACTGCCTCGATTTTTTGAGGATCTACTCTAATGCCATCACCGGAAACAATATAGACAAGGAATGCTACTAATCTTAGCCAAAATTCGCACTTGCTGAACTTAGAGAATAACTGGTGATCCTTGAGAGATGAAGAACAATCCTGAGATGGTTAGCATGATCATGCTCTGTGCAAGAATAGACTAGAATATCATCAATAAAGACTATGACAAATATGTCCAAGTACTTCTTGAACACACGGTTCATCAAATCCATAAAAGCTTCAGGGGAATTGGTAAGACCAAATGACATGACTAAAAATTCAAAGTGACCATACCGAGTACGGAAAGCTATCTTTGGAATGTCGCATTCTTTAAATCTGAGGTGATGATAGCCTGATCTAAGGTCTATCTTGGAGAAGTAACTGGCACCCTGAAGTTGGTCGAATAGATCATCAATCCTTGGAAGAGGATATCTGTTCTTGACCGTGACTTTGTTGAGTTGACGATAATCAATACACATCCTGAGAGAACCATCTTTCTTGCGCATAAATAATACTGGTGCACCCCATGGGGAAACACTGGGTCTGATGAACCCCTTATCTAAGAGATTCTTCAACTAATCTTTTAGTTCCTTGAGTTCTACTGGTGCCATTCTGTATGGCGGAATAGAAATAGGTTGAGTATTCAGAAGAAGGTCTATGCCGAAGTCTATTTCCCTTTCAGGAGAAATGCCTGGAAGATCTTCGGGAAAGACATCTGAGTATTCATTAACAACAGGGACTGTTTCAAGGCTGGGAGATTCAGAACTAGAATCTTTAACATGCACGAGATGATACACCCCCCCTTAGAAATCATTTTCCTTGCCCGAAGGTAGGAAACAAGTTGAAACCTGAACGCTGAAATGCTACCCTTCTAATCTAGGACGGTCTCATTCAGGAACTGGAATTGAACTATCCTATTTCTGTAGTCGACTATGGTATAGCAGGAATGAAGCCAATCCATGCCGAGAATGACACCAAAATCAGTCATCTCTAACTCCACTAAATCTGCTGACGTGAATTTCTGAGATATCATAACCGGGTAGTTCCTGTATACCCGCCGGGATATGATGGGTTTACCCACTAGGGTAGAGACTGAGATTTTAACTTATGATTATGCTCACTAGCATGACATGAATAATGAAGAAAGGGGACTATTCCTAAAACTTATTATTGCCTCCCGCACATAAATGTGAAAGACTCTACTAGATGCGGCTTTCAGACTTCCTAGGACTTTATTGAACCTTAGGCTCTGATACCAAGTTTGTAACACCCCGATTCGCTGAACCGGAATGCTACACGGTGCTCACGACCCTGAGGGACCACAAGCTAACCTATGACTGATATCTATACCTGTATACTACAAATCATGATATAATAATACAAAATACATAGAACTGTAAGGCCATAAGGTTCAACTGAATAAAATCATGTCGGTGAAAATACCTAAAACAACTCAATCTGAAAGCTAATTCTGAACGTACATCTGAACATAAATCTGAAAGCCTATAAACTATCTGAATAAAGAGTTGAAGGAACATGTCTCCAACTAACTTCATAAAACTGAACTAAAGAAATAAATGTATCAAATCATATTATCCTCGAATCATGAGGATTCACTGTGTCTCTGCGACTGGAATGCTACCGCTACTGCTGGGCTGGAGTTCGTGTCTCAGAGCCTATGGTGTAACATGAAAAGAAAGCACCATAGCGCAAATGCATCAGTACAACTGGAGTACTGAGTATACGAGGAAGGTAGGCTGAACATAAAGGGTTCCATGCATGAACAACACTGACTGACTAATATGAACGTGAGAGTGTAAACACACATATATAGAAACTAGAATCGTGAATACGTGATAGTATGACCTGTAAGCTAATACATGGTTTATTGATAACTTTCATGACTGATACTGAAACTGATAACATGGACGACTGTATCTGACAGTCCTGTATATACTGAAATCTGAAGCACGCCCTGAGTTCTTTTATTGAGACTGATACTGAAACTGTGGGAAGTAGGCATGACTGATGCTCATAATGGGGATTTCATAATATCATACTAATTGGGCACTTTTCCTCTACATAGGGATTTAATCAAACACATGGTAGGCATCGTATATGTAGACAACATTATATAATAAATAAACATCATAATTCAACTCTAATTTCATCATCTAAAGGTTTAATCATAGGTCAACATGAATCTATACCTATACTAATCAATGCCATATTAAATTTATCACCCAACATGGAATAGATTTCAGTTATTCATTATCAACATGAACAAAAGCAAACCCAACATAAAATTCATAGAAATCCATACACTTGAACTTTGAAAAGAGATTCTTGGGATTTATAGATGAAAGGAGTCCATGAATGAACACTATGCATACCTGGTCTGAGTTTCTTGAAGTTATTGAACTTGAAGAATTTAAATCTCTTAGTTCTTGAAGAAGATTTGGATCTAGTTCTTGGGATTAATCTTAGAAAAAAACCCCTAATTTTTGATGTTGTAGTTGGGTAATGAATTTTTAAGCTTTGGTTAGGTATTACTAGGTATATAAATGGATGGTAAAAGACCCAAATACCCCTTTAAAAATGTCTTTAAAATAACTGAACAGAACATGCGATGGTGGCACGCGACGGTTCGTTACTAGGTCGATGGTCTATCGGACTGACCGTCGAACTGGGACCAGAACTGGGACATACTACCTTGGTATATCAGTGGGGAGAGACAGTCCGTTACTGGGTCGACGGGAATCCCGAGCCACACAGGCCCGAGATACCCATGTCATGTCCTAACTCACTAGTGATATTGTCCTCTCTGGGACCAGGCCTGTACGGATTTTAAAATGCGTCACTACGGAGTAAGGATTTCTTACTTATATACCCAGTATCCCATCTATGTTTTACCAATATGGGATTTTTTTCAAAGTTGGGGTGTTATTATTCAGTAGTTGCTCAGAACAATCAACTAGATATTATCATTTCTAGGCTTATGGCTCATTCTCTACAGAGTGAGGAGAAGAGATTTAGATAAAAAAGGATAAAGAATAAGAGGTCCAGAATATCAAGGCCAAAGAGTGGCCGAACAAATCCTCCTTTCTAGAAATGTGGTAGAAACCATCAGGACGTGTGTAGGGCTGGTAGTAGGTTGTCTTTTAGATATAGCAAGAAAGTCCATAAGGTCAGAGAGTGCACTCAAGTGAGTCCTCAGAGTCAGCATAATCGTCCCCCAGCTCAGTTAGGTCACCCGTTTCAGCAGGGTGTCGCTTCCAGTGCCACCAATGGGCAACATCCAAATAGACTATATGTACTTCAATTCCGATAGGATCAGGAAAGTTCTCCTGATATGGCCACTGGTACATTGTAAGTTTATCATTTACATGTTTATGCTTTGCTAGATCTAGGAGATTCTTTGTCCTTTATAACTTCTTTTATAGCTGTTGACTTTGGAGTTAGTCCTAAAATCCTATCAGAGCCTTTCTCAGTCTCTATCCTAGTGGGTAAATCTATCATAGCCCGACGGGTATACTGGAACTGTTCGATTATGCTATCTTAAAAAGTTACATTAACAGACTTAGTAGAGCTAGATATGACGGATTTTGATGTCATTCTCGAAATAGAATTGGCTTCATTCATGCTATGCTTTAGTTGACTGTAGAAATAGAGTTGTCTATTTTTAATTTTTGAATGAACCTGTCCTAGAATCGAGGGGTAGTACTTCAACAATTACGGGTTAGATTGTTTCTTACCTAAGGGCATGAAAAATAATATCTAAAGGGTGTGTCTACTATCTTGTTTGTGTTAAGGATTCTAGTTCCGAGACTCCTAGTCTTGAGTCACTTCTAATAATATGCAAATTTCCAAATGTGTTTCCCGAAGATTTTCCTGGAGTTCTTCTCGAGAGTGAAATTGAATTCCAAATATACCTTCTTCCCGATACTCATCTTATCTATAACTCGCCTTACAAAATAGCTCCAGCAAAACTCAAGGAGTTAAAAGAACAGTTGAAGGATCTCCTACCTAAGGGATTCATCAGACCCAGCGTATCCTCTTAGGGTGCACCAGTTCTATTCATGCACAAGAAAGAGGGTTCTCTCAGAATGTGTATCGACTACCATCAGTTGAACAAAGTCACGGTCAAGAACAAGTATCCACTTCCCAGAATCGGTGACTTATTTGAACAACTTCAGGGTGCCAATTACTTTTCTAAGATAAACCTCAAATCAAGCTATCATCATCTTAGAGTTAAAGAATGTGACATTCCAAAAATAGCCTTCAGAACTTGGTATGGTCACTTTGTATTCATAGTCATATTATTTGGTCTTACCAATTCCCCAGCAGCTTTCATAGAGTTGATGAACCGCGTGCTCAAGCAGTACTTGGACATGTTCATCATAGTCTTTATTGATGACATTCTTGTCTACTCTCATAGTGAACATGATCATGCAGACCATCTCAGAATAGTGTTACAGACCCTTAGAGCCCATCAGTTGTTCACCAAATTTAGTAAATATGAATTTTGGCTAAGGTCAGTAGCTTTCCTTGGTAATATAATTTCTGGTGATGGAATTGGAGTGGTTGAGTAAGTGGTTCATAAATTTAGAATGATGGATTTAAGCTAAGAGGGAGATGGTAGGGCAAGTAACTAGATCAGGCTCTTAGATTCAAGTGGCGATATAGGGTACTGTAGAACATCAATAGAGGGGGAAAGATGCCCGAATCAGTTGTATTTTAGTTCAAGGTATTGTACTTCAGTTATTACGATATCTACTCATGCTTTATGTATCAGCCCTATGATCACAACTTATATTCATACACTTACCATAGAATCATGTATGATCCCAGTCCCTTGTATGAGGAGTCCCAGTTTTCTCAACAGTGCGAATTATGTTCCACGAATTTGAAAATTCCAGCACTCAGGTCGTGCAACTCATGACTCATGTGTTCATGCTCTATAGTATATTCATTTTCCGCATTTATTCGACACTCTAAATGATCAGAAAAATTCAAAATACATCGTGGATATCCTCAGTTTAGGTCTTTTGATGAACCCATGGTATTGGTTTTCTATTCCTCTCCTAGGCCTCTTCTAAATAAGGAGTTGCAAAAAATGCAGGGTGTGTGGAAATTAATGATTCAGGCTAGTATTACAGTATTATATATGCATCTTGTCACTTTGATGTAGGCTTGTTCGTAGTAGGAGAATTCAGTCCAGCTTAGACTTCAGTAGGAAGAGTTAGCAGTGCCCATATGAATATTTTTAGTAGTTTAAAGTGAAGTGCAGTATTAAGGTAGAAGGTATAGTTGAGTGAGTATTCGAGGAGTGTGTCTAAGCCTGAAAGATAGTAGTTGCAGTGCATAAGGCCTAGTAGCTTTATCCCAGCTGATGATTCATAGGCCTGTGTTTCATATTACCATATTTTAGCCTTGTTGTGATTTCTTATCCAGATGTATGATTCAGACAATGCCCAAGATTACTTACTCTCTAAAAGTCATTAGAACTTCTTAGAAAGAGTGTCAAAGAAATACTTCAATTAAGCATGAGCTTTAAGTATGAGTTAGTCTATATAGCCAGTGATTTAGATTGGCAGTCAGACAAATAGGTTCCGATAGTGTTTTCGTCTTCCAATTTAGTCTTACTATCTAAAGCTTCATGAATATGTCCCTTTCAAAACATAGTTTGTTCGCATCTATGTGAATTTTGAATCCAGTTTAGTTCATGCATCATATTTTAAATCCTAGATAGATAGTCAGGATTCAGTCCGTAAGCATCCCGAGCTTTTCATGTATGAAATCTCTTATCCTTTCTTCATGAAATTAGGTCCAGATTGAAGTAATAGATACTCATAAGTTAAATATCTTGTTATATCTCAGTCGTACAACCATCCTCATATTAGTGCATGTATTCACAAAAATCAGTCCAGTATTCAGTTTAGAACTCAGTTCAGTATCAGGTTTGCTTAACTATAACATACAATTATCAGCTATTCGATTATCAGTATTTCAGTACCTCAGTTTACAAACTATTTCAGAATCATGTTCTACGCTTGGTCTTGCATTCTCAGATCATATAGTTTCCATGCATTCATGCTCAGTTACCTCATGTTACCTGTCAGTACTTACCTTATATGTATAATACTCTACAGTTTTAGTCCACTTATTCAGACTAAATGCGGTTCAGGCTTGCATGACCAGTATTCAACAATCAGTCATTCAGTTAATCAGATAAGTTAGTATGTTTATGCATTCATGCTCAGTGTGATAGTATATTCAGATCCTTGATTTATGTTAGTCTTCATCACGTAGTTTCAGACCCAGTATTCTTACAGTATTCATATTTTACCATATCTAAGCTTTAGTTCTACTTATATCCCTAAAGCATAGTCTTACAGAAACTAAGTGTAGAGATTCACCACCTTATCAGAGTATGTTTGCCATTCATGCTTAAGGATATTTCATTTTTTAGTTTATTCTAGCCTATTGGTGAGTCTACTTACGCTTAGCATGTATGTTCTAAGATCTTGTATGAAATCAGTATTACTCATTCATTCACCCCCGCGTTATTATATTCCATGCTCAAATTTTCTTTACAAATTTGGTATCAATTAACATTTCATATTATTCTCATGACAGTCATGCATTCATAAATTAGTTCAGTCATGTAATCATGCTTCAGTTGTGGATGTTTAGTATTTAAACCCAGTTTATCAGTATTCTCAGATTAGTCAGACTCATTCGAGAATGAATGTTCCTAAGGGGGAGATATTGTAAGATCCTGTAAAATCCTAAGCTTAACTCATCCCTTTAGAGCATGAAAAGAGGTCTAGACTTAGAAATTTCAGCTAAGTGCTTATACTTACAGTTATTTTAGACTTCATAATTTGAAGATCTTATTTTACGAACCTTATGACCTTAAAATATCGATCTTTGGATTGAATCATGATCAGGTGTGTCAATAGATCACATCTGGTGAGTTTCAGAATTTTCGAACCTTGTTTGAATCATATTTGGGTGATAAAAATAGTGGGTCGATGCGATCTCGATGCATTGCGTCGCCAATCGCATTGGCGTATATTTTTTCCCAGCTTTCAGTGCAAATTTCAGTGAACCAATGCAAACTCGATGCGGCACGTTGGTCATTGTATCGATACCATCAATGTGGTGCATCGGTCTGTGTGTCACTGGGCATATTTTCAGTAATTAAAAAGTCCACATCCATAGGGGTATTTGGGTTATTTTCCCACCATGTATCAGCCCCAAAACATGAGATTAAGCCTTTCTAAAGGCTAAATCACTCATTCTCTCTTAAATTTTCTCAAGAACAAACCCTAGGGCATCCAATTTCAAATTCAATCTTCAAGAACACATCATCAATCTTCATGAAATTGATTACCAAGGTATGTTAGGTGTTCATCTAAGGGTATCCTTCCACCCTTAGAGTTCAAGAACCTCTTTTAAAACTACAAGTTGATTACTTTCATGAATTTTATGTTGAACTTGATTGTATTCATGTTTATGATATTATTTGAGTTTTAATCCATGATTTACTACAAGTTTCATGAAATTAAATTAGCATGTATGGTGAATTATATGATTTACATGATAAACCCTTGAAATTACAATTGATTATTGTATCCACGATGTTCATGTGTTGACTATCCTCATGTGAAATAACCATGCTCCCCAAGTGTTTGATAGAATGGCTATGTGAATTGAATAGTGAAATCATGATATGTCATCTGTGGTCATATTCATGTTCCAGTTCATGTATCTCAAGTGTTTGACAAAATATCTAGGTGAATGTATTATTATCAAGTATTTATTGTTATGCTTTTCAAGATCATGCCATGCTTTACTTTCTAGGCTTTCGAGTCCTGGGGTATTCAATACCTGAAAATTTAGCTATTTACCTAGAGCTACAGTACTTACAGAATAGTCTTAGTAATGTCACAAATAGTAGTACTCAGTCAGTTACAAAACTTATTGAAACACATTATCAGTCTAGTTCAACTCAGTATCATGAACAGTGTATTCAGTTAGTTAATAGAACTCAGTGAACTCAGTCTAGTTTAGTCAGTTAGCACAATTAGTAATAGTTTAATCAATCCTAGTACAGTCTAGAAATCAGTTCAGTGTCTATTCAGTTGGGAGTAGAATTCAGCACTGAGTGAACACAAGGATGGGGGCACAACTGCCAGTAGAGGGTTGATCCCTAGTAGCACTCCTTGTGTTCCATGACTACATAGCCAGCGTAGGTTAAGATATCAACCTGCCAGTTGAGGGTTGATAAGGTGTTTTACCTGCCTGTTGAGGGTACCACCGTTCTCATTCAGGGCACCTTCCAGATGAGGGTGACTCTTCAGCTTGTCGTTACTCGTGGCATAGTAATGATACCATTCCAACTAGGGTTATAGGTTGGACTCCAATTTATTCAAAAAGTGGCATGTCAGTTAGATGATTACCTCCTACAGGTTCAGTTTTGGTTTCAGACTTAGTATAGAACTCAGTTCAGTTCTACACAATCAGGATTGTCAGACATAGTTACCCAGCTCAGTATAAAACTCGGTTCAGTTCTACAGAATCAGGACTATCAAAAATAGTCACCCAGTTATCAGTAATGCAGTTACTAGTAATCTTAGATATCCGTAACTCAGTTATCAGAACTCAGACTCAGTTTCAGTAATAATCTCAAATACAGTATATATGTATATGTGCAGTATTACATACTCAGTATTTACAGTAGTTTCAATATTCCATGATCTCTCATTCAGTTACTTCATATCATTCAGTTAGTTAATGTTCATGCATATAAACCCTTGCATTCAGCCTTACCTCATCTAGCATACTAGTATGTTTAATGTATTGACCTATACTTTCTCTTTGCGCTATGATGTCACATATTATAGGTCTGGATGCTTAGGTTCTCGACCTTGCTTCGACAGATTCAGATAGGAACAACAATTTTAGTAGTGAGGCCTCATCTATCGAGGATATGATTTCAGTTTAGTAGTCTCAACAACTTCAGTACTACAGTTGTCAGAGTTAGTTGGGGGCTTTTTCCCTCAACTCCACATTCAGACAGTTCAGTTAGAAGCTTTTCAGACTAGACTAGTTCAGACAGTATTCAGATTCAGATATTATTATTAGATGTTATACTTAATAGTAGTCAAACTGAACCTTATGGCATTTCAGCCTAACTTTTGCATTATTTCAGCATTATTATTCTGTGCTCATAGCAGGTGCCAGTCATGAGTTAGCTTGTGGTTCTTCGGGGCCGTAAGCACCGTGTGGCGTTTGGAGTGCAGACTCGAGGTGTTGCATATTGGGTGTTCATAACCCACTAGCACTGAATGATTATTAAAACATGTCATTTAAACTCAAACTATAGTATTGAATCATGGTTAAACTCAAAGACAGGAATTTCATCAATCATGGGGAAAACATGAATTTAAAACATGAAAATGTTGCTAAAAATCACAAGTTTAGGATATATCATGGAATTCACTTGAATAAAACATGGGAAACTTAAATTCATAGCATGAGAAATTTAAGATCTTGCATGGGATCATACATGGGCTGAATTGAATTAAAATCACCATGAAAACGTGAAATTCAATCTTTATTGAACATATAAAATATCATCATGATAGAAAATTCACTCTTTAATTGAAAGAAAAGGGTTTTGGGGCTCCATGGGTGAAAGGGACCCATGAATGAATACTCCACATACCTTATACCTTTAAATTGAAAGAGAAACACCACTCTTGATGCTTTCTTGAAGGTTATTGAACTTGGGAAACTTGGATTCTTTATTCCTTGGGATAAAAGGAATTGAATTTGTTCTTGGGGAAAGGAGACAGTTTTCTTAAGAGGAAAATTAAAGAAGAAGGGAAAAATCATGCCTTAACTGATGCCCAAGTTGTTTTATGGACGAATGAGTTGAGGAGGAGAAGAGACAATTGCCCCTAAATTATTTAAATGGAAAAAACTAGACAAACCTACATCACCGCGACGCGGTCTTATCATGGTAACTTACAAGTTTTGCCAAAAATGATCATATCTTTCCGCTCGGGTATCGGATAAAAGAAAAATTGGTATTTTTGGAAAGCTAATTCAATTGCTACAAATTGGTTGGTCTTGATATAAAAAATTCCACATATATAAAAAGTTATAAACGTTCAAAGTTGACCATTGTAGAATCAAATACTAAAATTTGGCTGAATCAAAGGCTGTTAGCTCAACTTTGTTCTAAGTTATTCCTATGAACATTTTTCACCTCAAAAGAACTTCACACACCAGGATAAGTGATTCCTATGACACATATATTCAATTGGAAATCAAGAAATGGATACAACACTTTCACCACGATGCGGTCAGCATAAGATTGAGACTAATCCCACATCGTGGGCCTATTGTGATGACCCACTAGTTTCGTGATCCAAACATGTCCCAAAATTTGTCAAAAAAATTTGAAACTCCTCGAAGACATACTTCTTATATCCATGAACATAAATTAACTCAAAAACTAACGTCTCAACGTCAGGAAGCTCAAAATAAAAATCCTTAAAGTTTAGAGGTCGTGAAGATGACTAAGTCCCCAACACTTAGTGAAAATTTCAAGCCTTAAGCCCCTTAAGCATGCAACTAAGAGCTGAATCGAGCTAGGATTAGTACGGGGTATTACAATGTCTCCCCTTTGGGAGCATTCATCCTAAAATAAGACTGGTTAGACAGAGAGTACTGTACTAAGGTAACTGAGATCATATATTAAACATACATGACTTGGAACATGAGTGCATAACTGAGTCTGGGCATGATACATAAACTGAAATGATTTTGTAAATACATGCAATTACATACGAATGGTTATAAAGCTGAGATAGAAATGAGAGAGTCAACTTATGAGTAACCATTACCTTAGGGTAGATCTGGTTTCATGAAAAAAGTTGAGAGGTTTAGGACATAAAAACTTGGGGTATTATAGAGGGGCAACATGATATTCAACTTAGTGTCCATAATTAGTCGCCATACAAGATTATAAGGTTTGGCCTTGGAAGATGCTTTGGAGCGTCAATATCCGTTAACCATGTGAAGATAGAATAATTTGGCATTGAGTATATATTGCCGAGAGGGACATTTCATGCCATTCAACTAAGTCTCTATAATCGCTCTCCATGCAAGACGATAAGGTTTGGACTTGGAAGTGTAATGCCCTGAGAGTACACCCAGGCGTCACACGGTGCTTACAACCCTGAAGGACCACAAGCTAACCCATGTGTGTACCTACTATGAGCACTAAACAATGTAACATGGAATATATATGCAAAATTGACTGGAATGCCATAAGATTTTAAATTATAGTTCTGATAATGTCTATAAAACAATGTTGATAATACTGATCAAATGGCTGATAATGAAAATAGAAAACTGAAAACAGACTAAAAAGTATTTGAAAGTCTCTAATTGAGTAACTACGGAGTTGATGGGATAAGTCCCTAACTAACTCCGACTAGCTACTGAAACTGAAATACTGAGATAATCATAATTAGTGCTTAGAATATAAGGACTTACCACTGCTGCTGCTACTGGTGCGATGGGATATCTAGGTATGGTTAGGAACCTGAGCGTTTGAAACTATGATATGAGGCATCATTGCACAAGAAAAGAGTATGCGATCAGTACTTTGAATGTACTGGTATACTAAATAGAGTTAGGTTGGTATGCATGGGCTTATGTACATGGATAATGACTGACTGAATAACATGTCATTACTGAGCAACTGATATGAATGCGTGAATGTTGTAAAATCTGAGAATTCATGACCAAGCATATAACATGTTTTTGATATAATCTGTAAACTGACATACTGAAATCGGATAACTGAATAACTGATAACTATACACTATGGTCAGTAATCATAACCCCCAGGACTTATAACAATAATGATAGGGACACATGGAAGCTTTGAAAACCATGGAAGGAAATCATTATTCACAATTATTCACTTAAGCATTTCATCAATCTGATAGGGGCCAAGACTTTGACATGGGGGTGCTTTTAAACATGATAATATAACACGAATCACATGACCAACTCATAAAATGAGGGTTTTATTATGGACTTGCATGAACATGATATAGAAACCATAATATTTAAAATATACTAAAGCTTTAAGGACATATTATTTAGTCATTGTTCAAAATCCTTTCGTCTAGGCCTTTTATCAAACACTCTCAATGCATTGTTTAAGCTAAGCATGGGAATAATGTTAAAACTTGTAGTCATAGCATGATTTTGATACTAAATCACCCATTAAGTCTTAAATTAGCGAACAACACCATTCAAACATGTGGTGTTCAATAACAACAACTATTTCGTGTAAACATGATATAAGATTCTAAATTCATGAAAGTTTATGGTCATAATTCATAAAAATATGTAACGATCATGATTTTAAACTTGAAAATGGATTCTTGGACTTTATGGGTGAAAAGGACCCATGGATGAACATCTAATATACCTTAGATCTTTAATCTTGAAAGAGTTGACTTTTCTTAAATGTTCTTGGATTGGGAATTATAATTTGCTTGGTTTTCTTGAAGAACGGGTTGAATCTTGTTCTTAGGAGATGATCTTAAGAGGAAACCCTAATTTTATTATTCTTGAGAGTGGAAAGGATTAAGGATTTTTTAAACTAATTTATGATGGCCATGTACGTATTTTTTATGATTTAAGTCATGGGAGGTGAGGAAAAACACCAAAATACCCCTCCGAATCCGAATGGAATTGTATAATTTCATGAGTGATGACTTGGGCTGATAAATTGTTACTTAGGTGACAGCCTGTCACCTAGGTCATCACTTAGAAGCTGGAATGGGTGATCTTTTGCCTAAGGCTGATGACTTGGGCTAGTAAATGATCACATAGGTGACGACCTATCAGCTCAGGTCGTCACTTTGTTGTCAGGCTGGAGTAAAATGGGTTTAATTTTTGCTCTGATATTGGAATAAGGAGAGACCAGTTGAGTTGGAAAGAGGACTCATAGATATTTCTTTTGGTTTATAGTATGACACCTGAATCAACATATTCTAAGAGATACAGTAGTTTAAAGTTGACCCTTGCTGGAGCATTTGTCAAAACTCTATGATAGAAAAGTCCTCAGCTCGTCTTTGAGGTAGGAGGATCTTATGACCTCGATAAATATAAGAAGATATTACCATATCATATATTTGATAATAAAATATGTTTATACATTGAATAATTAGGATTAAGTCTGTATGCATAGGAACAACGATTCAAATTCTAGCCCAAAAATGTGGGATGTTATAATATCTCCCCCTTGGGAACATTCATCCTCGAATGAGGTTGGTTATGCTGAGAACATTGAGGAATTGAGGTTACAAGCTGAGTATACATACTAAAAACATGATTACATAATGGGGTCTGAAACCTATCACATGAACTGAAAATCATAAACTGAACTGATTTCTTGAATGCATGCAATGATATATGAATTGAGAGAGTCAACTTATGAGTAACCACTACCTTAGGCTGGATCTGGTTTCATGAAGAAAATTTTAGAGGTTTAGGATATGAAAAATCGAGGTATCACAACATCCCCTCTTGGGATAGTTTGTCCCCCGAATGATATAGACTTTATGAAATTACTAAGAAAAGACTGAGATAATGCACGGGAAACTTATGAACTAAATTATGATTGAATATCTAGAATCTAAAACTGATAAATGATGCGGGAATCAATTGGATTCCCAATCCACATGGATGCAAACAAACTATATCTTGGAAGGGACATATTCATGAACTTCAGATAGTAAGACTAGATCAGAAGACAGAAACACCATAGGAATTTCCCTGTCTGACTGCTAATTTGAATTACTAGCTATACAGACTAACTCATACTGAAAGCTTATACTTAACTGGAGTATTTCTTCGACGCTCTTTCTTCAAATTTCTAATGACTTTAGGGATAAGGAATCTTTGGCATCGTCTGAATAAGACATCTGGATAAAAAATCATAACATGGCTAAAATTCTGTAATATGGAACACATGCCTATGAAACATCAGCTAGGATAGAGCTATTAATCCTTATGCACTTCAACTACTAACTGTCAAGCTTAGACATACTCCTCGAATACTCTCTCAACTGTACCTTCCTCCTTAATACTGCACTTCACCTAAGACTACTGAAATTATTCACATGGGCATTGATAACTCTATCTGTTGAAGTCTAAGCTTGATTGAATTCTCCCACTATGTACAAGCCTACTCGAATCTACAAAATGCCCTCATAACATTGTAATACTAAATTGAATCATGAATTCAACACACCTTTCATTTTTTCACAATTTCTCATCTCATGAAATTTCCACTTCAATAACTAAATACAACCTCTTACTAGCCATTCACTAATGCGTAATGCATTTACCTACTTACACACTAACATGACATTAAATACTATCTTCATAACTATAGCCTCGAGTAAAACAAGCATGAAACAATATTTTATTAACATGAAACATTTACTCTCTCCCATATAAGCAATTGCTCATCACCACATCATTTCATAAGGAGAGTTCACTAAAAGGCTAAAACACAAGGACATGAATCATGAATGAACAATATACAGAACTTGACACTTAAAAGAGTTTTGAGAAATAGAATATCAACATCATGGATTCATCAAGAGAGCTAAACTGAGGATATACATGACATAATCTAAATTTTGCTGATCACTAGGAGTGTAGCATGAGTACTAGAACTGAACATACTATAAAGCATGAATACATGAGTCATAATTTGTATGACCTGAGTTTGGAGTTCATAAATTCGTTGAATATGATTAAGACTATTGGGTGAATTGGAACTTCTTTTACTAGGAACTGGATGTGTACATAATTTTCTATAAAGTGCACGAATATGAGCAATGATCATAGGGCTGATATGTAAGGCATGAATAGATATTATGCTGACTAAGAAACCTTGCACTGAGATAAGAACGGGTTGGACAACATCCTCTCCTACTTTTTTTACACATACTGGCATCACTACTAGGATCTAAGAGCCTGAATTGGTTACTTGTTTCATCATCTCCCCCTTATCTTAAAGTCATCATTCTATGTCTGTGGTACTAGATACTAAGAAGGGATCTACTAGAGTTTCGAGACTAACATTGAATTTGATAGCTATATAGTGGTTACAAAAGAAAATAAAGATCCGAGGTCTAATAAAACATACATATAAAGATGAAAGACCTATAACATACTTGTAATCACATTAGGAGGACTTTACTGATCCTATCAATACTGGAGCACAAACAGTCTATTCTGACGCTGACCACTAGTGGCACTGAAAGCGGTGCCCTGTTGAGTTGGGCTACCTACTGGAGATGATGACGGATTGGACTAGCCCTATTGGCGCAGTTCTCTTCTCTTTTAAGAAACTACTCAACATTAACAAAGAATGTGGCCTGGCCTACCACACCTAAAACACACATCACTCTCAGCTCTTTACTCACCCTGATGATTTTTACCATATTCCAGGCAAAGCGGATTGGTACGACCACTGCTCACCCTACCCTGGGTTTTGAAGACTGATGATAGGCGAATTTACACGCCTATATCAATATATTTTGCCCATATTTTAGCCTAGTTTTGAGAACAAATTATATTTTTCATGCACTTTTAGTTCTTTTTCCTAATAAATGAGATAACGAACATGATTAGTAAAGTTTCAAGTATAAATGATGCAAAATTCAGCATTTTATGGCTTACTTGATGCAAAAGAAAGATCACGAAGGAAGGAAAGAGAGTTTACACGCCTAAGGACCAAAACTGCTGCATGGAAAATCTGTCCCGGGCTAAAACAGCATTTCTGAAGACTCTGGGGACCTGGACCAAAACTGCTGCATGGAAAATCTGTCCCGGGCTAAAACAACTTTTCTGAAGACTTTGGGGACTTACAGACACATAGCTGGATTTGGACAATGATACATTAACCTAGTACAATTGGGTTATGTATTTCATTAGTTTATTTGGATTATGATAATGTTACATTAACCTAGTACATTTGGGTTAAGTATTTCATTAGTCTAGTAGGATTTGGTTATTTATTTCATTAGCTTAGTAGGAGTAGGATATGGGTATTATAAATACCCTATCATGCTTGAGATTTTTAATTAATTCCTCCCTTAGTGGAGAGAAACACATCTTCTATTCAACAATTAATCTTCTTCCATCCCTCTCTTCTTCCACCACAATAATTCTACAACTCTTCTAATCTTTCCATTAATCTTATTTTCTTATCTTCTATTCTTAAAATTCCACAACAAGAGAATCGTTACTTGCCAAGGAATCACGCCTCACGCATATCACTTGATCCACAAGCCATTAATCAATATTGTGATGTAACAACAATGTCAATCGTGATCTCCTTCGCATTCATGGGTAACTAAACTTCTCTGTTGGGGTTATGGAAGCCGAATGAGTTACTATCTATTACTGTGAGTTTGTGAGTTCGTGACACGTATATTGCTTATATCATTATTCTCTTCATCTTAATCTACATTCCTTGCGGTTGCAAACGCAAGAATACGCCAGTCTAACATTTAACTTGTTCGAGAGAAAGGTTATTTGTCTGGAAAAGAGATAGTGTCAAGGTAGTAGGACACCCTTTCCTATTAAAACGCTAGTGCCGTAACTGGACTAACCTCTTGGAGAATTCGTACCGTTAGACACGCTTTAAGCTCGAGAGAGTTAAAGTGAAATAATCCTCGAATAGGTCGAGAGACGCCTGGATTTATCATTGACTACAATTCTCTATAAGCAATTGCATGTCAAGATTCTACACACTCATAGCCAATAGAGACGTATACCTCAGAAGGTGGACATAACCCCAACGCTTCAATTCTCATTGTTTACAACTTACATAACAATCTTTCTCTTTTACTTTGCTATTTTCAGCTTTTACTTTAATTGTTTTGGTTACACATTACAATCCCCTCTTTTTACGAGACTTGCACCAAAAGTTTAGTAATTTTGCTTACTTGTTGGCCAAGCTATTCCCTGTGGGATCGACACCCAACCTAGGTTGGGTTCTATAATTGCTAACGACCGCTTTACACTCACGAGAGCTGTAGATTGAGCCTTATCAAAAATTGGCGCCGTTGCCGGGGAATACGAGTGTCAATCAAGTTCGTGATAATTACTAGACCCTTTGGTCAAAGATTCTCGTACTTTTACGTTTTGTTTTTGTTTTTGTTTCTTGCAGGTTTTTCTTTTAGTGCATGCCCCATACTAGAAGTTCTGGTCAACCGTTATTATGAATCAATCCTGAACCACAACGAATTAGAAGAATGGAAGCACAAGTTGAAATCGACAGGATGGCTGCTCAATACGAGCAAGCAAGATTAGCTGCTCTTGCCGCTGCTCAATTCCAACAACAAAACATTGATAATCCTGGGCGAGCAACAAATCCTAACGATGAGGATTTAGGTGACGACGAGTTGATAAACCCAAGGCATGTTGCTGAAACTACAACACCTACCAACAGAAGAGGTCGACAAGCTCGGTATAGGTATGATCGCCAACCTTTGCAGCCAGCTTTTAATGATGATGATGATGATCTTGATGGTGCCGGAGCGACTGGAGCTATAATTCCACCACCATTAGCGCCCGGAGCCAAGTTCAACATCACAAGCACCATGATTCAGTTATTGCAACTCAAGGGATTATTTGGTGGACTAGCAGGCGATGATCCGAATATGCATCTCATCAACTTTATTTCTACATGCAAGTTTTTTGACAATCCTGGTGTTGGTCAGAATGCTATTCGATTACGTCTATTTCCATTGTCTCTGTCTGGGGAGGCAACACTATGGTTGAATGGGCTGACTCCTAATTCAATTACAAATTGGAGGCAATTGAGAGACGCTTTCCTAGAAAAATTCTTTCCGCCATCCAAAAGAGCACAATTGAGAGATGAAATCAGCAACTTTCGTCAGTTTCCAACTGAAGATCTTCATGAAACATGGGAGAGGTTCAAGACAAAGCTAGCGAGATGCCCAAACCATCACATGACTAATATTCACCTTATGGAGATCTTGTATAGAGCCTTGAATTCAATAACTAAACTAGTGGTGGACAACGCAGCTGGAGGTTCTTTCATGGACCTCACCTTTGGTCAAGCAAGCAATATGCTAGATCGCATGACAAAGCAAAGTAGAGCTTGGCATACCAGGGATTCTGAGGTAGCAAGCCCCACTTTATCTATTGGCATGACTGCAGACGAACGAAGAAGAGAAGAAGAACGTGATCAAGATATGGCGCACATGAAAACCCAAATGGATCTTCTTACAAAGCATCTATTAGGGAAGACTGAAAAAGTGAAAGCTATTGCGTCAAAAGGAAGAGACGAATCTGATTCGGAAGAGGAGGCCAACTACTTGAACAATCAGGGGGGTTTCCGAGGGAATACCTAAGGAAACCAAGGTCGGAACTATTATGATAAATCTGGAAACAAAGAACAAGGTAGTTGGAAGAACAAGAATGAAAAAAGTGGTTTGTACGTTCCCCCTGGAAGACGTGACACCACCACATCTAATTCTGGAAGTATGGAGGACATGATGGCTAAATTATTGAAAGGAGTGGAAGCAACGAGCGCGGGAGTAATAGAGGTAATTAATGATTTGTCCGCCATGAAACAATTAGTAGATTCACATTCCACTTCAATTAGACAACTAGAGCAGCAATTCAGTCAACTTTCAGCAGCACTCAACCAAAGAAAGGCCGGCACTTTACCTAGCGATACTGTGCAAAACCCAAGGAATGATGGGTCATGCATGGCCATCACTACCAGAAGTGGTAAGGTGCTGGAAACTTCAGCAAAAGGCAAGAAAGTGAATGACGAAGTTGCGGACATAGATGACAACGTAAAAGGAGAAGATGCCCCAGCTACTACTCCTGACGTCAAGGACGCCACATCTAGCACTATGCAGCCTAAAAAAGTGGAAAAATGGAAGCAAGAGGAGAAGAAAACCGTAGAGAGAACACTTCCATACCCACCACCACCTTTTCCCCAAAGATTGAAGAAGGTGGCGGATGATACAAAGTTCAGCAAATTTATGAATATGTTAAAGCAGCTGACCATTAATGTTCCATTAGTGGAGGCACTTGAACAAATGCCTGGGTATGCGAAATTTATGAAGGATCTCTTGAAAAAGAAGCGGGAAGCAAGTTATGACTCGGCGAATAATGTTCATCATTGTAGTGCAATCGCTACAAGGTCACTAGTTCAAAAGAAGGCAGATCCTGGAGCTTTCACTATTCTTTTCACAATTGGATCATTGGATTTTGCCAAGGCATTGTGTGATCTAGGTGGTAGCATCAATTTGATGCCACTATCTATCTACAAGAAGTTGGGGTTAGGCGATCCAACACCAACCAATATGAGGCTCGTGATGGCTGATAGGTCGGTAAAACGACCTGTGGGTATCTTGAATGATGTGTTGGTGAAAGTTTCTTCATTCATCTTTCCTGCAGACTTCGTTATTCTGGATTGTAAGGAGGATTCTGAAGTTCCCATAATCTTGGGACGTCCTTTCCTTGCAACTGGAAGTGTGCTTATTGACATGAAAGATAATGAGCTTTTGTGTCGAATTAATGACGAAGTGGTACGGTTTGATATATGCAAAGCAATGAAGCAGCCCAGCGATATGAATGAGTTATCTGTAGCTGATGTTCATCATAAGGATATGAAAGCATTATCAATAGAGAAACAGCCTACTGTTGAGCCATTGTCTGCTGCGCCATTGAATGTTGAGCATGAGGACAATGAAGAACTTATGGGTGAGCTAACAGAAACAGAGCCGTATACTCCTAAGCAACCAGAATTTGATCTCAAGAATCAACCAACAGCGAAGAATCCCATTGACGAGCCACCAATGCTAGAATCGCAAGAGCTCCCCGATTATCTAAGGTATGTGTTCTTGGAAAGTAGAAATATACTTTTGAAGAGTACAGATGATTTAAGTAAACAGCACGTAGAAGCTCTCATCTCTGCTCTGAAGAGATACAAGAGAGCTATGGGTTGGACTATTGATGATATAATTAGAGATTCTCCGGGAAAATGTAAGAGCCCTCTCGAAGAAGATCACATGCCCACAGGTAAGCCTCATCGTCATCTAAATCCTTTCAGAAAATGATCCACCATTTACCTCAATTAAGTCTGAGTACTTGAGGTAACTACGTCGAGCCACGACAGTAAATAAGGCGCTAGATGGGAGGCAACCCATCGTTTTATCGTTTTATCGTTTTATTGTTTTATCGTTTTTCTTTTGTGCTAGTACTTGTCTTGTTTTTTTTGATAAATGAAAAATCCAAAAATAAGAGTCGTTCCACGACCAAAACTAAGGCGCTTGGTGGGAGGAAACCCATCATACTAATCGTTTTCATTCGTTTGAGCAAAGATAGGTGCAAGAGGTATTCAATGAGGAGATTGATTTCAATTGACGATTTGGATGCATTGTATGGTAAAGTTGGTAAGTTAGGAATGGTGATGCATAAGTCTATGGATTGAGCATTTCTCATGCCAAAATAGGCATCGACGAAGGCTAGTCCTTGATAAAACTAGGCCACAAATGATGCACAACCTATCCTATAGCCTAAGGTCTCGGAATCTAGTGTGCTATACACTATGCGCCGCCTATTCCTAGGTATGCTTTTGACTATGCGCCGCCTATGATATGGCATTTGGCCTCAGTATCTCATAGGCCATAGACTATGCGGCGCATATGTCTACAAATACCATAGACTATGCGGCGCATATGTCCCATTATGCCATAGACAATGCGCCGCATATGTCATGTCTATGCCAAGCTTTATGCGCCGCATATGTGGGATTTTTTTCTCCAAAACCGATTGTAAATGGGTCATAACCCGACCCATTCTCTTCCTATATAAAGGGGACTTAATCTTGAAACACAACCACACTAAAAATTGACCTAAGGGCATCGCATACTCTTCCAAATCTTCTCAAAATTTTCTTCTTTTGGTCTTCCAATTCACAAAACCATCTCTACAAGCTTCAAGCAAGTAAGTATTCTCTTATTCTTCATTTATTTCTCGTAAGTACTACGTTGCTATGTCTAGTATGAATTGCTAAATCGTATAAGATTGTTGGTGATGTTTATGTGTTTGGATAGTTGATACAAAATCATGTGAGTGGACATATACGTAGGAAAATCTTGACTTGTTTCCGACTTGAATATGGTTTCAATAGCATTGTTATAATATTTGCAGAATTGCTATGGCTATGAACATTGTTTAAGATTGTTGTTCGGATACTTACATGTTAGACTATCCCGTCCATCGGGATAAGACTTATAGTGCCTACCGACATAGGAGGTTGTAATTGTTGAAAGAATAACTATTCCATGTGGTTACCCCTATGTAGTAGTGTTGTTATATCTAACATGAAAGTAGTACAATGGCTGCAAGTAAGTGATGCATTGCTGATTTTCTTGTCAGAATATAATCCTAAAACGTACGTCGATGAAGTCTAAGTAATCGACCACTTTCACTTCACTGATTTGTATCAACAAAACTAAGTGTGGGGTGGTACCCCTACTGCTTGTGTATAGATTGTAACCATTGAGATTGTGCTACCATTAACACTATTTCTAGTCTCAGGTACAATGGCACCCAAAGCAAGACAAGGCAAAGAAAAGGCTACCACTTCCCAAAAGAGCAAGAAAAAAGGCCGCAAGGAGCAAGGAGAACCCTCCTCGCCGCAAATACCCCGACTCACGCTTGGAATTAAGTGGGATACTTATGAGAAACTTCTGAGGATGACGACTCTGATAATGATTCCAATGCAAGGGGTATAACCCCAGACATAGAGGATAAGTCCGACCAACCAGGTTCATCGTATTTATTTTCCACTTAGGACAATGTCCCGACTAAGTGTGGGGTGGTGGTATCGCATGCTATACTTCTCTGTTTGCACCTATGTTTGTTTGTTTTTTTGTTTTTTGTTTTTTGTTTGTCGTTTTTAAAGTTTTTTTAGTAGTTAAAATTTTTCTAGCTTCGCATGAAATTATTTTGATAGGCAGCATGAGATTAGAACAAGAGTATGTGCCACAATTGTGACTATTGAGACGTTTAGGCTCTAGTTGTGACTCAGTATGTGATATTGTGTGATTCAATTCCTTCACTTGTTGGGTCGAGATTCTATACTACTTCCAATCAAGTCGACCATGTGCCTTGTGTGTGTGAGATAATAGTATATTCTATGTTTGTGGCTGATGCTAGAACTTGCCTGGTATGTATGCAAAGCGAAAATAAGGAGTGTAAGTTTAGGATATGATTTAGGCATTTCTTTTGCAACCTATACATGTTTACCTTCAGTTTTACCTACCCATGGACATCATCCTAGTTAAACCCTTTTGAGCCTTTAGCCTATTTCTTTGACAACCTTGTATGTAAGCCTAAGCCATTTCTTTCAAGACCGTAATTTGATCCAAATTCCTAAGTGCTTTAAAGTCAAAAAGTCATGTGACAACATAAGAGGAAATTGGGTGAGTATAATGCTATAAATTGGAATGGTTCTTGAATGTGTTATGAAAAAGAAACAAAAAAGTGCTATCATAAGAGGGATGTTGTGAAAAGAAAAAGGAAAAGAAAGCTGAAAAGTGAGTTGTGCTTAAAATTGAAAAAACAAAAGAGGAGAACAAGGGTGGTAGAACAATAGAAAGAAGAAAGGTTGAAAGAAAAAAGTGTCAATGATACAAAGTGATGTATTAAAGCGCTTAGGAACCTAGTCACTATTCTTGGGCAAAATAGTCCTACCCGTCCCTTAGCCTACATTACAACCATCAAAAGACCTACTTGATCCTAATCTTAACATTCCGACATTTAGTAGAGTACTACATTAAGGGCAAGCCTATGGTCATCAGTTGCTACATATAAATTCTTTGTGACAGTGAGAGCAAGGACATTTTGATACCCATGTTTAAAAAAAAATATGCTATAATTGTGAGTGATTATGGGACACACATGGTTGATGAGTTTTGGATAGTTGTATATGATACTATGTACCTTAACGTTTGCATGCGAGTTGATCACCATCGCGAGTCTATGCTTGAGGTTAAATTATTTCTACTTATAATCGGAAAGCTACTCTTTGTTGATAATTGTTGTGCTTGTCTTGAAGAATGTTTTGTGTTGTTGCTGTAAAAACCCTATGTTGATGTTTATAAGGACATGATATGTTTTTCGAGTACGAACAAAGCTCTAAGTGTGGGGTGTTGATGATAGGCGAATTTACATGCCTATATCAATATATTTTGCCCATATTGTAGCCTAGTTTTGAGAACAAATTATATATTTCATGCACTTTTAGTCCTTTTTCCTAATAAATGAGCTAACGAACATGATTAGTAAAGTTTCAGGTATAAATGATGCAAAATTCAGCATTTTATGGCTTACTTGATGCAAAAGATAGATCACGAAGGAAGGAAAGGGAGTTTACACGCCTAAGGACCAAAACTGCTGCATGGAAAATCTGTCCCGGGCTAAAACAGCATTTCTGAAGACTCTGGGGACCTGGACCAAAACTGCTGCATGGAAAATCTGTCCCGGGCTAAAACAGCATTTCTGAAGACTTTGGGGACTTACAGACACATAGCTGGATTTGGACAATGATACATTAACCTAGTACAATTGGGTTATGTATTTCATTAGTTTATTTGGATTATGATAATGTTACATTAACCTAGTACATTTGGGTTAAGTATTTCATTAGTCTAGTAGGATTTGGTTCTTTATTTCATTAGCTTAGTAGGAGTAGGATATGGGTATTATAAATACCCTATCATGCTAGAGATTTTTAATTAATTCCTCCCTTAGTGGAGAGAAACACATCTTCTATTCAACAATTTATCTTCTTCCATCCCTCTCTTCTTCCACCACAATAATTCTACAACTCTTCTAATCTTTCCATTAATCTTATTTTCTTATCTTCTATTCTTAAAATTCCACAACAAGAGAATCGTTACTTGCCAAGGAATCACGCCTCACACATATCACTTGATCCACAAGCCATTAATCAATATTGTGATGTAACAACAATGTCAATCGTGATCTCCTTCGCATTCATGGGTAACTAAACTTCTCTATTGGGGTTATGGAAGCCGAATGAGTTACTATCTATTACTGTGAGTTTGTGAGTTCGTGACACGTATATTGCTTATATCATTATTCTCTTCATCTTAATCTACATTCCTTGCGGTTGCAAACGCAAGAATACGCCAGTATAACATTTAACTTGTTCGAAAGAAAGGTTATTTGTCTGGAAAAGAGATAATGTCAAGGTAGTAGGGTCACACCTTAAATTCCCTACTAAAACGTTAGTGTCGTAACTGGATTAACCTCTTGGAGAATTCGTACCGTTAGACACGCTTTAAGCTCGAGAGAGTTAAAGTGAAATAATCCTCGAATAGGTCGAGAGACGCCTGGATTTATCACCGACTACAATTCTCTATAAGCAATTGCATGTCAAGATTCTACACACTCATAGCCAATAGAGACGTATACCTCAGAAGGTGGACATAACCCTAACGCTTCAATTCTCATTGTTTACAACTTACGTAACAATCTTTCTCTTTTAATTTGCTATTTTCAGCTTTTACTTTAATTGTTTTGGTTACACATTACAATCCCCCCTTTTTACGAGACTTGCACCCGAAGTTTAGTAATTTTGCTTACTTGTTGGCCAAGCTATTCCCTGTGGGATCGACACCCAACCCAGGTTGGGTTCTATATTTGCTAACGACCGCTTTACACTCACGAGAGCTGTAGATTGAGCCTTATCAAAGCCTGGTGCCCCATCATGACTATCATTCCTGAAATTTAGTACTGGTGCACTAGCTGAATAAGGAGTTGGGGCTGAACACTTCTGACACAACTGAGAACGGTTACCACCCTCTGACTTAGGTTGAGAAAAATTAAAGCTACCTATTCTGTCCTTCTTATTCTCCCTCCTTCTCTCTTTAAGTTTTTGTTTCTCAATTTGTTGAGCATGGAACATAAGCCTAGATATGTCCATCTCCTTAATCAATATAGATGTTCTACACTCCTTGACCATACTATCAGATATACCAAACACAAACTTACTAATTCTAGACCTATTATCGGCCACCACATGAGGAGCATACCTCGCCAACTGAGTAAACTTAAGCAAATAATCCTTCACACTTATACCCCCTTGCTTTAAATTAATAAACTCCAGCACCTTGGATTCCCTCAACTCTAAAGAAAAGAATCTATCTAAAAAGCTGTGGAGAACTCCTACCACTCTACCGGCCCTACATCTGTGCCTCTATCCTCTTTCTACTGCTTATACCAGGTTTGAGCTACATCCTATGACTGGTAAGTAGCAAACTCTAAATTCTCACTATATGTAACACCCATAATACCAGTCACCTTCTAAACCATATCAAGGAACTCCTGTGGATCCTTATCAGACTTGGATCCCCAAAACTGAGGGGGATTCATTTGGGTGAAGTCCCAAATTCAACCTGTGGATATATTAGCCACTGGATGGGCTGGGGCAGTAGCTGGTTGAATATTCTGATCTGCCACAAAGTGAACTAGAGTAGCGAATGCAGCTCTAAACTCAGCATGTGAAACATGATCATTTAGGGGACCTTCATGAATGGGTGGAGGCGCTGGCTGGTTTCTGTTTCTTATTCTTTTGTTCTTTCTGGGAGGCATTTTCTGTAAACAAAAGGAGAGTGAATTAGAAAAGAGATTTTAAATAGCTCATACTCTCTCGCACGACATGAATACTAAAAGAAGGAAAACTTTTTCTAAAATGTCTTATAGCCTCTTGTCCATAAGTGTAGATTGCTTCACACATATGCACAAGACTCTACTTGATGTGGCTTTTAGAATCCCTAGGAAACTTTAAAATCTTATGCTCTGATACTAAGTTTGTAATGCCCCGAGAGTATACCCTGGCGTCACATGGTGCTTACAACCCCGAAGGACCACAAGTTAACCCATAGTGGTAACTGCTATGAGCACTGAACAATGTAACATGGAATATATATACAGAATTTACTGGAATGCCATAAGGTTTTAAATCATAGTTTTGATAATGTCTGTTAAAACTGAAAACTGACTAAAAAGTATCTGAAAGCCTTTAATTGAGTAACTGAGGAGTTGATGGGACAAGTCCCCAACTAACTCTGACTAGCTACTGAAACTGAAATACTGAGATAATCATAATTGGTCCTCAGAACATAAGGCCTCACCACTGCTACTGCTACTGGTGCGCTGGGATATCTAGGTATGATCAAGAACTTGAGTGTTCAAACATATGATATGAGACATCATAGCGCAAGAAAAGAGTATGCAGTCAGTACTTTGAATGTACTAGTATGCTAAATGGGGTTAGGCTGATATGCATAGGCTCATTTACATGGATAATGACTGACTGAATATCATGTAATTACTGAGTAACTGATATGAATACATTAATGCTGTAAAATATGGGAATGAATGACCAAGAATATAATATATTTCTGATAATAATTTGTAAAATGAAATACTAAAATCTGATAACTGAATAACTAATAACTATATGCTATGGTTAATGCAAATTTGAACTGAATTATAGTGAACACTGAACTGAGACTGTGGGAGGTATCATCTGACCGACATGTTCCGCTCTGAACTGGTTGGGGTTTAACCTATAAGCCCAGTTGAAACGGTGTTAGAAGCATGCCATGGGTACTAATAATGGCTATGTGGATCCACTAAGCTACTGAAAAATTAGGATGTAAAGCCTAAACTGATTGGTGACACCTGAGCAGAGTCAAGCCTAATCTAATGGGTGACCCTTGGGAGGTACACAAGCCTAAAGTGATGGGTTACTCCTCATCCTACGTTGTCTACATAGTTCTGGAACATAGGGACTACAACTAATGACTCTGCCTAACTGAAGGAAAAGCTGCTATCCCTGCTCACTCGGTGCTAAATCCTACTCCCAACTAAATTGATTCAAATAACTGAACGCCTCTAAGTTTAATTGAATAAGATAATTTACTGGGTTGATGATGCTTATGGTTTATCTAAAACCATTATGAAACTACTAAGACTAAGCAAACAACTATGTTTTTGGGTATTTTTAACCCCCAGGACCCGATAACAATAATGATAGGGACACATGGAAGCTTTGAAAACCATGGAAGGAACCATTATTCACAATTATTCACTTAAGCATTTCATTAATCGCATAGCGGTCAAGACTTTGACATGGGGGTGCTTTTACACATGATAAGATAGCATGAATCATATGACGAAATCATAAATTGAGGGTTTTATTGTGGACTTGCATGAACACGATATGGAAACCATAATATCTAAAACATACCAAAGCTTTAGGGACATATTATTTAGTCATTGTTCAAAATCCTTTCGTCTAGGTGTTTTATCAAACACTTGCAATGCATGGTTTAAGCTAAGCATGAGAATAGTGTTAAAATTTATTGTCGTGACGTAATTTTGATACTAAAATACCCATTAAGTCTTAAATCAGTGAACAACACCATTCAAACAAGTTGGGTTTAATAACAACAACCATTTCATGTAAACATGATATAAGATTCGAAATTCATGAAAGTTCATGGGTATAATTCATAAAAATATGTAAAGATCATGATTTTAAACTTGAAAATGGATTCTTGGACTCCATGGGTGAAAAGAACCCATGGATGAACATCTAACATACCTTAGATCTTTAATCTTGAAAGAGAATTAACTTTTCTTGAACGTTCTTGGATTGGGAATTATAATTTTCTTGATTTTCTTAAAGAAGGGCTTGAATCTTGTTCTTGGGAGATGATCTTGAGAGGAAACCCTAATTTTATTGTTATTGAGAGTGGAGAGAATTAAGGGGTTTTAAAACTAATTTATGATGGCCATGTACGTATTTTTGATGATTTAAGTCGTGGGAATTGAGGGAAAAGACCAAAATACCCTTCTGAATCCGAATGGGAATTGCTGAATTTCATGGGTGACGACTTGGGCAAATAAGTTATCACTTAGGTGATGGCGTGTCACCCTAGGTTTTCACTTAGAAGTTGGAATTGATGATTTTCTACCTAAGGCTGACGACTTAGGCTGATAAGTCGTCACATAGGTGACGACCCGTCAGCTTAGGTCGCCACTTTGTTGACAGGCTGACACACTAGAGTAAGATGCATATAACTTTTTGCTCCGACATTGGATTTAGGTGAAACCAGTTGTGTTGGAAATAGGAATCAGAGATAATCCTTTTGGGTATATAGTATGAAACATGAATAGACATATGCTAAGAGATACACTAGTTTAAAGTTGACCCTTGCTGGATCACTTGTAGAAACTCTATCGATAGAAAAATCCTCAACTCATCTTTGAGTTTGGTGGATATTATGACCTCAATAAATACACAAAGATATTCCATATCATATATTTGATAATCACACATGTATATACATAAAATAATTGAGATTACGTCTGTATGCATAGGGAAAACAATTTAAATTATAGCCTAAAAAAGTGGGGTGTTTTAGAAAGATACTTTGGAACACCAATATTCATTGACCACACAAAGATAGCATAATTTGGCATCAAGAATATCTCCCCGAGAGGTCCATTTCATGCCATTCTCGAGAGGGTCATTTCATTTCATTACATTGCCAAGAAGGCAACCATTTCAAATCATTTCACCGCCAAGAGGGCCATCATGCCATTCAACTAAGTCTCCATAATTATTCGCTATGCAAGACTATAAGGTTTGGCTTTGGAAGATGCTTTGGAGCACCAATATCCTTTGACCACACGAATATATCATAATATAGCTTCAAGGATATCTCAACATTTTATATTCATTGGCCATGCAAAGTCTATATAGCTCGGCATCAAGGACATCTCATCATTTTATGAATCATTATTTGAAAGCATCAAAAACACGTGATTAGAAGGGACACCTTTCTCCCACATTAGTGGATTTAAAGAATTGAATTACCATCCTTTCCTATAAATACTACCACTATTTTGGTAGAAAACTGAGTCTCAAAGTGTAATTTTTTGTTTTACCAAAGAGTAAAGTATTTTACTAGTAAAAAGTTTTTCAAGCGGTAGGCTAATCGGGGTTCTCGAAAGATTGATTTTCAGAGGTGAACAAGACTCCGAAGAAAGCTTGAAGTCCTATTTTACTGATCCGATAAAGGTAAAAACACTTTTTCTTAATATTTTTTTATCATTTTCTTCTTCATATCCTTCTTCGTAGTTTCATAGTTGTAATTTTATTTTCTGAGATTGTTTGCTGTAGATGGTCTTGAAGACCATAGGATTTTGTGAAATTAGTATTATGACATTTTTTTATGTTCATGGTATAAAATGAACTAACAATATCTGAACGTGTTCTTGGGCTTTCATCTTTAATTATATTATTAGATGGATAAAGTTTCGACATTTACTTGATTAAAAAGCGTACTCATGCCTTGTTTGAATTCATTATTGGATATGTCCTCTTTTAGCATGTAAAGTTGTATTCTTTATCTTGAAAAGAATGTTTACTAGTGTTTGTTTCCCCTTATAAATTAGATGTATAAAGTTTCGACCTTTGCTTGATTAAAATACGTAATCATGCCTTGTTTAAACCCGTTATCGGATATATTTATTTTTAGCATGTAAAGTTGTTTCCTTTATCTCAAAAAGAATATTTACTTATTGTTTATTTTTCCTTGATAAATTAGATGGATAAAGTTTCATCCTTTTCTTGATTAAAATACGTACTCATGTATTGTTTAAAGTCGTTATTAAATATGTTCTCTTTTAGCATGTAAAGTTGTTTCCTTTATGTCGAAACGAATAATTACTATTATTTGTTTTGCCTTAGTAAAATAGTAATAGATTAAGTCAAAGAACTTGTCATATCCTTGCTAATTATTTTAATGAATTTCTAAATCCTCATATGAGAGATTAAGTGCTAGCTTTATTTCACATCCAAGATGTTTATTTCTCTTTTGTTCACATGTTGTTTTGTCAAAATGATGAGAAAGTTCAGACTTTTGTGGCTAAATAAAATTATTTGGATATTTTCGAGTCATGCATGGTATGATTTTTGAACAATATTTCACTTTTAGAGATGCTAAACTTTTATTCTAATTTTTTAACTCCCTTTGGATTGTTATATGTGCTCTTGGTGTGTGTAAAGACTTGATTCTTGACACTCATTGATTTATAATATCAAAAGTGAGCCAACAGTGTCTTAAAATTATAAATTATGAGTTGTTACATGTTTTCCCATAGAATTTCGGTCGTAATTTAAATGTATGAATCTCCGTTATCGTCACCTTAATTGAAATTTAAAGATCTCCTTTCTTGAAAAGTTAGCCTTCACTTCCTTTTGTTACATGGATTAATGTCTAAGTTTGTGATATCTTTCTTGTTCGATTTTAAATATCATGATTATTTTTTTAATTTATTGCCTCATTCCTTTACTTTCTCATTCTTACATTCTATATTCTCGCATCAATCCATTGAATATGACCTTCTACTTTTTATGTTTATTAATTCCTAATATGAATATAAATCACGAGGCATGTAAGTATGTGTCCTTGCTTTGCATTTTTTTCGGTGACTCTCATTCTTGTTATATGTGCACAAGTATGCTTGTCATTGTCATTAAAAAACCGGCTTGATATTTTATTTTGCTTTGAAATATGTCACTTTTGTGCCTTGAACAAGTATTAATTTCTTTATCGCTTTTATACAAGAAAAAATGTCTCGAGTCCAAATAGACTCCTTCTTCTTTGCATTTTATAATGGATCAATGAGTCCCACCTTTTCGAGTCAACCGTCTCAAAATTGACTCTTGGAAGAAGGAGTTATACCAAGGGAGAAAGAAAATGGATCAATAACCCACTAATAAAGTTGCGGGAATTTGGAGACTTGAAAGTCTTGACTTTTATTATTGTTATATTTTATTTATTTATTTATTTATTTATTTATTCTTTTTGGGACTCAAATCCAATGTTGTAATCTAATATCGGTGAAGCGGATTTTTGGGCCCTCAAGGTCCAAAAATTAGTTTAGGACAGGATGTGGGCTAAGATCCCAACTATTTAGATCTTGACAGGTTGAGTGGGCCAAAAGCCCAAGTATATAGATTAGGACAGGTGAAGATGGGTCAAAAGCCCAAATTAGCTTAGGACAGGATTTGAAAATTCGGGCCTTATGACCTAAGTCTTTTAATCTCCCTCTTTCCCCTTCATATGCTAATTATTTTTTAGTTTCCTTAGACTTAGTTAATAATCCCCGCTAAGTCATCAAAATTTGTTTTGCACAAATCTTAAAAAAAAAAATTCCTTTATCAATTTCCTTTCAAAAATTATCTTTCCATTTTAAAGTTGGTCAAAAAGTATTTTCAAATAGTCCGGATAACTACAAGTTAGCGGATACTCTTGATGCCGTGACAACCTTCCAAGAGTATTTATAGGAACCACTTACTCGAAATTTCTAAACTTAGAAGATTTTTTCTTCTTTGAATCTTTTAAGTAATATTTTTAGTTTTTCTTGATATTTCTCAAAAATCAAGTGGCGATTTTGTAATTTCTTAAATTATTTTGAAATTTTCTTTAAAGTTTTGAAATAGTTTAAGAAGTCAAAAATAATATTTTTCAACCCTTCTAAATCAAATACAGAAATGGTGACTCTGTTGGAGAACTTTAACTAGGTTGTAACCAAATATTTGAATTAGCTTCGTTGACTAACTATTGTAATGTTTAAACTGTTTATGTGCTTATATGTTTAAATTCTACGAAATTAAACTATTTCATTTCATGGCATGCACCCTATTTGAAATATATAAATTGTTTGGGGTTTTATAGATGTCCCATCCCCTATTGTTCAATTCCAAATAAAATATTAGAAATACAACATTTTTTCTGCACATGAGGAGTTCGATGGAAGTTCGTATTTCCAAGCCCAAGTCATCTGCTTGGGAACCTATTTTAAACTCACTCTAGACACCTAGGATAGAGAGAAAATCAAAACCCTCTTTTAGACATAAGCCTAGGACAACCCAACACCTAAGGGAATATTGGGCCCATTACAAAACTTACCTTGTGTCTATTGACCACGAGTCAATTACAGATGAATCATACTTCTGTGTTAAAGGAATTTTATGCCAATTAATATAAATCCAATATCATTTAGGGTTGGGGAAAAGGATCACCTTATTTGCTTTGTGTAAGTATGGATCCATCAATATCCTAAGAAGATTCAAGATAATGTTAAAGGCAAATGATTACTTTGAAAGATTGGTGGAAGTATACGAGTACAAAGACAAGAAATCATAAACAAATACCACATAAGACATGAGGTGAACAAAGCCAAGAAGGCAAAGACCGACGAAAGATTATCTAAACAGTAGTGTTTTTATTTTATTCCTTGTGTCAGACTGATTTTCTCTAACATTATTTTTTCCTTTCCAAGAAATTGTATTCCTAATTTTCCACTATATAAGCATTTACAAGTGTTTATTTTTTATCCGCTGCGTGGAATTGTTTTTCTCACATGCCATTTCCCTTTTCCCAAATGTTGTATCTCCCCTACTTGCTACTTTGTAGGCATTTATGCCCTTTCAGATATTTTATGAAAATGATTTTCGGGGATAATGAATTGGTGTTAAAAGGCATATAATTCCTTCAAAATCAATAGACCAACCTTTGGTTCAAAAGGGTCCCCAATTAGAATGTGCATTTATTATAGTATGCTTGTGTGATATAACTATTTTACATGCTTATACGTGTTACGTTGATGTGAATCAACGGGGAATTGATCCAATCCCATTTCTTAGAGCACCTCTAGGCAGAAATATACGCCCACTATATAAAGGTCCGATCAAATATACTCCAAGTCTCTCAGAAAAGTCCGCAATCATTCTTAAAACTTCCTAAATTCTCGCTACTATTTTAGGAAGATTGACTATGGCCTCAGTAGTAGCCATTATAGAATGGAATGAAAAGAGCGATAAGAGAATTTCTCAAGTCAAAAGAAAATTTATAGAGTTAGACCAAATAGAGGATATGCTATAGGTGGACAATTATAAAATGGTTAATAATATTGTTGTGTCCAAAAGAAAGATCACCAAACTCAACTTATTGATTGAATTCAAACTACGTAGGGACTGATTTCTCCTCTGTAAGATACGTAGGCATCCTTTTGGCTCGGCCCTTATCTTCAAAAATTTTGTTATTCCCCAATTATGTGAAAGAAGAAATAAGTTTAAAAAGAATAAAAGTATGAGAAAAATTTTGTTCATTTGAATTCTCGAGTCACCATTACTCCATGGATCAATTTTCATAAGAGGAGAAAACACTTTATGTGTTTACTTCCTGTCTTATTATCTTGCATCATTTATTACTAAACGGAATCTAAAGCATCAATCTTTGAGTTGTTTTTACTTTACAGGTAATAGAAACTACTTTGCATTGGCATAAAATTATCCGATTTTACTAGATCAAGGTGAATAAAGATTCCTCTCTTGACTATAGCTTTGTCACAGGAAAGGAAAAATGAGTAATAGTAAAACTAGACTCTACCAGTCATTTTTCAAAATCTATAAGCAATGGTCTCAAGGATGGAATAGGAAAAAGGGAGATTCTCCGATAGAAAAATTTCCAAGACAGCTGGAATCAAAGAAGATGAACTAGAGGAAACATTATTGAACAGGACTTCCACTCCACTTATTACTCCCCTAATCATAGGGTAGATAGAAAAATAAAATTTATTTTTTCACAAAGTAGGTGGTAGTACGGACAAGGCCCGACATCCACCCTTTAAGTTTATCTACTCCTCTTGTACTTGTTATGTTTTTCAAAAGCATAGACCCACACTCGTGCAAGGCATAGCTATAGTCTGTAAATATTTTGTAAAAACTCATAAGCCTCTCCTATTGTGAAAATCTTTATTTTTTGTTTTGTATCTACTTGATATTATTGAACTTTTTTGGATTTTGATAAAAGTAGTAAACATCTAAAACCTGTGAATATCATGCTATGTCAAGAGAAAAATGAACAAATCAATAAAGATGATGAATGAGAGATGATAGTCCTAAACAGTCAGCGAAAGAATCAAGGACTTTGAAAATAGAGAAAGCCTAACCTAGAAAAAATCGGGATGGTTAACTAAGGGAACAATGACCAAGTTAAGAGAATCAGGATCGATGTCTATCTAGAAAAAGAATGGGAAAAGAATCTTATCATTTGTCTCAAAGGAAAGTGGGAAGTTGGTCCTTCCTTTCATCAAGACAAATATAATGAAAAGTGTCACGTCATACATAAAGTGTTATCCATAATAGCCTTAATTCTATCGTAGTGGGATAGATAAGAGTATCTAGGGCTAGTTAACCCTGAATATAGGTCTTTTTACGAACTACGTCTGACGTAAATTCCCAAGAAATGGATATGCAGACGACCTATATTGGTTTCGATCAACTCCTTAGGAGAATCTTTCCTTTCCTTTTATGTATGAACTACGTGATGACTTGAATTCTAAAGAATGAGATACGTAGGCGGCCTATGTATTCTATCAACCCTGTAAGAGAATTTACCCTATCTTTTTGCGTACGAACTACGTTTGACCTAAATTCCAAGAAAGAGATACATAGGCATCCTATATTATCTTTGGTTAATTCCTTTGTAGAATTCACCTCCCCTTTTATGTATGAACTACGTAATGACCTAAATTCCTAAGAAAGGGATACGTAGGTGTCCTATGTTGGATTTGGTCAACCATTTAGATTTTTTATATACCCCTAGTTTAGGCCTTACTATGTTTGACCTAATTCCTTCTTCAATAGGATATGTAAGCGCTCTAACGGCTCGGTCATATCACCCCAGGAAATAAAAACTGGGAAAGAATATTTGAGAAGGAATCTCAAAAATTCAAAAGAAGATCATTACCCAACAAAGAGAACGAAGACCGACAAAAACTTTAGATCCCCTCAAGCTGGGATTAGCTCAAAAAACTTATGATTCTTGAATGATATTTTACTTTTAAAGATGCTAAACTTTTGTTCTAATTTTCTTACTCCCTTTGGATTGTTATATGTGCTCTTTATGTGTGTCAATACTTGATTCGTGACTCTCTTTGATTCATAATATCAAAAGTGAATAAACGATGTCTTAAAAGGATAAATTATGGGTCGTTACATGTTTTTCCCTAGAATGTTGGTCATAATTTAGATGTATGAATCTCCTTTATCATCTCCTTAATTGAAATTTAAAGATTATATTTCTTGAAAAGTTAACCTTCACTTCCTTTTGTTACATGGATTAATGTCTATGTTTGTGTTATCTTGCTTTTTTTATTTTAAAAATCATGAGTATTTTTTTAATTTATTGGCTCATTCCTTTACTTTCGCATTCTTACATTGTTTATTCTCGCATCAATCCATTGAATATGGCCTTTTTCTTTTTACCTTTATTCATTCTTAATATGAATATAAATCACGAGGCATATAAGTGTGTGTCCTTGCTTTGTATTTTATCCGGTGGCTCATATTCTTGTTGTATATGCACAAATATGCTTGTCATTGTCATTCAAAATTGTCTTTATATTTTCTTTTGCTTTGAAATATGTCACTTTTGTACCTTGAACTAGTATTAATTTCTTTATTTTTTTTTTGAATAAAAAAATATCTCGAGTCCAAATGGACTCCTTCTCCTTTGCATTTTATAATGGATCAATGAGTCCCATCTTCGAGCCAACCCTCTCAAAATTGACTCTTGGAAGAAGGAGTTACTATCAAGGGAGGAAGAAAATGGATCAAGAACCCACTAATAAAATTGCAGGAATATGGAGTCTTGAAAGTCTTGACTTTTATTATTGTTATATTTTATTTATTTATTCTTTTTGGGCCTCAAAGCCAAAGATGTAATCTAATATTGGTGAAGCAGATTTTTGGGCCCTCAAGGTCCAAAAATTAGTTTAGGTCAGGTTGTGGGCTAAGATCTCAACTATTTAGATTAGGATAGGTTGAGTAGGCCAAAAGCCCTAGTATTTAGATTAAGACAAGTGAAGATGGGTCAAAAGCCCAAATTAGCTTAGGACAGGGTTTGCAGATTTGGACCTATTGACCTAAGTCTTTTAGTCTCCCTCTTTCCCCTTTATATGCTAATTGTTTCTTTAGTTTTCTTAGACTTAGTTAATAATCTCCGCTAAGTCATCAAAATTTGTTTTGCACAAATCTTGAAAATAAATTTTTTCCTTAATTGATTTCCTTTCAAAAAATTATCTTTTCTTTTTAAAGTTAGTCAAAAGATATTTTCAAATAGTCTGAATAACCGCAAGTTAGCAGATACTCTTGGTGCCTTAACAACCTTCCAAGCTTATTAATAGGAACCACTTGCTTGAAATTTCTAAACTTAAAAGACTTTTTCTATTTTGAATCTTTTAAGTAATATTTTTAATTTTTCTTGATATTTTCTCAAGAATAAAGTGGCGAATCTGTAATTTCTTAAATTATTTTGAAATTTTCTTTAAAGTTTTAAAATAGTTTAAAAATTAAAAAAATAATGTTTTTCAACCCTTCGAAATCGAAAAAGGGAAAAACAACTTGCAGTTAGCTGCTTGTCATAAAAAATACATATAGAAATTTTTTCCTTTTTGATGATGACAAACCAACCATATAGCTTTGAGCTCATCCATCACATTTAATTAGAGTGATTACCATTCTGAATAAGAATGTTCCCCGTACCATCATGCAATATAGGGACCTTGTCCCTTGTTGTCATTCTTGTTTAATTCCCCATGTCAACATGCACCTTCATTTAGTAAATTTACATACTTCCCCCTATCAACATGACTGTACATCACTTACTTTGCCCTATCAGTATGTCATTCAAATCTATAACTCAATTCACCTGGTACCTTGTCCTCACTACATGAACTCAGTATTCCCTCTTTTGGCATCATTGAAAAGTGAGTACAGTAAAATAACATTAAAATAAGCACAAATTAGTTAAATCATGATGAATAACATTTATAAGGTAGAACCAGACAAAGAGCACAAAAGCAAGAACTCATTCATGTTTAACAGATTATGTATCATTTCAGTTCAAGAATTACATTTCAAGTTCCATAGAAAAAGCCCCAGAAGTTGGAGAAAAAAGTGGAGAATTTTGTGAGAAGGTTTGGAGAAGTAAGGTCATCTTAGGATAGTGTAACAACTTAAGCTCAGAAGCCTCATTGGTTAGAATTGTACCCTTTATCGAGAGTTCATCATTTTCTCACTCCCAAGTTTTGCATTTTTGATTTTGCACCCACTCTTACCAAATTTTTATATTTTCTATCATTTGTCTTTTTTTTTATCTTACAAGTCCTACTCGGTCCATTATCAGTCATTCTTTTTTTCTTGGGACCAGGTCCCTCAGACATTTGGTGCCTTTTAATATGATTTCCAGAATTTGCTTAGAAGGCTTTTGTTTTCAGGTAGTTATTTTGTTTCATGGACCATACATACTTCCTTTCACACTGTAAAGGGATAATATATTTTCAGAGATAAATCGTCATTGGAAGGGTAAGTGGGGAAAGGATTTGTCTTTGGATAATTAGGACAGTTGAATTGGGCAAGATCCATAGAGTTACTCCAAAGATGAATTTGATTTCAATTTTGCCTAAGATAGGTTTTCTCGCATGGAGATAGAGGATGTGGCCTTTTCATAATATAATCAAAAGAAAAACATGCACATTCATGATACTAACCTGAGAGATGGGACCAGGTCCCTCTTTTTTTAAGTGATTTCTCAAATTTGTGCATACTTCATTTGTTTTCTTCTAAACCTGTTCCCATGGGTATATATATAAAAAGATATGATACTGAGTTAGCCTAACAAATTCATACTTTACTAAGGGTACCTATTTCCCGATCATAGCAAATTTTGTGGAGAACTACCGAGTCACATGGTAGGCCATTTTGATCAGGCCTAACTTCAACCTATTTTTTACAAATTGTTCCTTATGAAGTTCCTTAGTAAAGATATCTGCTATCTGATCCTCAGTTTTGTAGAACTTTATACAGATTGCCCCTTTCTCAATATTTTTTCTTAGGAAGTGATATCTCACATCAATGTGCCTAGTCCTCTTGTGCTGCATTGGATTCTTGGCCATGTTTAGAGCACTTGTGTTGTCATACATTAGAGGGATAGTGTCTGATACAATGCCAAAATATTTCAATTACTACTTGATCTATAATAGTTGTGCACAACTAGAACCAACAACAACATATTCAGCCTCAGCAGTAGACAACAACTATGTTTTGCTTTTTAGATCCCCAGGGGATTAAGGTGAGCCAATAAAATGTGTCATTCCTAAAGTGCTTTTTCTATCTACCAAATATCCAGCATAGTCATCATCAACTTAGCCCACCAAATCAAAACTGTCTCCAGATGGATAGTATAGGACTAGGTCCCCTATTCCATTCAGATACATAATAATTCTTTTTGTAGCTTTCAAATGGGACTCACATGGGCATGATTGAAATCTGGCACACATTCCTACACTGAAAACAATGTCAGGACTACCTGCAGTGAGATATAGAAAGGATCAAATAATCTCTCTATATATTTTTTCATTCAATAAAAGATCTAAATCATCATTTTCCATTTTTGATTTGGTTCTAATTGGAGTATCAGTTGGCTTGGCATCTTCCATATTATACTTCTTCAGTAGATTCTTGATGTACTTCATTTGACAAATCATTATCCCTTGAGAAGTTTGCTTGATTTACAGGCCTAGGAAGAAGCTCAATTCACCCATCATATTCATCTCAAATTCACTCCCCATTAGCTTAGCAAATTCTTCACATATGGATTCAGAAGTATCTCCAAAGATTATGTCATCAACATATATCTAGACAGTTAATAGGCTACTACCTCTGGTCTTTAAGAATAGAATAATATCTATTTTCTCTCTTTTGAAGACATTTTCTAGGAGAAACTTTGAGAATCTCTCATACCTGGCCCTTGGTGCTTGATTTAAACCAAAAAGAGCTTTGTACAATTTAAGTACATGTTGAGGAAACATCTAAAACCTGAAAATATCATGTTATGAGAGAAAAATGATCAAATCAAGGAATTTGATGATGAATGGGAGACGATAGTCCTAAAAGATATTGGAAAAGAACCAGGGACTTCGAAAATCGAGAAAGTTTAACCTGGAAGAAACCGAGGTGGTTAACTAGGGGACAAATGACCAAGTTAAGAGAATCAGGGTCGATGTATATCTATAAAAAGCAGGGTAAAGGAATCTTATCATTTCTCTCAAAGGAAAGTGGTCATTTGATCCTTCTTTTCATCAAGATAAACGCAATGGAAAGTGTCACATCATCCCTAAAGTGTTATCCATAAAATACTTAACTCTATCCTAGTGGGATGGATAAGAGTATTTAGGGCCAGTTAACCCTGAATATGGGTATTTTTATGAACTATGTCTGACTTAAATTCCCATGAAAGGGATATGTAGGCCGCCTATGTTGGCTTTGGTCAACTCCTTAAGAGAATCTATTCGATCCTTTTATGTATGAACTATGTGATGACCTAAATTCTAAAGAATGAGATACATAGGTGGCCTATGACTTCTATCAACCCTGTAGGAAAATTTACCCTTTCTTTTTATATACGAACTACATTTGACCTAAATTCCAAGAAAGAGATATGTAGGTGGCCTATATCAGCTCTGCTCAATTCTTTAGAAGAATTCGCCTTCCTTTTTATGTATGAACTACATAATGACCTAAATTCCCAAGAAAGGGATATGTAGGCAGCCTATGTCAACTTCGGTCAATCATTTAAATTTTTCTATATACCCCTAGAGTAGGCCTGAACTATGTTTGACGTGATTCCTACTTCAACAGGATACATAGGCGCCCCAACGACTCGGTCATATCACCCCAAGAAATGAAAACTGGGGCAGAATTTTTGAGAAGGAATCTCAAAAATTCAAAAGAAGAGGATCATTACCCAACAAAGAGAATGAATACCCACAAAAACTTTGGATCCCCTCAAGCAGAGATTAGCTTAAACAACATTAAACTGGGGCAGAAATTTTGAGGAGGGCCTCAAAATTTTCACCAAACACTAGAATATATTTCAAATTCTCCGGTATCAGAAGGCCAGAGTTAATCTTTAGAAATCACTAGTTGTGACAAAGACTTGATAGAATACATAACCATCAATGAGAGAACTTCTGGTAGAACTCCTTAGAACCGATGATAAGTTCCTGGAAATCCTCCATCAGAAGGTTAGACATGTATGAGCCTCAAGAGAAAGACATTCGTTGAGCTAGTACATGCCATGACTGGCAGAGATTTCTAAAAGCTTTTGCAGAAATTTTTGAAACTAAGTTTTCAGAATTAAGACTATTTTTGAAAATCTACACATATCTTTTTACTTATTTTGCTTAGACATATATTGAAACAGAGAGTCAGGGAAGAAATCCAAACAAGATGGAGCATTTGAAAGATGGCAAGGAGAAAACAAAAATCTAAGGAGGTCAACACAAAGTAGTTTTCACTCAACACTAACCATTTTTTTGTGGATGCGGGGATCAATACACAAAAATAGAAATCTTTTTTGAAAGGTCCCAAGAGAATTGAGAACTACACCAAAGCATATATTGTTTAAGAGCAGTATTCTTGGATAGCCCCAAAGATGTGTTCAACACCTATTCATCAAGGACCTTTTGAATTGTCTATCTCATTTCAAGATATCATGAATGACAAACAAAAATGCCTTATCCTCTTTATGAATATTTTATTTAGAATTTTTCTAAAAAATAGTCTCTAGCAAAAGAACTTTGTGTCTACTAAATATTTACTTTGAGCGTAGGTGCATTCAAAGAAGTCATAGTCAAAAGGACAACTCAATAGGAGGAAGATTAGAAAGTCATCCTCAAAATTCGCCTTAAAGCGAAACAAACAATATTTGAGTGACCCCAAAAAGGGATTTTACCCATTTATTTGCATCTGCTAGGTCTGCTACTTAAATACTTCTTTAGAAGAGAGGATGAAGAGCGGATTTAGACATTTCGGTTAGGATGCCGAGTATTTGTCATTTAAACTTTCTTAAAGTTTGACTGTGGTCGCCAGTAAAAGGAACATTACATCTACTAACCGTATACCTTGAGTACAGGTACATGTAGAAAGAAAAAACATAGACAAATGAGCTTAGATGAAGGTTCCCTTTAAATCGTCGAGCGGGTTATTTCATTCCATCATCGAGAGGACCATTTTATGCCATTGTCGATAAGGCCATTTTATTTTATTCCATTGCCAAGAGGGCCATGCCAAGAGGCCTATTTCACATTATTTCATCACCAAGAGGGCCATTTCATATAATTTCATTGCCAAGAGGGCCATCATTCCATTTAACTAAGTCTCCTTAATCGCTCGCCATGCAAGACGATAAGGGCTGGCCTTGGAAAATGCTTTAGAGCACCAATATCCGTTGACCATGAAAAGATAGCATAATCTGGCATTAAGGATACCTTGCTGAAAGGGCCATTTCATGCCATTTCTAAGAGGGCTATTTCATTTAATTCCATTGCCAATAGGACCATTTCATATCATTTCATTGCCAAGAGGCTGTCACAACCTGAGACTGCCCCCTAGTTGTAACACGGTGCCTGGAACCATAAGTGATCCCAAACTAACCTATGAACTGCCATACTATTGAGCAACCAATTTAATATGTAAAACAAAACTTAATTTGCTGAGCGGAAGCATACTTATGAATAATTTGAATAAAGTTAATGCTGATATAATTTACATTATGATAAAACTGAAGAAAGAAACTCAAATTACCTGACTGACTCTGACTGACATCTATGAAGCCTCTACTACATTGACTATTAATAGCTGGGACATGCCTCCAACTACTACTAATGATACAAATGGAAAATCAAAAATATAGTTCATGATCTACAACTGTCTGGGGTTCTCAAAATAGAAGAACTTGTCACCTATTGGCTGAAAGCTGCAAATTGTCTGACCCTACTGTAAGAGCTATATATGGTACCTATATTATGAAGGATGTAGCCACAAACACATATATATATGGTCAGTACGTTGGAATGTACTGAGTATATGGAGATATGCACTAAATGGAAATATTTCAAACATGCTGTAAAACTGAGGATATAAGTTATTTGCTAAAATATACATCTGAAACATGACTATACGTTAAAACTGCAAATCATAGAGAATTTATAAATCATGAGTTGAAAACAATTCTATAAGCTAGGAGGTAGTAGCAATATAAATGCTATAAGCCATTCTCTTGTGGGGCTAAATATGTTGTAGAAGTTGTACTGTGGATGACGTATGAATACTGGTTTGAAACTATGTGGTGGAAACTAGCTTACCTCAAGGATCTAAATATACAAATATACTAAGCATGAATGAATAAACATATAAAACCAACATAACATGTTCTAAGTGGATCTGATTAACTTAATGACTAATGTCCGTGTGATTGAACAACTGAAATTTAAGTAAAGGGATAACTAACATCAGTATGCTGAGTAATGGTAAACTATACCATTTCAACTACAAAATTCAGCCTCTTACTAGGAATTCACTAGCGCACAATGCACCCATCCACTTATATACCAATATGACATTCAAGCCTATCATTATAACCACATACAAACTTCATAGCAAATATCCATAAGCACATTTTTCTCATATTCTCTAAACCTTTATCAACAAACACTTTCTTGCATTATTCTTAAGAAGACACACCTAGAATTCTTAACTAACCATGACATGTACCAAAAGCTTTGCCTCAATCTTTCTTCAATTTTATAGCCTTACATAAAACAAACATACAATAATCTTTCCTCCACAAGAAACATCTACTCTCTCCCATCTAAACAATTGACCATCACCACTATATTTACATAAGGAGAGGTTACTAAAAGTTAGAACACGAGGACCTGAAGCATGAAACAATACTATGCATAACTTGGACACTTAATTTAGGCCATAGGAATAATGTATCCACAACATGGATTAATTACAGAATCAAAATTGAGGACATACATGACATAATCTGAATTTCACTGATCATTAAGAGTGTAGCACGAGTACCTGGAACTAAACATTCTGTAAAGCATGAGTACATGAGTCATGAGCTGCATGACCTGAGTTTGGAGTTCATGAATTAATGGAATATGATTCGTACTGCTGAGTGAACTGTAACTCCTTATACTAGGAACTGAAAGTGTACATAATTCTCTGGAAAATGTATGAAGCTGATCTATGATCATGGAGCTGACATTTAAGGCATGAATAGATATCGTGATGACTGAAGTACAAAACTTTGCACTAAGATAAGAATGGGTCGAACATTTTGCTCCGCTACTGTTGCTCTACAACAAACCAGCTCCATTACAAGAATCTGAGAGCCTTAATTGGTTTCTTGTTCTATCATCTACCCCTTAGCTTAAAGTTATCATTCTAAGTATGTGGACCCATTTAATAAACTTTAAACTGAACTGCAACCACTTTACTCTAGATTCTGGGATATAATAATACACATAAATGATAAACTAACCCTAAAAGACTATACCTAAAAATGTAACCCGCTGCTAGTACTTTCTTCTGAGATACAACTCTTAGCTTCTATAGTACCACTAGTTATCATATAATAACTTAAACACTACCCAACTTAGAATCTTCATGAGTATCACCATACCATGAGAATTACTATTACATCAACATGGCCAATATCAACAACATATAATTTTGAATCAATATACTTAAATTCTTGCATAGACTATTTCAAGTATACTGATTCACTTTTCATATAGCTAGACCCATGGAAACATAATCTAATAAATCCAGATAAATACTATCCCTACTTTACTGATACTAAACTTTTGGGTTCTTGCTTTTAACTCTAGATCATATGCTATCATAGGATTCTGAGAAGGGATCTGAGGGCACATATGACTTTAGCTTAGTGCACAATTTTTAAGAACATGAATGAAATCTTTCAAACTTTGGAACTTAAAATCACTAATTGGATACTTTTGAGCTTGCATGCAATCCCATAACAGTCCGTGGGGACTACCTAAGAATGCTTTAGTGGTAAGGATTTGAGCTTGACTATTTCTATGCCTCATGAATAAGGAAGAGTTAGCATGAATGGATTAAGGTAAGAGTCTGCATAAGTTTCTGAGAGAACACCTCTACTGCACAATTTGATACATGAAAGAAGGGAAACATTTCCTAAATTCCCTTTAGCCTCTCAAAGAAAAATACAGACATCTTTGTACCATTTACAAAAATCTACTTGACACGGCTTCATAGCCACCCTAGGACACTTGAACTCTGTGCTCTGATAGCAAGTTTGTCACAACTCAAGAATACCCCGTAGTCGTAACACGGTGACTGGAACCTCAAGTGATCCCAAAATAACCCATAAACTGGCATACTGTTGAACAACTAATTTAATATGTAAAATAAAACTTTATTTGCTGAGCAGAAGCATACTCATGAAAAGTTTGAATAAAGTTATTATTGATATAGTTTACATCATGATAAAACTTAAGAAAGAAACTCAAATTACATGACTGACTCTGACTGACATCTATGAAGCCTCTACTATACTAACTATATATAGCTAGGTTATGCCTCCAACTACCACTAATCAATACATATGTGTAACACCCCAAGATCCTATCTCGTGATGTCACACGGTGCGTATGGACCCGAAGGACCACAAGCTAAACTTTTAATGATATCTGTACCTGTACACTGCATAATATCTGAAATAAATGCAGAAACTGGCCATAAGGTTCAACACATCTATAATACTCAAACTTAAAACTGAATACTAATACATCAACTTCTGTCTAAAAAAGCTCTAAACTGTCTGAACTGTGGAGTTGATGGAACATGCCCCCAACTAACTCCGTCAACTGACAATATAAATAAAATTTGATGCAATAATAGTAAACTGAGATTCGTCCTCGAAAGAAGAAGACTCACTGCTACTACTGCTAACTAGGATTGAACTGCTGAGGAAACTCTGAATCTTATGCCTCTGAAACTATGGTGTCAACTAAAACACCATAGCGCAAATGCGTCAGTACAAATGTACCAAGTATGTACAAAATTTACCAAGTATGTAAACTCTAAATCCTATGCCTCATGCATGCACAATGTGTAAACTGAATAATCATGAAAACGTCGCACGAGAACACATACATGAATACATAGGTCATAATCACAATCATCACAACTCTAGAGATTGGAACTCAGATACCACTTTATTGCAGATTGCACTCACTGCTGGTACTGAGATACTGAATCATAGACTCATCTGATACTGATAACTGGGAATATGGATGCACTTACATCAAGGCATGAGTTCTGAGATTTCTGAAATGGATAGCAATCCTTCTAACAGGTTGTCTTTGAGTCTGTGGATAATAATACTTCTTGATAAATGATTTTGATATTGGCCTATCTAGCAATGGATCTTCGAATTAGCAATTATTCATACTTAATGGCCTGTATCTAACAACCTTAAATTTTGTACATTGAACTGAGCTCTTTCTTGAAGTCTGAGATTGATTCTAAAAGTGAGATCATGGGAAGTAGTTACTTAACTGATATGCCCCTACTATCTCTTAGGGGTCCAACCTCTAACCTCGATTGTGAAGGTGTCGATACCGTTCCACGAGTAAATACATTATCTTTATATGACCCTCATCTATCAGGTCCTCATACGAGAATGGTGGGGCCCTCATCTAACAGGTCAAGCCACCTTATCTACCCTTATCTAGCAGGTATGATGTCTTTCATCCACCCTCATCTAGCAGGTGTGATGTCTCAACCTATGCTGGCTACGTAGTTCTGGAGAACAAGGATCACATCTAATGATCACACCCTCCACTAGTAAGTGAGTCCCCATCCTTGAGCTCGCTCGGTGCTAGTTTCTACTCCCAACTGAAAGACACTTATTTGATTCTTAACTAAACTTAGACTGACCTGAATCTGATACTGATTATATTTCTTAAGAGATCTGACTGAGTTATGCTGAGATTGCTTAGTTTCGTATCTAACAGAAAGGATATCAAATCATGGTATCTAACTGAGGATACAGAGATCATAGAGATAACTGAGATTACTAAGCTTTATTAAGCTTCACACTCGTCTAAGGATACAGAGTTCTACAGCTCACTGAGTTATGAGAATCATGGCTTGGTTGGAATTATCGAGAAACTAACACGGACTCTAGACAACAGCTCTATTTTTGGGTATAAATACCCCCAGGACTCGATAATATAAAAGTGAAACCTAATCATTCTTGCATCATCACGATCATCCATTCATCAACACATGCATTCATTTATCATCATAATCACTAATGCATCATCATAATTATTAAAGCATCTTCTCCAAGCAATTAGAAATCATAACATACTTTTCTCCTAAAAAATTCTTAAAGTATCGCATCAAGCATTTTGGAAACATAAACCTCTATTTATCATCATGATAAAAAAGGGTCACTTTAGGCATCTTGGGATAATAATCAAATAATAACATAGGGGAAACATGCTATTAGATCGAACTCCATTCAACAAGATTTTACCTCAACCATTTCATACCTATATTAGTCTTAACATATGTTTGGGTATCACATCTCTTAGGAGACTTCACACTATCATGTCATAGCTTACTTGCTAATCACTTGACATGTGTTAAAAACTTAGCATATAACAAAGATCCCACAATTGGGGAATTTACAACCATCACATCTCCACTCACTCACTAGGATCCTTCAACAAACACTAGACATGCATAGGTTCGCACTTATTCGGGGATTCCCTACTAGCATGGAATAATTCATTCACTTGGTCATTTTATCAAACACTAGGCATACATAGACTAGCTCACAATTTGGGGCTTCCTATTCAACATGCTATAATGGCCTATATTCTTCTTCTAAGCTTTTATCAACCTATGGGAGACATACTCTGCTAAATCAACCAATTCTACACCCAAAAGTCATGAACACATCAACAATCATAACACATAGTCGTATCTAAGAAGTCATTATATCACGGTTTAACTACAATGCTTAATTTTTAGTCTCTTAGACATTTTATCGAACACCTCACATGCACAACTTAGGCATAAGTATAATAACCCAACTACTCATCATGAACAACCAAATTTACATGTTTTCCACTCATATATTATCATATATTCATACAAACCACATCAGTATCCCATCTTGGAGGTCATTCAACATCAACAAAAAGTACATAATCCATTTACCACACAAATACCACATACTAAGGCCAAAGCTTGATAATATTGTAGACAAACATGAACCACAACTCAATCATAGCAAGAACATCAATTTCAACTCACAAGAATCATTAAAAATTCATAAACATAAATCTTGGAGATTTAGAAAAAGGTACTTGAGCTTCTTGGATGAAAGGGCCCCAAGAATCAATATCTACATATCTTGGGAAAACTCTTTATTGAAAACCTTCGGAAGAATTCTTGATTTTTGCTCTTGATTCTCTCTTAATTTGCTTGAAGAAAGAAAAGGGGATCTTGATTTGGAAACCCTAATTTTTGGGTGAAAGAAGAGAGAAAAAAAATAAAGTTGAAGGCCCTTGGTACGGTATTTATAGATCTGGGGGAGGATGTGGAAAATACCAAAATGCCCCGTTAAAATTTGTCTAGAAAATTCCGATCGGGGTCTGTAACGGTCGACTTGATGGTCCGTCAAAGGGACTGATGGTCCACCAAGTCGTCCGTCACTCGAGTCCCAAAACTGGGACATTCTGCCTCGATGTGATGGTCAAAGTGATGGTCCGTCAGGAATCTGAAGGTCCACCAGATCGTCCGTCACTCGAGGGTTAGGAATGAGCTATTTTGTTTTGACCTGACGGACCCCTTGACGTCCGTTAACTTTTTAACGGTTCACCACTTTGGCCGTCACTCGGGGGCTTGAAATGGGATGTTCTATCTTGGCCTGACAGGACACTTGATGGTCCACCAAGGACTTGGCAGTCCACCAGGTCGACCGTCAAACCTGGGCGATTCTGATACCGATTAGTAAAATGGCCATAACTCCCTCGTTTGATGTCAGATTTTGATGAAATTGGTATCGATGGAAAGGTTATTCAATGATCTACTTGAAAAAAAATTAGAAATTAGGGAAATTACACATGATTCAAAGTGTTTCATACTTGGAAATATATTTTTGAAAATTTTAGACTCGGATTTTTGCTTTACCGAAATTGCTCTAAGGCTCAGACTAGGAGAGAACTTTAAGGGGTATTACAATATGGAAAATAAAAGATATAGTAAATTATCTAAAACTATCTAGGGTTCTCAAAATAGGAGAACTTGTCACCTGCTGGATGAAAGCTACAAACTGTCTGACCCTAATGTAAGAGCTACATATGGTACCTATATTTTGAAGGATGTAGCCATAAACGCATATATGTTTTCAGTACGTTGGAATGTACTGAGTATATGGAGACATTCACTAAATCATGGAAATATTTCAAACTTGCTTTAAAACTGAGGATATAAGTTATTTGCTGAAATATACATTTGAAACATCACTACACGTGAAAACTGAAAATTATATAGAATTTATAAATCATAAGTTGAAAATAATTATGTAAGGTAGGAGGCGGTAGCAACATAAATGTTGTAAGCCATTCTCTTATGGGGCTAAATATGTTGTAGAAGCTATACCTAGGATGATGTATGAATAATGGGTTTGAAACTATGTGGTGGAAACTAACTTAACTCAAGGATCTGAATATAGAAATAAGCTGAGCAAGAATGAACAAACATATAAAACCAACATAACATGTTCTATCTAGATTTGATTAACTGAATGACTGATGTCTGTGTGACCGAATAACTAAAATTTAAGTACTAGAATAGCTAACATCGGTATGTTGAGTAACACATATATGAATACTGATCATTTAAAACTGAACTATACTTAATCTGAATAACTGGATGAAACTGTGGGGTACTGTGCATATGGGAAAGGACTTACTAAACAACATAAGATAATAGAGCATGAATGCATAAAAATTGTAATATACGAGAATGCAAGACTAAGCGAAAGCATATTTTTGAAATAATTTGTAAACTAAAAGACTAAAATCTGATAACTAAATAACTAAAAATCTGTACACTTGGTTAAGAAAACCTGAACTGAAAATATACTAAATACTGTAGTGAGACTGTGGTAGGTATCATCTAACCGACATAAACTATGTGAGCTATCATGGAGTCTAATATATGACCCACATTGAGGAGGGCTATTTTATCCTTGCAATCGAAATAGAACCTAAACTGTAGTGATCACTAAACTGATGTTCCAAAGGACTAAAGAGTCACCCTCGACTAGCAGGTGCTCTCATGAGATATGTGTCAACCCTCAACTGGAAGGAAGTCATATCAAATACTGGCTACGTAGTTTTGGAACTCAGGGACTGTTAATAAAGGTCACACCCTCTACTGGTAGGTAGGACCCCATCCCTGGGTTCGTTCGGTGCTAAATCCTACTCCCAACCGAAAGACACTGAAATACTAACTGGAGCATGCACTGAAGACTAATAATTGATAAGCTCAGGTCATAGTTTTCTAAAAATAACAGTCCATACTGATTCGAAGGTAATTAATAACATATAAACTGATAATGCTCAACATGATCATGGTGTTCTGAATATGATATTAAAAATCATGGTCAAACTAACTCATTACTTGATAATAGAAATCATGAAAAAACACATAGGTATCGGGTGTTCATAACCCACCAACATTGAATCATTATTAAAACATAACATTTAAACTCAAACTATAGTATTGAATCATGGTTCAACTCAATACATAGGCATTTCATCAACCATGGGGAAAACATGGATTTAAAACATGGGAATGCTACTAAAAATTATAAGTTTAGGATCTATCATGGAATTCACTTGAATAAAGCATGGGAAACTTAAATTCATAGCATGAGGAATTTAAAATCTTGCATGGGATTGAATTAAAATCACCATGAAAATGTGAAATTCAATCTTAATCGAACATATAAAATATCATAATGATAGAAAATTCACTCTTTAATTAAAAGAAAAGGGTTTTGGGGCTCCATGGGTGAAAGGGACCCATGAATAAATACCCCACATACCTTAAACCTTTAACTTAAAAGATAAACACCAATATTGATGCTTTCTTGAAGGTTATTGAACTTGGGAAACTTGGACTCTTGATTCCTTGGGGAAAAAGGAATTGGATTTGTTCTTGGGAAAAGAAGAGGGTTTTCTTGAGAAAAAAATTGGAGAAGATGTGCAAAATTATGTCTTAACTGATGCCCAAGTTGTGTTATGGATGAATGCGTTAAGGGGGAAAAGACCCAATTACCCCTAAATTATTTAAATAAAAAAAAAGTAGAAGCAACTTCGTCACTGCGATGCGGTCCTATTGGGGTAGCTTACTGGTTCTAATGAAAATGATCATAACTTTCCGCTCAGGTATCGGCCAATGGAAAAATTAGTATCGTTCAAAAGATAATTCAATTATCTACAATTTGGTGGGTCTTGAGATAAAAATTTTCATATATGTAAAAAGTTATACACATTCAAAGTTGACCCTTGTAGAATCGAATATCAAAATTTGGCCGAATCAAAGGCTCTTTGCTTAGCTTTGTTCTAAGTGATTCCTATGAACATTTTTCACCTCAAAAGCACTTCACACATTATGATAAAGATCATGACACATGTATTCAATTATAAATCAAGAACTAGACACAACACCCTCATCACGAAGCGATCAACATGTGATCTTGACTAATGCCACATCACAGACTTATCATGGTGACCCACAGGTTTCATGATCTCAACATACCCCAAACCCTGTCCTAAAAATCCAAAACTCCTCCAAGACACAATTCTTACATCCCTGAACATAAATTAACTCAAAAACAAATGTCTTGGGGTCGAGAAGGTTAAAATAAAAATCCTCAAAGTTTAGGGGTCTTGAAGATGACTAAGACCCAACACTTAGTGAAAATTTCAATCCTTAAGCCCCTTCAGCATGCAACTAAGAGCTGAATTGAGCTAGGATTAGTACGGGGTATGTCAATTCTCCCCCTTGGGAATATTCGTCATGAATGAGACTGGTTAGACTTAGAGTACTGTACTAAGGTAACTGAGATCATATACTGAACATGCATGACTTAGAACATGAGTGCATAACTGATTCTGAGCATGATACATGAACTAAACTGATTTTGTGAATACATGCAATGACATGAGAATGGTTACAAGGCTAAGACAGAAATGAGAGAGTCAACTTATGAGTAACCATTACCTCAGGATGGATCTGGTTTCATGAAGAAAAGTTGAGAGGTTTAGGACATGAAAACTCGGGGTATTATAATATCTCCCCATTGGGATCATTCGTCCCCCTAATGATACTGAATCATCTTAAGACAACAAATCTTCTTATATTCTGCAAAGTCTTGTTTGCTATTTGGAATTGTTTCACTGGTTTCATTATGTCACATTCATAGTATTGGTAGATTTGTTAGTTTGCTTGTTGAAAAAGGAAAAAAGGAAATAAATTAATGAAGATGATTTGAAATAAAATCAACAAAATATAGTTTGGATTTGGCATTTAAGCTTTCAAAAGTGGAGGCAAAACACATAAATTCATACACACGATTCAGGCCGCAATTTTGAATCGTGTTGTAAATACTAATACAATCATCTACCAATAATCTCTAAAAACCAAGGATGGGGTACAAATCCAATTGTTCAAATCATCTCCCGGATCAGCATCCCAGATAGTCAGGGTCTCGATGCAATCCTCCAGAATCACATTGCACTCAGCTTCTTCTTTAGTAATGAACAAGTTTTTGACTCCTTCAACGAGGCCTTCTTTAGTATATTCTTCAAACTCTTTGGAAAATGACTGATCTAGGAGTGGGACAGGCTTTGGTAGGAGAATAACATCTTTCCTTTTGATATTAATTGATGAGACTTTTTTAAGAGTGGGCTTATATCCAAGACCAAAAGTGCTCTTCTGTCCGAACAATTGAATTGGCTCTAGTAGTCTATCCAAGTTCACACCAAGACCTTGACCAGGCACAAGACTATTCTTCAACATTTCCTAGGCCACCATTATAAGTGTCAATGGCACACTTAACCTTTTTACCGGAGCAGTACACATGGCCTCTTTATCATAAAAAATGGACCCATCCAGGTGTTCCACTTGTTCAATATTACGGACTGAGTTCTCCTAGTAGATAGAACTAATTTTTCTCTATGAATCACAATATCATGATGATCCGAAACAAATTTCAAAGTTTGATGCAGGGTAAAAAGGAATGCACCAGCACTGTAAGTCTATGGTCTTTTAAATAACAAATTGTAACTATGACATATGTCTAACACTTGGAATTCTACTGTAAACTCCACTGATCTAATTTGTAGTGCCAAATTAATTTCTCCAAAAACTCTTCTTTGAGTCCCGTCAAAACCTTTAACCTTTACATTACTTTTATGAATTTTCCTAATGTCAATTCCCAAAACTCGAATGGTAGTAAAAGGAAAAATATTAATAGCTGAGCTGTTTTCAATTAAAACTTTAGATGTAAACTTGTTCCTACACCTGACACTGATGTTCAATGCTCTATTATGCCCCAAGCCCTTAAGCGGCGACTCATCATCACGAAAAGACACTATATTAGGTTCTAAAACTTATCCCACTAGAGCTGAAAAGTTCTTGCTAGTTATCTTAGTTGGCATATAAGCTTCATTCAACACCTTCACTAGAGCGCTCTTATGAGTTGTAGAATTCATCAATAATGACAATAATGAGATTTGGGCAAGAGTTTTCTTCAGTTTTTCAACAACAGAATACCCTCTAGTTGGCATTCTGCTCCAGAAATCCTCTACTCAGCTTCTGTCACAACTTTCTTTTGACTATTCACCTTATTAGTCACTCCTTGCATAGCTCCGTCAGGGCAATGCCCAGATTTTTTCATTCCAGCAACAATAATTTTTACAACTAATTTTTCTTTTCCTTTGTCCCTTACATCAGTTGGGTAATTCCAAGGACCTGCCTTAGTATTTAAAGGTGTTTTAGCAACTAAGGCTATGATTGTAGGTCTGGAACAACAGCTTCTACTTTAATTTGCGCTCGTATCTCAACTATAATTAGAGGTGCGATAAAAGCTGATGTTTCCACTTTTTCTTTATCACTGACCAATACAATAGTTTCTTTTAAATTACATTCTTCATCGATGGTGATCACGTTCACATGGGCATTTCCATGATTTGGCAAGGGATTGTTGTTCACATTGGGGGAGCCCCTTTGAGCTAAATAACTCCTTCTTTGATTAGTACCTCAATCTTATCCTTAAGAGTAAGACAATTCTCAGTGTCATGCCCAGCAAACTGTAATACCCCAAACTTTTCTTAAGCTTAATTTTGTCCCGAGAAAGTTAAAGAATGACTTCCTAAATAAATAAAATTTTAACTACTTAGAATTTCCTTAATTTTGACTTTTTATCACATGGTAAATCTGATAAGATTTCTGTCGATATAAGATTCTCCCAAATCTGATGCCCAGGCTAAAAGTCATGGCTAATTTAAGTCCTAGTCATAACACAGCATCATTTTAGTGCTTGGTGCACGGAGAGGGTCTATTTAACAATTGTCAAATTCCAGTAGCCTAGCGCGATTGTAGCGCGTCACGCAGAAGTTTCAGGTCCCAACCAATGGGACAAAGCAAAGGCCATTGCGGTGACCCCAAGAATCCCATTTGTCAATTTCCAGTAAGCCAACGCGATAGTGGTACGTCGCGGTGGCCCATAAATTCAGATTTTCTAGTTTAATTTTCCAGCTTCATACAGAAGTTAAAAAGGGCACGTTGGACTTTTTCCAAGCCTCTTAAATCGTACAAACATCAGATTTGAAGTCATTCTAGACATTATATAAGGTTTTCTTAAGATTTCTAACAAATAAAACCCTAAGTACCTAGAACCTCTTCCAAGAATCTCAAGAATCCGCTGTAGTTTTCACAAATTGAGTTGGAATTCAAGGTTCCCAAGTCAAGGGCTTCAGGAACACTCATCCAAAAGTGAGAGAATGAGTCTTATTCAAGCTTATTCATCAAAGTTCATAATTCAAGGTATGTGGGGTTTGAACAAGAATACTCCTTCCGTTCTTGTGCCAAAAGTTTGTGATTATTTTTTTTAGATTTTAATATTTTCAAGATGAATTATGCCTAAATTTCTATATTTCAAGTATATGAGATTATGAATTTGTTCAAGTCTTGAATTATATGATACTTCACTTATTTTATTATTTGAATTGAGAATTAATGTTATGAATTGCATATCCCTTCTATGATTGATCTTTGGAATACTCTTAAGGTTGAAGTCATGATTTATCCTCTATTTTGAATGAGATTTATTAAATATAGACTATGCCTCTAGATAGTTAAAACCTCATGCAGAATGGTTGTGTGCTAATAAAGAATTGTCAAGTTATAGCCTATGCCTCTAGACATTGAAACTTCATGAAAAGAATTACCCAACCCATGATTTGGAATTAGCTGTTGTAGTGTTTGCTTTGAAAGTTTGGAGACATTATCTTTATTGTGTTCATGTGGACATGTTCACTGATCACAAAAGCCTGCAGTACGTGTTTTCTTAGAGGGAGTTAAATCCTAGGCAAAGGAGATGGTTAGAACTGCTAAAGGATTATGATATGAGTGTGTTGTATCACCCGGGTAAGGCCAATATAGTGGCAGATACACTTAGCAGGTCGTCTATGGGCAGTGCTGCTTATGTACAGAAGGGTAAGGAAGAGTTAGATCATGATGTGCATTATTTGGCTAGATTGGGTGTTAGGTTGCTTGATTCCACTGAGGGAAATATTTTGGTTCAGAGTAGTTCCGAATCCTCTTTAGTTTTGGAGTAGGTTTAGAGTAGTACTTTCTTTGAAGGTTGGCTACGCTCTTTAAGGAATGAGCTTAAACTGCATGTCAATCCTGGGCTGCATGAGTCTAAACTATGAACGGCTCCCAAAAATAAAAAATTAATAAATAAATACATAAATAACTCATCATTCTTGAACTATGTTATGAATTGATCCTTCTGAGGTACGTAGACAGCTTAGAGTATTTTTACTCTAAGTTCAGTCATATGAGTTTAAAAAGGGGGGGGGAGGGGGAACGCGTGTCATCGTTTGAGCACGGAAATAATACTTTGAATATACATAGATACAACATGAGGATAGATGTTTCTTCGCTAAGCTTACCGCGAACGTGAAAAGGTGAAGAGACAAACAAGGCAAAATGGATTTCGACAATACATTAGTATAAATCCGTACGGGTGTTCACCATTATTTTTATATATGTGGTGGGTCTTACAGTCTTCCTTGCAACAAAAAAAAGTTTCTCATGATTCGAAAGCTCCTACACCAAGTTATGAATTTTCTATCATAACCACTCAAAGTTGCAAAATAAGCCATCAAATTCCGAACTAAGCTGATTTTGATGACGTATCTGTGTAAATACATAAAATAGTTGAGCATGGTTTTTAAGTATCTTGTATATATGCAAGTCTACTTTCCAACCAAAAAAATTACACTTAATTCTGATACGCCTACATAGAGTTACAGAATTTATCGTGACGCTGCGCAAAGATGATAAATCTAGCGAACCAAGATTAGAAGATCAATTTTGAGACAATATCTAGGATGATTCAGGTGTAATCTGATTATGATTCTCGCATAATACATAGCTCTATGAGTCTAGTTTTCAACTCAAAAAATGGTGCATGATTTTGATACTCCTACGTCAATATATGAAATTTATCGTGACACTAGGCAAAACTGATAAGACTACCGAACCAAGATAAGAAGAGCAGTTTTAGAGAAATATATGGGATGATTTGGGTGCAATTTGATTGTGATTGTCGCGTAACATGTATCTCTATGAGTCTAGTTTCCAAGGCAAAAAACGGATCTTAATTTTGATGTTCCTATGTCAAGATATGAAGATTTTCGTGAGGCTGCACAAAACAAATAAAAAGTGACGAAAAAAACTGAAAGGCTGATTCCGGAAGGGTGCCTGGGAAAATCCAAAAAACCTTTGGCCATTATTTTTACGTATATTATATTTACATGAGTTATCCTGTTAGCTGAATAAGAGTTTCATAATTTCAACTTTCTTAGTTCGAGTCATGAATTTTTTTTACTATAGTCATTCAAAGCTGAAAAAAAATTGGTTGTCACGAAGTTCAAAAGATTTTCACAAGTGTAAAAAAAAATCTTTTGGTCATGACTTTTTTGTGCATTGTAGTTCCGAGAATTTTTATTCCAACAACACAAGTTACTCATAATTTTGAATTGTTTATCTCATGTCACAAATGTCAAGGCATATGCGTTGGGAAGGCAAGTAAAAGAACATGTTGGTGTGTCAAGTTTAAAAAAAAACTACATAGCATGAAAGACATTGAAAAAATGTCACTTTTATTTCTCCAAGAAAGACTGTCATTACATCGTGATAAGATCCAAATTAAAACTAAAAAGGGAAAAGAGAACATTCTTAAGAAAAAAAAATTTAAGGGAAAAGCTTATAACCAAGAATCTGAAGGCGACTTGTCTCAGCAATTTCCTTTATTTTTATAAAATAAAATAGTTTTTTAGACACCAAAAACAAGAAAATAAGACTACAAAAAATACAACATAGAGAAAGGTGAAGCAATAAAGTTAATGAAGAGTAACAAATTGATTAAAAATTATATACATTGTAAGATAAATATACATTGTATTTGAAAAAGAATGGATAAGAAAGAAAAATACACTGATCTGTACTTCTTTAATTTTATAATAATGATACTTCAATTTAAATTTAAATAAAAGTTGATTTGAAATGACGTTCTATACCTTCTTAATCTCCCCAATATATATTTCTACAATTATACATAATGCTAAACGTTTCTTCTTCTTCTTCTTTTTGGTTCTATTGATCATTAACTTTATTTATTAATTAATATATTTATTGCATTCTTCATGTTCTTTTTGTTTATTATTTTTTTTTTGATGCAACATTTCTATTTTTATATGCAGATGATGATCATTTAATAGATATCTTTTCGTATTATATCCTAACCTGAATTCAAGTAAGTAATAATTTTCATTCAGATTTTGTTCCCTATTTTTTTTTGTTTTTTTTTATTAACAAGTTTTTTCATTAATAAAAAAGTGAGTTGTTACATAGCCGGGTAGAAGCTGACCATCTACCACCCCAGTTTTCATTCTATGTCCTATTCATGTTATCTATACATCTACTGCCTAAAATAACCACAATCTATTTACAGTAAGTATCAATTCTACTTCTCCTAAGGAAAATGATTCAACAATTACAGCTTGTCCCTCCAAGAAGCTTTATTTCTTCCTCGAATGTGTAGGTGCATAGCTATTTCATGACTTGTTTTAGTTGCATAAATTCTGCCATTCTGGAATCTCATCATGTTTCTATCTTTCCAAATTCTCTATACAACCATTGCAAACACACTACAGAGCATCTCAACAATCGTAACTTTCTTTTTTGCTATCTTGCATATCCATTCTACCTCTTGATTCTATGTACCTATTATTCTATTTGATTTCATCCATATGAGTATTCTGGTCCATAACTACTTGCTATAAGGACATCTGAAGAATAGGTGGTGTAGTGTTTCTTTCTCTTGATCACAGAAAACATAGCTTATAGGAACTTGTTCCCCCATCTTTTGAAGTCGATCAACTGTAGATAATCTCTCTTGTATTGTGAGCCGAAGATGGAATTTGAATCTAGGATGCACCCTCTTATATAGTGTGATGTTCTTCCATACCACCCTTAGAAGTTGAGGCTGGAGTATTATATAAGCTTTCTTAATCTTGAATTTGCTACCCTGTGCCTGACTTCTTCAAGTCTGATCTATACTCCCCTAGTAGCATTGCCATAGCGTGATGAATTTACTACTATCTATGATCTTCTGCACCACCCAAGCTGAGTTCTTGGGGCTTGTCAGGTCCTCAAACTTGGTATTCTTTATGTAGTAGTAGTGTGGCCATCTAATCTATAGTGCATCTTTTTTTATCAAGATAGCCCATAAGTTCTTCATGATGGCTGCCTTATTTCAAAACTTGAGATCATTAATATTTAGACCTCCTGCCAATTTTGGGTAGCAAAGTCTTTCCCACACGACCAGTGCTTTCTTCGATAATTCACTACGTCTTATCCAAAGGAATGATCAGCATACTGCTTCCAGCATCTTGATTATCTTTTTAGGAAGCACAAAAATTTGAGCCCAGTAACTTTGCATGCCAAACAGAACAACCTTTATCAGTTATAGACGACCTGAGTAAAATAATAACTTTGTTGACCAGCATATAATTCGAGCTGTTTACTTTTCTACGAGAGGCAGGCAATGAGATACTATCAGCTTCTTTGTAGATAGGGGTACCCCCAAGTACTTGAAAGTCAGCATTCCTTCCACATATCCCAGCAATCGCAATATATTTTTTTCATGTTTGGTGCAATCCCAGCCATGTAAATGGAGCTCTTCTCCTGGATGACTTTCAAACCTAAGGCACATGAGAATTTATGAAAGGATTCTTGTAGCAGGGATACAGATGAAAGACCAGCCTGCAAAACATTAAGAGATCATCAGCAAAAGATATATGGATAAGACCAAATCTTTTGCATCTTGGGTGAAAGTGGAATTGTTTGTTTAGAGCCAGTTGCATCATCTCTCTGTGCAAATATTCCATTACTATAACAAACAACAATGGTGACATGGGGTCACCCTGCCTCAAACCCCCTATTATCTTTAAAAGGCTTTGTGTGACCTTCATTTAGCATTAAGGAATAGGACACTGTGGACACACATTCTATTATCCATTAGATGAACTTTTGTGAAAGCCCCAACTTATTCAGCATAGCTTATAGAAATATCCATTCAAGGGTTTCATAAGCCTTCCTAATATCCACATTTAGTAAGCATCTGGGGGATATCCATTTCTTAGTGTACCTTTTGAAAAACTCATGTCTCAAGAGTATATTATTTGAAACGTTCCTTCCTTCTATGAATGCAAATTGTGAGCTCCCAATAATACTACTTAAGATTTTTATCATTCTATTTGTAAGGATCTTTGCAATCACTTTATACATGGTACAGCAGCAAGCTATAGGACTAAAGTCCTTCGCTTTAGTAGGTGAAGGTACTTTAGGTATTAAGGTGAGTGTTGTGCCATTTCATGCCTTCATCATCTTGCCTTTTAGGAAAAATTGTTGCACAGCTTCATACACCTTTGTTTTGACCAGTTCCCAATTGGATTGAAAGAATTCTATAGGGAATCCATCTACTCTAGGGTTTTTGCCATATGGCATACCTTTTACATCTTGCTCTATTTTCTCTAGTGTTACCTCTCCAATTAATATCAATTGATGGTCTCTATCTAGGCTTGGCCCTCTTTGTATTACCTTTGAGTTAGGGTAAGGTAACTCATCTTCTTTCTTTCCCATAAGTGATTTACAGAAAGACATGAATTCATTTCTACTTCCAGAGAATTAGTTACTTTCAGCCTACCTTCAGTATAGATAGAGGCTATAGTGTTATGGTTTGTTTTGATTTCCAACTGAGCATGAAAGTACTTTGTATTTGCATCGCCACAATCAATCCAGTCTCAATACTTTCTCTTCCACTAAGCTCCACTTTTGGATTTTAGCTAATATAGCTTTTTCTTGCACAAATAGTGACTGATCAAATAGTTGTGTGGTTATATGTGCTTGCACTGTCTCTAGCTGCTACCATGCTTGAGTCAGTTTGTGAGAATAAGCTTCTATGTAATTATTCAGATCTTTCAGTGCTATTTTTAGCTTTCTATGTAATTATTCAGATCTTTCAGTGCTATTTTTATCTTTTTAGATTATTCCATACAACCATCATCACATCACATTCCTTAGGTACCTTCCATACTTTTTGCACTATTTCATGGAACTAGGGATGTTCCATGACAATGGTATATAATTTAAGTGGTTTTGGGTGCAAGCTTCTCCTTTACATACACTGAGTCATAGCAGGGGGTGATCGGATACACCTGGCACTATGTACTCAACCTTAGCCTGGCCAAATTATTGTAGCCATTCAAGGTTCCTAAGTACCCAATCTACTTTGTTGTGCACTCTATTGGCCCTCTGCTGCTTATTGCACTATGTGTATAAGCTTCCTTTTAATCTAATAGGGGTGTGCTGCAAACTGTCAATCATATATTTGAACCCTTGCACTTTTGATTTTGTAACAGGTTGACCCACTATGTCATTTGTTATTTGTACATTATTAAAATCTCCACTCAGCATCCATGGTTCTTGGCTTCTTGTACCTATTTACTTCAGTTCCTGCCATAGAATTGATCTCATATTCTCCTTATTCCTAGAATACACCACTGTGACTTTAGCTCTGAAGTTACTGGTCAAGTTTGCTACCTCACAGTGAATATACTGCTTATGTATCTGTAAGACTTGCACATTTATGTGTTTCTTCCATAGCAGCCATATACGCCTATTCTCACCCTAAGGATAGTTGCAACAATGGTTCCATTCTTTTGCAAATTTAAATAGGCTTGATTTAGACTTTTCTTCCTTTATTATAGTCTCTAAGCATCCAAAGAGATCAATTTTATTCTTTCTCGGAAAGAGTAATACCTCTTTTGCTTAAAGGGCTGATTCAACCCCTTTATATTCCATGTGCATACGATCATAGAGGCTGATGGGTAGTATTAGTTGTTGGACTTGAAGTACAAGCATTTACCGCAGTTGTTCTAGCCAGTAGTGCAAATCGATTACTTTGAGTCAAAGTTGGTTCTGTTTTATCTTGTTTACTAGTGGGAGTGGCATTCTCCTTGCTTGTATCTCCTGGATTATCTGCTATAGCTTGAGGGAGCCTGTCATCTGCTCTAGCTAACCAGGTTTGTACTATTTTCTTACGTCTTCTGCCCTTTTTTCTTTGTTTGTGTGGTTCTTTGAACTTGTCATCCTCTTGAATTGGTTGTTTATCTTTGTAAGACCCCACAAAATTCTAAGCTTAACTCAGCCCTTAGAGCTTGATAAGAGGTCCCATACTTAGAAATTTTAGCTAAGTATTTACACTCAGAATTATTTTAGCCTCATAAGCTGGTGATCCTATTTCCCAACCCTGAAGACCTTAAAGTGTTGGCTTTTAGATTGATTCATGATTAGGTATGTCAGTAGGTGATCTCGGACAAGTTTCAGATTTTTTGAACATCGTTTGAATCATATTTGAAAGTCCAAACTAGTGGATCAACGCGATCTCAATGCGCTGCATTGCCTATCGTGTTGGTAAATATTTTTCCTAGCTCCTAGTGTTAATTTGTAGAGAGCTGACGTGGACTCGACGTAGTACTTCGGCCATTGCGACGACCCCATCGATGCGATAGATTGGGTTGTGCATCACTAGACCCGTTTTTAGTCATTAAAACTCCGCATCCATGAGGGTAATTAAGTCATTTTTCCACCCCTATTCATCCCCCAAAACATGAAATTAATCACTCCTAGGGAAAAAACATTTATTATTTCTCTCAAATTACTCAAGAACAAAATCCTAGGAGATCTAATTTCAATTTAAGCTTCAAGAAATTCACAATCAACCTTCATTAATTCAAGTACCAAGGTATGTAAAGTGTTTATACAAGGGTTTCCTTCCACCCTTGGAGTTCAATAAACTTTTTTAAATTACAAGTTAAATAAATTGATAGATTTCTTGTTGAATTTGAATGTAATCATGATTATGATGTTAAATAGGTTTTCAATTCTACGATTTATCGCAAATTTCATGAAAACTAGTTAACAGTGGATTGAATTATGTGAAATTCATGTTGAACTCTTGAATTACACGTTGAATGTAGTATCCATGATAGTATTACATGTTTATTGATATGAGAAATACCCATGCTCCCTAAGTGTTTTTCAAAATGCTTATGTGAATTGACTAGTGCAAGAATGACATGTTATTATATGATTTTACTTATGCACAAGCTCATGTATATCAAGTGTTTGACAAAAATATCTAAATGAATACATTGTTAGTAAGAAAGTACTATTATGCTACTAAAGTCATGCAGTATGGTACTTTTCATATTAAGGAGTCTTGGGGGTATTCAATACCCAAAAATATAGATATCTACCTATAGCTATAGTAGTTACAGAATAGTCTCAGTAGTTTCACGAATAGTAATGCTCAGTAATCAGTCCTAGTCTCGGTTCAGTAGTTTGTTTAGAACTCAGTGAACTTAGTTTAGTTCAGTTAGACTATACAATATGTAACAGTTTAGTCGAGCCTAATATAGTTTAGAAATCCATTCAGTGTCTATTCAATTTGGAGTAGGAATCAACACCGAGTGAACCTAGGGATAGGGGCATTCCCGCCAGCATAGGGTTTGACCCTTAGTAGAAATACCTGAGTTATAGAACTATGTAGCCAGCGTAGGTTGAGATATCTTCCTGCCAGACTAGGGTTGATACATCTCACATAAGTTTTTCTGCCAGCAAGGGTTGGTGAAAGTGCTTTCTGTTAGAGAGGGTTAACTTATTGCTTGTCTTTACTCGTGACTTGGTATTAACACCCTTCCAACTGACGTTACAGGTTGGACCCTAATCTGTTTGGAGAGAGGCATGTTGGTTAGATAACTACCTCCTATATTTTCAGTTTCAGTCTCAACATAGAACTCAGTTCAGTTCTACAGAGTTAGGACTGTCAGACATAGTCACCCAGCTTAGTTAGAACTCAGTTCCATTCTACAAAATCAGGACTATCATGAATAGCCACTCAGTTATCAGTACTACAGTATCAGTAAACTCAAATATTAGTTAATCAGTATTCAGAACTTAGTATCTAGTGTGAAAATAATCTCAGTTATAGTTTATGTATCCATGCATGTACTCTTATTCGGTTACATCTATGTTACTGAGCTAGTTGTTATCCATGCATATGAACCCATGCATATCAGCCTACCTCACTTAGCATACCAGTACATTCAAAGTACTGACATATACTTTTATTTTAGGCTATGGTGTCTTATATCATAGGTTCAGATGCACGGGCTACTGACCTCACTTAGCAGTCCGAATTATCAACAACAGATTTAGTGGTAAGTCTTCATAGTTCGAGGATGATTTATCTTTCAGTATTTTAGTAGTTCAACATTCAGTAGACGGAGTTAGTTGGGAACTTGTCCCATCAACTCCATATTTAGACAAATAGAGGCTTTCCAACTAGAGTATTTTAGACAAATATTCAGTTTTTAGTATTTATTTATCAGTATTCATTATTTGTTTCAATTATGAACCTTATGGATACTTAAGCCTAATTTTCGCACTCATTTCGGTATTTTTAATATAATCATGTGATTATTCAGGGCTCACAACAAATATCAGTTATGGGTTATCTTGTGGTCCTTCGGGGTCGTAAGCATCATGTAGCACCTGGGGTACAGACTCGGGGCGTTACAAACTTGGTATCAGAGCCTACAGTTCAACAGAGTTGTAAAAAGTTTGAAAGCCACGTCTAGTATAGTCTTGTACATTGGTGTATAGCGCACTACATTTATGGACAAGGGGCTATGAGACATTTTTAGGAAAAGTTTCCCTTATTTCAATATTCATGTCGTGCGAGTGAGCATGAGATCAAGTCATACTCTATGTCTAATCCTTTTCTTCCTTCCGATTATATAACATGCCTCCCTAGAAAAATAAAAGAAGAATAGGAAATCAGCCAACCCCTCAGGCCGTTCAGGCAAATCCTCTAGATGAGCGTGTCTCCTATGTAGAATTTAGGGCCGCATTTACTACTCTAGCCAATTCAGTAGTAACCCAAAATAAATGCCCATCTTCTGTTTCAGCTAGCCCAATGTCCAATACTACTGCAGCTAGGATTTGGGACTTCACCTGAATAAACCCTTCATCTTTTATCGGATCTAAGTCAGATGAAAACCCACTGGAGTTCCTTTATCAGGTCCAGAAGGTTATAAATATTATGGGGGTGACTGCAAGTGAGAGTGCTGAGTTGGCCACATATCAGTTACAGGATGTGGCTCACTTATGGTTCAAGCAGTGAAAGGCATAGAGGGCCGCAAATGTAAGGCCCATAAAATAGAAGGAGTTTGCCATTTCTTTCCTTGATAGGTTCTTCCCACTGGAGTTGAGGGAAGCTAAGATTTTGGAGTTTATTAATCTAAAGTAGGGCAACATGACAGTGCAAGAATATTCTCTTAAGTTTACTCAGTTAGCTAGATATTCCCCTCACGTGGTAGCAGATAGAAGGTCAAAGATGAGTAAGTTTATGTCGGGTGTGTCTAACAGTGTGGTCAAAGAGTGTAGGACCACAATGCTAATTAAGGAGATGGACATATCCAGGCTCATGGTATATGCTCAGCAAATATAAGAGGCTAAGAATAAAGAGAATAAGCGGGAGAACAAATGAGCGATAATAGGTAGCTTCAACTTTACTCAGCCTAAGTCAGAAGGGGGTAATCATTCTCAATTCTGTCAAAAATCTTCAGTTCCAGCTTTTTCCTCGGCTAGTGCTCTAGTGTCGAAATTTAGAGATGGCAATAGAGATCGAGCATCAGGCCCTAAAACCCATGGTAGTGTTAGAAGAACCCGAACAAATTCTCTTTGCCAGAGATGTGGTAGAAACCATCAGGGTGTCTGCAGAGCTGGCAGCGATGTGTGTTTCAGATGTGGCAAGCTAGGCCATAAGATCAAACAGTGTGTTCTGGTGGGTTCTCAGAGTAAGCATAATCGTCCCCCAGCCTAGTCCGATTGACTAAACCCATAGGGTGCCGCTTCAAGTACCACTAGTGGGCACGCCCAAATAAACTCTATGCACTTCAGTCCCAACAGGATTAGGAAAGTTTTATTGATGTGGTCACTGGTACGTTACAAGTTTATCACTTATATATGTATGATTTTCTAGATCCAGGATCTTCTTTGTACTTTGTAACTCCTTATATATCCGTTGACTTTGGAGTCAGTCCCAAAATTCTTGCAGAGCCTTTCTCAATTTCTACCCTAGTGGGTAAATCTATCATAGCTCGGCGAGTATGCAAGAACTGTCTGGTTATGGTATATAAGAAAGTTACTTCAGCAGACTTAGTAGAGCTAGAGATGACAGATTTTGATATCATTCTTGGCATGGATTGTCTTCATTCATGCTATGCTTTAGTTTACTACATAAATAGAATTGTTCAATTTCAATTTCTAAATAAACCTATCCTAGAGTGGAGGGATAGTACTTCAGCACTTAGGGGTCAGCTTGTTTCGTACCTTAGGAAGAGGAAAATGATATCTAAGAGATGTGTCTATCGTCTTGTCCGAGTTCAAAAATCTAGTTCAGAGACCCCTAATCATGAATTACTGTCCGTAGCATGTGAATTCCCAAATGTGTTTCCCAAAGTTCCTTCCGAGAGGGAAATTAACTTTGGAATAGACCTTTTTCTAGATACCCAGCCCATCTCTATCCCACCATACAAAATTGATATAACATAACTCAGTGAATTAAAAAAAAATTGAAGGATCTCCTAGAAAAAGGATTCATCAGACCAAGTGTATCCCCATGGGGTGCACCATTCCTATTCGTGCGTAAGAAAGATAGTTCTCTTAAAATGTGTATAGACTACCATCAGCTAAATAAAGTCACGGTCAAGAACAAGTATCCACTTCCCAGAATCGATGACTTTTTTGACCAACTTTAGGGTGATAGCTACTTTTCTAAGATAGACCTCATGTCAGGATATCATCAGCACAGAGTCAGATAATGTGACATTCCAAAAATAGCTTTCAAAACTCGGTATGGTCACTTCGAATTCCTAGTCATGTTATTTGTTCTTACCAATACCACAATATCTTTTATGGACTTGATGAACCATGTGTTCAAGTAGTACTTGGACACGTTTTTCATAGTCTTCGTTGATGACATTCTTGTCTGCTTCCGTAATGAGCATGACCATGCAAACCATCTCAGAATAGTGTTACAGAACCTCAGAGCCCATATGTTTTTTGCCAAATTCAGTAAATGTAAATTTTAGCTAAGGTCTGTAGCTTTCCTTGGTCATATCATTTTCGGTGATGGTATTAAAGTTGATCCTCAAAAGACCAAAGTAGTGAGAAACTAGCCCAAACCTATCTCTCCATCAGATGTCAAGAGTTTCTTGGGCTTGGGAATCTATTACCGATGGTTTGTTGAGGGATTTTCATCTATTGTGTCCCCTATGTCCATACTGACTAAGAAGAAATTCAAATTCCAGTGGTCAAATTCTTATGAAAAGAGTTTTCAAGAGTTGAAGACTCGACTCACTATAGCTCTAGTTTTGACTCTACCAGATGGTTCAGACTGGTTTATGGTATATTGTGAAGTTTTAGAGTGGGTTTTGGGTGTGTTTTGATACAGAGAGGTAAGGTTATAGCCTTTGTCTCTAAACAGTTTAAAACCCATGAAAATAATTACCCCACTCAGGATCTTGAGCTAGCAGTTGTAGTGTTTGCCTTAAAAATTTGGAGGCACTAGTTGTATGGGGTTTATATTGATGTGTTCACAGACCATAAGAGCCTACAGTATGTGTTCTCTTTAAAAGACCTGAATCTGCATTAGAGGAGGTGGTTAGAGTTGTTGAAAGACTATGACATGAGTGTTCTATATCATTCGAGCAAGGCCAATGTAGTGGTGGATGCCCTCAGTAGAATGTTTATGGGTAGTGTTTCTCATGTGGAGGATGGTAAGAAAAAGTAAGTTTAGGAAGTCCATCAGCTTGCCCGACTAGGTGTCTGCTTAGTCGGTGTAGCAAAAGGTAGTGTGTGGGTTCAGAACAGTTCAGAATCTTCTTTGGTTTTTGAAGTGAAGGAGAAGCAGGATATAGATCCTAGTTTAGCTAAGTTAAAAAAGACAGTCAGAGATCAGAAAGTAGAGGTTTTCTCACAAGGGGGATATGGTGTGTTACGTTGCCAGGGTCAACTATATGTGCCAGGTGTAGATGACTTGAGGTAGCGGATTCTAGCAAAAGTGCATGGTGTGCACTACGCAATTCATCCAGGGGTTACCAAGATGTACTACAACTTGTGGAAGCTCTTCTGGTGGAGTGGGATGAAGAGAGATATTACAGAGTTTGTAGCTAAGTCCTTGACATACCAGTAGGTTAAGATCGAGCATCAGAAGCCTAGTGGGTCTATGCAGGAGTTTATTATTCCTACTTAGAAGTGGGAGGAGGTGAATATGGATTTTGTGATGGGTTTGTCACGAACTCATCGTCAGTATGATTTGGTTAGGGTCATTGTGGACAGGATGACCAAATCAGCTCATTTCTTACCAGTCCATACTTCCTATTCAGTCGAGGATTATGCAAAGCTCTATGTTAGAGAAGTGGACAGATTACACAGAGTCCCGTTATTCATTATCTCGGATAGAGGTACACAGTTCACCTCTCTTTCTGAAAAGCCTTCCAAAAGTGTCTAGGAACCCAAGTTTACCTCAGTACAGACTTCCATCCTCAGACAGATAGTCAAGAAGAAAAGACCATTCATACTTTGAAAGATATGTTAAGGGAATGTGCCATTGACTTTAAGGGTAGTTTGGATGACCACTTATGTTTGATTGAGTTTATGTATAATAACAGTTACCATTTCAGCATTCAGATAGCTCTATTTGAGACGCTCTATGGGAGGAGATGTAGATCTCCCATTGGTTGGTTTGAAGTGGGTGAGGCCATAGTGGTAGGGCCTGACTTGATATTTGATACCTTAAAAAAGTTCAGTTGATCAGGAAAAGGCTTAAGACATCTCAGAGCCAACAGAAATTGTACGCTGATGTGCGAATGAAGGATCTTGAGTTTGAGACTAGGGATTTTGTTATTTGAAAATCTCCAATATGAAAGAAGTGAAGAGGTTTGGCAAGAAAGGAAAGCTTGGTCCCCGGTATGTTAGTCCTTACCGAATTATCAGCCATTTTAGAAAGGTAGCTTACGAGCTTGAGTTTCCTTCATATTTAGCTTTAGTCCATCTAGTGTTTCATGTCTCCTTGCTACAGAAATAAATAGGTGACCCAGTAGTCGTAGTCCCTATAGAGGGCATAGATGATTAGAACAACCTTTCTTATGAGAAGATCCCAGTCAAAATCCTTGATCTTCAGATTCGCAGACTGAGGAACAAAGAAGTCGCTCTACTCAAAGTTATTTGGCGGAATTAGTCTATTAAGGGAGCTACTTGGGAAGAAGAAGCAGATATGCGGACCAAGTATCCTTACCTCTTCTCCACAAACTCAGATTCAGTTCAAGGTAATAGTTTTACTTGAATTTACTCAGTTCCATATTCAAATTTCCTGTATGAGTTAGATATCAGTTAAGTTGCATAGCATTCTCATATTACGCATACACTCAAGAAATAGCTCAGTCATATGTCATGTCCTCAGAATTCTGTCTTGTTTCCGTCATATATGTTAGTATAAAAATTCTATGTATCAGTAGTTTCAGTCGTGAAATCATGCTCCAGTTATGCATGCTTACTAAGCAAGTTCAGTTTATTAGTATTCTTAGCTTAGTCAATATCATTCAAAGATGAATGTTCCCAAGTGGGAGATATTGTAAAGTTCTGCAAAATTCTAAGCTTAACTCAACCCTTAGAGCTTGATAAGTGGTCCCATACTTAGAAATTTCAGCTAAGTGTTTACACTTAAAATTATTTTAGCCTCAGAAGTTGGTGATCCTATTTCCTAACCCTGAAGACCTTAAAGTGTTGGTTTTTAGGTTGATTAATGATCAGGTATGTCAGTAGGTGTTCTCAGATAAGTTTTAGATTTTTTGTACATCGTTTGAATCACGTTTGGAAGTCCAAACCAGTGGATCAACGCAATCTTGATGGGCCGCGTTGCCTATCATGTTGATAAATGTTTTTTCCAGCTCCTAGTGTCAATTTTCAGTGAGACAACACGGACTCGACGCGGCATTTTGGCCATCGTATTGACCCCATCGATGAGGCGCGTTGGGCTGTGCGTCACTGGACCCATTTTTAGTCATTAAAACTCCGCATCCATGAGGGTATTTGGGTCATTTTCCCACCCCTATTCAGCCCCAAAAATACATAATTAATCACTCGTAGGGTAAAAAAACATTCATTATTTCTCTCAAATTACTCAAGAACAAAACCCTAGGAGATCTAAATTCAATTCAAGCTTCAAGACATTCACCATAAACCTATATTAATTTAAGAACCAAGGTATGTGAAGTGTTTATCCAAGGGTTTCCTTCCATCCTTAGAGTTTAAGAAACTCTTTTAAATTACAAGTTAAATGATTTCATAAATTTCATATTGGATTTGAATGTAATCTTGATTTATCACAAATTCCATGAAAACTAGTTAATTGTGGATTGAATTATGTGAAATTCATGTTGAACTCTTGAATTACAAGTTAAATGTAGTATCCATGATAGTATTACATGTTTATTGATATGTTAAATACCCATGCTCCCCAAGTGTTTGTCAAAATGCTTAAGCGAATTGACTAGTGTAAGATGGACATGTTATTATGTGATTTCATTTATGCACAAGCTCATGTATATCAAGTGTTTGACAAAAATGCCAAAATGAATGTATTATTAGTAAGCAAGTACTATTATGCTACTCAAGTCATACACTATGTTACTTTTTATATTATCGAGACCTGGGGGTATTCAATACCAAAAAATTTAGTTGTTTACCTAGAGCTACAGTAGTTACAGAACAATCTCAGTAGTATCACAAATAGTAATACTTAGTAATCAGTTAGAGTCTCGGTTTAGTAGCCATTTTAGAACTCAGTTTAGTTCAGTTAGATAGTACGATTAGTAATAGTTGATGATAGGCGAATTTTACACGCCTATATCAATATATTTTGCCCATATTTGTGCCATGTTTTGAGAACAAATTATATATTTCATACACTTTTAGTCCTTTTTCCTGTAAGTGTGCTAACGAACATGATTAGCAAAGTTTCAGGTATAAATGATGCAGAATTCAGCATTTTATGGGTCACTTGACGCCAAAGAAAGCTCACGAAGGAAGGAAAGGGAGCTTGGACGCCTAAAAGACCAAAAGTGATGCATGGAATTTCTGTCCCGGGCTAAAACAGCATTTCTGAAGACTTTGGGGACTTGCAGTAACTTAGTTGGATTTGGATAATGATACATTAACCTAGTACAATTGGGTTAAGTATTTCATTTGTTTATTTGGATTAGGAGAATATTACATTAACCTAGTACAATTGGGTTAAGTATTTCATTTGTTTAGTAGGATTTGGTTAGATATTTCATTAGCTTAGTAGGACTAGGATATGGGTATTATAAATACCCTATCATGCTAGAGATTTTTAAACAATTCCCCCCTTATTAGAGAGATACATTCTTCAACTATTAATCTTTTCTACTCTTCCAACTCTTCTAATCTTTCCATTAATTCTATTTTTATTCTTCTATTCATCTATTCTTAAATTCCGCAACAAGAGAATCGTTACGTTGCCTAGGATATTCACGCCTAACGCCTACCTCTTGAACCACACAAAATTCATCCTTATTGTGGTATAACAACAATTTCAATCTTGATCTCCTTCGCAATCATGGGTAACTAAACTTCTCTGTTGGGGTTATGGAAGCCAACTGAGATACTATCTATTGCTATGAGTTTGTGAGTTTATGACACGTATGCTGCTTATATCATTATTCTCTTCATCTTAATCTACATTCTTTGTGGTTGCAAACATAAGAATACGCCAGTATAACATTTAACTTGTTCGAAAGAAAGGTTATTTGTCTGGAAAAGAGATAATGTCAAGGTAGTAGGGTCACACCTTAAATTCCCTACTAAAACGTTAGTGTCGTAACTGGATTAACCTCTTGGAGAATTCGTACCGTTAGACACGCTTTAAGCTCGAAAGAGTTAAAGTGAAATAATCCTCGAATAGGTCGAAAGACGCCTGGATTTACCATCGAATACAATTCTCTATAAGCACATGCATGTCGGAATTCTACACACTCATAGTCAATAGAGACGTATACCTCAGAAGGTGGACATAACCCCAACGCTTCAATTCTCATTGTTTACAACTTACGTAATAATCTTTCTCTATTTACTTTACTATTTTCAGTTTTTACTTTTATAATTTGGTTACACATTGCAATCCCCCCTCATAACGAGACTTGCACTAAAAGTCTAGTAACCGTTGCTTACTTGTTGACCAAGCTATTCCCTGTGGGATCGATACCCAACCCAGGTTGGGTTCTATATTTGCTAACGATCGCTTTACACTCCCACGAGAGCTGTAGATTGAGCGTTATCAATAGTTCAATCAAGACTAGTACAATTTAGAATTTAGTTCAGTGTCTATATAGTTAGGAGTAGGAATCAGCACCGAGCAAACCCAAGGATGCGGTAATTCCTGCCAGTATACGGTTTGACCCTTAGTAGCAATCCCTGAGTTACAGAACTACGTAGCCAGCGTAGGTTGAGATATATTCCTACCATACTAGGATTGATATATCTCACATGAGTTTTACTGCCAGCAAGGGTTGACAAAAGTGCTTCCTATTAGAGAGGGTTAGCTCACAACTTATCTTTACCCGTGGTACGATATTGACACCCTTCCAACTTAGGTTACAGGTTAGACCCAATCCATTTGGAGAGGGGCATGTCAGTTAGATAATTACCTCCAATAATTTCAGTTTCAGTCTCAGCACAAAACTCAGTTTAGTTCTACAGATTCAGGACTATCAGACACAGACATCCAGGTCAGTATAGAACTCAGATTTGTTCTACAGTATCAGGACAGTTAGAAACAGTCACTCAGTTATCGGTACTATAATATCAATAAACTCAGATATCAGTTAATTAGTATTCAAAACTCAGTATTTAGTCCTAACATGATCTTAGTTACCGTTTATGTATCCATGTATGTACTCTCATTCAGTTACGTCCATGTTACTCAGCTAGTTGTTGTCTGTGCATATGAACCCATACATATCAGCCTACCCCACTTAGCATACCAGTACATTCAAAGTATCGATGCATACTTTTCTTTTGCGCTATGATATCTTATATCATAGGTTTAGATGCACAGGCTCCTGACCGCACTTAGCAGCTTAGATTATCAGCAACATATTTAGTAGTGAGTCCTCATAGTTCGAGGACGATGTTATATTTCAGTATTTCAATAGTTCAACCTTCAGTAGAAAGAATTAGTTGAGAAATTCTCCCATCAACTCCATATTTCGACAGTTAGAGGCTTTCAGACTTGAGTATTTCAGATAGATATTCAGTTTTCAGTATTCATTTACCAATATTCAGTATTTGATTTTAGTTGTGAACCTTATGGCAACTTCAGCCTAATTTATGCATTTATTTCAGTATTATTATTACCATGTGATTATTCAGTGCTCATAACAGATATCAATCATGGGTTAGCTTATGGTCCTTCGGGGTTGAAAGCGTCGTGTAGCGTTTGGGGTACAGACTTGGGATGTTACAACCTTTCATCTTTGGATGTCTCTTTAACACACAATCCTTAGTGTTATGCCCATATCGAATACATTTATTTCAAAAGCTAGGACTCCAATCATAATCCACCCCTTGTTGAATTATTCCACATGGAGCTTTAATTTTTATATTCTCAACCAGGGGATAGGATATATCAACTTTCACCAATATCAGTATAAAATGGTTTACCTATTTCACTTGCTACTTTGCTCAATGCCTCAATTGACCAATATCCCACTGGTAATCCCGAGAGATTAGCCCACAATTGAACTGTTGTAATTGCTTCCTTATCAAACACAAACTCTGCCACCCATGGCTTTAGGATAAATGGCTTGTTGTGATAGGTATATGGTCCTTTTTGTAGCACCTCCGTTCTGTCCTCCATTGATGCAAGTCGGTATATATAATACCATTTAGCATGATAGAGTATCTGGGGTTTCTTCACAAAATTCCAAACTGTTGCAACAAAAGTATCCATCCACTTCTTATACGAAGCATCAACCAATACATACCCTATGAGTGTTGGGGACCAATATTCATCACTAGTCTTAATGTCCTCCTGTGTGAGCTTAACCACCATCTTTCCATCACACTGATTTGTGGGCTTATAGATCCGTGCGTGTCCTTTTCCAGTGGCTCTTTCTCATGGAGAATCCCCTAGATTCCAATCAGTTTGTACTGGGTTATCAATTTTGAACCTCGTGGATTCCCTTACATCGGAGAATTGTAGTTTTCGTAAGAGGGTTATCGTTGCTTCCATAAGCCTCTTTCTATATGGATCGTTAGGTCGAAAACTATTGCATTCATCCTCAATATCTTTCTGAACTCCTCACCCTGTTGAATAAATTGAAATTGCTTTGGTAGGAAGCTACCAAAAGTTAGGGGGGTCGTGGTTTATGTGTTGCCGTAACTGGGGTTACCATCGCCGTCTTACGGGAAGCTTTGTTCTGCTGCCTTGCCATTTCAGTGCACGTTATCCTACCTCGGCTTAACCTACGCCAAGAGGATGGTCAGCTTAATATGCTCCCTGTAACATGCGCCTTGCCCTGATTTGCTAAGTAAACATACTCGATTATGTAAATAAAAAATTTTCACCAAAAAGTTTAGTTAGATTGATATTTTTAAATGCTAAATTTTGTCAATATTTTGGCATTATATATTATTCCATTAAAATATTCTAAGTTATAAATAATATAATAAAGACCAATATGAAACATAAAAGTTTTTTGTAATTACATGATTATTTTTGCTCAGAAGATTTAGTTCGAGATGAGGAGGAGAGGAGGAAGGAGGGGGGGGAGATATTAATAATTTAATATAGTTAAATTGTGAATAATATAATAAAGAATATGAAACATTATTTTTTTTGATAATTACATAATTATTTTTTCGTATGGATTTGGTTAGAGGTGGATGATTGGGTGGGAAGGGTAGGTGGCAGTGCAGTCATGTGGTGATGATGGGGGTTTAAAATTGATGTAGTAGGTTGGTGTTGGGGGGAGGGGGACGCGGGGGATATTAACAATCTAATATCTTTATATTGTGAATAATATGATAAAGAAAAATATGAAACATAATTTTTTTTAGTATAATTATTTAGTTAATCTTCTGTAAAGATTTAGTTAGAGGTGGAAAATGGGGTGGGGATGGAGGCCTGGGGGAGGGGAAGGGGTAGAAAAAAGTTTTTATTTTTATTGTTTAAAAGCTAAAAGGGGGGGAGGGGTGGATGTGGGGGTGGGCAGGGGTAGGTGGAGTGGGAGGTAGATGATGGGGGCGATATTAACAATCTAATTTCTTTAAATTGTGAATAGTATAATTAAGAAAGTATAAAACATAAATCTATTTTTATAGTTACATAATTCCTTTTTTTTCCTATCTATATTAGGGTAGATGTGTTGAATAGGGTGGGGCTAGGGTGGATGCATGTGGGGGGGGGGGGGGAGGAGGGGGAGTTTTTATTTTTATTTTTTAAAAATTGAGGAAGGAGGAGGGTTATTGATATGGAGGTGGGGTAGGGGTAAGCTTTTTTCTTTTGCGCATTTAATTGAGAAAATAATATGATAGTTAATTTTTTTTTTAAAGAAGATATGATTTAATATGCTTAAATGAGATATTTTAAAATAAAACGATTAGAAGTAATTTTTAATATTATTGGTGATCGCCCTAGTATTATTTACAAATGAAAAGTAAGCAAATAGTATAGTAATAGCCCTCTTCACCTCCCGGAAACGAAAACAAAAAAGGAAAAAAATAGAAGAGCATGGTTTTTAAAATTCCATTGTATAATTGAAAATACTTATAAAAAAGATGTAGAAGAAAGTGGAGAAAATGAGAAAGTTTGACTATTGTATAAATTATGTAGAAGAACATATTCACATTGTGATAAAAAAATTGTAAACAGAAACATTGGGAAAACAATGCTCTATCAAAAGTAAATTGTAGGGGTAAATGTGTAATTTTATTATTTAATTCATGTATAACGAATTTCCACATAACTTCTTTTATCTATTCCGCATAAAATTACGCATAATCTTTTTCATAAATTATATGATTATTAATTATATGAAATTACTAAAACACAACCGAACACCATAGTTGTTATACAACATTTTACACCTACCAATCAAACAATAAATATAATTAATAAATTAATAACTTTTATACTATTTAATAACCAAATAATGTATAACATTAAGGATAAATTACACAAATCTCATACTTAAGAGACTATATTACCTAATATCCCTTACTTTTTAAAAATTTACACAAAATCCCATTTTTCAAGTTTATTCTTGATACATATCAAGAAAACCCACATCCTATTTTTACTACACCATTAACTCATTCAAGACTTTCTTCCCTAAAATATCTCTCTAATTATCAACAATACATCATCTTTCTTCCTGATTTTTTTCTCTTCCATTAATGCTTAAATCATCTTTCTTCCTGATTTTTTTCTCCTCCATTAATGCATGCAACTTCTTTTCTCCTCTGCTAGAATCTCTCTCATTTTTTAAAAAAAATCTATTGATACATATATAAATTTATTTAGTTATTCATACATGGTTATTTTTTTAATGGTGATTCATATGAATGATAAATATGATATCATTGTATGAGTATTATGGTGATTCATACGATAGATACATTTTGTATGATTTTAATGGGTGATACATATGATATTAATGGGTGGTACATATTGTATTATGGTGATTCATATGTTAGATACAATTATTTATTTCAATTATTGGGATATTCATATGATATTAATGGGTGATATGTATGGTATTATGGTGATTTATATGGTAAATATAATTATTTATTTTAATTATTGAGTGATTCATATATATGGTATTTTGGTGATTCATATAGTAGATACAATTATTTATTTCAATTATTCAGTGATATATATATATGATATTATGGTAATTCATATGGTAGATACAATTTTTTATTTCAATTATTGTGTGATTCATATGATATTTTTGAGTGATATATATGGTATTATGAGTGATTCTTATGTTATTAATGAAAGGTAATGGTGTAAATAATATTTTTTTTAAAAAAATTAAAAGCAGAATTGTAGCATAATTAAAATTAAATTTAAAAAAATAGACTAAAATTAAAGACGAAAAAAGTAAAAAAAGACGAAAAAAAAACATATCTATCATAATTAAAGACGAAAAAAGAGAAAGATAATTAAAATACCTAAATTAAATCTAAAAAAGAGAATATATATATATTTTTCCTTAAATAAAATAATACAATGAATAAAAGAGAATCTATTATTTTCTTAAATAAATATCTTTTTAGTTTCAAATGTATCATTTCTTTATATGTATTACCATATAACATTTCAAAAAATTGGGATAAAATATAATTAACAAAATAATCAAAATTTTATATAATATCAGTTAAAAATTCAGAGAGTTATGTAAGTTACCCTAAAATTAATACATGAATAGCATAGCAGTTATTCAACAACCAAATAGGCCTTTAGTTATTAGTATTTCAGAACCTGCTTTTGTTTTGTACCATAGTTCGTCTGTCTTTATCCTATTTAGATTTATTAGATTGTTAATTACAAGTTATAGCAAAACTTTTCAATAATTACTAGACTAAAGAAATTATTACAAGCTATAACAACTTTTTGGAAAAACATATTTTAATTAAATATCCAAAAATCAATTTTCTAATATTTATTATTTATATTATTTTCTTATTTTTTAACATTTAACATTTATCACTCTTGATTAAAGCTTTGGATAATTATGACAAGTTATATTATTGGTATCAATGTTTTTATTAAATAATTAAGTACTAAAGTTTGTTCACCATTTAAGGAGTCATATATGGTAAATATATTTTTTAAAGTTAAGAATTGATTTTTCACTTTGTATTAACTTTAACAATTAACTTACTTCTACACTTTCTTAGCTTTTACGGTCTTTCATTACCAATATAAGTCTTAATTCTTTACCTTTTTCAACTTCTTTTTTCCTTATTTTAATCTTATTCTATAATATTTCATGTTTTTCGATATATCATTACTAATATTCATACGCAAGAGATCTTTACTCGTTAACTTTCTTTTAGAATTTTCATGTTTTCCTTGTATGCAGTATTAAATTTGATATCAACTACATCAAATTATATATTTTTTGATTTTGTAATTAGTAACATTTGACATGAATATTGTATTTTGATGTTTCTTGGTGCTCATTACTCTTTGCCTTTATAAGATTGTTGGTATGAACAAAGTTTAATTTTGGTATTTAACATAATATTTATATAATGTTCTTCATCTTCTTCTGCCAGAAAAAAAACACCAATATCAATCATGGTTAATATTAATTATTTTTTATTGCAATAAAAAATTATTTGACATCAAACAATTATCAATTAATTTATTTTTAATATTTACGGTGATATTTTTTCATGTAATATCCATTACATTCACTAAAAAGGTTATGTAAAATAAAACATAATTTTTCTTATCGATTGTGACATTCATAAAACTCATTCAATACAATTGTGATAAATGCGAAATTGCATCCATACCAATTTTAATATCAACTTAATACATTGAGAACTAAAAAAAAAAGTATTACTTAGGTATGAAATGAGTATATAAACTGGTTTCAACATAATTTATTAAATAATTCATGGATATTATATTGTGTACTGTACTAGTTTCATACAATAAAAACAGTTATAAGAATACATCATTTGTATGCAGAATTTTATATACCAACACAAATAGCAGATTGTTCAGTATTTTCATTAATATCCATTGTCATATATTTGTTGTCACATACAATAGATATTTAATAAAAAAATTGACAATACTACTTTTTTAATCTAAATACACCATTACTCCCGTGTCATTGTGTATGAGCATTGGTAGGCATGTATCACTTATCAAAAACATAATCTCAAATTGGATTGAGGTAATGTCAATATTAACTGTTTTGATATTCCATTAACCGATCCTCTATACTTTGAATCTGCATCTTATATAATCCCATCTACAACAAAATCTATAGGTCTCCCTATAAATATATTACATAGTTCATTAGTAGGAATTATTTGAAATTTCATAATTTGAAAATATGAAAATTTATAATTTCAACATACAAAAAATATTCATAAAATAATACAGCAAAATAAATATTATATCGAAATTGTTCTACTCAAAGCAATCAAAATAACATTATGAAAAATGATTAATGTATGAAACATGATCGAATTACGAAATCACAGGTTGAATATTATTTCTAGAAGAAGAAATCGTTTATATCCTAATGAAGTTGGAACAATACTTTAAATCAACATTTTAACAATAAAGAATTTAAGAAACACACACAAAAATTATTTAATTTTTAATACGTTTGATTGCAAAATATCAATCTGCTAAATAATGTAACAAAACTGACGAATCCTATCTCCCTCCATGACATATCATGATTGAATGCAAATTATCAAAATTCATATTTTTATAACACAAGAATTACTTATGTTTGCTTTTCTTTCACAAAATAATTCTCAACAATTGCATAAAAGAAACAAAAATTACAAATTTGGTTTACTGAAAAAAGTAAATTGTGTAGAAAAAGAAGATAGTGTATGAAGATGGAAACTCTTAATGAAAGTATTAAAATAGAAAAAAGGAAAAACGGTTAGAGGGATTTGAGGGTGGATTGATATCAATAATTAAGGTTAACTACATTTAAGAAAGGAATATTGTATATTAGTTGTATTAAATCTTTATTTTCCTTTTCAGTAATTACTTTTCTCTATTTTTCAAAAAAGAAAAAAATTATATTTAGCTACTTTTTTAAAATAAAAGTTGCTATAACTTCAAAACTAAAAAGTATTGCTATAACTTGTAATAAATAATCTAATAAATTTATTTAGTTAATTTTCCCCTTTTTCTATCCCTTCTAGCTTTTTATCATTCTCCCTCTATATTTTCTTTTATTATTTATACCAACACATTTTTGTTGATTTTGGTTGACCAATTTAGTTTTGTGATTAATTTCATTACGAGTCGTATGAACTAATAATTTATTTATATATATAGCACTACAATAGTGTCACTATTTATACACTGAAATTTCCTACTAAAAATTGTTCATTCCTACACTTTATTTGGTTAAATCAACGAGAAAAGAAAAAAATTAATAGCATTTTCATAGAAAAGATAAGTAATGAGAATTTATTTCCCATCAGGGGTATTCCAAGTGAGTTATTTCGGTGGAAGGAAAAATAATGTTTTTACAATGCAAAGTTTCCATTTGTTTGTGGTGACAAAAATCTCTATTTCTAGTAGTGTCACGATTTAAAATAGAGTACGTGATGACACTTGTTACACCCTCTGATACAGGTAAGTTTATTTCAACCCAAACTTGATAATTAAGGTAAAAAAGAAGAAAAGTAGAAGAAGAAGAGACTAATACCAAAATATGTAAAATGAAGTAATAGATACATCTCATAACTAGTAGTTACTAGTACAAGCCATTAAAACAGAAGAATATCAATAATCTAACGTATCTTAAATCGATTAATGCATAAGATAAATAAACAGAAATTCGGATAACCTCTAAGAAATGTCCAGACATCGAAGGCTGATGATAATCTGCGCAGTCATCCAGATATATAATATAAAAAAAATCAAAATATACAAAAATTTCAAATAGCTTATTGACTGTATGGAAGAAACCATCTTTTACCGAAGTAGGGGCCTGTCTGAATTCAGTACATACTTATGTTAAGGCCATGTGTCTAGCAGTTCTAACTGTGAAATAATATGCGTTTTTTCAACAACTTTTAATGGGCTTAAAGGCCACGACTTGCTAGACGGTGCCACTAAGGCAAAGACAACAAAAGCAGTACTGAATTCGACTATACCACCATCGCGGAACCAAGTCAAGAAACTAAATAAAAATTTCTTTATATTTTGATAGAGTCTGGATCTTTCATTATTACTATGCCAAAGAAGTTAGATATCCAATATAGATATGGATCTGCTTTGCCGGACATAGTCACGATCGAAGAGAGTGATTGAGTAATAAGTAAAGACTCAAAACAAAATATGAAATTAATACCTTAGATGACCGGAGAAAAGTTCAGAATAGTAATGAATGGTAATCTCTTTATTCAAAATGAGAGAAATTTATAAGAGAGAGTAATTTACAAAAGGAGTCTAAAGGAGCTTCTGTCTCCTTTTACAAATGAAAGATCCTATATATAGAAAAAAAATTTGTGCACAGCAAAAATGGGTCCCATATCTGGGTCCCTTATATAGTATATCTACTGTTTGTACATCCACAGTGTATCTACTGTGTGTGAACAGTGTTTCTACTATTTATATTTTATCTTTCCCATTTATCTGATTAATGAATTTTTTAGCTTGTTCAATGGCATCCTCTTATAGTCTCTTATCTGAGGGTATGAGCTGAGAGTCTTGGAAATCTTCCTCTGCTGTATCATTACTAGTCACACTTTTCATCGAAGTGTTTGACTTATCATATTGATTAAGGGATTAAAATAAACTTCTTTTTAATTCTTCTAGATATCGTGCTATTATTTCATCTTCATTTCTGTCTTGAATGGAGATTTTTCTAGCAATATGCCTAATCGAACTGTCCTCAATTATATCCTTTTGAGGAGCTATGAAATACTCATGGATCTTGTTTTTAATAGAATTCAAGAGTTCTTGACCATATAATTATTTGGTCTTTGGGTCCTTTCTCATTAGTTTATCTCAAAAATTATTATAATATATCTGATATAAGCATGAAATTTGATCCTTTGTGAATCCCAGTTCAGGCTAGTGGAGCTCAGTCGGCCCTACCTTACCCCTTCCTATTTTTGTGGGCAGCTTCACCAGGGATATTATGAGGAGAGAAAAATTCAATTCTTTAATTGTTGTCAGCCTGGTCATATACAACGAGATTGTCCTTCATCAAGGGTTGCCACTAGAGCAAATAAAATCTCGATTGCCAATTCTTTGGATTTTGTACCTAAGGGCGTCGGTTCTGGTACCGACAGTGAATGAAATTGTCTCTATCACTTGTTATTCGTCAGGAATCTAAGGCTTCTCCAGATGTTATTACTAGCATGTTACAAATCTTGCCGATGAATTGGCTCCATTAGTGCTATACTTCTCAGGATTGCAAGACACAAAATGTCAATTTTCATTTTCTAATGAGCTGGTGATTGAATAGAAGGGGAGTTCCTTAGTCCCCAAAAGGAGCTTTATTTCTTATCTTAAAGCTCAAATATCCAAAGGGTGTCTGTGTCATCTAGTTTGTGTTAAGGATTCTAACTCTGAGAGTCTCTCTTTGCAATATGTCCCAGTGGTTAATGAATTTCCTGTAGTTTTTCCCGATGATCTTGCTGGAATTTCTCCCAATAGGGAAATAGACTTTAGAATTGATCTTCTACCGGATACCTATCCTATTTCCATTCCTCCTTGTAGGATGACTCCAGCTGAAGTAAAAGAACTAAAGGAGCAATTGAAGGATCTTTGTAATAAGGGTTTTATCCATCCTAGTGCTTCTCCATGGGGTACTCCTATACTTTTCGTGCGAAAGCACGATGGATCTCTTAGAATGTGTATAGATATCGGTAGTTGAATAAGGTTATAGGGAAGAATAAGTACATCTTCATAGGATTGATGATATTTTCTATCAACTTCAGGGTGTTTTGTGTTTCTCTAAGATTGATCTTCGTTCGGGTTATCACCAATTGAAATAGGGAGGTTGATATTCCCAAGACTACTTTTCAAACCCGGTATGACCATTATGATTTTTTTATTATGTCATTTGGGTTGACTAATGCTCCGAGTGCTTTCATGGATCTTATGAATTTGGTGTTAAGGCAATTTCTGTATTTGTTTGTTATAGCCTTTATTAATGACATCTTGGTGTAACTGAAAAATAGAGGAGAATCATGCCAATCACCTCAAAATTGTGTTGCAGACCCTAAGGAGCAGAAATTATATGCACAATTTTCTAAATCTGAAGTTAGGTTAAGAATTAAAACCTTTCTCGAGCATGTTATTTCGAATAAAGGGATCAATATGGATCCATAGAAAGTTGAGGCAGTTAAGAAATGGCCTATACCCATGGCTCCAATGACATTAGGATCTTCTTAGATTTGGCTGGGTATTATAGGAGGTTTGTGGAGAGTTTCTGATCTATTGCTACTCTGCTAACAAGGTTGACTAAAAAAAAGATTAAGTTTTTATGGTCTGATGCTTATGAGTGTAGTTTAGAAGTTGAGGGATAAGTTGACTTTTGCACCAGTCATAACCCTGTCTGAGGGTACTAAGGGGTTAGTTGTGTATTGTGATACATACCATGTGGGATTGGGTTATGTGTTGATGTAGCATAGTAAGGTTATAGCCTATGCTTCCAGGCAGCTTAAGGTTCATGAGAGGAATTACCTGACTCACAATCCAGAATTGGTTCTTGTGGTTTTTGTGTTGAAGATTTGGCACCATTATCCGTATGGGGTTCCTTTGAACTAGACCCGAAGAACTTGAATTTCCACCATGATCTAAAACTCTCCAAAAATGACCAAGATGATATTTAGCCTCTACCATACGCATTATTGTCGTCATTAAACCTATAGAGCCTCTTTTCATCCAACCACTCGTGTCTTTACACAAACTCCTCTAGAATCTCTTGAGCAAACTGATTATATGAAAGAGGAGGTAACCCAACTAGTCTACTCTCTACCAAAATCCTACACCACTAGTTGGATGGTCCAACTAACTGAAAGACAATGAAATCTACTCCATTAGAATACACCAAGCCCAACTAATGTAATCTCTTGCAGCAACCAAGAAAGAATATATAAGCATCAAACCTAAGATCTCCATCAAACTAAGGAGGATCTATCCTCGGGAACTCTACAAACCTACTCTATACTTCTATGGACATAAGAAAGTAAAGTCACTAAATGTAGAGCAGTCCTGGCAATATCTCATCAACACTATGAAAGTCTATAATCATGTATATATCTAGAGTCTGAAGTCTCTAAATTGCATGTCAAATCAAAGTTGGAGCCACCATCTCAAGAAAACCCAACACTCGTATAGAGCAATCCTCAAGAATAGTTATGGTTAAGATCACAGGCAGTGTCTGAAATGGCATCTACCGCTCTAACTCGGTATACCAAACATCACTAGAAATTATATAACCTAAAGTGGGAATCTCAACTTGACCTCTAACTAGCATGAACGTTCCAATCTAACCTCTTCTTTGACCTCTGCCTCTACCGCATATCAATGTCATCTTCTCTAAACCTCTATCAAAGGAAAAATGCATCTTCACCATCTATAAAAGAGTGAATAAGAGATTTGAGTTATACAGAGATATGAAAGCATGCCATAAAATGAAGAAATAGATTTCTATTAAAGTCAAGTAGCCTCTAAAGATAGATAACAGACATCTATGCATTGATCTGCAAGACTTTACTAGACTCGGCTTGTCCTAACAAAACCAATAAACTTGGGGTTCTGATACTAATTTATCTCAATAAAAAAGAGAGTACGTGATGGAATATGTCACACCCTTCTATAAAGGTAAGCCTATCCAAATCCAAATTCGATTATTAAGGTAATTAAAAGCGGAATAATACTAATAATAGAATAATTCAAAAATATATAAGATGAAGTAATAATACAAAATAATCCCAGGATTAATTGTCAATAGTACAAGCCTCTAACACAAAAGAATATCAATAATATAAAGTATCTTGAATGTCGGTAACACACAAGATAAATAAAGAGAGATTTAGGTACGCACTATGAAATATCAGCCACTACCTCAATCTCCACAACATCAATGCAAAAAAAAAATCTAAATTTGCTACCTAACAAATACATGCATTGTAATTCCCCAAAAATGGTCCCAAGATGTCATACGATGCTTAGGACCACAAGTGATCCCAAGCTAATCCTTCTACTGACATAACTTATAAGCAACTGAATAAAATACATAAATCTGATCAAAATGAGCGAATGACAACTCTTTTATGAATTTGATCAATATAGAACTAAATTAAAATATTTACAACTCTGCTTTTACAAAACAATACTGGAATTAAATAGATTAACTCTACTGAGTGTCTATGAAGCCTATACTAGTATTGACTATAGGTAGCTGGGACATGACCCCCAACTATCCCAAATCAATACGACTGAATAAAGAAAAATACAATACTACTCAAACTATATGACTGACTCGATCCCTTGAATCCAAAGGACTCATCACCTGCTGATTGGTAATTGCACACTGTCTGAATATAGTATGCATGCTCCAACTGAACTGATACCTATATTATGAGACAATGTATCACATAGACATATATGTGGATAAGTACTTTGAGGATGTACTGAGTATATAGGGGTGAATGCATAAGTAAAAACATCATCTCATCATCAAAATTTGTAAAACAATGCATGCTAAATGTAAATGACTCACATAAGCTGGAATATCCGAAATACTAAAAATAATAATCATGAGAAGCAAGTCATGATTTATAACTCTAGTGAGTCATAACATTTAGATTTATAAGCTATACTTGTATTCTGTCTGTAAATCTTACTGTCTAAGTGTAGAAAGTACTCTCTTAAATCTTGAATTTGAAAGCTGAAATCTGAAGCTAATATCTTTCTGTAAAGCATAATCTGATTAAAACTGTGAACCTTTACACTTAGTTTTCTAAAAAATTTTCTGTCATTCTTTTCTTTTAACTAGTCGGGAGAAATACTTTTAGAAACTATTCTGAAATCTTTACTATTAATGTAACACCCCGTACTTTCGAGGTAGAATCAAGACCATTGTCCTTACTCGTATAGACCCGAACTAGGTGATTCCTTGTTAATATATGTGTGGTGATCAATCCTATAGTGTAAGAATACCTTTGAATATGAATTGAGTTCACAAAAAACCCCTAACTCTAAGACGAGTTGAAAACATTTCTACCGAATAAGTTTTAGTGGATGTTTAAACTTGGGTAAAATTCTATCAACCATAACTCCTAGTATATATTGAATTAATGGGCCTATTATATATCAAATGAAAGGTCTTTGAATAATATTTCCAACGATATAAATTTGCCTAAATCCGATACCCGATAGAAAAGTTATGACCATTTCAGTGACTGAGGCAGTAGCACCATAAGATAAGCGTGCGACGCATGCTTTATCGCACGCTAACAATTTTCAGGTTTTGTTTCCGCATTTTAAGGGCAAAAGTGGTATTTTCCAACCCCTATCCAGCTATAACACGGGATTAAACTTCCAAAACACCAAAATATGATTCTATTCACCCAAATTACCCTAGAACACTCTCTAGTGTTTCAAAATAAAAACCCAAATAACTTAAGATTCAACCGTGGATTTTAGAAGATAATTAGAGATTTGGAATCCCCAATCCGTAAGCTTCAAGAATCCGTCATTATTTTCTGAAATAGAGGTACGTGGGGTTTATCCTAAAAACTACATGGGCTTAAAACCATTAGAGCATGATTTTATGATTTTTATGCATGAATTTGAAAGGGGTTTTGGAATCTATCTTCTAAATTACATTTATCGAATGTTTAATGTTACTATCTTTTTGACCTTGTGGTCCTATCCCCTAAATTGATTTACATGTTTATGTATATGTATGGAATTTGAGATTTAAGATTTGTTTGAGAGAATAAATTATGAACTCCCTCTCTTGTATTGAATTAAAGAGGGTGTTTCTTGATATAAATGTATTCTTGTGTTTGAAAGAAAGAATTGCATGTAAATTGAGAAATTTGACATGACCACCTTGTGCTATTTGAATGCTTGACAGAGATTAGTCCTTTGCATGTGTTTACATGAGGTTTGAGAAAGGGTCCTTTTGAATTGAATTATTGAAATGGTGGTCCCAAAAATTTGTGTTTTGAAAATAGTGATTTATGACAGACTAATAATGGCTCAAAGATGTGACTTGCAAGTCAATGGTATGACGATACCATATGCATTTATGCCATAACAGATTATGTTTTCAGAGTATGTTTTCAGAGACTGCATGTTTTTGATAGAGTTTTAAAAAGGGGCTTAAAGAGGGTTAGGTGGTTACCCGAAGAAGGCGCGAGTTCAAGAAACTCTTAGCCTAAAGCCGTATTTACTGATACGGGTAGATTGTTATTATACACTGGCAACGGCCGTGTGGCATAGTAGATTCAGAGACTCCAACCCTTACGAAACACTTGGGTTGGGGGCTTCGCTGCCGAGGTAATGGCAGTTTCCATATAGCCCATGGAATTTTTACAATTTTAGGGTATACCACCTAACACAAAAGTAATATAGATTTCTCAGAGTCATGATGATTTTCATAGAATCTTTTAAAATACCCATGTGATTTCTTACCATGTTATATGTTTATGAAATTTTTTTTATAATGCTCTCATATATATTGGATAAAATTGTTATTTTGGATTTGGTCTGCGTACCAGTACATATGTATTGACCCCCTCCTCTTTCCAGGTTCTGAGGCTCAGTCTAAGGGTCCAGAAAAGCAGTAGCATTTATCAGACAGAGTTGCAGTGTCCAGTTGGTGCTCCTTCTCTATTTTAGAAGGCTTATCTTTTCAGATTATGTCACTTATTACCGTTTTGGCCTACTAGGGCCTTGTCCCAGTTTCAAATAGTTGTCAGATTTTCTTTTAGTATAGATTTTACAGACTAAGTCAGATATTATTAGATGTAGTTAATTTTCAATTTTCATACTTATGTTGAATTCAAAATTGATCATGTTTCCGTAACAGATTATGTTTCCGCATTTTCTTTATTTATATGAACGTGTGCATGCTTACTAGATAGAGAGGGACATTCCGGGACCTCATGGTTCGAGATGTCCGTCACGACCAGGCCCTAGTTCATGTCGTGATAAACTTGGTATCAAAGCACGATTCATGGTCCCAGGGTGTCTGCAAAATCTCGTCGGGCAGAGTCTTATTTATGGATGTGTAGCGCGCCACACTTATAAGTAGGAGGCTACAAGGCATTTAGGAATGTCTCTCTTTCTTCATGTTCTAGTTCGTGCAATAGAGTCAGAATGTTCCTCCTTCATACTCCAATTCGTGCTATGATGTCGCCCATATGAAAGAAAAGTTATCCTAATTCTTTTGCTTACTATGGTATTTTCAGATAATGCTCTCAGATTTACTAGTAGAAATTTTAGAAGTCACATAAAGAGGTTGAGAGGAGCTCCCTGATGTGTCATAATTCCCTCAAGTTTAAAGTTGTGTCCTCATTTTTGTGAGACGTTCAGTTGAGGCACAATAAGATGCGTATTCTTGGTTCGTTGAATATTGTGTGTCATCTCTTGTAATCTTGATATCATTGTGTTGTTCAAAACAAAAAGTCTAGTGAGGCCTATTTCGATTCTCTAGCAACTTGCTGTTCATTTTGTTGTTTTTGTGTTTGTTGGAACTGTATTTCCAACCGAGTAGCACTACAAGTTAAAGTGTCGGTGTCATGACCTATTAGTAGTGAGATTAGACCAATAAGTTGGTGATATTATGTCACAAGGCTAGAGGTTAGACTGAGGGTGACTTTTATGTAACTAAACATTTATAGCCGAATAACCATTGATTGAGAGTGATTTACCATTTTGTGGTGGTAGACTAATGTGGTAGTACCATTTGTGGATTGTATGGTAGTCCATGGAGGAAATGTTTGACTCAGACTATTATTTGTTTTTATTTTCAAAATAGGGAAAGAGCCAGAATGGATATTTAATGTGGTTATAGAAACCCCTTATAAACTCTGAATGAAAATGGCTAGATTAGCCAGTAAGTTTTAAGTATAGACTCATTGTCGAATGAGGAATTTAAAGGTAGTCTAAATGACCGCTGGGGTAAGTAAGTGTGGTGTGAGAAATCCGTATAAGTAGATAAGATTATATGGGGTTATAATATAAAATTAAGGTTGATCATGTGTATTATGTGACTTTACCCCTTGACCTTCTTTTCATTGGTAGTTGTAAACTAGTACTACTTGTGACAAAAGTATGTAGTAGATTTTGTTTTAGGTATTTGGGTAGAATATCCTATTTTGATGCTAGACTAGAGGCTTGAACTGTAGATGTAAAATGTGGTGGTAAGAATATTATCTTATGATTAATGATGTATGTTTTGCGGGAATGAATTAGTAGGTTTGATGTGATTTGTGAAAGAGCCCAGGTTGATAATGGTTGAAAGGTTTAAGTGGTAATTGTGAGATATAAGAGTATATAAGGATATGTGTTAAAAGGATGAATTGTGGGTGAGTCATTAGGTGGATAAAGACATAAGTATATTAGAATAAGTTGCCCCTTGGTAGTATGGCGTTAGGTAAGATTTTTACGATATAAGTTATGCGATTAACGGTCTAATGTTAGAAGGTTAAGTAGTGTAGAGTGGATGTTTATGTGATAAGAAGGGAGGATATGTATGTATGCTCATGAGAATGCGAGTTTTAGGTTAATGACGATTGAGAATACCAAAATTTAAAAGTATGTTTTTAGAGTATGTCTTCAGAATATGTTTTCAGAGACTACATGTTTTTGATAGAGTTTTAAAAAGGGGCTTAAAGAGGGTTAGGTGGTTACCCGAAGAAGGCGCGAGTTTAAGAAACTCGTAGCCTAAAATAGTATTTATCGATACGGGTAGATTGTTATTGTACGCTGGCGACGGCCGTGTGGCGTAGTAGATTCATAGACTCTGACCCTTGCGGTACACTTAGGTTGGGGGCTTTGCTGCCGAGTTAATGGCAGTTTCCATACAACCCATGGAATTTTCAGAATTGTAGGGTATACCACCTAACGCAGAAGTAATACAGATTTCTCAGAGCCATGATGATTGTCACAGAGTTTTTTAAAATACCCATGTGATTTGTTACCATGTTATATGTTTGTGAAAACTGTTTTATAATCCTCTCATATATGTTGGATAAAATTGTTATTTTGGATTTTCTCTGCGTACCAGTACATATGTATTGACCCCCTCCTCCCTCCAGGTTCTTAGGCTAAGTCTAGGGGTCCAAAAAAGCAGTAGCATTTATCAGACAGAGTTGCAGTGTCCAGTTGGTGCGCCTTCTCTATTTCAGATGGCTTGTTTTTTCAGATTATGTCACTTATTACCGTTTTGGTCTACTGGGGCCTTATCCCAGTTTCAGACAGTTGTCAGATTTTCTTGTAGTAGAGATTTCAAAGACTGAGTCAGATGTTCTTAGATGTAGTTGATTTTCAATTTTCATACTTATGTTGAATTCAGAATTGACCATGTTTCCATAACAGATTATGTTTCCGCATCTTCTTTATTTATATGAACGTGTGCATGCTTAATAGATAGAGAGGGATATCTAACCTTAGCCAATGATTTTTAATATAATATCTAACCCATCACATTACTTTTCTATAAACCTTCTAAGTCTCAGTGCTTTGGATAGGACCCATGGGGGCTTTACAATCCATATTCTTTCACAATCTCAATGTCATATCTCAATCACCTTATCGAAAATGACCTTAGCCAATGATTTCTTGTCACAACCTAAATCAGAGCCTGACTGTGACGGGTATCTCAAATCCACCATGGATTGGAGACCAACCCCTTAACCTAACCTCAAAAGCATAATAATAATAATAATAATAATAACAACAACAACAACAACAACCATAATCGGAAGCCAATTTAATTGTAATAAGAAGATGAATGAATACTCAAAAGGGACTAAGATTCAACAATAGTAACCAACCACCCCATATTAGTCCACAATAGCCTCTAAAACTAGAATAATAATTAAGTCGGGATATGCCCCAACTATTAACAAAAAGAATAAAAAATTACCGAATCAATAGAAAAAGAATAATGAAATGATAAGGTCTTTCAAAGAATGGAGGCTCACTACTTCACAACAACTTAACAGACATGCTAATCCGCCTAACACTGTACATGAACAACAAAAATATCTTCGGACCTTACATCATGAAATGATGTAGCATTTTAGGATTGTCAGTGGGATAAACACTGATATGTAGCTAAGGAAAAGTGATAAAATAATGCCATGTTCAAAATCAATAAAAACCACATGCAGACATTCATATACACATATAAAAGATGATGGGGTAGGGAAAGGGTCATGAACATGAGAGATTTTAAAATTATTAACCTGGAGAACATAACTCGAACCATCCTAAAGGTACCTATGGGCTATATGGGTTCGTCTCCCCCTGCTGAAAGGGCTCTAGTGCGTGTTAGCCGCACGAACAGTGAAAAGCTAAAGCCACCTTGGGCAATAGCTGTCCTATATATATATATAGCTAGTGCATCTCAACCACACGGTAAATGTGACCTTCAATGCCGGCAAATGTGGTTTCCAGGTGTTCATCCCCCGAGGGCTTACACCTTCACAGTGAGCTACACAACCCCCTTTAATCCCAAATCGAAATCTTTTTGCACATAAATTCAACCATTAAGGTAGAAGTCACTCATTAAGGCATTTACCACTTGGTATCATCATACCAATATGATTGCAAGCTAAATTAAATTTTCCAAACCAATCCACCAAACCACATTGACTCCCAAGTTCTATTTTTAAACCAAGGCCATCCAAATCCATTTATACATCCATTTATCCATAAATGCAATGCATTGGGTTCAAAGCAATTTAAACCATGCAATTTTCCATAATTAAAATTAAATTCACATGGGTTGAGGTTCATGTAATTCCAAGTCAAAATTCATCCAATTTGGGGAAACTCATGTCCCTCATTCCAATCATTTAAATAATATACAAATTCAATACCCAAAGCATTAATTTAAAGCATGAATAATCAATGCAAAATATGGGACAGGTAATTCAATCAGTAACAACCAAAACCCCTCAACCCAATTTCAAAATCCACAATTTAAATCACATGAAATTACATTCAATTTATACCATAATGTAAAAGTAAAGTTTAGGGAAGAGAAATATGCCTGAAACACACAAGAAGTTGAAGTTAATTTGAAGTTTGGAGCCCGAATGATGAATTCTCTATGAAACCCTTAAGTTTTCTGGTTGGAGGATTAAAGATGAATAAAGTAGAGTTTGATCTTTGAAAACTGAAGGAGAAAAGGTCAATTTTATGTTGATAAATTGTGAAAAGGGTGAAAAGACCAAATCACCTCACCCCTAAGTGAAAAAACAAAACTGAACAAAATTTACACCTTGGCGTGTCACGCCGTTATAGCGAAGGTTATCCTCCGTGCCACACTGATATCGCGGAGGCTAACCTCCGTGGAACAATGATATTACAGAGGCACTTTACCTCTTAGTTCCAAAATGACCTTGAATCCCTTCCGAAAATTCCAACACTTCCCAAAATTACCCTTTTAACATCTCTAAATATAATTCAAGTCAATAATTGATATTACGCACGTGGTAAGGTAAAAATAATAATAAAAATTTTAAGGGTCTTACATTATCCCCTCCTTAGGATCATTCATCCCCGAATGATGAGTCAGGACACTTTTAGCATGAGAATAGAAAGAATACACAAGAATTAATTGACACACTCGAAAAGTAGCAAGAGGAAAATAAAACTTATGCCTTAAGGACTTTGATCCAACCTAGGGAAGAAGAATAGGTATTTAACCTTTATATTTTCCTCAGCTTCTTAGGTAGATTCTTCCACCTTTTGATTTATCCAAAGGACCTTCACCGAATCAACATCCTTTGTTCTCAATCTATAAACTTGACTACCTAATATTTTCAACCAGGACTTCCACATAAGGCAAGGACTCCGTAACACCAGAATCTTCAACTGGCACTATCAAAGAAGGATCACCCACACACTTTTTTAGAATAAACACATGAAACACAGGATGAATAAAACCCAAAGTTGTAGGCAAATCTAACTCATACGCCACATTCCTGATTCTCCTTAAAATCTGATATGGACCAACGTAACAAAGACTCAGCTTCCCCTTCTATCCAAATCTCGTGACTCCCTTTATAAAAGACACCTTCAAGAATACCAAATCACTTACTTCAAACTCCAATATTCTTCTCCTCACATCCGCATAAGACTTTTAATCACTTTGAGCAGTCATAAGTTTTTCTCTAATCACCTTCACCTTCTCCATGGCTTGGTGAACCAATTCAGGACCAAACAACCTAGTTTTACCAACTTCAAACCACCTAATAGGAGACCTAAACCTCCTACCATAAAGACCTCAAAAAGATCCATTTGAATGCTCGAGTGATAGCTATTATTGAATGAAAACTAAAAAAGAGGCAAATGATCAACCCATACCTTTAAACTCAATCATGTAGGCCCTTGGCATATCCTTCAAAGTCTGAATTGTCTGTTTCACTTGTCCACCTATTTAAGGGTGGAAAGCGGTGCTAAGGTTCAGTTGTGTACCCAAACCTTTCTGAAATAAATGGCAAGAATAAGAGGTAAACAACATACCTCGGTTTGAAATGATGGACTCAGTCACTCCATGCACCTTAACAATCTCCTAACAAATTGGCATAGTTCTTTCCAGAGTAGTTAGTCCTCATAAGCTTAAAATGAGTAGACTTAGTCATCCTATCCATAACGACCCAAATAGAATCATATTGATTCCGATACCGCGGAAGTCCCATAGTAAAATCCATATTAATCATCTTCCACTTCTACATGGGTAACTTTATATTCTGAGACATGACACCAGGCCTCAAGTGTTCTACCTTAACTTGCTGACAGACCATACACTTATCCACAATATTCACCATATTTTTTATATATTGTTCTACTAATAGATCTCCTCCAAGTCATAATATATCTTCGTTGAACTCAGATGGACCGTATATCTGGACTCATAAGCCTCAGTTAGAATCCTTTCCCACAGCCCATCAATATCAAGAACACACAACCTACCTTGGTACCTCATAATACCATCTATCCTAATCTTGGAAGTCATAATCTTTTACTGACCCACATCATGCTTAATCTGCATGAGTGTGGGGCTCGAAGAGATGATTTAACCACTTCTTGAACAATGACTCCTTCATCCTCAGAATCCAAAAAACAAACTTCCAAGTTGGCCAAATTGTAAAGTACTTCACTAATCCTCTTTTCTCCTCATCAACATAGGATAAGCTCCTTATAGACATCTTGCTAAGAGCATCAACAATAACACTAGCTTTACCTGGATAGTAGTGAAGGCTTATATCATAATACTTAAGAAATTTAAGCCACCTTCTCTGCCTGAGATACCTCTGAGTAAACACATATTGCAGGCTCTTATAATCTGAATAGATATCCGTATGCACACCATACAGACAATGGCGCCAAATCTTCAAAGGAAAACCTACAATCGCCAGCTCTAAGTCATAAATCAGACAGTTTCTTTCATGAACCTTAAGCTGCCAAGAAACATAGGCCACAATTATACCATGCTGCATCAAAACACAACCCAATCCCATATGGGTTGCATCACAAAACACAACAAAATCATCAGTACCCTCAGGCAGGGTCAAAACTGGCTTAGAAGTCAGTTTATCCTTTAACTCCTTAAAGCTACTCGCACAAGTATCGGACCGCAAGAACTTAACATTGTTTTTAAGTCAACCTCATCAACGGAGGAGTAATAGAAAAAAAACTCTCCTCAAACTTCCTATAACCTCAGCCAAACCCAAGAAGCTCCTAATATTGATTGGAGTCATGGGTCTAGACCACCTTTTAACTACTTTAACTTTCTATGGAAACACTTTGATCCCCTCACTAGAAACTACGGGCCACAACAAGGTCCCAAAAATCAACCAAAATTGACACATTGAAAATTTAGCATACAACTTTTGATCCTTAAGGGTCTAAAACACAATTTGGAGGTGATTGACATGATCCTCCTCACTTTTAGAATACACAAAAATGTCATCAATAAAGATTATAACAAACAGATCCAAAAACTTCCTAAAAACATAATTCATACGATCCATGAATACAACCAGATCATTAGTCGACCCAAATGACATAACCAAGAACTTAGAATGACTATATTAAGTTCAAAATCAATCTTGGGAATATCAATCTCCCTAATCTTTAACTTATGATAACTCAAATGAATATTAATCTTAGAAAAACATCTAATACCCTGAAGTTGATCAAAGAGGTTATCAATCCTAGGAAGAGGGTACATATTCTTCACTGTCACCTTATCTAGCTGACAATAGTCAATACACATCTAAAGGGACCTACCTTTCTTTCACATGAAAAATACTGGATAACCTTATTGAGAAACACTAGGACAAATGAACCTTTATCAAAAAGATTTTTCAATTGCTCATTTAGATCGTTTAATTCATTTAGAGCCATTCTATAAGTATGAGTGGAAATAGGATGAGTATCCAGTAGAGGATTAATCCCAAAATCTATTTCCCTGTAAGGAGGAATTCCATAAAGATCATCAAGAAACAATTCAGGAAACTCATTAACTACGGGGATAGATTTCAAAGGACTTTTAGAGTCAAAATCCTTAACCCAAACTAGATGATATAAACACCCTTTTGAGATCAATTTATGAGCTCTAAGATAGGAAATAAGCCACCCTTTGGGTACTAAGGAACTCTTCTCCTACTATAATAATGGTTCATTAGGAAAGTGAAAACTAACCTTTTAGGTCCTACAATCTAGAGAAGCATAGCTTGAATGAAGTAAATCCATCCCCAAGATAACATTGAGATCCACCTTTTCCAACTCCATCAAATCCACCAATGTCTCCCTATGAATGATTGACACCACACAACCCCTATAAATTTTTCTAGCTATTATAGAATCACCCATTAGAGCAGACAAAGAAAAAGGATCAGAAATATATTTAGGACCAAAGCCAAAATGCACAACTAGATAAGGGGTAACATAAAAAAGGGTAGAACTAGTATCAAGAAAATAATAAACATCATGGGAAAAAAATTGCAGCATACCATTTGTAGATGCTTTAGACTCCTAGCAAGTAGTAAGTGCATAAAGATGATTTCGACCAATGTCGATACCAGAAGTAGCGTTCTGTGGCGCAAGAGCTGAAGATGTGGCAACCAAAACTTCATTAGCCAAAATGGCAATCGTGGCTAAAGGACAATCTCACAGCATGTGACCTAGCTGGCCATAATTATAAAGTCGAGTTCTCCCCTCCTCACTATAACCACAGTGAAACTGTCCACAAAAAAGGCAAGGAGGATAAGGTGGGGCCGACTGAGCTCCACTAGCCTGAGACTGGATACCCTATTCCTTAGGACCACGCTAGCCTGAAAATGACAATCGCCCAAAGTCTTAGGATAGGAAGCACTAGCATAGGGGTATGCATTGCCCCAGTTCTTCTTCTTGGTACACTTTCTACTATTATTCCCACTATTCTACTAACCCCCACCCTATCTAAACTTTTTATTTTGCCTCTCTAATTTTTTCCTATTTCCTCTTCTCTTCCTCTACCCGCTACATGTAAACTACAAGTCTGGAGATGTCCATATTATTGTTCAATATTGCAGCCTTACTCTCCATACTAAGTAGCAGGACAACGCAAAAACAAACATTCTCATCTTAGATCTCTGGCTAGACACTAACTCTAGAGCATACTCCTTCACACTCATCTTACCCTATTTCAGATTCACAAACTCCCCAGCCTTAGCTCTCCTAAGCTCCCGAGGAAAGAAATGATCAAGAAAGGCACCCAAAAACTCATCCCATATTATTGGCTCCGCGTCATCACCCTTCAACTATTCCCACTCCTCATACCACTGATAAATTATATTTTTACCTAATATGTGCAACCTTATTTTGTCAAAAAGATAGTTCTTTCAAATCATTTCTTTACGAAAGCTTTTAATTAACAATTAATAAAGTTAATTATTTTAAGGACTTCACATTTTTTATCCTACAAAAAGACCGCTCTTTTTCTTGATCAACTTTTACAAAAATAGAGGTAAATAAGATGATTAATTATCCTATACTAAATGAATCATTGAAGATAGCTATAAAAAAATAAATGCTGAGATCATATAGACTTGAGAATTTATATCTTTATTCTTTATTAAGGAAAGGCTTATGTTTTAAACAAACACCTTTGTCATTTGAAATCTTAAGAAAAGACCTCATGTAATCAAATCGGAAAAATTATAATTTTTTCATTTAAAATGGATGAAAGTTAAAGACGATTTTTGAGTCTATCTACAATAATTAGCTGATAACACTCCATCTACAGCTCTTGTGATTGTAAAGCAGTTGTTAGCAAATATAGAACCCAACCTGGGTTGGGTGTCGATCCCATAGGGAATAGCTTGGCCAACAAGTAAGTAGAATTACTAAACTTTTGGTGCAAGTCTCGTAAGAAGTGGGGAGTCTTGTCGTGCAAGTAATGTAAACAAAAGCTGAAAATAATAAAGTAAAGAGAGAGAGATTGTTACGTGAGTTGTAAACAATGAGAATTGAAGCGTTGGGGTTATGTCCACCTTCTGAGGTATATGTCTCTATTGCCTATGAGTGTGTAGAGTTTTGACATGCAACTGCTTATAGAGAATTGTATTCGATGGTAAATCCAAGCGTCTTTCGACCTCAACAAGGACTATTTCACTTTAACTCTTTCGAGCTTAAAGCGTGTCTAACGGTATGAATTCTCCAAGAGGTTAGTTCAGTTACGGCACTAGCTTTTTAATAGGAAAGGGTGTCCTACTACCTTGACACTATCTCTTTTCCAGACAAATAACCTTTCTTTCGAACAAGTTAAATGTTAGACTGGCGTATTCTTGTGTTTGCAACCGCAAAGAATGTAGATTAAGACGAAGAGAATAATGATATAAGAAATATACGTGTCACGAACTCATAAACTCACAACAATAGATAGTAACTCATTCGGCTTCCATAACCCTAACAAAGAGGTTTAGTTACGCATGAGTGCGAAGGAGGTCACGATTGACATTGTTGTTATACCACAAGATTGAGTAATTTCGTGTAGCTTAGGTATGGTAGGCGTGTGGCGTGAGTTCCTTAGCAAGGTAACTATTCTCTTGTTGTGGAATTGGAGAATGGATGAATAGAAGAAGAAATAGAATTAATGGAAAGATTAGAAGAGTTGATTAGAAGATGAATTGTTAAGAGAGGAATTTATTAAAAATCTCTAGCATGATAGGGTATTTATAATACCCCTATCCTAATTCTACTAAACTAATGAAATAAATAACCAAATCCTACTAGGCTAATGGAATACTTAACCCACATGTACTAGGTTAATGTAACATTATCATAATCCAAATAAAATAATGAAATACATAACCCAATTGTACTAGGTTAATGTATCATTGTCCAAATCCAGCTATGTGTCTGTAAGTCCCCAAAGTCTTCAGAAATGCTGTTTTAGCCCAGGACAGATTTTCCATGCAGCAGTTTTGGTCCTTAGGCGTGTAAATTCCCTTTCCTTCCTCCGTGAACTTTCTTTTGCGTCAAGTAAGCCATAAAATGCTGAATTTTGCATCATTTATACCTGAAACTTTACTAATCATGTTCGTTAGCTCATTTACAGGAAAAAGGACTAAAAGTGCATGAAATATATAATTTGTTCTCAAAACTAGGCTAAAATATGGGCAAAATATATTGATATAGGCGTGTAAATCCGCCTATCATCAACACCCCACACTTAGAGCTTTGTTCGTCCTCGAACAACATATCATGTCCTTCTAAACATCAACTTAGGGTTTTTACAGCAACAACACAAAACATTTATCAAGACAAGCACAACAATTATCAACAAAGAGTAGCTTTTCGATTATAAGTAGAAATAATTTAACCTCTAGCATAGACTCGTGATGGTGATCAACTCGCATGCAAACGTTAAGGTGCGTAGAATCATATACAACTATCCAAAACTCATCAACCATGTGTGTCTCACAATATAGTACCCATAATCACTCACAAATATAGCATATTTTTCAAACATGGGTATAAAAATATCCTTGCTCTCACTCTCACAAAGAATTCGTATGTAGCAACTGATGACCATAGGCTCGCCCTTAATGTAGTACTCTACTAAATGTCGGAATGTTAAGAGTAGGATAAAGTAGGTCTTTTGATGGTTGTAATGTAGGCTAAAGGACGGGTAGGACTATTTTTGCCAAGAATAGTGACTAGGTTCCTAAGAGCTTTAATACATCACTTTGTATCATTGACACTCTTTTTTTTTCTTTCAACCCTTTTTTTTTCTTTCTTTTATTCTACCACCCTTGTTCTCCTTTTTTGTTTTTCAATTTTAAGCACAACTCACTTTTCAGCTTTCTTTTCCTTTTTCTTTTCACAACATACCTCTTATGATAGCACTTTTCTTTTTCATAACAAATTCAAGCACCATTACAATTTATAGCATTATACTCACCCAATTTCTTCCTATGTTCTGACATGACTTTTTCACTTTAAAGCACTTAGGAATTTGGATCAAATTACGGTCTTGAAAGAAAATGGATTAAGCTTGCATACAAGGTTGTCAAAGAAATAGGCTAAAGGCTCAAAAGGGTTAACTAGGATGATGTCCATGGGTAGGTAAAACTGAAGGTAAACAAATATAGGTTGCCAAAGAAATGCCTAAATCATATCCTAAACTTACACTCCTTATTTTCGCTTTGCATACATAGTAGACAAGTTCTAGCATCAGCCACATACATAGAAGATACTATTAATCTCACACACACAAGGCACATGGTCGACTTGATTGGAAGTAATATAGACTCTCGACCCAACAAGTGAAGGAATTGAATCACACAATATCACATAATGAGTCACAACTAGAGTCTAAACGTCTCAATAGTCACAATTGTAACACATACTCTTGTTATAATCTCATGCTGCCTATCAAAATAATTTCATGCAAAGCTAGAAAAAATTTACTCCTAAAAAACTTAAAAAAAACCAAACAACAAAACAGGAAAAAGACAACAAAGTAAACAAACATAGATGTGATAGAGAAGTATAGCATGCGATACCGCCACCCCACACTTAAACGGGACACTGCCCTTAGTGGAAAATAAATACGAAGAACCTGGTTAGTCAGACTCTTCCTCAATGTCGGGGGTCATACCCCCTTTGTCGGAATCATCATAAGAGTCGTCGTCAGAGTTCTCCTCCTCATTGGAGTCTGGCAAGCATCGATCGTCATCGGTCGGCACATCATTATCTAGAGGTTCCTCAAAGTATACGCCCACTCCACACATCTCCCGGGCATGCATGTTCATTGGATAATCATGGTCCAGCTGTTGGAGCTCTTCAGCAGTTGGAACACGACCTCCACTCATCATTGTGAAGCGTGTCATGCCATAAAGATGACGGAAGAAACTCTCATCACGAGCATGTCTCTCCGCAGTAGTAAGGTTGACACCATGAGTTGTTTCAACATCTTTGACCTTGGTGAGGTCAACCTTCTTTGGGTTATGTGGGAGTTTGTGGTCAGCTGGTTCCTCTTCGATATCCTCCTTCCGCAAGATTGTTGTCAACAGATTACCAAATATGAAATGGGACCTTTTGTGGAGTCTGGCCTTCCTCATGGTAGAACGAATGATTGCCCCAAAGTTGATAGGGACATTCGTCATCAAAGCATAGACCAAACACACTCTATCTCTTGATATCTTAGTATATTGAGTCCCAGGAATAATGCATGAGTTGACAATACGCATCCAGATTCTTGCTTCCCTATTCAGTGGAGCATAGGGGAAGGTGTTGTGTCGGCCGGTTTCTTTATGTCTGCCCCACCTTGCCATCAATCTGCTTCCACAAAGTGTGTGTCGTATTTCTCTATAAGGAGGCCTGCTGTACAGCTCTTTGAATGGTGCTGTGTCGACCGAAGGTAAGACAAGAAAAGAGTTGATCCAATCTGCGGTGAGCTGTAACACTTGGTCCCGAATTTTGACTTCATTGCCTGTTGTGTTCGGCGACCAGTTGGCATAAAACTCTCTTGTTAAATCAAGGTTGCATTCTCCCATGTCGCGGAAGATGAAATCCAGCTTCAATTCCATTATTTTTGCCAACATACGCGGCTCCTTCTTTGCTAAGGTGTCCTTGTTGATCAAGTCGACGTGAACATATTTTTGTTCTTTGTTGTTCCTGTACCATTATTTGGCTTCCTCCTCAAGAACCCATTTTATTCAAAACATTCTGCAGGGTAGTTGTGTTGAGGATGATTCTCCTTGGTCCTTTCAACCTCTTTTCTTGCCCTTTTGTGAAGTGATAGCCTTCTCCTTGCCTTGTCTCACTTTAGATGCCATTGTACCTGAGACTAGAAATAGTGTTAATGGCAGCACAATCTCAATCGATACAATCTATAAGCAAGCAGTAGGGGTACCACCCCACACTTAGTTTTGTTAACACAAATCAGTGAGGTGAAAGTGGTCGAGTACTCAGATTTCGTCGACATACATTTTAGGATTGTATTTCGACAAGAAAATCAGCAATGCATCACTTACTTGCAGCCATTGGACTACTTTAATGGTAGATATAACAACACTACTACATAGGGGTTACCACATGGAATAGTCATTCTTACAACAATCACAACCTCCTATGCCGGCAGGCACTATAAGTCTTATCCCGATAGCCGGGATAGTCTAACATGTAAGTATCCAAGCAACAATCTTAAGCAATGTTCATAGCCATAGTAATTCCGTAAATACCATAACAATGCTATTGAAACCAAATTCAAGTCGGAAACAAGTTAAGATTTTCCTACGTATATGTTCACTCACATGATTTTGTATCAACAATCCAAACACATGAACATCACCAACAATCTTATACGATTTAGCAATTCCTAATAGACATAGCAACGTAGTACTTACGAGAAATAAATGAAGAATAAGAGAGTACATACTTGCTTCAAGCTTGTGGAGATGGTTTAGTGAATTGGAAGAGCAAAAGAAGAAAATTTTGAGTGGATTTGGATGTATATGCGGCGCCCTTAGGTCAATTTTTAGTGTGGTTGTGTTGTAAAACTAAGTCCCCTTTATATAGGAAGAGAATGGGTCGGGTTATGACCCATTTACAATCGTTTTTGGAGACAAAAATCCCACATATGCGGCGCAAAATGCTTGGCATAGACAGGACATATGCGGCGCATTGTCTATAGCATAATGGGACATATGCGCCGCATAGTCTATGGAATTTGTAGACATATGCGCCGCATAGTCTATGGCATATGAGATACTGAGACCAAATGCCATAGCTTAGGCGGCGCATAGTTAAAAGTACACTTAGGAATAGGCGGCGCATAGTGTATAGCACACTAGATTCCGAGACCTTAGGCTATAGGATAGGTTGTGCATCGTTCGTGGCCTAGTTTCACCAAGTCCTAGCCTTCCTCGATGCCTATTTTGGCGTGAGAAATGCTCAATCCATAGCCTTATGCATCACCATTCCTAACTTACCAACTTTACCATACAATGCGTCCAACTCATCAATTGAAATCAATCTCCTCGTTGAATACCTCTTGCAACTATCTTTGCTCAAACAACTGAAAACGATTAGTACAATGGGTTGCCTCCCACCAAGCGTCTTAGTTTTGGTCGTGGCACGACTCTTATTTTTGGATTTTCATTTATAAAAATCAAAACAAGTACTAGAACGAAAGAAAAAATGATAAACGATAAAACTATTAAACGATGGGTTGCCTCCCATCTAGCGCCTTATTTATTGTCGTGGCTCGACATAGTAATCTCGAGTACTTAGACTTCGTCGAGATAAGTGATGGCCATGTCATTCATCGAGTCAAGAGGACCGATATAACGCTTAACATATTGTCCATTCACTTTGAAGACAACACCATTATTGTCTTCCAATTCGACTACTCCAGACGAGTAGACTTGGATAACTTTAAATGGACCAGACCACTTAGATTTTAACTTACCTGGGAAGAGCTTTAATCTGGAGTTGAAGAGTAGTACCATATCACCCTTTTGAAAGTTTCGTCGAACAATCCGCTGATCATGATACTTCTTCATCCGCTCCTTGTATAGGTCTGACCTTTCATATGCATGGTGACGGAATTCATCTAGTTCGTTCAGCTGTTCCAACCTCAGATTCTTCACATCATCCCAATTCAAATTCAATTGCTTCAATGCCCACAATGCCTTGTGTTCAAGATCGATGGTTAGATGACAAGACTTTCCATAAACTAGTTGATAAGGTGACATACCAATGGGTGTTTTGAATGCCGTCCTATACGCCCATAGTGCATCATCTAGCTTTCGAGACCAATCCTTCCTATTTGTATTAACTATCTTGGCAAGGATTTGCTTGATCTCTCGATTGGAAACCTCTACTTGTCCACTAGTTTGGGGATGATAAGGCGTAGCTACCTTGTGTTGCTTGACACCATACTTGGCCAATACAGATTTGAATAGCTTGTTGCAAAAATGAGATCCTCCATCACTTATGATAGTACGTGGTACTCCAAAGCGAGAGAAGATATTCCTCTTTAAGAACGCTACAACACGCTTTCCTTCGTTGTCGGCCAATGCTACAGCTTCAACCCATTTCGAAACATAATCCACAGCAACCAAGATGTACTTCATTCCAAATGAATTCACGAATGGACCCATGAAATCTATACCCCACACATCAAAGAGTTCTACCTCAAGAATTTTGGACATGGGCATTTCATGGTGTTTTGAGATGGCACCTTGACGCTGGCATTGGTCACACCTTCTAACATAGTCGTATGCATCTCTGAATATTGAAGGCCAATAATAACCACTTTGCAATACCTTTATTGCCATTCGATTGCCTGCATGATATCCTCCAACTTAGGATGTATGGCATGCTTCCAATATGGTGGGCACTTCTTCGTGGGATATACACCGTCGAATGATACCATCGACGCATCTTCAAAACAAATAAGGCTCATCCCAATAGTAGTGCTGAACGTCATGCATGAACTTCCTCCTTTGATGGTAAGATAAATTGGCAGGTAGCACATTACTCACCACGAAATTTGCAAAGTCGGCATACCATGGTAATTTCTCCATTATTTTTGCTAATATCTCCTCGTCCGGGAATGCATCATCAATCTGAATTTCAGGTTGCGCCACATGCTCATTCTCGAGTCTAGATAGGTGATCAGCCACTTGGTTCTTGCAACCTCTTCTATCTTTGACTTCGAAATCAAACTCTTGCAGCAGCAATACCCATCTAATCAACCTTGGTTTTGCATCCTTCTTCGTCATTAGATACCTAAGAGTTGCATGGTCTGTGTGAACGATCACCTTAGTGCCAATAGATAGGCACGAAACTTCTCAAACGCAAACACAACCGCTAGGAGCTCTTGTTCAGTAACAGTGTAGTTCCTTTGGGCTTCATTCAGGACCTTACTCGCATAGTAGATAGGATGAAATAATTTCTCCTTTATCTGACCAAGAACAGCACCAACGGCTACACCCCTAGCATCACACATGACTTTGAACGAGAGAGACCAATCTGGTGCTACCATGATAGGGGCTTCAATGAGTTTTCCTTTAAGGCATTCGAATACCTTCAAGCAATCGTCATTGAAGTCAAACGTCGCATCTTTCTCTAATAGTTTGCACAATGGACTAGTAATTTTGGAGAAGTCTTTGATGAATCTACGATAGAATCCAGCATGGCCAAGAAAACTACGAACTCCCTTCACCGAAATTGGAGGTGGTAGCTTCTCAATTACCTCTAATTTTGCTCGATCAACCTCTATTCCTCTTTCGGAGATCTTGTGCCCAAGAACGATTCCTTCTTTTACCATGAAGTGACACTTCTCCCAATTCAGCACAAGGTTGAACTCTACACACCTTTGCAACGCCATGCTCAAGTTTGCCAAACACGCTTCAAAAGACTCACCAACAATTGAAAAGTCGTCCATAAATACCTCCAAAGTGTCTTCAACCATATCAGAGAAAACAGACATCATACAACGTTGAAAGGTGGCTGGTGCGTTACATAACCCGAATGGCATACGTTTGAAGGCAAACGTACCATATGGGCATGTAAACGTTGTCTTCTCTTGGTCTTCGGGTGCAATACAAATCTGATTATAGCCTGAATAACCATCCAAGAAGCAAAACCATCCTTTCCCCACTAATCTATCTAGCATTTGGTCCATAAATGGCATTGGGAAGTGATCTTTGAGCGTCCAAGAATTCAGCTTGCGGTAGTCCATGCATACTCTCCATCCAGTAACGGGCCTGAGTGGAATAAGCTCATTCTTTGCATTCATGACAACCGTCATACCTCCTTTCTTGGGAACACATTGTACTGGACTTACCCATGTACTATCAGAGATAGGATATACAACTCCTGCGTCTAACCACTTGATAATCTCATTCTTCACCACTTCTTGCATAGGTGGGTTTAAACGCCTTTGATGTTCAATGGTGGGTGTACACTTTTCTTGAAGCTGAATTTTATGTGTGCAAATCTCAGGTGGAATACCTATAATATCTGCAATGGTCCATCCAATGGCTCTAATGTACTTGCGCAGAATAGCAATAAGAGCTGCAACTTGTTGCTCACCCAAATCGGCTGCCACTATGACTGGAAGAGTGTTTCCGCTTCCTAAGAATGCGTACTTCAAATGGCTTGGCAGCTCCTTCAATTCTAATGTGGGTGGTTCTTCAATAGATGGCTTAGCTGGTGGTGTGGGTCCATTCTTGAGATCAAGATCCAGCTTCTTGGGAGTATAGCAATATGTTCGTAATCCTGATAGAGCACAAATAGCTTCTTCAGAAATTTCAGCATCCTCATTCTCTCCTTTCATGAGCAAAACCTCCAAAGGATCATCAAGAATTTTGCTCTTCTTCAAGTAGTTATTTCTCATCATCAAAGACAACATCAGCCACCGAGAATACACTAAGATCTTTGGTTTGCTTCATTGATTTGCAAACATCAAAACAAACCACTTCGTTATTTATTCGGAATGAAAGCTCATTGGCTCTCAAATCTATGAGCACACTTCCCGTAGCAAGGAAAGGGCGTCCCAAGATTATGGGAACCTCAGAATCTGCTTCACAATCCAAGATGACAAAGTCTGCTGGAAAGATAAATGAAGAAACCTTTACCAAGACATCGTACAGAATACCAACAGGTTGTTTTACCGACCGATCCGCCATGACAAGCCTCATATTAGTTGGTGTAGGATCTCCTAACCCCAACTTCTTGTTGATTGAAAATGACATCAAGTTGATGCTGGCTCCTAAGTCACATAATGCTTTGGCAAAGTTCAAAGATCCGACGGTGCAAGGAATAGTGAAAGCTCTGGGGTCGGCCTTCTTCTGAACTATCGATCGGGTAGCAATTGCACTACAATGATGTACATCATCCTTCAGTTCATAACTTGCTGCCCTCTTCTTTGTCAAAAGATCTTTCATAAACTTCGCATACCCAGGCATTTGTTCAAGTGCCTCCACCAATGGAACATTAATGGTCAGCTGCTTCAACATAGTCATAAATTTGCTGAACTTAGTGTCATCCGCTACCTTCTTCAATCTTTGGGGAAAAGGTGGTGGTGGGTATGGAAGTGTTCTATCCATGGATTTCTTCTCCTCTTGCTTCCGTTTTACCATTTTTTCAGGTTGCACGTCGTTGGGAGTGACGTTCTTGACGTCTGGAGTAGTTGTTGCGGCATCTTCTCCTTCTGCGTTGTCATCCTTGTCCGCAACTTCGTGAACCACTTGCTTGTCTTTTGCTGAAGTTTCCAGCACCTTACCACTTCTGGTAGTGATGGCCATGCATGACCCATCATTCCTTGGGTTTTGCACAGTATCGCTTGGTAAGGTACCAGCCTTTCTTTGATTGAATGCTGCTGAAAGTTGGCTCAATTGCTGCTCTATTTGCTTGATAAAAGTGGAATGAGAATCAACTAATTGCTTCATGGAGGACAAATCATTAATTACCTCCGTAACTCCCGCGCTCGTTGCTTCCACTCCTTTCAATAACTTAGCCATCATGTCTTCCATACTTCCAGAATTAGATGTGGTGGTATCATGTCTACCAGGGGGAACGTACAAACCACTCTTTTCATTGTTTTTCTTCCAACTACCTTGGTCTTTCCTTCCAGATTTATCATAATAGTTCCGACCTTGATTTCCTTGGGCATTGCCTCGGAAACTCCCCTGATTATTCAAGTAGTTGGCCTCCTCTTCAGAATCAGATTCGTCTCTTCCTTTTAGCGCCACAACTTTCACTTTTTCGGTCTTCCCTGATAATAAATGCTTTGTAAGAAATTTGAGTTTTCAAGTGCGCCATATACTGATCACGTTCTTCTTCTCTTCTTCTTTGGTCTGCAGTCATGCCAATAGATAAAGTGGGACTTGCTACCTTAGAATCCCTGGTATGCCAAGCTCTACTTTGTTTCGTCATACGATCTAGCATATTGCTTGCTTGACCAAATGTGAGGTCTACGAAAGAACCTCCAGCTGCGTTGTCCACCACTGGTTTAGTTACTAAGGCTCTATACAATATCTCCATGAGGTGAACATTAGTCATGTGATGGTTTGGGCATCTTGCTATCTTTGTCTTGAACCTCTCCCATGTTTCATGAAGAGCTTCGGAGGGAAGCTGACGAAAGTTGCTGATTTCATCTCTCAATTGAGCCCTTTTGGATGGCGGAAAGAATCTTTCTAGGAAAGCGTCTCTTAATTTCCTCCAATTTGTAATTGAATCAGGAGTCAGCCCATTCAAACATAGTGTTGCCTCCCCAGAAAGAGACAATGGAAATAGACGTAATCGAATAGCATTCGGACCAACACCAGGATTGTCAAAAGACTTGCATGTAGAAATAAAGTTGATGAGATGCATATTCGGATCATCGCCTGCTAGTCCACCAAATAATCCCTTGAGTTGCAATAACTGAGTCATGGTGCTTGTGATGTTGAACTTGGCTCCGGGCACTAATGGTGGTGGAATTATAGCTCCAGTGGCTTCGGCACTATCAAGATCATCATCATCATCGTCGAAAGCTGGCTGCAAAGGTTGGCGATCATACCTATACCGAGCTTGTCGACCTCTTCTGTTGGCAGGTGTTGTAGTTTCAGCAACATGCCTTGGGTTTATCAACTCGTCGTCACCTAAATCCTCATCGTCAGGATTTGAGGCTCGCCCAGGATTATCAATGTTTTGTTGTTGGACTTGAGCAACGGCAAGAGAACCTAATCTTGCTTGCTCGTGTTGAGCAGCCATCCTGTCGATTTCAGCTTGTGCTTCCATTCTTCTAATTTGTTGTGGTTCAGGATTGATTGGTAATAACGGTTGACCAGAACTTCTAGTATGGGGCATGCACTAAAAGAAAAACCTACAATAAACAAAAACAAAAACTAAACGTAAAAGTACGAGAATCTTTGACCAAAGGGTCTAGTAATTATCACGAACTTGATTGACACTCGTATTCCCCGGCAACGGCGCCAATTTTTGATAACGCTCAATCTACAGCTCTTGTGAGTGTAAAGCGGTCGTTAGCAAATATAGAACCCAACCTGGGTTAGGTGTCAATCCCACAGGGAATAGCTTGGCCAACAAGTAAGTAGAATTACTAAACTTTTGGTGCAAGTCTCGTAAGAAGGGGGGAGTCTTGTCATGCAAGTAATGTAAACAAAAGCTGAAAATAATAAAGTAAAGAGAGAGAGATTGTTACGTGAGTTGTAAACAATGAGAATTGAAGTGTTGGGGTTATGTCCACCTTCTGAGGTATACGTCTCTATTGGCTATGAGTGTGTAGAGTTTTGACATGCAACTGCTTATAGAGAATTGTATTCGATGGTAAATCCAAGCGTCTTTCGACCTCAACAAGGACTATTTTACTTTAACTCTTTCGAGCTTAAAGCGTGTCTAACGGTACGAATTCTCCAAGAGGTTAGTTCAGTTACGGCACTAGCTTTTTAATAGCAAAGGGTGTCCTACTACCTTGACACTATCTCTTTTCCAGACAAATAACCTTTCTTTCGAACAAGTTAAATATTAGACTAGCGTATTCTTGCGTTTGCAACCGCAAAGAATGTAGATTAAGATGAAGAGAATAATGATAAAAGCAATATATGTGTCACGAACTCACAAAATCACAGCAATAGATAGTAACTCATTCGGCTTCCATAACCCCAACAAAGAGGTTTAGTTACCCATGAGTGCGAATGAGATCACGATTGACATTGTTGTTATACCACAAGATTGAGTAATTTCGTGTAGCTTAGGTATGGTAGGCGTGTGGCGTGAGTTCCTTAGCAAGGTAACGATTCTCTTGTTGTGGAATTTAAGAATGGATGAATAGAAGAAGAAATATAATTAATGGAAAGATTAGAAGAGTTGATTAGAAGATGAATTGTTAAGAGAGGAATTTATTAAAAATCTCTAGCATGATAGGGTATTTATAATACCCCTATCCTAATTCTACTGAGCTAATGAAATAAATAATCAAATCCTACTAGGCTAATGGAATACTTAACCCACATGTACTAGGTTAATGTAACATTATCATAATCAAATAAACTAATGAAATACATAACCCAATTGTACTAGGTTAATGTATCATTGTCCAAATCCAGCTATGTGTCTGTAAGTCCCCAAAGTCTTCAGAAATGTTGTTTTAGCCCGGGATAGATTTTCCATGCAGCAGTTTTGGTCCTTAGGCGTGTAAATTCCCTTTCCTTTCTTCGTGAGCTTTCTTTTGCGTCATGTAAGCCATAAAATGCTGAATTTTGCATCATTTATACCTGAAACTTTACTAATCATGTTCGTTAGCTCATTTACAGGAAAAAGGACTAAAAGTGCATGAAATATATAATTTATTCTCAAAACTAGGCTAAAATATGAGCAAAATATATTGATATAGGCGTGTAAATCCGCCTATCATCATTAGCCTACCGTAAAAATCTATTATTTTAGTAATTCGACATTAGTAACTAATGAGAAACTAATTTTAATTCTAAAGATAAGGACATTTATTCTAAAGGGACATATTTTTACCTACCAAATTTTAACCTTTTAATGATATATATTAAATACCTAAGTCTATAAATTATGCTAAGTTTAGAATCTAAAGGAGAAAGGGAACAACTAAATTTTGCGAAAATTATTTCACGGTTCACACTAATTCAAATAAGAACATATATAACACAAATTTTAAATAAATAATATGCGAAATGTTAAGCAAAACAATAATAACGACTACGAAGAATAAAACTTGAAAGAAGGGAAAGAGGCAATAGACTGCTAGTAAGTCTGACTTAAAGAGTATGAAATATGTTGTCTTGCTCGGATGATGGGTAATGTCGAGTCTCATCTTGAGACTCCATTAATGATAATCTTGAACTAAGACTCCATTTTCTCCGAAGTGTACATGTTCAAAGACAACATACACCAAAAATATTGAAGTCTGAGATGCATATGGAGGGAAATTTTCATATTCACGCAGTCAAACTAGAAGTCATTGGGGTATTTTCTATCCGTCATATAAGCAATAAACACTAAAGGCCTGAATACATAATTTACCAAACAATATACTTCGGGAAATGGCAAACGATTTTTTTTTTTTTTTTAAAAAAACATTTTAAATCTAAATAGAGACAACTCTAATATATTAAGATTTATAAATGAACTAAATGACATATCTTGTAAAATTTTAACAAACGTCCTAATCCATTTGTAGGCTAGCCTATTCTTACACACATAGCAGTGGAATACATAGCCAACAATGACTATATGTACATATTAATAACATTGATAAGTCTATGAAAACTACAAGAGCTAAAACATGAATACAACCATACAAGTCTTGTTCAAACATTATATTAAACAAATAAATTTTATAATTGTGAATTCCTAGTGGAGCATATCAAATTTCTACCCCCAATATCACTATTTTTTACGTTCTATATAAATTTCCTCGATGTGGTGACATTACTAGATAGGCGGCTAATGATTTCATACTAACACACAAGTATATACTAATTATATACTAACATAGTGACAAAATAGAGGAAGAAACAAAGGAAAATGTTTTTCCTTACACATCAATCCGATTAGCAGAAATCATTCAAGGCTGAAAAAGTTGTACAGGTGCTAGAAATATAACAATGCATAGACATTTGCTAGTTTAACTATATTAATTTGATAGCTAGGAAGAGCGATGTGGTCTTCTGAATTAAGGCCAAGAAATGCTGTCCTTTCTACAATAAGAAAAGTTGTCTTTGTTACACTTTAAAAAAAAGGTAAACACATATAGGGATCAAAACTTAGGGAAATCACCAAAGGCATCCAAACACTCATGTGATAAGAATAAAAGGAGACAAAGCTTGAACAAACAATAGAGATGTTGAGCATATGCTCTCGACACACACTTGAGAAAATGAGACTGATTTCAAATTCACATTGAAAACCCATGAAAACTTTTATCAAATACAATCGTAACTCGAAACAGGTTGCCAGCTTAATGTCACATTCATTTTAGGCATTAAAATTTCTTAGACATAGTGAGCAAAACCCGTGAGCTTAATAATGATGAAAACATTATTTAAGAGAGATCAAAGTGAGAAAAGGAGGTTCTGAAAATACATGTCGCAAGTAGGCTAAAATCAACCTAAACAATACGCAACAAGCGCTATAATTGACAGATTTAAGCTCCTAAAACCGAGTTCTCTATTGTTGATCTACACATCTGAGAAAACAAAACCCAAACTTGTCACTAGTTAATAAAAATAAGATAAAAGCAAAACCCATTACAAGTATTTCTATCATCTATACACAGAGTAAAGGTTTAAAAGGACCTAAATATTCAATCAACAAAGCCATCACAAGAATGGTTCACTATCAAAAAAAAAAAATTGACTTCTTTCATATTAAACTCGAACTTCCAACATCTAGGTACTATTTTGATGCACTGGCAAACGTAAAAATAAAAGAATTTCTTATCAACATGGTTTCTAGTTCACCATTTTCACACTTAATACGGGAAAACTCTTGAGCTAAGGGGAAGCCCCTGGTTTACATAGCAGCAAACAAAGGAAGGGAGTGCATGATTCTAACTTATAAACATGAACAGGAGAGAGATTATCGAACTAGCACTTAGTTTGTTTGTATACAAATTCCTTGACAGGTAAGACAAAAAATTAAATAACAACTTGGATCCCCACAAGTTAAACTGTCTACAGGGTTGACAATGAATGCTACAAATAAATTCATAAAAGAACATGCTTTAATTTTTATTTTAGAAAGAATGGAAAGACACAAGCAAAACTAGACTTATGATCTCACGTTTTCCTACACAACTAAAGCATTGATTGGCTACTTTGCTAAAAGGATTAAGAAAATTGTTCCGATAAGATGATTTTCAAATAATTTTGAATATAGACTACCCCTTTTTTATACTCCAAATAGTTACCTGGTTGACTCAATCAATCCTATACAGATCTTAAGATAAATCAATCTGTGTTTTAAGAGGCCAAGTGCAGATCGCAGATTATGCTTCCAGACAAGTTAACGTTAGATAATGAACCTTATGTTGATGCGAATATAAAGTCAGTAAACAGCCTTTTATTCACACACGGTCACACACAAATCCTCAAGACATGATGCAAAGATCTCATCTCCGTAGAAGTTCATAGTTCTCTTTTTAAAAACCACTTGGCAAAAATTTTGAAACAAAGCAAATAGATACAAAAGGTTTTGATTTTAAGCATAACGACACAGTGAACGACATACTTATTCGCTTATTTGACGAGTTAACAGAATATTTTCTCTAAGTATTATCAGGTCTCGTTAACCATTTTTTACTTTGCAAAACTAAAACTACCACAAACACTGAAACACAAAATCATCCAAATAGGTAGAATTTCAACAAAAACAAAAAGATAGTTGAAGGACTACATTTTCATTCCTAAGAACCGAAACAAAATGCAAAGTGAACGCGATTACTGACCTTTTGTAGAGAAGCGAACTAGAGCTTTCTCTCGGAGATCCAAACTCGAACTTCAACTTCGATTCTGGAAAGAGAGAAAAAATTAGATGAAAATAGTATTACAAACTAATTTTGATAGCTTGTTTTGATGCTACTTACTTGGTACCCTTTCATTGTGAAGAAGCCTCTCTTTTTATAGGCAAAGGGGGTTGCAGCGGTTCTCAAAGTGACTTCAAGAAATCAAATTTTGAATTCTTGGGAAGGCCCCCTAAATTAGAGAAATAAAAAAATGAAGGCATAGAAAAGATTGATTGTTCACCTTTTTTAGCTTGATGTGAAGGGAGAAAGGATGATTTGAAGGTGGAGAACTTTGACCCATCGGATTTAAGGAGATAACAACCTCAAAATCCTATGGTTTTGTACTTCCTCTGCCTTTTCAGACGTAGCACAGGTGGTGGAATTTTTTGAGGAATTGATAGGATAAAAAAATCTACCGAAATGAGGTTAAGTTGATGGGGGGAGGGGGGACCACAGAAATGATGGAAAAATGAAGGAAAGGCTAAAGACCATCGTATTTTTGATTATCCGATGGTCTAGAAGCATCCATCGCTGACAAAAAAGAACAAGAGATTAAACCGCCATTTTTTTTTATGTAAGCTGTGTTTTGGTAATACCCCATATCCTTTATAGTCTCTAGACTACATACAACTTAGCCCACGAGTCGTAAGTCAGCATACAAGTCGTAAGTTGGACTCATACCCAAGTCAGTGTAGTATGAAGAACATTCTGTTACAAATACGACTTGACCTCTATAGTCGTCAAGAGGGGTACAAGTCATATAAATACAGTCATAAGGACATTAGTGTTGACCCCTTGAGGTTCTGTCCACTCTAGTCGTATGCAAAGGTATAACTCGTATGGAGAGAAATCTTATCATTAATAGTGTTGGTTCCCCAATTGGTCTGTTCATCCTACCAGTGACTTTACCAAATCATATAAACATCTTACGAGTTACAAGTATGACTAGTATCCTGACCAGTATATGTTATTTGGAATCTGCTAAGCTTACGAGTCTGTCCCATCAACTCGTAAGTAAGTTTAGTGTCTTCCCAACTCATAATCTTCCTGACTTGAAGTTAGTTGGGGTCTGTCCCAACAACTCCCCAGTCTGTTTAGTGTTTTTTAGACATTCATAAAGTCAGTTTGACAGTTAGTCAGTTTTATCAGTCCTATCAGATGTTTCAGACGTGATTTATTCGTACTCTCATTATTCATACTTTATTAGTTATTTTTCACATATGTCTATTATTATTATTATTATTATTATTTTAATCAGTGTTCATAGCAGGTATCAGCACATGGGATAGATTGCGGTCACTTGTGAGCGTGAGCATCATTGTCACAACTAGGAGGTTTCCTTGGGTCGTGACAAAACTCGGTATCAGAGCCCAGAGTTTTAAAGTGTCCTAGGGAGTCTGAAAGACACGTTGAGTAGAGTCTTGTGCATGGATGCGAACTGTGCCACACTTATGGACAAGAGGCTACGAGATATTTTAGGAAAAGTTTTCCTTCTTTCAGTATTCATGTTGTTCGAATGAGCATGAGCTCTATTTAAACTCTATTCCTGAATCATCCTTCATTCTATTTACAGATAATGCCTCCTAAAAGAAATAACGGAAGAATAAATGGGTATCAGCCCTCACCAGCGCCTATTCAGAAAGATCCTCTGAACGAGCATGTCTCTTACGCCGAATTCAGAGCTGCTTTCACTACCTTAGCTCATTCAGTAGCTGCTCAGAACTATCAGTAGGCTACTTTTCTAGCTAATCCAGTGGAAAATACAACTATATGTAGGATTCAGGATTTTACCCTAATGAATCCCCCTCTATTTTTGGGATCCACATTTGAGGAGAACCTGCAGGAATTTCTAGATATGGTTCAAAAAGTAACATATATCATGGGTGTCACTTCAAGTGAGAGTGTAAATTTTTCTGCATATTAGTTACAGGATATAGTTCACACCTTGTATAAGTAGTGGAAGAAGGATAGAGGTGCTGAAGCAGGGCCCGTAGAGTGGGTAGAGTTTGCCACGACTTTCTTAGACAGGTTCTTTCCTTTGAAGTTGAGGGAAGATAAGGTGCAAGAGTTTATTAATTTGAGGCAAGGTAATATGAGTGTGAAGGAATACTCCCTTAAGTTCACTAAGTTGGCGAGGTATGCTCCTTTGATAGTGGCTGATAATAGGTCAAGAATGAGTAAGTTTGTTTTTGGTGTATCTGATAGTATGGTCAAGGAGTGTCGGACTGATATGTTGATTAAGAAGATGGACCTATCTAGGCTTATGGTTCATGCTCAGCATATTGAGAAAGAGAAGCTTAAGGAGAAAAAGAGAGAGAATATAAGGGCTAGAATGGGTAGTTTCAAATTTTCTCAGCCAAGGTAAGAGGGTGGAAACCATTCTTAATTCTATCATAAGTTCTTAGCCCCAACTCTACCTTCAGCTACTGAGCTAGTTCCAAAGTTCAGGAATGGCAGTCGAGATAAAGCGTCAAGCACTAAGTCCTAGGGTAGTATTAACAATGGTCATACTAATTTCCTCGGCGGGAAATGTGGTAGAAATCATCAGGGCATATGTAAGGCTTGTAGTGATGTGTGTTTCAGATGTGTCAAGGTAGGCCACAAGATCCGAGAGTATATGGTAGTGGCGCAGAGGGGAAGAAATGATCGCCAACAGGGAAGAATACTTCTTCAATAGAACTAGTAGATCGTTTGACCCAATAGGGCACTACTTCTAGTGCCACCAGCAGGCAGCGCTAGAAAAGACTGTTCATGTGTATGTTTTATTAGACCCTGAAGCTTTGTTTTGCTGACATGATCAGAAAAGTTCTCCTGATGTGGTTATGGGTTTGTTATAGGTTTTTTATCTTCATGTGTATGTTTTATTAGGCCCTAAAGCTTCATTTTCTTTTGTACCCCCTATATAACTGTCAATTTTGGTATTAGTCTAGAAATATTAGTAGAGCCTTTTCTCAGTGTATACCCTATTGGGTAAATCTACTATATCCAAACGAGTATACAGAAATTTCCCAGTTACAGTATCTCAGAAAATCACTTCAGTATATCTTGTAGAGTTAGAGATGATTGATTTTGATGTTATCCTCGGCATGGATTGGATCCATTCATTCTATGCCTCAGTGGATTGCAGAAATAGAGTTGTTCACTTTTAGTTTCCCAATGAAGCAATTATTGAATGAAGGGGTAGTAGTTCAGTGCTTAGGGGTCAAATTATTTCTTATCTTAAGGCAAGAAAAATGATATCTAAAGGGTGCATGTACCATCTAGTCCGAGTCAAATACTCTAAGTCTCTAGTCAGTTTCAGTAGTAAGGGAGTTTCTTGATGTGTTCCCTGAAGACCTTCCTAGAGTTCCTCCCGAAAGGGAAATTGACTTCGAAATAGATCTCCTTCCAGATACCCAGCCTATCTATATTCTGCCCTACAGAATGGCTCCAACTGAGCTTAGGGAATTGAAAGAACAGTTGAAGAATCTATTTGATAAGGGATTTATTAGGTCCAGTGTTTCCCCATGGGGCGCTCCAGTCTTGTTTGTGCGTAAGAAAGACAGTTCTCTCAAAATGTGCATTAATTACCATCAGTTGAACAAAGTCACAATCAAGAATAAGTATCTACTCCCCAGGATTGATGATTTGTTCGACCAACTTCAGGAATTGTGTTACTTCTCTAAGATAGACCTCAGATCCGGCTATCATCAGCTCAGAGTCAGAGAATGTGACATTTCAAAAATATCTTTCAGATGTCGGTATGGTCACTTTGAATTCCTAGTTATATCTTTTGAAATAACGAACACTACCAAAAAATACCCCTATGGCAATGGTTCAAAAACCATTGCTATAGATAAAAATACCATTGTAAAATATCTAATGCAACCGTTGGTAAGACGTCCCATATGTGAGCGTTGGCATACATGTATGGCAATGAAATATATGATAGTTACTCCAACCATTGCCATATACCTACCTATGGAAATAGTTTCAAACATATTCTATTGGGACGGGTCCACTTATCTATAGCAACTGTTGCAAACCATTGCAGTTGACCCTATTGAAATGATTGGGAAGTGTTGCGATAACCTATTACAAAAATTTTATTATTCTATAGCAACGGTTGATAACTATTGCAGTTGACCCTATTGTAACACCTCTTCTTATTTTGCAACGATTTTTTCATGGTCTACTGCAATTTTTTTGATGCCTATTTCAACATACTTTTGATGTTGCAATGTTTTTTTTCTATCTATTGCAATGATTTTTTCCCTATTATTGTAAATACTTCAAATACCAATTGATGATTTAGATGAAATAGTCACCCTTATTGTAAATTAGTATTTACATATATAATAAATTATAATATAATGTAACACCCCGTAAATTCAAGCATATGTTAGCTCATAGCAGTATGTTTCTAGAGTTGAAGAGAGTAAATTTTTTTTCTCAAAGTGTTAAAGAGACTTAGTCTCATTTTTGACTTTCAATCTTTGGGGATTTTATTTTCGACCTTCTCAACCTCCGTTTCTTGATTTTTAAATTGCGTTATGATCAGGGAAGTCAAGGGTATATTGATGTTGGGCTAATTTACACGCCTAAACATCATAAATTGCCCATATTTTAGGCTAAGTTTTGAGGATAAAATATATAATTCCTGCACTCTTAGTCCATTTTCCTGTAAGTGAGCTAACCAACGTGATTAGCATGTTTTTAGGTATTTATGATGAAGATTTCAGCACTTTGTGGACCTTTCGGTAGCAAGGGAAACTTCCTATAAGATGGAAGACAACTTTTGGAAGCTTGAGGACTAAATATGATGCATGGAGAATCTGTCCAGGGAAAAAATAGTATTTTTACAGACTTAAGGGTGTTGCAGTAACCTAGTAGGAATATGACAAGGATGCAGTAACCGAGTAGGACTAGGACTAGGATGTTGTAAAAACCTTATTTGCTGAATTTTTCAGCAAGCAATTTTTACTACTATTCTATTTCTTTTATTCGACTTTGTGTTTTCACGTCTTAAGACAAGAGAAACACTACAAGACTGACTAGCAAGGAAATCACGTCATCTTCACAAGTGACGCCAACACATACCTATCGTGAGATTGCTATTGTTTTGGTATGATGATGATGTGTTCGTTTTTTTCCTTTACAATTATGAGTAGCTCAACTTCTCTGTTAGGGTTATGGAAGCCTTATGATATACTATCTATTACTATGAGTTTGTGAATTCTTGATACGTATGCCACTTATATCATTACTCTCTTCATCTTAATTGAATTCTTGTGGTTGCAACCATATAGAATACGCCACTATAGCATTAACTTGTTCGAGAGAAAAGTTACATGTGTGGAAAAGAGAGTGTGACAAGGAAATAGGGCTACCAACCCCTATTTACAAGTTAGTGCCGTAACTGGATTAACCTCTTGGAGAATTTGTACCGTTAGTTATACACTTTAAGCTCGAGAGAGTTAAAGTGAAATAATTCTGGATGGTCGAGAGACACTAGGATTTACAATTAGAATACGAATCTCTATAAGTGCATGCATGTCTGAATTCCACATAACTCATAGTTAATAGATACGTAGAACTCATAAGGTGGACATAACCCTAACTTATTCTTCTCATTGATTAAATCTTACTAAACAAAGCATTCCGCTTTTACTTTGCTATTTTGATACTTTTAATTCACGCCTAAACCATCCCTCATTTCCGTAGAATTTTCGATCAACAGTCTGCTAACAATTACAATACTTAGTGACCAAGTATTCCCTGTGGGATTCGACACCCAACCCAGTTGGGTTCTATATTTGACAGCGATCGCTTACACTCTTACGAGAGCTGTAGTTTGGGCGTTATCAAATTTTGGCGCCATTGCCGGGGAATACGGTTGTCAACTAAGTTTGTGATAGTTACTAGACCCTTTGGTAAAAAATTCTCAGATTTTGCTTTTAGTTGTTGTTTTTGTTTTATACAGGTTCTGTTCAGTGCATGCCAAATATTCTAAGTTTGGGACAGCCATTATTACCTATCAATCCAGAACCTCAACTTATTGGCAGAATGGATGCACAACGCAAAATTGAAGAAGGGCTGCTCAATAGGAGCAGGCTCGATTAGCTGCATTGGCAGTTGCTCAAGTGCATCAACAGAATACTGATAACCCAGGGCGAGCAACAAATCCTGATGATGAAGACCTGGGTGATGATGAGTTACTGAATCCTAGGTGTACTGATGAGGTGGCGGCACCTATGCTTAGGAAACATCGTCAAGCTAGAATGAGACCTGACCGCTGAGCTATGTAGGGTCCTTTTGATGATTATGAACATGATCTGGATGGAGCTGGTGCCACAGGGGCTATTATTCCTCCGCCCTTGGCTCCCGGAGCCAAGTTTAATATCACTAGCACTATGATTCAGTTATTGCAGCTCAAGGGATTGTTTCGTCGACTTGCAGGAGACGATCCGAATATGCATCTGATTAATTTTATCTCAACATGCAAGACTTTTGACAATCCAGGGGTTGGATAGAATGCGATCTGGCTGTGCTTATTTCCATTGTCTCTATTTGGAGAGGCAACTCTATGGTTGAACGGGCTAACTCCTGACTCCATCACTAATTGGAGGCAACTGAAAGACGCTTTCCTATAAAGATTCTATCCGCCATCCAAGAGAGCACAATTAAGAGATGAGATCAGCAATTTTCGACAGCTTCCAACTGAAGCTCTCCACGAAACATGAGAGAGGTTCAAGAAGAAGCTTATGAGGTACCCAAATCATCATATGACCAATGTCCACTTGATGGAGATATTATACAGGGCTTTGAATTCGGTGACTAAGCCGGTGGTTGATAATGCTGTGGGTGGATCATTCATGGACCTCACTTTTGTTCAGGCAAGTGATATGTTAGACCGAATGATAAAGCAAAGTAGAGCTTGTCATACCAGGGATTTAGAGGTAGCAAGCTCTACCATATTTATTGGCATGACTGCTGAACAAAGGCGGAGAGAAGAGAAACGTGATCAAGATATGGCACACATGAAAACACAGATGGATCTTCTTACCAAGAATTTATTATCAGGGAAGATCGAAAAAGTAAAAGCGGTTGCATCAAAAGTAAGAGAGGAATCCGATTCTGAGGAAGAAGCCAACTACTTGAACAATCAGGGGGTTTCTGAGGCAATGCCCAAGGAAACCAAGGTCGGAACTATTATGATAAATCTGGAAACAAGGACCGTGATCAAGGTAGTTGGAAGAACAAAACTGACAGGAGTGGTTTGTATATTCCTCCTGGATATTCGTGAGGCTGCGACATCTGGTTTGGGGAAGATGTCAATGGAAGATATGATGGCAAAGTTGTTGAAAGGAGTAGAGGCAACCAATACGGGAGTGAATGAGGTGAAAAATGACTTATCTTCAATATATCAATTGGTTGACTCACATTCTACTGCAATAAAATAGCTAGAGAAGCAATTGAGTCAACTTTTAGCGGCACTTAATCAAAGAAAAGCCGACACCCTACCTAGCGACACTGTGCAAAATCCAAGGAACGACGGATCATGCATGGATATTACTACCAGGAGTGGTAAGGTGCTGGAAAATTTATCCAAAAGCAAACAAGTGGCCAATGATACATTAGATAATGTAGAACCAGAAGACGCCGAAGAAGATAAGGAAGGCATTAATGACGTCACCCTGAGACATCTACAGACAGAAAAGATCGCCAATCTGAAGCAAGATGAAATGAAAGTCGTGGAGAAAACTATTCCCCTTTCACCACCACCTTTTCCTCAGAGACTGAAGAAGAAAACTGACGATACACGGTTCAGTAAATTCATGACTATGTTGAAGCAGCTTACTATTAATGTTCCTTTGGTAGAGGCACTGGAACAAGTGCCTGGGTACGCTAAATTCATGAAGTACCTTTTAGCAAAGAAGCAGGCAGTAAGCTATGAGCCGGCAGATAATGTTCACCATTGCAGTGCAATCGCTACAAGATCGTTAGTTCAGAAAAAGGCCGACCCTGGTGCTTTCACTATTCCTTACACGATTGGATCGTTACATTTTGCTAAGGCGTTGTGCGATTTAGGGGCTAGCATCAATCTGATGCCACTATCCTTCTACAGGAAGTTGGGGTTGGGCGATCCTACACCAACCAATATGCGGCTCGTAATGGCAGATAGGTCGGTAAAATGACCTGTTGGTATCTTATATGATGTTTTGGTGAGGGTTTCCACCTTCATATTTCCTGCAGACTTTGTTATTTTGGATTGCGAGGTGGATTCTGAAGTTCCCATAATCTTGGGATGCCCTTTCCTCGCAACTGGAAGTGTGCTTATTGACTTAAGAGCTAATGAGCTTTTATTTTGGATGAATGACAAAGTGGTCCATTTTGATGTATGCAAAGCAATGAATAAGCCCAATGATATGAATGTGTTCTCTATAGATGATGTTTATTATGAGGATAAGAAAGAATTATCTGTAGAGAAGCAGCTTACTGTTGAGTCACTATCTGATGTTCTGCTGAATTTTGAGCGTGAGGAGGCTCAAGAACATGATGAAACCATTTGTGCTCTAATAGGAATAAGGTCCTATTATCATGCTCCTAAGAAGCTTGACCTTGATCTTAAGAATCAATCTTCACCAACAGCGAAGACTACCATTGAAGAGACACCAGTGCTAGAATCGGAAAAGCTCCCCAGTCACCTAAGGTATGCATTTTTGGGAAGTGGAAATACACTTCCGGTGATTGTTGTGGCTGATTTAGGTGAACAACAAGTAGAGGCTCTCATCTCTGCTCTGAAGAGGGCCATTGGTTTGTCTATTGATGATATAATTGGTATCGTCCTGGGATATGTATGCACAAGATTCTTCTCGAAGAAGATTGCATGCTCACAATTAAGCATCAGCGTCAACTGAATCCATTCAAAAACTGATCCACCATATATCTCGATGAAGTCTAAGTAATCGAGATAACTATGTCGTGCCGCGACAATAAATCAAGCGCTAGATGGGAGGCAACCCATCATCTTTAATTGTTTTGTTTTACTAGGAGTTTGTTTTTGTAGTCGAGCCACGACCAAAACTAAGGCGCTTGGTGGGAGGCAACCCATCGTTCTAATTGTTTTTGTTGTTTTTGAGTAAGTGTAGGTGCAAGACGTATAAAGGAGGAGATTGGACTCAAATTTTGATTTGGAAGTGTGCTATGTTAAAGGTGGTAAGTTATGAAGGAAGAAGTAAATGCTATCGGTTAGGCATTGCCTATGCAAAACTAGGCAATGGTAAAGGCAAGGCCTATGTAAATCTAGGCAACGAACAAGGCAAGGCCTATGCTATAGCCTAAGCTCTCGGAATCTACAATGCCATAGCATAGGCACCGCCTATTCCCAACAATTCCATAGCATATTTGCCTATGCCAAGGCCTTTGCTATCTGAATCTAAAATGCCATAGCATAGGCACCACCTTTGCTTCCCAAATCTCTCAAAACTTTTCTTTTTGTTCATCAAACCTTTCAAGATCATCTTCCAAATCCATCACCAAGTAAGTTCTTCTTTTATATTCCGTAAGTGTTACAATACTATGCTTATAATGATTTGTTAGATCTTGAAGTGGTGTTGGTGATTTGAATGTGGTTGGTTTGGTATGATACATCTAGTTGAGTGAAAAAAATACATGTGGGTGTTCTTGACTTGGTTCCAACTTGTATTTGATTTTGATACACTGTCATACTTTTGCGGAATCGACATGGTGAAGTTAATTGCATAATCTTCAAAATTGAATGCTTGAATGTTTGAATGACTCGTTCATCGAGATAAAGATCATGATTGAATACAAGTATGAAATGTTGTGATTATTCTCTGCAATAACTTGATACGATCTCTATGTAGTAGTTTTGTTCAAAAAGTGCATCAATCTGAACATGAAAGTATAGTCAAGATTACATGAAATAGAGTTGGAAAGCTGAACATATTGTTGGAACATATCGCCTATATATATGTCGATAAAGTCTGAGTAATCGACATCAATCACTTAATTAGTTTGTACCAACGAATTAAGTGTGGGGTGGTTCCACTATTGTTTGTTTTTCAATTGAATCTTCCGAGATGAAGCTAACATGACTCTATTAGGATCTCAGGTAGAATGGCCTCAAGAAGGACGACAAGGAAAACAAAAAGTGTCCACCTCATAGAAAGGTCAGAAAAGGGGAAGAAAAGAGCAAGCTGAATCCACCTCGCTGCAAAGACCTCAACTCACTTTTGGATCAAGTGGGGTACATTTTGAGGAAACTCTGAGGATGACGACTCTGATGATGATTTCGACGCAGGCGGTATGACCCCAGACATAGCAGAGGAGTCCGACTAATCAGGTTTTCCTTATTTATTTTCCACTGAGGGCAGTGTGTCCCGTCTAAGTGTGGGGTGCTAGTATTTGTATGCTGTACTTATTTGCCTACATTTATTTATGTTTGTTTGTTTTTAGATGTTTGTTTGTTCGTAGATTTTTTTTAGAATTGCATAAAATTGTTCTGATAGGCGGCATGGTATTATGACAAGAGTTTGTAGTAGAATTATTACTATTGAGACATTTAGGCTCTAAGTGTGACTCACTGTGTGATATTTGTGTGGTTTAATTCATTCATCTGTTGGGTCAAGAGTCTATACTGCTCCCAATAAAGTTAACCATATGCCTTGTGTGTGTGAGGTAATAGCATATTCTGTGTTGTGGCTGATGCTAAAACTTGCCTGGTGTGGGTGTAAAGAGAAATAAAGAGTGCAAGTTTAGGAGATGATTTAGGCATTTCTTTGGCAGCCTGTGATTGTTTACCTTCTGTTTGCCTACCTGAATACATTATCCTAGTTAACCCCCTTTGAGCCTTTATCTATTTTCTTTGACAGCCTTATATGTATGCCTAATCCATTTTTTTTCAAGACCATAATTTGATCCAAATTCCTAAGCACTTTAAATTGAAAAGTCATGTGACAAAATAAGAGGAAATTAGGTGAGAGTGATGCCTTAGAATGTATTGGTACTTGAAATTGTGGTGAATAAGAATGGCTATCATAAGATGTTGATATGAAAAAAAAAGAAGAGAAAAGAAAAAGAAATAGAAAACTAAAAAGATAATTGTGTTTATGTTTAAATAACACAATAAGGTGAAAAGGGGTGTTACATGAAAGAAAGGTAACAGGATTGTTTAAAAGAGAGCGTTAATGATACAATGTAGTGGATTAAAGCGCTTAGGGAACATAGCCACTATTTCTGGCCAAAATAGTCCTACCCGTCCCTTAGCCTACATTACAACCTGCAAAAGACCTATTTGATCCTAATCTTAGCATTCTGATATTAGTAGAGCATTACACTAAGGTCAAGCCTATGGTCATCAGTTGTAACATATGAATTCTTTGTGAGAGTGAGAGCAAGGAGAATCATGTACCCATGTTTCAAAAAAATACAATACTTGTGAGTGATTATGGGTGATATCTTGTGTGAGACACACATGGTTGATGAGTTTTGGGTAGTCTTGTATGATTCTTTGTACCTTAATTTGTGGATATGAATTGACCATCATCATGGGTCTATATTGGAGGTTAAATTGTTTCTAGTAGCAATCAAGGAACCTACTCTTTATTAATGATTCCCGTGCCTGTCTTGATGAACATTTTGTGCTGTTACTGCGAAATCCTAAGTAGATGATTGAATGGACGTAATATTTTGTTCGAGGACGAACAAAGCTTTAAGTGTGGGGTGTTGATGTTGGGCAAATTTACATGCCTAAACATCATAAATTGCCCATATTTTAGGCTAAGTTTTGAGGAAAAAATATATAATTCCTGTACTTTTAGTCCATTTTCCTGTAAGTGAGCTAACCAACGTGATTAGCATGTTTTCAGCTATTTATGATGAAGATTTCAGCACTTTGTGGACCTTTCGGTAGCAAGGGAAACTTCCCATAAGATGGAAGACAACTTTTGGAAGCTTGAGTACTAAATATGATGTATGGAGAATCTGTCCAGGGCAAAAATAGTATTTTTACAGACTTAAGGGTGCAGGAGTTACCTAGTAGGAATATGAAAAGGATGCAGAACCGAGTAGGACTAGGACTAGGATGTTATAAAAACCTTATTTGCTGAATTTTTCAGCAAGCAATTTTTACTACTATTCTATTTCTTTTATTCGACTTTGTGTTTTCACGTCTTAAGACAAGAGAAATGCTACAAGACCGACTAGCAAGGAAATCACGTCATCTGCATAAGTGATGCCAACACATACCTATCGTGATATTGCTATTGTTTTGGTATGATGATGATGTCTTCGTTTTTTTCCTTTACAATTATGAGTAGCTAAACTTCTCTGTTAGGGTTATGGAAGCCTTATGAAATACTATCTATTACTATGAGTTTGTGAATTCTTGATACGTATGCTACTTATATCATTACTCTCTTCATCTTAATTGAATTCTTGTGGTTGCAAATATATAGAATACGCCACTATAGCATTAACTTGTTCGAGAGAAAAGTTACATGTGTGGAAAAGAGAGTGTAACAAGGAAATAGGGCTACCAACCCCTATTTACAAGTTAGTGCCGTAACTGGATTAACCTCTTGGAGAATTTATACCGTTAGTTATACACTTTAAGCTTGAGAGAGTTAAAGTGAAATAATTCTGGATGGTTGAGAGACACTAGGATTTACCATTAGAATACGAATCTCTGTAAGTGCATGCATGTCTGAATTCCACATAACTCATAGTTAATAGATACATAGAACTCATAAGGTGGACATAACCCTAGCTTATTCTTCTCATTGATTAAACCTTACTAAACAAAGCATTCCTCTTTTACTTTGCTATTTTGATACTTTTAATTCACGCCTAAACCATCCCCCCTTTCCGTAGAATTTTTGATCAACAGTCTGCTAATAATTACAATACTTAGTGACCAAGTATTCCCTGTGGGATTCGACACCCAACCCAGTTCGGTTCTATATTTGACAGCGACCGCTTACACTCTTACGAGATCTGTAGTTTGGGCGTTATCATATATATGGGATGAGTTTCAGAATTTTTGGATATCAATTAGGGCACGTTTGGATGTCCAAAATAGTAGCGCCAAGCGATATGCGTGTGTTTCATGGTCCAACATATAGTATTCATTGACGATATTCTGATTTATTCCAAAAGTGAGGAGGACCATGCCTATCACTTTCGAATCATCCTTCAGACCCTCAAAGAACATCACTATATGGTAAATTTTCCATGTATGATTTCTAGATGAATGCTATTGCTTTCTTGGAGCATATTATATCCAGTGAGGGGATTAAGGTGGATCCCTAAAAGATTGAGGCAGTGAGAAAATGGCCTAGACCCATGACTCCAACCGATATTTAGAGCTTGGGTTTGTCAGGGTATTACCGAAGATTCATCAAGAGTTTTTCTTCTACAGCTACTCCACTTACTAAATTGACTTAGAAAAAGGTGAAATTCGTATGGTCTGACTCTTGTGAGAATAGTTTTGAGAAATTGAAAACCAAGTTGACTACTGCTCTTGTTTTGACTTTTCTGAAATGTACAGAAGGTTTTTTTATATACTGTGATGCGTCCTGAGTAGGACTTGGGTGTGTTCTTATGCAGTATGGTAAAGTGGTGGCTTATGCATCTAGGCAGTTAAAAAGTGCATGAATGTAATTACCCTACCCATGACTTGGAACTAGTAGATGTAGTGTTTGCGCTTAAAATTTGGCGGAACTATCTTTATGGGGTGCATGTAGATATTTTCACTGACCATAAGAGTTTACAGTATGTCTTCTCGCAAAAGAAGTTGAACCTTAGGCAGAGGAGTTGGATAGAACTTTTGAAAGACTATGACGTGAGCTTGCACGATCACTCGGGTAAGGCAAATGTTGTAGCTGACGCCCTCTGCAGATTGTCCATGGGTAGTCTTTCTCATGTAAAGGAAGGAAAGAGAAAAATGGTAAAGGATATTCACCGATTTGCAAATCTAGGAGTAAGACTTCTAGATTCCGAAGATGGGGGAATGGTTGTTCATGCAATAGCTAAATCTTCCCTTGTTACAGAAGTTAATGAGAAGCAGGTTGAAGATACCATCTTGGTGCAGATCAAGAAAGATGTGGGTCAGTAGAAGGTGATGTCCTTCAAAATTGATGGTGATGGTATTTTGAGGTATCAGGGTAGATATGTGTACCAGATGTTAATGGTTTGCAGAAGAGAATCCTTGACGAAGCTCACAGTTTGAGGTATATTGTTCTCCCAGGCTTTACTTAGATGTACCATGATCTAAAATCTATGTATTGGTGGAATACTATGAAGCATGATATGGCAAACTTTGTTTCCAAGTGTTTGAATTGCCAATAAGTTAATGTAGAGCATATGAGGCCAGGCGGTTCATCCTAAGAGATTGCTTTGCCCTTGTGGAAATGGGTGATGATTAATATGGACTGCATTAGAGGACTCCCAAGTCCCGAAACTAGTATGATTCTATATGGGTAATTGTAGATAGGCTGACCAAGTCATCCCACTTTCTGCCCGTCAGGACTACCTAATTAGGAGAGGATTATGCTAAGTTGTTCATTGCAAAAATAGTTCATTTGCATGGTGTACCTGTGTCTATCATATCCGACCAAGGTGCACATTTTTCTTCTCAGTTTTAGAGATCTTTTCAGAGATGATTAGGTACCCAAGTGAACCTAAGCACGACTTTTCACCCTCAGACTGATAGACAGGCTGAGCGCACCATTCAGACCCTTAAGGACATGTTGAAAGCCTATGGATTAAGTTTAAAGGTAGATGGGTAGAGTATTTTCCCCTGATAAAGTTTGCATATAATAACAGTTTCCATTCCAGTATTAAGATGGCACCATTTGAGGTAGTGTATGGGAGGAGATATAGGTCACCTATAGGGTGGTATGAAGTAGAAGAGACTCAATTTTTTAGGCCTGATCTTGTTCATCAGGAAATGAAGGATGTGAAAATCATTAGAGAATGACTCAAGACAGCTCAAAGTTGCTAGAAGTCCTATGTCGATGTTAGGAGAAGAGATCTAGAGTTTGAGGCTGGTGATTGGGAATTTCTAAAGTTTCTCCTATGAAAGGAGTTATGTGATTTGGGAAGAAGGGTAAGATAAGTCCTCTCTACATTGGACCATACTAGATTGTAAGAAGGATAAATGGAGTTACGTATGAGTTAGAGTTGCCTGCTAGTTTGGGTTTTGTTTACCTAGTATTTTAGATATCTATGTTGAAGAAATGTATTGGAGACCTTTCCTCAGTATTTCCTATGGAGGATATCTAAGTGACGGAATCCCTGTCTTATGAACAAGAGCCTGTAGCAATTTTCAATCTTCAAGTTCAAAAGTTTAGAAGTAAAGAGATAACTTGGGTTTAAGTGTTATGGAGAAACCAGAAAATTGAAGAAGCCACTTGGGAATCAAAAGATGATAAGAGAAAAAAATACCCGTACTTATTCGATCCGGTGGATGGAAAAGTGGAAGGTACAATCCTTGTTTTAGTTATGCATTGTGATGTGTTGATTTCGCCTTTAGGTTTATTCCCCCTTAAATTGATTTACATATATATATATGTATATATATATGTATATATATATGTATATATATATATGTATATATATATGTATGTATGTACGTATATATATATATGTATGTATGTATGGGAATTGAAAGTTAAGATTTTGAGAGCACAAACTATGAACCTCTCTTTTGTGATTACTTTAATGTTATGATTTTTATAGTGGATTAGTCTTGAATGCATGGCTTATGGTTTTGAAAATAGTTTCTTAAATACTAAAGTGTTTATATGATTTTGACTAAGATGAGAGGGAGTTCCTTAATATGATTTCATTCTCTTGAGTCAAAGAAAAAGAGTGCATAAGATTGATATCTTTGAAATGACCACCTTGTTCCTTTGAAAACCTAAATGACGAGATTTTTGCTTGCATGTATTTACATAAGTTTTAAGGAATGAGTTTCTTGAAAATAACTTTGATGTGGTGGTCTTGAATACCATGTTTTGAGAACAAAGATATAACAGGCTACTACTGGCACAGATATTAGACTTGTAAGTCAATGGTATGACGATACCATTTGTTTAAATTCCATAGCAGAGATAGTTTTTCAGAGTTTGATTTTGGAGGTTGCATGTTTTAATGAATTAAAAGATGCAATAAAGGTTAGGTGGTTACCTGAAGAGTGCCCGAGTCAATCGACTCATAGCCTAAAACCATGTTTTGCCGATATGGGTTTATGTTTTGTACACCGACGATGGCCTTATGACGTAGTAGATTCAGATACTCCAGCCTTTGCTCCAAACTTGGGCTGGGGGCTTGGCTTTCGAGTTAATGGCAGATTCCATATGGCCCATAGAATTTCAGAGTTGTAGGGTATACCTCCTAGCATAGATATAACATAAATAATGTCATAAAGTCCAGATGATTCTTTAGTGTCTTTTGAATATGCCCATGAGTTTTCTCAAATTATGATATATTGATGAACGTTTTTGAATTGCACTCATATATGTTGAATATCAAATATTATTTTTGGATTTGCTCTGCATATCAGTACATTGTATTGACCCCCTACCCTCTCAGGTCCGGTGGCTCAGTCTAGGAGTCCTGATAAGCAGTAGTTGTCTTCTGACAGAAGTGCAGATTTCAGTGGGTGAGCCTTCTATGTCTTAGAAGGCCTTTCTATTTTTTCTTTTAAGACATTGTTTTCAATTTTCGTCTACTGGGGGCCCTGTCCCAGGTTTCAGATATTGTTGTTTCCTATGTAGTAGAGATTTTGCAGACTGACTCAGATATCATTCAGATGTTGTTGAAATTTTTCCGTATTATGACCATGTTTTCGTATTCTATTATGTTTTTGTATCATATTTTACCTTTATGAATGTTGTGCATGATTACCAGATAGAGAAAAGGCATCTTGGGCCTTCATGGTTCGGGATGTCCATCACGACCAGGCCCTAGTTTGGGTCGTGACAAACTTGGTATCAGAGCATGGTTCATGGTCCCAGGGTGTCTACAAAATTACATCGGATAGAGTCTTCTTTATGGGTGTGTAGCGCACCACATTTACAAGCAGGAGGCTACTAGAAGTTTAGGAAAGTGTTTTCCCTCTTTGTAATTTAGTTCGTGCTTTAGAGTTTGAATTAGAACTGTCCCCTAAGCAATGATCTATTGTATTTTAGAAAATAGTCATGCCTTCGCATCATTCCAACAACCAGGATACTCAGGATGATGAAGTCTGCCCCACCCATGGGATGCAAACCCGTAGCAGAGCCCACACCACAGAGCCTGTCCCCACTCCGGGAGTACCTTCAGTCCCGACCAGTCCTCCTCAAGCTCCAAGGACAAATATTAACCATCCTTAGTCTTCTCAGAGCGATATATCAAATGCAGAATTCAGGCAGTCTATTCATATTCCTGCATATCTGGTAGCCGTATGACTCAGAGGTCAAAGGATATTGGGTTGTCATCTATTACCTCGGAGGCTACTTGGGTAGGCCAATTTATGAGGATAAACCCGCCCAAATTTTTAGGCACTAAGGTAGAAGAGGACCCACAGGAGTTCGTGGATGAGATAAAGAAAATTTTTAAAGTAATACATTCGGATCAGGTGAAAGGGGTTGAGTTAGAAGCGTACCAACTTAAAGATGTAGCAAACCAATGGTATAATGAGTGGGATGAGGCAAAGGATGAGAGTGTTGATCCCATAGTTTGGGGCAAATTTGTGGAAGTGTTTCTTAACTAGTTCTTTCCTGTGGAGTTGAGGGAAGACAAGGCATAAGAATTCATGAATCTTAAGCAGGGGAAGATAGAGTCCAGGAGTACACTCTGAAGTTCTACCAGTTAGCCCGCTATGCACCAGAGATGACTGGTAATATGAGAGCCCAAATGAGAAAGTTTGCATTTGGCCTTTCAGATGACCTAGTGCTTGAATGTCAAAGGGCGATGATGAACAGGGACATAGACTTTTCTATACAATCAATCCATATGCAATAGGTTGAGGAGAAGAAAAAGAAGATTTCCGAATCTAGAGAGAAAGACAGGCTGGCCAAGAGAGCCAGAACTGCAGACCAGTACCACAGTCAGTCGCAGAGTGGTAATTATGATAATAAATGGCTAAAGAAAAAGTTTTAGAGTAATGCATAGTTTGCAGCTAGCGCCCTAGCACCCAGACCACTAGTTGACAGACGATCCCAGATTTTTCAGAATAACCATGGATCCAAAGCTTCGGATACTCCGTCGCAGGGCAGTGTAGCTCAGACCCCTTGGTCATACCCACGTTGTGGGAGATGTGGGAGGGATCATCTTGGAAGGTGCCAGCTAGGAACCTTGGTAAGTTATTCGTGCGGGCAGCCAAACCATATCCGGTGAAATTGTTCATCAACATAAAGCAATGTTGGGGGAGCAAAGTCTCAGGAAAATTCCTTTGCTCCACCACCACCTCAGAAGGGCACCACTTCAGCTGTCGGGAGTAGTCGTAACCGGTAATATGCTATGACCAACTTCTAGGAAGTGGAAGCCTCACAAGATGTTGTCACTAGTATGTTACAAATTATTTCCCGTGATGTATATATGTTGCTCGATACCGGGTCTACCTTATCTTATGTGACCTAGTATATGGCTATTGGGTTTGGGTTTGAGCCTGATGTGATTGTTGAACCTTTCTTTGTTTCCACTCTTGTTGTGGCTAGGAGAGTGTATAAAAATTATGATGTGTTTATTCTTAGGAGAGATACTATGGTAGACCTCATAGAACTTGATATGGTTGCTTTCGATTCTATCCTAGGGATGGACTGGATCCATCAGTGTTATGCCACACTAGACTGTAAAACCCAAAAGGTTACCTTTTCATTTCTGAATGAGCCAACAATAGAGTGTGAAGGGCTCTCATTGGCACCTAGAGGACACTTCATATCTTATCTCATAGCTCGTAAACTTATTTCCAAGGGTTTTTTGTTACCATCTTATTCGGGTTAAAGATTCTAACGCCGAAAGTCTTCCTTTTTAGTCTTTCCCTATAGTAGGTGAATTCCTGGAAGTTTTTCCCAATGATTTCCTAGGAATTCCACCTAATAGGGAGATAGATTTTGGCATTGATGTGTTGCCAGATACCTGTCCTATTTCCATTCCTCCATATATAATGGCACCTGCAGAGCTAAAAACACTGAAAAAATAGCTTGCATATCTTCTAGATAAAGGTTTTATCAGAGCTAGTGTTTCTCCCTAGGGAGCACCTCTACTCTCCATGCGAAAGAAAGATGGTTCCATTTGGATGTTCATATTAAAAATAAATATCTTCTTCTTAGGATTGATAACCTTTAGTTTTAGGGTGCTAGATGTTTTTTGAAAATAGACCTTCATTCAGGATATCATCGGTTGAAAGTTAGAGAGTCAGACATTCCCAAGATAGCTTTTCGAACCTAATACGGATAATATGAATTCTTAGTCATGTATTTCGGGTTAACTAACGTCCCAGCAGCTTTCATGGACTATATGAATAGGGTGTTCCATCAGTTTCTAGACCTGTTCATCATAATATTGATTTACGATACTTTAATTTATTCTAAAAGTGAGGAGGACCATTCCTATCACCTCCGAATCATCCTTCAGACCCTCAAAGATCATCAGCTGTATGGTAATTTTTTCAAGTATGAATTCTGGCTAATACTATTTCTTTCTTGGGGCATATTGTATCCAGTGAGGGGATTAAGGTGGATCCCCAAAATATTGAGGCAGTGAGAAAATGGCCTAGACCCATGAATCCAATCGACATTCAGAGCTTCTTAGGTTTGGCAGGGTATTACCAAAGATTTGTAGAGAGTTTTTTTTCTATAGCCGCTCTAGTTACTAAGTTGACTCAGAAAAAGGTGAAGTTTGTATGGTCTGACTCTTGTGAGAATAGTTTTGAGAAATTGAATGAAAAGTTGACTACTGCTCTTGCTTTAACTCTTCCGAAAGGTACAAAAGGTCTTGTTGTATACTGTGATGCGTCCCAAGTGGGATTGGGGTGTGTTCTTATGCAGTATGGGAAAGTGGTGGCTTATGCATCTAGGCAGTTAAAAAGTGCATAAACACAATTACCTTAGCCATGACATGGAACTAGCGGATGTGGTGTTTGCACTTAAAATTTGGCGGTACTATCTTTATGGTGTGCATGTAGATATTTTCACTGACCATAAGAGTTTATAGTATGTTTTCTCGCAGAAGGAGTTGAACCTCAGGCAGAGGCATTGGATGGAGCTTTTGAAAGACTATGACATGAGCTTGCACTATCACCCGACTAAGGCAAATGTTGTAGTTAACGTCCTCAGCAGATTGTCCATGGGTAGCCTTTCTCATGTTGAGGAAGGGAAGAGAGAAATGGTGAAGGATATTCACTGGCTTGCAAATCTAGGAGTGAGACTTTTGGATTATGAAGATGGGGGAATGGTTGTTCATGAAATAGCTAAATGTTCCCTTTGTGCAGAAGTTAATGAGACACAGGTTGAAGATCCTATCTTGATGCAGATCAAGAAAGATATGGGTCATCAGAAAGTGATGTCCTTTAAAAGTGGTGGTAATGGTATTTTGAGGTATCAGGGTAGATTATATATACCAGATGTTAATGTTTTTTAGAAGAGAAACCTTGACGAAGCTCACACTTTGAGGTATGTTGTTTGCCCAGGCTCTACTAAGATGTACCATGATCTGAAATTTATGTATAGGTGGAATAATATGAAGCGTGATGTGGCTAACATTATTTCCAAGTTTCTGAATTGCTAATAAGTTAATGTAGAGTATATGAGGCTAGACGATTCATCCCAAGAGATAGCTTTGCCCTTGTGGAAATGGTAGATGATTAATATAAACTTCATTAAAGGACTCCCGAAGTCCTGAAACCAGTATGATTCTATCTGGGTAATTGTAGATAGGCTGACCAAGTCCACCCACTTTCTGCCCGTCAGTACAAATTATTTAGAAGAGGATTATGCTAAGCTTTTCATTGCAGAAATAGTTCGTTTTCATGGTGCACCTATGTCTATCCAATCTGACCGAGGTGCACAGTTTTCTTCTCAGTTTTGGAGATTTTTTCAGAGAGGTTTAGGTACCAAAGTAAACCTAAGCCCGGGTTTTCACCCTCAGACTGATGGGCAGGCTGAGCGCACCATTTAGGCCCTTGAGGACATGTTAAGGGCCTATGTGATTGATTTTAAAGGTAGTTGAGCTGAGTATTTGCCCCTGATAGAGTTCACGTATAATAACAGTTTCCATTCCAGTATTAAGATAGCACCATTTGAGGCATTTTATGGGAGGAGATGTAGGTCGCCTATAGGGTGGTATGAAGTCGAAGAGACTTTATTGTTTGGGCCTGATCTTGTTCATCAGGAAATGGAGGATGTGAAAATTATTAGAGAATGACTCAAGACAGCTCAAAGTCGTCAGAAGTCCAATACCGATATTAGGAGAAGAGATCTGGAGTTTGAGGCTGGTGATTGGGAATATCTTAAAGTTTCTCCTATGAAAGGAGTCATGTAATTCGAGAAGAAGGGTAAGTAGTGTCCTCGATACATAGGACCATACTAGATTGTGAGAAGGATAGGTGGAGTTGCGTATGAGTTAGAGTTGCCTGTAAGTTTGGGTTTTGTTCACCCGGTATTTCACATATGTATTTTGAAGAAATATATTGAAGACCTTTCCTCAGTGTTTCTTGTGGGGGAGATCAAAGTGACAGATGCCTTGTCTTATGAAAAAGAGCCTGTAGTAATTTTGGATCGCCAAGTTCAAAAGTTAAGAAGTAAAGAGATAGCTTCGGTTAAAGTGTTGTGGAGAAACCAGAAAATTGAAGAAGCCACTTGGGAATCAGATGATGACATAAGAGATAAATACCCAAACTTATTCGATCCGGTGGACGGCAAAGTGGAAGGTACAATCCTTGCCTTTTTCCTTCTATGTTTTAGCATTCTTAAAAACGAGCTTGTCTGAGTCTCCGCATCATCATTCTGGGACGAATGATCCCAAGGGTGGAATAATGTAACACCACATAAATTCGAGCATATGTTAGCTCATAACAGTATGTTTCTAGAGTTGAAGATAGTAAAAAAAATTTTCTCTAAGTGTTAAAGAGACTTAGTCTCTTTTTTGACTTTTAATTTTTGGAGATTTTATTTTCAACCTTTTCGACCTCTGTTTCTTAATTTTTAAATTGTGTTATGACCGACGAAGTCAAGGGTATGTATGGGATGAGTGTCAAAATTTTTGGACATCATTTAGGGCACGTTTGGATCCCAAAACAGTAGCACCATGCGATAAGCATGCCTCGCATGGTCCAACGCACGGTGGAAACATGGGAAATAGTATGCGTTGCATGCTCCAGTGCGGTGGGATAGAGAATGCGATGCATGGTCTTCTGCACGCTTGGGAATTTTTCCTATTTAGACTCCGTCTCATAAAGGGTGTTTTAGGTATTTTCCACACCCTTATCAGCTTAAACCCGAGACTTTTACCCCAACTAAGCACATTATTAAGACTTTCACCAAAAATCATGAAGAACACTCTCTAGGGTTTCAAAATAAAAACCCAAATTACTCGAGGTTTAACCATGATTTTTAGAAAATAATTAAAGATTTGGAATCCCCAGTCCGCTAGCTTAAAGAATCATCCATTACTTTCTGAAATAGAGGTACGCGGAGTTTATCCTAAAAGGAAAACTACATGGGCATGTAGAATCACTAAAGTATGATTTAAAGTTCATTTACCATGAAATTTTAAAGGGATTTTGTATAAATATTTTAATAATGCTTTATGATGTACTGAGAATTGAAATTTAAGATTTTGAGAGCACAAACTATGAACCTCTCTCTTGTGATAACTTTAATGTTATGATTTTTATAGTGGATTAATCTGGAATGCATGGATTATGATTTTGAAAGTATTTTCTTAAATACCAAAGTGTTTATAAGATTTTGACAACGATGATAGGGAGTTCCTTAATGTGATTTCGTTCTTTTGAGTCAAGTAAAAAGAGTGCATGAGTTTGCTATCTTTGAAATGACCACCTTGTACCTTTGAAAACCTGAATGACGAGATTTTTGCTTGCTTATGTTTACATAAGTTTTAATGAATGAGTTTCTTGAAAAGAACTTTGATGTGGTGGTATTGAATACCATGTTTTGAGAACAAAGATATAACATGATACTACTAGCGCAGATATTAGACTTGCAAGTCAATGGTATGACGATACCATTTGTGTAAATGCTATAGCAGAGAAAGATTTTCAGAGCTTGATTTTGGAGGTTGCATGTTTTAGAGAATTAAAAGATGGGATAACAGTTAGGTAGTTACCTGAAGAGTGCCCGAGTTAATCGACTCATAGCCTAAAACCATATTTTGCCGTTACGGGTTTATATTTTGTACACCGACGATGGTCCTATGGCGTAGTAGATTCAGATACTCCAGCCCTTGCTGTATACTTGGGCTGGGGGCTTGGCTACCGAGTTAATGGTATATTCCATATAGCTCGTGGAATTTTAGAGTTGCAGGGTATACCACCTAGCGCAGATATAACATAAAGAATGTCATAAAGTCCAGATGATTCTTCAGTGTTTTTTGAATATGCCCATGATTTTGGTCAAATTATATTATATTGATGAACTGTTTTGAATTTCTCTCATATATGTTGAATGTCAAATATTATTTTTAGATTTTCTCTGTATACCAGTACATTGTATTGACCCTCTACTCTCCCAGCTCTGGTGGCTCAGTCTAGGGGTCCTGATAAGCAGTTGTTGTCTTCCGACAGAAGTGCAGAGTTCAGTGGGTGAGCCTTCTATGTCTTAGAAGGCCTGTCTATTTTTTCTTTTCAGACATTGTTTTTAGTTTTCAGCTACTGGGGGCCTTGTCCCAAGTTTCAGATATTGTTTTTTCCTATGTAGTAGAGATTTCACAGACTGAATCAGATGTCGTTTAGCTGTTGTTCAAATTTTATATTTCAGTATTATGACCATGTTTCTGTATTCTATTATGTTTCTTCATCGTCTTTTACCTTTATGAATGTTGTGCATGATTACCAGATAGAGAAGGTGCATCTTGGGCCTTTATGGTTCAGGATGTCCGTCACAGCCAGGCCCTAATTTGGGTCATGACAAACTTGGTATTAGAGCACGGTTCATGGTCCTAGGGTGTCTGCGAAATCGCATCGGGTAGAGTCTTATTTATGGGTGCGTAGCATGCCACACTTATAAGCAGGAGGCTACTGGGAATTTAGGAAAGTGTTTCCCCTCTTTGTGATTTAGTTCGTAGTTTAGAGTTTGATATAGAACTATCCCCTAATCAGTGATCTATTGTATTTCAGAAAATAGTCATGCCTCCTCATCGTTCCAACAACCAGGATACTTAGGATGATGAAGTCCGACCCACCCATGGGATGCAGAGCCCACACCCCAGAGCCTGTCTCCACTTCGGGAGTACCTCCAGTCCCGACCAGTCTTCTTCGAGATCCAAGGACAAATGTTAACCATCCTCAGTCTTCTCAGAGGTACATATCGAATGCAGAATTCAGACAATCTACTTACATAATTGCACAACTGGTATCAGCACTACACAGAGGTCGGAGGATACTGGGTCGACATCTGTCACCTCGGAGGCTACTAGGGTAGGCCAATTTATGAGGATGAACCCGCCCAAATTTTTAGGCACTAAGGTAGAAGAGGACCCACAGGAGTTCGTGGATGAAATAGAGAATATTTTTAGAGTAATGTATGCGGATCAGGTGGAAAGGGTTGATTTAGCAGTGTACCAACTTAAAGATGTAGCAAACCAAAGGTATAATGAGTGGGAAGAGACGAATGGTGAGAGTGTTGATCCCACAGTTTGGGGCGAATTTGTGGAAGCTTTCCTTGCCCGGTTCTTTCCTCTGGAGTTGTAGGAAGCCAAGGCAGAAAAATGTATAAATCTTAAGCTGGGGAAGATGAGTGTCCAGGAGTACACTCTGAAGTTCAACCAGTTAGCCCGCTATGCACCAGAGATGACTGGTAATATGAGAGCCTGAATGAGGAAGTTTGCATTCGGCCTTTCAGATGACCTAGTGCTTGAATGTCAAGGGGCAATGATGAATAGGGACATAGACTTTGCTAGAATATCAGTCCATATGTAATAGGTAGAGGAGAAGAAAGAAAAGATCGTTGAATCTAGAGAGTAGGACAGTCTAGCTAAGAAAGCCAGAACAACAGACTAGCACCACAGTCAGTCATAGAGTTGTAATTGGGTAGTAAATGGTTAAAGAAAAAGTTTTGGAGTAATACACAGTCTGTAGCTAGCGCCCCAGATCCCAGAGTTTTTAGACTAACTATGGATCCAGAGCTCTAGATACTCAGTCACAGGGCAGTGTAGCTCATACCCGTCGGTCATACCCGCGTTTTGGGAGATGTGGAAGGGATCATCCAGGAAGGTACTAGCTAGGTTCCTTGATATGTTATTCGTGCGGGCAGCAAGGCCATATCCAGAGAAATTATCCGGCAGCGCAAGGCAATGTTGGGGGAGCAAAGCCTCAGGAAAATTCTTCTGCTCCACCACTGCCTTAGAAGGGCGCCACTTTAGCTGTCGAGAGCAGTTGCAATCGGTTATATGCTTTGACCAACCGCCAGGAGGTGAAATCCTCACCAGATGTTGTCACCGGTACATTACAAATCATTTCCCGTGATATATATTTGTTGCTCGATCCCAGTTCTACCTTATCTTATGTGACCTCGTATATGGCTCTTGGGCTTGGGTTTGAGCCCGATATGATTGCTGAACCTTTCTCTATTTCTACTATGATGGGTGATTTTGTTATGGCTAGGAGAGTGTATAAAAATTATGTTATGTCTGTTCTTAGTAGGGATACTGTGGTAGACCTCATAGAACTTGATATGGTTGCTTTAGATGCTATCCTAGGGATGGACTGGCTCCATCGATGTTATTCTACACTAGACTGTAGAACCCAAAAGTTTACCTTTTTATTTCCAAATGAGCCAGCAATAGTGTTGGAAGGGCACTCATTAGCATCTAGAGTACACTTCATATCTTATCTCAGAGCTCGTAAACTTATTTCCAGGGGTTTCTTGTACCATCTTTTTTGGGTTAAAGATTCTAATATCAAAAGTCTTCCTCTTTAGTCTGTCCCTGTAGTAGGTGAATTCCCAGAAGTTTTTCCCGATGATTTCCCAGGAATTCCACCTAATAGGGATATAGATTTTGGCATTGATGTATTTCCAGAGATACCCATCCTATTTCTATTCTACCATATAGAATGGCACCTGCCGAGCTAAAAGTGTCGAAACAACAGCTTGCAGATCTTCTAGAGAAAGGTTTTATCAGACCTAGTATTTCTCCCTGGGGGCACCTGTACTCTTGGTGCAAAAGAAAAATGGTTCCCTTCAGATGTGCATAGATTATTACCAGTTGAATAAGGTCACTGTTAAAAATAAATATCCTCTTCCTAGGATTAATGACTTTTTTTACCAGCTTCAGGGTGCTAGATGTTTTTTAAAAATAGACCTTCATTTAGGATATCATCAGTTGAAGGTTAGAGAGCCAGACATTCCCAAGAATGCTTTCCGAACCTGATATGGTAACTATGAATTGTTAGTCATGTCTTTCGGGTTGACTAACACACCCGCAGCTTTCAAGGACCTTATGAATAGGGTGTTCTATCAGTTTCTAGATCTGTTCGTCATAGTATTCATTGACAATATTCTAATTTATTCCAAAAGTGAGGAGGACCATGCCTCTTACCTCCGAATCATCCTTCAGACACTCAAAGATCATAAGCTGTATGGTAAATTTTCCAAGTATGAATTCTGGCTGAATGCTATTAATTTCTTGGGTCATATTGTATCCAGTGAGGGGATTAAGGTAGATCCCAAAAAGATTAAGGCAGTGAGAAATTGTCCTAGACCCACGACTCCAACCAACATTCGGAGCCTCTTGGGTTTGACAGGGTATTACAAAAAATTCATAGAGTGTTTTTATTCTATAGCTGCTCCACTTACTAAGTTGACCCAGAAAAAGGTGAAGTTCATATGGTCTGACTCTTGTGAGAATAGTTTTGAGAAATTGAAAGACAAGTTGACTACTGCTCTTGTTTTGGCTCTTTCGAAAGGTACAAAAGGTTTTGTTGTATACTGTGATGCGTCCCAAGTGGGAATAGGGTGTGTTCTTATGCAGCATGGTAAAGTTGTGGCTTATGCATCTAGGTAGTTAAAAAGAGCATGAAAGCAATTACCCTACCCATGACTTTGAACTAGTGGATATGGTGTTTGCGCTTAAAATTTGGTGGCACTATCTTTATGGGGTGTATATAGATATTTTCACTGACCATAAGAGTTTACAATATGTCTTCTCGCAGAAGGAGTTGAACCTCAGGCAGAGGCGTAGGATGGAGCTTTTGAAAGACTATGACATGAGCTTGCACTTTAACCTGGGTAAGGCAAATGTTGTAGGTGACATCCTCAGCAGATTATCCATGGGCAGTCTTTCTCATGTTGAGGAAGGGAATAGATATATGGTGAAGGATATTCACCAGCTTACAAATATAGAAGAGTAACTTTTGGATTCCGAAGATGGGGGAATGGTTGTTCATAAAATAGCTAAATCTTCCCTTTGTGCAGAAGTTAATGAGAAGTAGGTTGAAGATCCTATCTTGATACAGATCAAGAAAGATATGGGTCAACATAAGGTGATGTCCTTTGAAATTGGTGGTGATGGTATTTTGAGGTATCAAGGAAGATTATGTGTACCAGATGTTGATGGTTTGCAGAAGAGAATCCTTAATGAAGCTCACACTTTGTGGTAAGTTGTTAACCCAGGCTCTACTAAGATGTAACATGATCTAAAATCTATGTATTAGTGGAATAATATGAAGCGTGATGTGGCTAACTTTGTTTCCAAGTGTTTGAATTGCCAACAAGTTAATGTAGAGCATATGAGGCCAGGCGCTTCATCCTAAGAGATAGCTTTGCCCTTGTAGAAATGGGAGATGATTAATATGGACATCATTACAGGACTCCTGAAGTCCCGAAACCAGTATGATTCTATATGGGTAATTATAGATAGGCTGACCAAGTCAGCCCACTTTCTGCCCGTTAGGACTAACTATTCAGGAGAGAATTATGCTAAGCTGTTCATTGCAGAAATAGTTTGTTTGCATGGTGCACCTGTGTCTATCATATCCGACCGAGGTGCACAATTTTCTTCTCAGTTTTGGAGATTTTTTTAGAGAGGTTTAGGTACCCAAGTGAACCTAAGTATGGTTTTTCACCCTCAGACTGATGGGAAGGCTGAGCGCACCATTCAGACCCTTGAGGATATGTTGAGGTCCTATGTGATTAATTTTAAAGGTAGTTGGGTAGAGTATTTTCCCCTGATAGAGTTCGCATATAATAACAGTTTCCATTCCAATATTAAAATGGCATCATTTGAGGTATTGTATGGGAGGAGATATAGGTCGCCTATAGGGTTGTATGAATTCAAAGAGACTCAGTTGTTTGGGCCTGATCTTGTTCATCAGGCAATGGAGGATGTGAAAATCATTAGAGAACGATTCAAGATGGCTCAAAGTTACCAGAAGTCCTATGCTGATATTAGGAGAAGAGATCTAGAGTTTGAGGCTGGTGATTGGGAATTTCTTAAAGTTTCTCCTATGAAAGGAGTTATGCGATTCAGGAAGAAGGGTAAACTGAGTCCTCGGTACATAGGACGATACCAGATTGTGAGAAGGATAGGTGGAGTTGCGTATTAGTTAGAGTTGCCTGCAAGTTTGGGTTATGTTCACCTGGTATTTCACATATCTATGTTGAAGAAATGTATTGGAGACCTTTCCTCAGTGTTACCTGTGGAGGAGATCAAAGTGACGGACTCCTTGTATTATAAAGAAGAGCCAGTAGCAATTTTAGATCGCCAAGTTCAAAAGTTAAGAAGTAAAGAGATAGCTTCGGTTAAAGTGTTATGGAGAAACCATAAAATTGAAGAAGCCACTTGGGAATTAGATGATGACGTGAGATATAAAAACCCGAACTTATTCGATCCGTTGGATGGCAAAGTGGAAGGTACAATCCTTGCCTTTTTCATTCTATGTTTTAGTGTTCTTGAAAATGCTCTTGTCTGAGTTTCCACATCATCATTCGGGGACGAATGATCCCAAGGGGGTATAATATAACACCACGTAAATTCAAGCATATGTTAGCTTATAGCAGTATGTTTATAGAGTCAGAGAGTAAATATTTTTTTTCTCTAAGTGTTAAAGAGACTTAGTCTCATTTTTGACTTTCAATCTTTGGGAATGTTGTTTTCGACCTTTCCAACCTCCGTTTCTTGATTTTTAAATTGCGTTATGGTCGGGGAATTCAAGGGTATATATGGGATGAGTTTTAGAATTTTTGGACATCATTTAGGACACGTTTGGATGCCCAAAACAGTAGCACCATGCGATATGCATGCATCGCATGGTCCAACGCATGGTGGAAGCATGCGAAATAGTATGCATTTCATAATCCAGTGCAGTGGGATAGAGCATGCGATGCATGATCTACTACACGCCTGGAAATTTTTCAGCATTTAGACTCCATCTCATTATGGGTGTTTTAGGTATTTTCCACACCCTTATCAGCTTAAACACGAGATTTTTACCCCAACTAAGCACATTATTCATACTTGCACCAAAAATTTTCAAGAACACTCTCTAGGGTTTCAAAATAAAAATCCAAATTACTCGAGGTTCAACCGTGAGTTTTAGAAGATAATTAATGATTCTGAATCCCCAGTCCTCCAGCTTCAAGAATCATCCATTACTTTCAGAAATAGAGGTACGCGGGGTTTATCCTAAAAGAAAAACTACATGGGCATGTATAATCGCTAAAGTATGATTTAAAGTTCATTCACCATAAGATTTTAAAGGGGTTTTGTATACATGTTTTAATTATGCATTATGATGTGTTGATTTGGCCTTTAGGTCTATTCCCCGTTAAATTGATTTACATATATATATATATACATATATATATATATATATATATATATATATATGTATGTATGAGAATTGAAAGTTAAGATTTTGAGAGCACAAATTATGAACCCTTCTCTTGTGATAACTTTAATGTTATGATTTTTATAGTGGATTAGTCTTGAATGTATGGATTATGGTTTTGAAAATAGTTGCTTAAATACTAAAGTGCTTGTATGATTTTGACAATGATGAGAGGGAGTTCCTTAATATGATTTCGTTCTCTTGAGTCAAAGAAAAAGAGTGCTTGAGATTGCTATCTTTGAAATGACCGCCTTGTACCTTTGGAAACCTGAACAATGAGATTTTTGCTTGCATATGTTTACATAAGTTTTAAGGAATGAGTTTCTTGAAAAGAACTTTGATGTGGTGGTATTGAATACCATTTTTTGAGAACAAAGATATAACATGCGACTACTGGCATAGATATTAGATTTGCAAGTCAATGGTATGATGATACCATTTGTTTAAATGCCATAGCAGAGATAGATTTTCAGAGTTTGATTTTGGAGGTTGCATGTTTTAAAGAATTAAAAGATGGACTAAAGGTTAGGTGGTTACCCGAAGAGGGCCAAAGTCAATCGACTCATCGCCTAAAACTGTGATTTGCCAATACAGGTTTATATTTTGTACGCCGGCGACGACCCTATGGCATAGTAGATTCAAATACTCCAGCCCTTGCAAAAAACTTGGGTTGGGGGCTTGGATGCCGAGTTAGCGAAAGATTCCACATAGCCTGTGGAATTTCAGTGTTGTAGGGTATACCACCTAGCACACAGATATAACATTAAGAATTTCATAAAGTCCAGATGATTCTTCAGTGTCTTTTGAATATACCCATGATTTTGCTCAAATTTTGATATATTGATGAACTGTTTTGAATTGCTCTTATATATGTTGAATATCAAATAATATTTTTGGATTTGCTCTGCGTATGTCACAACCCGAACTAGGACCTGGCCGTGACGAGCATCCCGATTCATGAAGGCCCAAAATGCCATTCTCTATCTGGTAATCATGCTCAACTTTCATATAATAAAATAAGATGGGGAAACATAATCTGCTACAGAAACATGGTCAATTCTGAATTCTACATAAGTACGGAAACTGTAAATCAACTATATCTAAATAACATCTTACTCATTCTGCAAAATCTCTACTACATAAAAATTTGACAACTGTCTCAAAATAGGACAAGTCACCCAGTAGACCAAAATTGTAACAAGTGGCTTAATCAGAAAAGATAGGCCTTCCGAAATAGAGAAGGCTCACCAACTAGACACTGCAAATCTGTCTGATAAATACTACTGCTTTTCTAGACGCCTAGACTGAGCCTCAGAACCTGGAAGGAGAAGGGGGGTCAATACAGATGTAGTGGTACGCAAAGCAATCCAAAATAAGGCTTTAATATATAAAAAATAAAGAGGGAGCAATTTGTAAAAATATCTTGCATGTAATAGTTCTAAAACACATGGGCACTTTTCTGAAAAATCATAATGATTCTTAACAATGTAGTTTCTGATATTTGTGTTAATTCTGAGTTAGGTGGCACTCCCCTACAATTCTGATATTCCACGGGCGGTATGGAATCCGCCATTGACTAGGAGGGGAAGCCCCAACCCGAGTGTGCCGCAAGGATTGATGTTTCTGATTCTGATACGCCATACAGTACTAGGCCAGCATAATATAATATACCCGGATTGGCAAATCCTGATTTCGGGCAACGAGTTTTCTGAACTCGTGCTTTCTTTGAGGAATCATGTAATGTCTCTTTATGCCCAAATTTTATCCTGTTCTGATTTATGCATTATTCTAGTTTCAACATCTGAAAAATCTGACTTCAAACATACATTCTATTCTGTTCTGATTTATTATGGCATATTCTGAATTGATGTCGTCATACTAAGACTTGCAAGTCTTATTTCTGAGCCATAATGCATCATGCAAAATTCTTTCATTAAAACATAGTTCGGACCAGCCAAACATGCAAATAGTATAAGAGATTTCATGTTCCGAAAGCATAAGTCAAAACTATGCAAGAATTCTTCAAACATAAGGTGGTAATGTGCTTTTGGCAAAATCCATGCACTCTTTCATTATATTTATTTTCAACATTTTTCAATACAAATAATTCTCTCTTTGGAATTCAAGACGCATAATCAAATCATTCATAAATTAAGATGCTTCGTAACATGCTTTTCAAGATGCATTTCAAAAGCAATCCATATCATATGATAAATAAAGAAAATCATAGCAAGAGAGGGATTTTTATATGAATCGTGCTCTCAATTCAATCATCAACATTAAACATGTACATATATACGTATATCAATTCAAATAGATTTGGGGAAGGCCTAAAGACCAAAACAATACCGTCAAAACTTCTTAAAACATAATTATATTCATAAATTCAAAAATCCTTTCTTAAAACATGATTTTCATGCCCATGATATTTTAGGAAAACCTCTCATACCTTAACCTCAAAAGATAATAGGTAATTCTCGAAGCTTGCAGATTGGGGATTCCAAATCTCTAATTATCTTCTAAAACACATGGTTGAATCTTGAGCTATGAGGATTTTTAGTATGAAATCCTAGAGAGTGTTCTTGATGATTTTTGGTGCAAGTATGAATAATGTGCTTAATTGGGATAAAATCTCGTGTTTAAGCTTAAAAAGGCATGGAAAATACCTAAAACACCCTTAATGAGACGGAGCTTAAATGCTGAAATTCCCAGGTACGTGCAACAGACCATGTGTTGCATGCTATATCTCACCACATTGGAGCATGCGACATATGCTATATCGCATGCTACCACCATGCATTGGATCATGCGGCGCACACAAATCGAATGATGCCACTATTTTGGGCATCCAAACATGCCCTAGAAGACATCTAAAAATTTTGAAAATCACCCAATATGCACTATTTACTTCCCCGATCATGAATCAACAAGAAAATCTAAAATCTAAGGTCGAAAATAAATTTCATGAAGATTGGAAGCTAAAAATGAGACTAAGTCTCTTTAACACTTCGAAAAATTTTCAACTCTTTCCAACTCTTTGACCATACTACTAGAGGCTAACACATGCACAAATTTTATGGGGTGTTACAGCGTACCAGTACATTGTATTAACCCCCTACCGTCCCAGGTCTAGAGGCTCAGTCTAGAGGTCCTGATAAGAAGTATTTGTCTTTCGACAGAAGTGCAGAGTTCAGTGGGTGAGCGTTCTATGTCTCAAAAGACCTATCTATTTTTTTTTCAGACATTGTTTTCAGTTTTTGTCTACTGGGGGCCTTGTCCCAGGTTTCAGATATTGTTGTTTCTCATGTAGTAGAGATTTCGTAGACTGAGTCAAATATCATTCAGATGCTGTTGAAATTTTAAATTTCAGTATTATGACCATGTTTCCGTATTCTATTATGTTTCCACATCGTATTTTACCTTTATGAATGTTGTGCATGATTACCAGATAGAGAAGGGGCGTCTTGGGCCTTCATGGTTCGGAATGTCCATCACGGCCAGGCCCTAGTTCGGGTCGTGACAACAATTATAAATATATACACACATCACAAAACAATATGTGTCACTTACATAGCCAGTATTCCTCTTCTTGTTCTTCTTATTCTTCCTTTGTACTAGTATCTACTTGTTTCATAAAGCTACTAGTGATCCATCTGAAACAAAGCTCTTAACTTTCTGTGATTTCTTGAATACCCTTCTTGATTCATGATTGTTCAACTCTGATCTATAAGTTTAAAAAATAAAATATAAAATAGGTTCATCTTGTAGGATATACCCAAAAAACCATAATCAATAACAATATACCCAATGCAATACGACCAAATTAGTCTTGTTAGTTATAGCTTATAAAACTGATAGTTACAGTCGTAATACCCAATCTAACAACCAGAGCCATACTGGTCAGTCTTCTGGACAAATTTGGGGGTCGTCAACTAGTAGCAGAGTTTCATTTAACTTGGACAAAGGTTTTGCATCAAGTACCCATTCAAAAGATTCATTTGAGCAGAAAGGTAATGTGCATCTTCATACTGGACAGACTTCTGGACAGAATTCTCAACTCAAATGCAACATTTCAAAGCAATTGTGAAAGGAAAATATGGCAGAAAGACCCTCAAAAACTAAAATTCCAAAATCCCAAATGTTCATAAAAAAAGAATCATCTTACAGCAACAAATACACTCAAATGCATATTATTCTACTACATACAACAACAACAATACCATACTCAATATAATCCCAAAAGAAGGGTCTGGGCTCTACTACATACTAATAGAATAACCAAAACACAAAAATAGTACTACAGTTCCTCTTCAACAACAACATACCCATGGCTGTTTTTGACTGTCAATGGCTATAACTTTGAGCAACATTACTTTGTTACTTCTTTAACTTCTATTTTTTTCAATGGTGTGCTAAACGTACAAAACTCAGCACTTTGCTACGTCTTTAACTTCTATTTTTTTCAGTGGTTTCCTAAACCTACAAAACTTTTAACTATATTTCTACTAGTGTGAGAACAAATAATGTTAAATGAAGTGAAGATGGTGTAAACTTTTACATGAAAAAATAACCGTTTAAACTAAACTGTTGTTTGAATTAGTGTTTACTATATATTACAATCTCAAATATAAACAACTCAAAAATGGATAGAGATTACTAAACTAAACTTAAAAGGCACGACATTTAATTCAGTCATCAAAACATAATTTAGGTATCAAAGTAGTACAACTTACAGTTGTACTCAGTCCAACCAATGGCCTATTTTCAGCATCATACAACACCAGCTTATTCGAGAGAACCAAATCTGCAAGCACCAGTTTACTTCAAAGATTCAGAAGAAAAAGAAGACATCATTTACTACCAATAACGATTATCATCTTTAAGTTCAAAAAGATCCAAGGACACCTAAGAGCATGATTGAAAAAAGTCACAAGCATCTTTTATCAGATAACTTGTAGGCCCCACTGGTCATAAGTATTTAAATTCAGTAAGTTCGAATGGAACATAACATAAAGCATTGTCATTCTGATAGAAACGAGTAACAGACAGCTTATAGCTCTGATGAGAACACACAACTTATTGACAAGTTCAAGGATTTACACTTTTCGATAATTTGATACAATTTCTCATGTGTGATTACTTCATGCAATTCCGAACTTATTAGAATGACGAGTACTCAATAGTGAATAGTGAGCACACACCTTAATTCCTCTTTTCTCAGTTTCAACTTGCCCTTTGAATAAACTAGTGAGTGGTATTGCTCCGACACCTACGACTACTATGTCAGCTTTCAAAACTCTACTGTCTTTAAGTTTGATAGCCTTCACCTACAAAATGTAAACAAGAATGCGGTGAAGTAATGCACAAAAGCTCAACGAGATTTCTCAAAATGGTGCAGTCTTAAGAAAAACCGCTCCTTTTGTATGGGTATTAAACCCAAAAGTCATTGTACCCTTGATCATATTGACTCCCTTTTTCTTATAATAACCTTCATAGAATGAAGCTATGCCCTCGGTGAAAAGCTGAGGCACTGCAAAAAGCAAAAGGACTACCATGAAATAGTTCAATGTTGCATTTTATGCGTACAGTGTGGGAACTAGAAGCAATTTGCTTACTGCACCACGGTTCTAGATAAACCATGTCGACTTTATTATTGTTCAGTCTTAGTACAACAGTAAGCTCGAGATCGATGTACCCTCTTCCAACAACTACGGCCTTTACATTTTTGTTAGCTTTTAATGCTTCCACAATCTTATCAGCGTCATTGATTTCTCTCAAGTAGAAGATGTTCATGGAATCGTCACCTTGTACACCAAAATCTGATAACTTCAAAACCTGAACAGACATAAAAAAAAAGCTCATGTCATGACAAATGCCAAAAAGTAAATATATACAACACAACTAAATTTCCAAGAGACTCACAGTGGATCCAGTTGCAATAACAAGTTTTGATATTTAAAAGATTCCCCAGCTACACTAACAAGACTCTTTGAAGCAAGATCTACTTTCACTATGTAGGTACTCAGGATCAACGATATGCCTGCAAGACTAGATCATATGATTCATAAGAAATGTGTCTTTAACTAGATATACTACCATATGTAACGTTGATAGAAGTCACGCTTGACCATATGTCTGTAAATTATTGTCTTCTAACACAAACATAAAAATTTATTACCTTTCTCTGCATAACATTTGGGAAGTTGTTTCTCTCCTCCACTTCCAATGCACACATGAAACTCTGGGAATTTAGCAACTCCTGGCACATAAATGGAATATCAAAATCGAGTAAAGCACATTTTCAGATGTGTGATCAAGGACTTTAACTACGAAAAAAGATAATATACATTTTCTGTAACACATCTTTTACTCAAGTCTGCCTCCATACTACCACAAACTAAAGTAAAAATTAACTATCCAAGGAAAAAGAAGACTTACCTTCAGTAAAAAGGTATTCCTTGCTAAGTGCGGGATGTTCTTAAGGAGACACCTGAGGTAGAGAAAAAACATATTGAGCAATCAGATCAAATCTAACACTATTTTGCTGAAAGAATGAAAGATTGTTGGATATGAAGTTTATGCAGGCTAACTAGGAATGATTGGATTTCAGAGTAGATAAGTCACACATATTCCAACTGAGAGGATCAATATCGTGATTGGAACTTATTTTGCAAAGTATACTTACCGCTTCTTTGGAAATAATAGCCAGTTCCCTAGGCTTAACTCCCTGCTTTGCAAATTCTCTAGCGGCATAACCATGCGAATGCAACCAATCTTGTTCAATTCATTTACAATCACATATTTAAAAATTTGATGCATAAGTGGGCAAAAGTAGCAATGCATATTATATCCGACAAAATCTGAATCATACATTATCCCATATAAGAAGCTAACTGGTTAAACTCTTCATGGGGAATGAAAAATTAGAAAACTGATATGCCAATTCCATTTTGAAGCAACTCATTTCAACAACAAACAAAAATAGTGAAAAATATTAGCTTACCCACGATAAAACTCTAGCAAACACACACACACACAACACGTATGTATATGAGAATGTGTATCTGTTTGTATCCAATCAATCAAAGATATCTACTATAAAGAAACAACAAAAAAAAACAATATATGTAGTGAAATCCCACAAAGTTGAGTCTGAGGAAGGTATTGTTATTTTCCGACAATACGGGTATGTAGAATCTGTATAATAGAGTAAGAACTTCAACACAAGTTCAAGTACAAAGCAAGAACTCTTATGAAGTTATGTAACACCCTCAACACAAGATCATAAAAGATCTTTCAAAGAAGTATGTTTTTCAGAAAAATTAGATGAAAATAGAAAAGTATTTAAGACCAAGTCGTTCGAATTCACGGACTTTCCTTAAGGAAATAATTCCCCTCACTGTACCCGAGGTTGTGGAATTTTCCTCCCAGGATAAAATGTCCTTCAATCCGACTATAGCTGTACCTCAAATAGGCGGATTGTTCGAACACAGTCATGGTTTGAATGATCACACTTAAGAGTATTTTTAAGACAAGAAGAAGAAGTTTGTAATCTGGAAATTTCTGCATTCTATATCATAAACCTGTGGATGAAACCAGGTTTATATAGCTACTAGATGCCTTTTTGAAAAGGTGGCATTAGTTCATAATAGAGGTGTGTGACTCTTCCTGAACATGCATGTCTATTCAGTTAAAACAATGTAGTATTTTTCTGAAACAGTGCACTGGTTCACTGAAACAGTGTGTTCTTTCGTTGAAGAGTTGCAACTCTCTGAAGCTGTGCAATATTCTGTAATAGAAGCAACAATCTAAAATAGTGCAACCTCCTGTAACAGAAGCAACAATCTGAAATAGTGCAACAATTTCAAACAGATGCATCATTTCTAAAATACTGTTACTGCGTATATATGGAGTTCTGAAAATCTGCAGTAAATACTGTATTTTTTTCTTGGCATTCTTCGTAATTCAAATAAAATTTGTCCAAAAAATAGATCTCATCGATCGATCATTTGACCAAATCCAAATCCAAATCCAAATCTGAATCCGAAGCCGAGCCGAGCGAGCGACGATGATGACGACGGTGCGAGGTATGTCTATTTCCTTGCCTCACTTGCCATGTGAAGTAAGTGTTTAACTTTATAAATACTTTAAAGTTCTCTTCTTCTACCAATGTGGGAGAAGAGTAAACTTTCCAACTTAAAGAGTACACTTTCCAATTTGGGTGTCTCCTTCCCTTCACTTGGTTTCTCCATTTTCCATTCAATACACTATGAACCCAACAATCCCCCATATGAATGGGGAATGGCTATTTTTTGAAAAACGTTTACGGACAGTATGTGATCATTAAGCAAAGACTGATTGCATCTGGATAAGTGGGTTTCCCTTTGAACTTTCCGTAGAGAACATGTATCGGATGCACTCGGTCAATCGGTAGATTTGATATCTTTGAACCGCCGAGCTTTAATGTACACCTAGACAACACATGTCACACAACCAGCCTTTTACCATTTATGGTTCTTACGATTTTGTTCTTTTCAGCCATGAACACATCCCGGTTTTCATGAGAGCTTAGAGAATAGGCCTTTACTAACATTCTCTTTGAAGCGGCTTCCACTTCTCCCTCACATAGGTGATTTCTAAATGTTTCAATCCTTTAGATTGAACTATTTGGTCAAATCTGCCAAATTTAGATAATCATTAAAAGACTTTTAACCTTGAGTCTAATCCTTGTTTACTATACATTGTCTACATCATGAGAATGGGTTGGGTAAATGACAATGTTGAACCTGTCAGACATAACTTTTTTTGATCTCCTTGAACCTAGTTCTTGGGATCTCCAGTCAGCTAGGTAGAGTTACCTCCATGCTGACTTGTCCTAGGCCTTAAACCCATTCCCTTGGATGTCCTTTCTACTCATTCTCTAGATAGGCCTTTTGTAAGTGGATCCGACACATTATCCTTTGACTTTACATAGTCTATAGTGATAATTCCACTAGACAGAAGTTCTCTAACGATATTATGTCTTTGACGTATGTGACGAGACTTACCGTTGTACATCATGCTCCCTGCCCTACCTATTGCCGCTTGGATATCACAGTGTATACATACTGGTGCCACTGGGTTGGGCCAATAAGGAATATCTTCTAAGAAATTCTGGAGCCATTCTGCTTCTTCATCGGCTTTATCTAATGCGATAAATTCAGATTCCATTGTAGAGCGAGCGATAAAAGTCTGTTTTGATGATTTCCAAGAAACTGCTCCTCCACCGATAGTAAATACATAGCCACTTGTGGATTTTACTTCATTCGATCCGGTGATCCAATTTGCATCACTATATCCTTCAAGTACCGTGGGATATTTATTATAATGCAAAGCATAGTCTTGAGTGTATTTAAGCTAACCCAAAACTCTCTTCATTGCCATCCAGTGAGTTTTGTTGGGATTACTCGTGTACCGACTCAATTTACTGATAGTGCATGCTATGTCTGGTCGTGTACAGTTCATTATATACATTAAACATCCCAATACTCTTGCGTACTCCAACTGAGAATCACTTTCACCTTCATTTTTCCAAAGTGCAAAGTTCGCATCCAATGGAGTCTTGGCAATATCAAAATCCATATAATTGAACTTGTCAAGTACTTTTTCGATATAATGAGACTGTGACAGTGCTAACCCTTGTGGAGTTCGATGGATTCTTATACCTAAGATCATATCTGCAACTCCGAGGTCTTTCATATCAAACTTGCTCTCGAGCATTCGTTTGGTTGCATTTATGTCACAAATGTCTCTACTGATGATCAACATATCATCCACATATAAACATACAATGACTTGGTTATTTGGTGTGTCCTTAATATATACACATTTATCACATTCATTTATCTTGAATCCGTTTGCCAACATGGTTTGGTCAAACTTTGCATGCCATTGCTTAGGTGCTTGTTTTAGTCCATAAAGTAACTTAAGAAGTTTACACACCTTATTTTCTTTTCCTGGAACCACAAAACCCTCAGGTTGTTCCATGTAGATTTCTTCCTCCAATTCTCCGTTTAGGAATGCAGTTTTCACATCCATTTGATGGATTTGAAGATCATATACTGCCGCCAAGGCAATTAACATTCGAATTGAGGTTATCCTTTTCACTGGCGAGTATGTATCAAAGTAATCAAGACCATCTTTTCGGTTGAAGCCTTTTACTATAAGTCTTGCCTTGTATTTTTCAATAGTACCATCCGTTTTCATTTTCCTTTTGAAGATCCATTTAGAACCTAAAGGTTTATTTCCTGGAGGAAGTTCAACCAATTCCCACATATGGTTACTTAAGATTGAATCAATCTCACTATTGACTGCCTCTTTCCAAAAGGATGAGTCTGATGACGACATTGCTTCTTTAAACGTTCGAGGCTCATTTTCTAAGAGAAATGTTACAAAATCCAATCCAAACGAAGTTGACGTTCTTTGACGTGTACTACGTCTTGGATTTTCTTTATTATGTACATTCTCACTTGGTTCATCTCGGGGTCATTTAGATCCTCCACTAGACTGTTCATGTCTAGTTTTATACGGATAAATGTTTTCAAAGAGTTCAGCATTATCTGATTCAATTACCGTATTTTCATTTATATCCGAATGTTCGGATTTATGAACCAAAAATTGACATGCTTTACTGCTTTTAGCATATCCTATGAACACGCAGTCCACCGTTTTAGGTCCTATCTTAACCCTTTTAGGTATAGGAACTTGAACCTTTGCTAGAAACCCCCACACTTTGAAATATTTCAAGTTGGGTTTCCTTCCTTTCCATTTTTCGTAAGGAATTGATTGTGTCTTACTATGGGGAACTCTATTGAGTATACGATTGGCCGTATGGATAGGCTCCCCCCACAAGTTTTGCGGTAAACTAGAACTTATTAGTAAGGCATTCATCATTTCCTTCAAAGTTTGGTTTTTCCTTTCCGCAATTCCATTAGATTGAGGTGAATACGGGGCCGTAGTTTGATGGATTATTCCATTCTCTACACATATTTGCGCAAAGGGAGATTCATATTCTCTGCCCCTATCACTTCTTATCATTTTGATCCTTTTGTCTAACTGATTTTCAACTTCAGTTTTATATTGCCTAAACACATCTATTGCTTCATCCTTACAATTTAGAAAGTAGACATAACAATAGCTAGTGCAATTGTCAATAAAAGTTATGAAATACTTTTTTCCACCACGTGATGGTGTTGACTTCATATCACAAATTTCAGTGTGTATTAAGTCCAAGGGATTGGAATTCTTTTCAACAGACTTATAAGGATGCTTAGCATACTTTGATTCTACACACGTTTGACACTTAGATTTATTGCACTCAAAATTTGGCAAAACTTCTAAGTAAATCAGTTTTCGTAACGTTTTGTAATTAACATGGCCTAAATGTTCATGCCATAAATTATAAGACTCAAGTAAGTAAGAAGAATTTGAATGTTTATTCATTTCAACAGTTATTACATTCATCTTATAAAGGCCTTCCTCGAGATAGACTTTTCCTACATACATTTCTCCTTTGCTAACTACTATTTTTTGAGAAACGGTTACACATTTGAAACCATTTTTATCTAGGAGTGAAACAGAAATTAAGTTCCTATGTAACTCCGGAACATATAACACATTATTCAGTGTCAAAACCTTTCCGAATGTCATCTTTAGGCAAACTTTTCCTATTCCCTCCACCTTAGTAGTCGCGGAGTTGGCCATGTAAATTGTTTCTTCCACTTGAGCCGAAGCATATGTCGAGAACAACTCTATGTTTGCGCAGACATGGCGTGTGGCCCCTGAATCCATCCACCAAGCGCGTGGATTTCCGACCATGTTGCATTCCGTGAACATAGCACATAGGTCGTCATAGTCCTTGTTGGACTCAATCAGATTCGCTTGGTCCTTTTTCTTCCCTTTTTTCGGGGCTTGACAGTCTGTTGATTTGTGGCCAACTTTGCCACAGTTGAAGCACTTTCCCTTAAACTTTTTCTTGGGATGATTGCTTCCATGTTCAACATTCTTTCTTTTCTTTGAGTTGTTTTGGCCATCTTCTACAATATGTGCTCCACTCATTGTAGAATTTCCCTTTGACCTTCTTTCGACAGCTTTATTGTCTTCTTCAATACGAAGTCGGACAATAAGATCTTCAATGGTCATCTCCTTGCGCTTATGCTTTAAGTAATTTTTGAAGTCTTTCCACAAAGGTGGTAGCTTCTCAACTATTGCTGCTACTTAGAAAGCATCATTCACAATTAAACCTACAAAACAGTTTATGTGAGTATTATGAACATTTTTAATTTGTTCAACTAAGGTATTTTTCAAAATTATACCTTCTGCTAGGAGATCGTGTATGATGACTTGCAATTCCTGTACTTGAGAGACAACAGATTTGCTATCAATCATTTTGAAGTCCAGGAATCGTGCAACAAGGAATTTCTTAATTCCCGCATCTTCCGTTTTATATTTCCGTTCAAGTGCCTCCCACAGTTCTTTTGATGTCTTGGTTCCACTATAGACATTATAGAGGTCATCTTGGAGACCACTCAGAATATAGGTCCTGCAAAGGAAATCTGAATATTTCCAAGCTTCTACAATAACGAATCGGTCCTTGTCCGAGGTTCCCTTGGGCACCTTGGGAGCGTCTTCGATAGTGAACTGTTGTATACATAACGTGGTGAGGTAAAAGAACATCTTTTGTTGCCACAGCTTGAAGTCGATGCCAGAAAATTTTTCGGGCTTCTCCGCCGGGGCCATCGTTGGCGGAGCATTTATGCGAGTTGATGTGGCAATATTAGTTGCCCCCACCGACGTTGTCGCACTCATAATTTGACTTTCAGTTGTCATTTTTCCTGTCACCACAAGACAGAAAATTAGTATTTTTCAGAATACTATTAATAAAGTTAAATAACTTTACAAGTTTTCCTTCTTGTTTCTAATTAACGACGAAGTTTTTATAACTTCAAATCGTCAATCGAGTGAAGTTCAAATTTTGATGAAGATTTTATGTCTTCTAATCACAAGTTAAATTCAAACGGAGTAGAAAGCATAAGCTTTAATCTCCAAAAACAAGTTATACAGATTATGTAAATTATTTCCTTAAGATTGTTATTTTCCGACAATACGGGTACGTATAATCTGTATAATAGAGTAAGAACTTCAACACTAGTTCAAGTACAAAACAAGAACTCTTATGAAGTTATTTAACACCCTCAACACAAGATCATAAAAGATCTTTCAAAGAAGTATGTTTTTCAGAAAAATTAGATGAAAACAGAAAAGTAGTTAAGACCAAGTCGTCCGAATTCACGGACTTTCCTTAAGGAAATAATTCCCCTCATTGTACCCGAGGTTGTGGAATTTTTCTCCCAGGATAAAATGGCCTTCAATCCGACTATAGCGGTACCTCAAATAGGCGAATTCTTCGAACACAGTCACGGTTTGAATGATCACACTTAAGAGTAATTTTAAGACAAGAAGAAGAAGTGGAAATTTTTCTATTCTACATCATAAATATGTGGATGAAACCAGGTTTATATAGCCACTAGATGCCTTTTTGAAAAGGTGGCATTGGTTCATAATAGAGGTGTGTGACTCTTCCTGAACATGTATGTCTATTCTGTTAAAACAATGCAGTATTTTTCTGAAATAGTGCACTGGTTCACTGAAACAGTGTGTTCTTTCGTTGAAGAGTTGCAACTCTCTAAAGCTGTGCAATATTCTATAACAGAAGCAACAATATGAAATAGTGAAACCTCCTGTAACAGAAGCAACAATCTGAAACAGTGCAACAGTTTCAAATAGACGCATCATTTCTGAAACACTGTTACTGCGTATATATGGAGTTTTGAAAATCTGCAGTAAATACTGCATTTTTTTCTTGGAATTCTTTGTAATTCAAATAAAATTTTTCCAAAAAATAGATCTCATCGATCGATCATTTGATCAAATCCAAATCTGAAGCCGAGTCGAGCGAGCGACGACGATGACGGCGCGAGGCATCTCAATTTCCTTGCCTCACTTGCCATGTGAAGTAAGTGTTTCACTTTATAAACACTTTAAAGTTCTCTTCTTCCACCAATGTGGGAGAAGAGTAAGCTTTCCAACTTAAAGAGTACACTTTCCAATTTGGGTGTCTCCTTCCCTTCACTTGGTTTCTCCATTTTCCATTCAACACACTATGAACCCAACAGGTATAGAGGTGTTGTCCGAAATACTACTATTGCTAAGACAAAGGACAAGATAGAGGAGACCAAGACATGCTTTAACTCGTTAATAGACATTAGATTTTTAAACAGGTTAGGACATGATCTCTTGTTCTCAGTATCTATGCAAGGCAACCCGTAGATTCCATATTTTTAAGTTACTTTGTAATCAAAGATTACAGCTCTATTTCAAAGATACTCATTTCAACAACAAACAAAAATAGAGAAAGCGATGAGCTTACCTACAACAAAACTCTAGAGCGCATGCACAGACACACAATGCATATGTATATGAGCATATGTGTCAGAGTTTAATCACTTCGTACTCAAATCCACCAACAAACTCCACCACGAAACAAATCAACTACACCAAAGAAGATTAAAACATCGAAAGGAGATAATTCTCGCTTTCAGATTCCATAATCTATGATTGTTACCAATTTCTTCATAATATATCGTATTATATTATGTTGTATTCTATGTTGATCGTACTCTTCAAGAATGTCATCGGGTGCGTACGTGTAGGATCTTTCAAAAGTAGAGCATTTTTGGAGGATCCGACCTGAGTGCTGCTGTATTTTTGGTGAGTTTGGGGAACTTAGGTTGTATTGTATGGTATTATATTGTTTCAATAAATACGACATTTGGATGGATTGTATTGTTTTCCATAGTTGCAAAATCTCACACATCAATAATTTGAAGGATAAATCTACTCGAAAAGTATGATACGGAGAGAGCTACTGTAAAAAGGTTGGATAAATGATCAAGTATGATTATTAAATAAGGAAACGATGCGATACCATCAAATCAATTGTCAGATAAAATGTGTTTTTTCATGGTTACCTAAACATGGAATCAAACGATACCATACAATCTCTTTTAAGTAACAGTCAAAACAAACATGGTCTAAATAGTAATGATACAATACAATACCATGGGCAACTTCCATTTAAACAAAGTGTAACAATTGACTATCAAAATTGTAATAAAAACAAAAATATATGTACTCATGTTAGGATATCTCATTGATCATCTGTGCTGAGGTTATCCAGGAAACTCAGGTCAAAATGATCAATTAGAAGAATAAACTAACCTTAAAATCAACAAATTAGAAAAAGCCCAAAATTTTCTTGGAAATTGAAGTGGTGCTTGGAGCAGTGGTGCCTCTTTACATCTTCAACGACTAAAATATGGCAGCTGGAAATTGAAGGATGCTGTCGCAACTGAGATTAGCAGAATACAAATGTGATAGGGGCTAAAATATGGCACGGAATTGGATGGAGATGGATTTGAGGTGAAAGTGAACTTAGACCTATGGTTGATATCGGACACACAGTGCGGTCGGAGCTGGAAATATCAGTAGCAGTCAAAGCTAAATATCAGTAGTGGTCGGAGAAGCCTTTGCTTTGTGGTTGCTGATATTGGACACACAGTGGGTTTTTGGAAGACATAAGTATGTATATGTATATATATATAACTAATTTAATACATTTTTTTACCAAAATTATTTGTTTCCTTAGCTAACTCTATGGCAATGATTTTTGGCAACCATTGCTATAGGGTACTCTAATGCAATGGTTATATGAAAAATTGAATGGTTATACCATAAAATAAGTCTATTCTAATAAAAAAAATTTGCAATGATTAGAACCATTACAATAGGCCATCTATAGCAATGCTTTTCTAAACGTTGCTAAAAAATTTGTTGCAATAGGGATATTTTCTGGCAGGGGAATGCTCCTAAAGCTTTCACGGACTTGATGAATAGAGTGTTTAAGTAGTAATTGGACATGCTCATCATAGTCTTCATTGATGATATTCATGTCTATTCTTGAATGATCATGAAGACCATCTCAGAATTGTATTGCAGACCCTTAGAGCCCATTAATTGTTCGCCAAGTTTAGTAAGTGCAGTTTTTGACTAAGATTAGTAGCTTTCCTTGGACATATTATTTCTAGTGATGGCATTAGAGTTGATCCTCAAAAGACTAAAGCCGTGAGAAACTGACCCAGACCCATATCTCTATCAAATATCAGGAGTTTCTTAGGTTTGGCTGGCTATTACAGATTTTTTGTTGAAGGTTTATTTTCTACTGCATCCCTTATTTCTCTATTGAATTAGAAGAAAGTCAAATTTCTGTGGTCAGATTCTTGCAAGAAGATTTTTCAGGAGTTTAAGACTCGACTCACTTCATCCCCAATATTGACTTTGCCAGATGGTTCAAATGGGTTTGTAGTTTACTGTGATGTTTCCAGGGTTTGGCTTCATTGTGAATTGATGCAGAGAGGTAAGGTCATAGCCTATGCCTCCAGACAGCTTAAGCCCAATAAAAGGAATTATTTTACCCATGATATTGAGTTGACAGTTGTTGTTTTTGCCTTAAAAATTTGGAGGCACTATCTTTATAGGGTTCATTTGATGTGTTCACGGATCATAAAAGTTTGCAGTATGTGTTCTCGTAGAATTAAATCTTCAATAGAGAAGGTGGCTAGAGTTGATAAAAGATTATGATATGAGTGTGTTATATCATTTGGGCAAGGCCAATGTAGTGGAAGATTCCCTTGGTAGATTGTCTATGGGTAGTGCTACTCATGTTGAGAATGATAATAAGAAGCTAGTCCAGGAGGTTCATCAGCTTCCTAGATTAGTTATTCAGTTGGTTGACTCAGCTGAAGGCAGTGTATGGGTTCTGAATGGTTCAAAATTGTCATTGGTTGCCAAAGTGAAGGAAAAAAAAGATATGGTTTCCAGTATGCCTAAGTTGAAGGAATCAGTTAAAGACCAGAAAGTAGAGGTTTTCTCCCAGGGAGAGATGATGTGCTCCATTGTCAAGGCATGTTATATGTCCCATGCATTGATGGTTTGAGGCTGTGGATTTTGGCAAAAGTGTATAGTGCATGATATTCTATTCATTCAGGATCCACTAAGATGCATCGTGACTTGCGAAAAATCTATTGGGGAAATGGTATAAAGAAGGATATTGCAAAATTTGTAGCTAAGTATTATAACTGTCAGTAAGTTAAGGTTGAGGACCAGAGGCATAGTGGTACGTTGTAGGAGTTCAATATCCCCACTTGGAAGTGGGAAGTGCTAAACATGGACTTTGTGATGGGTTTACCTCGTACGTGTCGCCAACATGATTTGATTTGGTTCAGTATAGACAGAATGACCAAGTAAGCTCGTTTCTTACTAGTGCATACTTTGTACTTAGCTCAAGATTATGCCAGGCTTTATATCAGAGAGTTGGTTAAGTTGAATAGGATTATGTTCTCTATCATTTCGGATAGAGGTACTCAGTTTACCTCTTATTTTTGGAAGGCTTTTCAGAAGGGTCTTGGTACCCAAGTTCATCTTAGTACTGTTTTTCATTATCAGATAGATGGCCAGGCAGAAATAACTATTCAGTCCTTAGAGGATATGTTGAGATCTTGTGTTATTGATTTTGAAGAAAGTTGGGATGACCACTTACCTTTGATTGAGTTAACCTACAATAACAACTATCACTCCAGTTTTTAGATGGCTCTTTTTGAGGCTCTCTACGGGAGAAGATGTAGGTCTCTTTTTAGTTGGTTTGAAATAGGTGAGGCTGCCTTAATAGGGATAGATTTAGTGTTTTATCTGATGAAGAAGGTTCAGTTGATTTGGGAGATGTTGAAGACAACCCAAAACCATCAAAAATCTTATACAAATGTAAGTAGGAGAGGACTTGAGTTTGATGTTGGTGATTTAGTCTATCTAAAAATCTCACCCTTAAAGGGAGTGAAGAGATTTGGCAAGAAAGGCGAGCTGAGCCCCCACTATGTTAGCCCTTATAGAATTTTAATATGTTTTAGGAAGGTGGCTTATGAGCTAGAGTTGCCTACAGATTTGTCTTCAGTACACCCAGTGTTCCATGTTTTTCTATTAAAGAAATGTATTGGTGATAAAGTTGTAGTTGTTTCATTAGAGAATATGAAGGTTAAGGTTATATTTTTCTTCGAATAAATCGAGATTGAGATCCTTGGTCCTCAAATTTGTAGGCTAAGGAATGAAGAAGTTCCCTTGGTCAAAGTTCTTTGGAAGAATTAGTCCTTTGAGGGAACTACTTGGAAAGCAGAAGGAGATATGCGAGCCAAGTACCCTCATCTTTTCTTTACAAATTCAGACTTGAGGTAACAAACTTCCTTAGATTGACTCTTTTCCCATCTCTGTTTCAGATAAATAACCATTCTCATGTCATTTCATGCATTCACGAAATTCGTTCAATTCATGTATCATATTTCAAACTCAGTTATGTAGTCATGTTCCCAGTCATGCATGCTTAGTATGTGATCTCAGTTACCTTAGTTCAGTACTATAGTCTAAACAATCTCATTCGAGGACGAATGTTCCCAAGGGGAATATATTGTAATACCCTGTATCTTTTCTAGTCTTTGGAATACATACAACTCAGCCCATGAGTCATAAGTTATCATATGAGTCGTAAGTTGGACTCGTACCCAAATTAGTGTAGCATGGCAAACATTTTATTACAAATATGACTTGACCCCTACTAGTCATTAAGAGGGGTATGAGTACTATAAATACAATCGTAAGGACATCACTGTTGACCCTTTGAGGTTCTTTCCAGGATAAGATAGTGGGCCATCTAGTCATATGAAAAGGTACGACTCGTATGGAGATAAATAGAATCAATAACAGTGTTGGTTCCCTAAGTTGTCCATTCATCCTACGAGTGACTTTACCAAATCATATAAACTTCTTACTAGTTGAAAGTACGACTGGTAGATCGACCAGTATATGTTCTTTGGAATCTGCCAAGCTTACTAGTCTGCAGTCTAGTCGTACCCTAACATACGAGTCGTAAAGTCGACTAGTATTGACTGGGAACATGATTTTGTGCACGTTTTTCCAGGGGCTTTCATGTCTTTCCCTACTCTCTTAAAAGCCAAACCCATGTCATTTTGGCTTTACAAGGGGTGGTATAAAAGGGCCCAAATCCCCAATTCACAACATAAAACATCAATTCATCCGAAATAAATCAAAAGGGTGGTTTCTTCCTACCCTCCAAGAAATTAGGGTTTTCTAAAGAATAATAACAACTTCAAGAAATTTACCTCAAGTCTTCTACTTTAGGTATGTGTGATACTCATCCATGGGATTTTTTCACCTATAGAGTCCAAGAATCATTTTTTTGGTTTTAAATTATGAGGTTTTCATGTTTAACTTGAAATATCTCCATGAACCTCTTGTTATTTCAATTACAAGTTATGTTTATAATTGTTTTTAAGTGGAATGAGCTATTACATGTTTTAAATGTTGTAATCTTCACGTTAAATCCCTAAGTTATGATTTTAGTCTTGTGATCATGTTATTCTCGCATGTTTTATCTATCCCTATGCTTAAATTCATGACTCTCATGTGTTTGATGAATTGCCTAAGTTTTGGGTTTTGAACAGTGATCCCCTATTATGATTTTAAAGCTTTTATATGGCATTGTTAATACTTTCATTTAGTATTGGTGGGTTGTGAATACCCGATACTTACATGTTTTACATGAATTCAGTTCTTCAAGTACTCAGACAGTTAATCCATGAATCTTATCAGTATACTCAGATATTCATATTCATAATGAGCACCATCAGTTACGTAATAGAATTCAGTTGAGTTTAATTCTGTTCAGTACCAGTGTCATTTTTGTTGAGAGTCAGATTTAGCACTAAGCGAATACAAGGGTGGCGACTTCCCCTTCAGTTAGGAAGAGTCATTAATAGCAGTTCCTTTATCCCAGAACTATGTAGCAAGCATAAGATATGAGGAGTCACCTGTCATTTTAGGCTTGACTTACTTTCAGGGGTCACCAATCTGTTTAGGCTTGACACCTTGGTCCTTCAGGACACCAGATTAGTGGATCCACATAGCTTGTGCTAGACCCGTGTCACGATATTGACACCCTTCCAACTGCAGTCACAGATTGGACCCTAATTATCTCAGATTGAAGAATTTAGGTTAGATGATACCTCCTACGGTCTCAGTATAGTATTTCGTGTGTCTTCAGTTTAGGTTTGTTTGACTAAGTGTACAGACTTTCAAATATTCAGTTTTATAGCTTTCAATATTTCATATTACAAATTAACTCACTAACATAACAGATATACACTTTGTCTTGCATTCTTTGATATTACAGTTTTCATGTATTCATGTTCAGTTATCTCACGCTATTCAGTTAGTTCTTATTACATATACATAGTACCCCTTGCTTATCAAGTTTTCCTCATCTCATATACAAGTACATTCAAAGTACTAACCACATAATCTTCTTTGTGCTATGATGTCTTATATCATAGGTTCTAACGAACAGTTTCTCAACCGTAGTTAGATAGCTCAGTGTAATCTAGCAGCCATAGTGGAGAGTACTCATCCATCAAGGATGTGTTATGATTATTCAGCTATTTCAGTATTTTATTTTATTCAGTTAGTCGGAGTTAGTTGGGGTCTGTCCCATCAACTCTTCAGTCAGTTTAGAGGCTTTCGGATAGTTAGTTAGATAGTTAGCCAGTTTTATTAGTCCTATCAGATGTTTTAGACTTGTGATTCATTTGTATTCTCAATATTCAAAATTTATGGCTTTATCAATTTTTTTCCGCATATGTCTATTATTATTATATTAATCAGTGCTCACAGCAGGTACCAACACATGGGTTAGCTTGTGGTCACTAGTGATCATAAGAACCTTTTTCGCGACTAGGGGTATCCTCGGATCATTATATTTTTAATGATGGAATGAAGGAAAAGTTAATTAGGTTAGGGATTTAGGGTGTGAGGGATGATGGGATGGGTCGAGGCTATTTTAGGCTAGAGCAGGATGAGTTTTGGGCTACTTTTAGTTATAATTGCTTAAGTAAGGTATTCGCTTCTTTTTTTCGGTATACCGCTCTCAAAATATTCAAGAGACTCATTGGCAAACAGAAGGAAGCAGCACCCAACTCGATGAATCTGAAGCAGCAGATCTGAACGACTCGGTCTTTCTTTCTTCTTTCTCAGTTTAAAGAGAGGAGAGGAAGGGAGAAATGAATGGTTTTTGATTATTTTATTGAAGATCTTTGTCTTCTCTTATGATATTTCGAGTTCTAGTTAGAGGCGTGATCTATTCTATTATATATACGATGATAGCACCAAAAGGGCAGAGACATTGACAATAGATAGTTACCTTTGCCAAAGAAAAGTTAATTAGGTTGGGGATTTAGGGTGTGAGGGATAATGGGCTGGGTCGAGGCTATTTTAGGCTGGGGAAGGATGAGTTTTGGGATAGTTTTAATTATGTTAAGGGGGTTTAGGGTTGGAAATTAACGAAGGAGACTGTTCCAAACGGATAAATAAATTAATCTAATTCTCCCCAATCCATTTCATTTAATTAATTTAATGATTCTTATTTTATTTGATTAGTTTAACATGTGTATATATATATATATATATATATATATATATATATATATATATATATATATATATATATATATATATATATATATATATATATATATATACAAATTTCCCAAATATGCTATATTTTAGATATAATCTTGAAATAAAAAAATAGAATAAATTTGTAAAAAATATGATACTATAGCAAGGATTATGTTAATACGCTAAGCAGTGAAATGATAATTTAAAATATATTTATTTATTATTTTGAGAGAATTTATAAGATGCAAAGATAAGAAAATATCATTTTTCAAACTATTAATGTAAAAAATAGGGAAAAAGCATGTTTACCCCCCCCCCCCCCTCCCCCCCAAACTTGTCACGAAAACATACTTTAGTCATTAAACTTAACCTGTAATAAATTATCCCCAAAAACAACTTTCGAATGAATTATATTACCCCCTTAAGGGCTGACGTGGCAAAAAAATAAAAAAATAAAGTGCATTTTAATTTAAAAAGGTAAAAAAATTGAATAAGTGGGCCCAGTTTTAAATTTTCAACCAATAATTTTTTTTTCCTCACGCCCCACCACCCTCTCTCTTTTTCATCTTCACACCCCACTACCCTCTCTTCTTTTTCTCCATTTTCTTCACCACCATCATCAACCAACTCCAAAAAAATTACATCAAAAATATTTTTTCTTGTGAATTTCTACAATAAGTTCAGTTTTTCATAAAAAAAAATTAAAAGATCTAATTTATTCCATCACAATCAATATTTTTGCAATAACTAAACTAGTTTCAAATTTATTGGATTCTTGTTTTAATGAACAAATTGAAAATGCTCTTATGAAAAACACTGAAAAATTTGTATTGTGATTGAATCGAAGAAGATTTGGATTACAGATATAATTTTTCCAAAAACAAATTTTAAGGATTTGGATCAAAAATTTTTTTAAAAAAAAGGTAAAGAAGAAAGAATGAGGGAGGGGTGGGGGTGGAAGGGGATGGAGTATTTGCAGATTGTTACAAAAAAAGGGGTTTGGATGGGGGAGGGGGCTGAACAAGAGAGACGGGGTGTGGGGAGGGGGAGGGTTTGGAAGTTGACGGGGGTGAAGAATAAAGTTGGGGGAGGAGGGTGGGGGTTGGGAGAAAATATTTATTTTTTAATTTATAAATATATGGAATAATTTTTAAATTTTTTAAGTTAAATCCGATGTGGCACTGACTTGGGGGCGAGTGTATTACATTCTGCATTGTTAGAGTGGAATTATATTTTTGGGGTGGCATATAATTTATGCAAAAGTTTTTTTTTTTTTTTGGGGTGGGGGGTGGGGGTAGTAAATAATTACAAGTGAAATTTAACGGCTAAAGTGTGTTTTCGTGACAAGTTCAAGAGGTTATTCATGCCTTTTTCCTAAAAAAAATAAGAAAAATGTATTGAAAAAATATTCAAGAATCCTAAATATCAAAAAATTAATGTTATAAAAAGGAGATCCAAAATTGGGTGTCAACAACTTGTCCTCCTTAGATCGAAGATGATGAAATGAGTCTTTGGGTGAAGAAATTGATGTAATCTAATTTTGTCTCGATTGGTGAATTAGACCGATTATGAAGAGGCTACACCTGAGAGGTAGAATGGTGAAGTTAGAATTTGCACAATTTGTGATTATGAATTCGATCGAACCCTGATTTTTGAGTAGCCTACATATCCCGATTTCACGAGAATCAGGTCAATGTAGTTCAAAAGATTGGTTATATAAAATTTTGAGAGGATCTCAAATTTATCCCAGTTTTAGATATATGATGGCACTAGAATATAAGTATAGTTTGTGAAAATGTTTAAAGTTATATGTGAAATTTCTAAAATTGAGTCGAGTCGGGCTTTGAATTATCGATTCTACTAGGGATGCTTGACAATTCGCTAGCTTTTAGTTTGCTTCTTAGAAATAGTTCCATGTTTGTACTAAGGCTCCTGCAAAACCTTAACTAGATAAATAAATTAGTACATAAATAGTAAATGCATTCAGTGAATAAAAGAAGATAACGCCTTGGGTGCTACTTTATGAAAATGTGGTCTTGCAAGCTGGAAACAAAGCTTATGAAAAATGAAGTTTTAGGCCGTGAATCATGCTAATGATGCTTTTCAGTGATGAAAATGAGGCCTTAAACCAAGTAGATTATGAAGATGAGGTATTTTCAGCCAAATTATTGATGGATGGAGGCTTTTCTCTAAGCCAATGATTTATTAAAAAACAACTTTTGCAAGTAATGGATTTTTATAAAGCATTCGTTTGGTGCATCCATGAGTGTTGTGTAGTTATTAGAAAGGAATTATACAGCGCTTTTGCAAGAAGTTGTGCAATGCTATAGAAGAAATTGAAAGTCATGCATAGTGAAAAATAACTTGAAGCGATTGTGTAGTTCTTTAGAAGGAAATGAAAGTCATGCATAGTGCAAAATAACTTAAAGTGATTGTACAGTTCATTTGTGCCCATGCAAAAGCTATTAAAGTCATGTGCAATGTATTCTAAAATATGTTAAAGCATTCGACAGTGCATATACGGTGCCTTTTAGAGCATGTATGCAAATTAATTGAAATCCATGTGCGGTGCATTTAAAGTAATTTAAAGAGATTATGGAATACGTCTATGCTTATGTAGAGCCATTGTAGCCATGTGCAATGCATTTTAGCATACTTTAAAGCATTTGTGTGTGCATGTGATGTGCATTTTAGAGCATATATGAAAAATAATTGAAAGCCATGTATTATGCATTTTAAGCATTTTAAAACACTTGTGCAGCATATTAAAAGACATCTATGTAGACTAGCCAAAAGTCATGTGCAGGGTTGAAATTTTTGTAAAATTATCAAAATCATTTAATCAATATTACTGCAAAATCATAATTTCTCCTAAATGTTTTAAAGTTAATTCAAACCGTTCAAGGTGTAATCCACGCAAGACAGCAAATGCTATTAACTTTTGGCTTTTGCCATTCTTCAAAACTTGCACTAAAATAAAATTTATAAGTTTTGGGGATCGTTGATTTGTGTTGACTTTGAAGGTCCGGCTCTTGATACTTCACACTTCCAACTTTGCTTGGACTCGTAACCCCATCTATTCCAAATCTTGGTCAATGGATAATAAGAAAATATTTGATTGAAAAATATTTAAAATTAAATATAAATAGGAGTAACAAATAACTTGATAAATAAAATCGTGCAAATATGCATAGTGGTAAAAAAATTTTGCTAAACTTTTGAACTGTGACATATTGTGAAATAATGTGAATGTCCTTTATCTAGAGTGAATGTCATTTTTTTCAACTACTTTGTTGAACCCACACTCTTCAATATCTCTTGACATCTTATCAATCGTTTCTCAAAATGATGCCCTTGTAAATTGTCCCAGCTTTGACTTGAGAGATGTTGACATAGTCTTTCTACGTATCCCGCCAAGGGAATCAGAACAAGCATAGTACCTGAAATACACTTAAGAAAATTAAAACACAAAGAGGATGAACTTCCATGGGTTGCCTATGTATCCTAAGGGAATCGGCCGAACGTAGTTCATTACATATAAAATTGAAAGGGGGAAAATGACTTTTCTTCTAATGTGACCGAGGTAGAAATGGATGCCTACGTATCCGCTAAGAAAATCTGGTCAACCGTAGTTCACATTACAAGTAAAAGGGATATTTAAAAATTTTCTAATTAAAAGACCAAACCCGATATAGGTCATTAGTAGTTTTATTACATAAAAAGAAAAGAAGAACATTACATAAGAAAAAAATAAAGGCTTATATACATAATATCTCTTAACAACATCTGCATTTATAGCTTTTGGCCACACTTCTCCATCCATTTTTGCTAGGATCAATGCTCCACCTGTCAGCACTCGGTGAACCATGTAAGGACCTTGTCAGTTGGGTGAAAATTTTCCCTTAGCTTCATTCTGGTGTAGAAATATGCACTTCAACACCAATTGTCCTGATTTGAATTGTCTCAGTCTTACCTTCTTGTTGAAAGTTTTGTCCATCTATTTTGATAAAGTTGCCCATGACAAACTGCGTTCATCTTTTTTTCATCAATTAGAATCAAATGTTCATACTGATTTTGGATCCATTTGGAATCACTCAAATCAATTTCCTGAATAATTCTCAAAGATGGTATATCTAGGTAATACTGTTTCTGTTCTATAAACCAAAATATAAAGTGTCGCTCCGGTAGAAGTCCTAATAGTGGTGCGATAGCCAAGGAGGGAAAATGAAAAATTCTCATGCCAGTGCTTGTAGTTATCAATCATCTTCCGCAATATCTATTTGATGTTCTTAGTGACGGCCACAACTGCTCTATTCATCTGAGGATGGTAAGGGGTGGAATTACGATGAGTAATCTTAAACTTCTCATATATCTCACGCATCAAGCCACTGTTAAGATTAGCTCTATTATCTGTTATAATTGACTTTGGAACTCTAAAGGAACAAATAATGTTATTACGAACAAATCTATCACCACCTTTTTTATTACAGACTTGTATGAAGAGGCTTTTACCGATTTGGTGAAATAATTAATAGCTACCAAAATGAACTTATGTACATTTAATGAAGATGACTCAATAATATCAATGAAATCCATATGCCAACTAGTAAACGGCCAACAAGAACTCATCACAATGAGTTCATTTGAAGGAACATAAATCAACTCACCATGAATCTAACATCGATGACATTTTTGCACAAAGCAAATGCAATATGTTTTCATTGTCATCCAAAAATAGCCGTCTTGAAGAATCTTCTTTGCCTAAAAAAAACATTTACATACAACCCACATATTCCCCCATGTATTTCTTCTACTGACCTGGTATCCTCCTGAGTGTGGACGCACCTTAAAACTCCTAAATTTGGAGTCCTCCTATAAAGGATTTCTCCATTTAGGAAAAAGTAATTTTCCAATCTCTAAAGTGTTTTCTTTTGAATAATGGTTATGCCCTTTGGATAGTTTCCTACCGTGACATACCTCTTGATGTCGTAGTACCAAGGTTTTCCATCAAGCTTCTCATTTACATGAAAACAGTAGGTCTGTTGGTCTTGTACATTCACCTTGATGGGATCTATGAAATTCTTGTCAAAATGTTGAAAGGACGATGTTTCCAATGCATCTGCTAACTCATTTTGAGTTCTTGGGATATGTTTAAATTCAACCTTGATGAACTTCTTGCGCAAATCTTTTATGCACTCCATTTAGGGAAGCATCTTAATGTTGTTGACACTCAATTTTCCTTGTACTTGATGAACCACTAACTCTGAATCTCCTATAACTAACAGTTCCTATATGTTCATATCCATAGCCATTCTACGACCAAGGATACAAGCCTCGTACTCTGCCATATTGTTAGTGCATGGAAATCTGAGATTTGCTGAGATTGAATAATGTTTGCCTGATTCTAAAATTATTACTGGCCCAATATCGACCCCTTTTAAACTTGCAGCCCCATCAAAGAACATTCTCCAACCTAGTATTATTATGAAATATCTTCTCCAATAAATAGGACTTCTTCATCTGGGAAATAAGTTTTAAGAGTCTTGTACTCTTCATCTACCGGGTTTTCATCAAGATGGTTGGCTAAAGCTTGTCCTTTCACCACCTTTTGAGTAACATAAATTATGTCTAATTCACTTACAAAAATTTGCCACTTTGCGATATTCCTAATAGACATGGGCTTCTGAAATATATACTTGAGTGGATCCATCCTATAGATGACAAAAGTGGTATACACACACATGTAATGCCTTAACTTTTGTGCAACGCAAGTCAAGGCACGACAGGTACATTCCAGTAATGTATATCAGCCTTCATAAGGCGTGACTTTCTTGCTCCAGTAATATATAGCTTGTTCTTTATTTCCTGTTTCATCATGTTGTCCTAAAACACACCCAAATACATTGTTTGACACAAATAAATATAGTAACAATGGCTTTTCGGGTTCTAGGAGCACCAAAACTGGTGGATTAGATAAATTCTCCTTGATTTTGTCTAAAGCTTGCTAGCAATCTTGTGTCCACTTGGTAACAACATCATTTCTCAACATCTTGAATATTGGCTCACAAATCACTATGGATTGTGTAATAAACCGACTGATGTAATTAAGTCAAACTAGGAAGCTCATCACATCCTTTTGACTTTTTGGAGGAGGTAAATCTTAGATAGCCTTTATTTAAGGATCTAATTTTGTACCTTTTGTACTCCAGATGAAGCCCGGATTCCCAGTAGGGACACTAAATGCACACTTTGCAGGATTCAATTTCAGATCATACCATCTTAACCTATCAAAGAACATCAAATATTCCAAATGATCTGAGATCTTTCACGACTTGATAATGATATCATCTACATATGATTCAATCTCCTTGTCGATCATGTCATGAAAATGGTAGTCATGGACCTCATATAAGTTGCCTATGCATTCTTGAGTTCAAAAATCATCACTCAATAACAATATACTCCCCAAGGTATGATAAATTCAGTTTTCTCAGCATCTTATTTATTTATCAGGATCTGATGGTACCCTATGAAGCAATCAACAAATGACTGCAACTCGTGTTTCGCACAATTATCAATGAGTATGTGAATATCTGAGAGAGAAAAAACATCTTTTGGGATAACCTTATTGAGATCTCAATAATCCACGCATGCTCTGATTTTTTCATCTTTCTTTGGCAAGGGTACAATATTTTCTAACCAAGTGGGATACTTCATGACTCAAATGATGTTGGCATCGAATTTCTTAGATACTTCCTTATTAACTTTCAAACTCAATTCAGGCTTCATATTTCTCATATTTTGCTCTACAGGAGGACAAGATGGATCAATTGGCAATGAGAAACAATATCTGTGCTTAGACCCCGAATATCATAATAGGACCATGCAAACACATCTATATATTGCTTCAGAAGACAAATCAATTCATTCCTTTGGGATTGAGTCAAATGAACACTAATCCTTGTTTCTCTAATGAGCTCTATGTTCCCCAAGTTTATCATCTCAATTTCATCCAAATTCATTTTTGCGTTATTTTTTAAATGTTCAAATTCTTTGTTCAACTCTTTAGACTAAGGATCTTCTTCATGTTCTGCAAATTCTTGTTCGCTGTTTGGAATTGTTTCGCTTGTTTCATTACTTGTTACATTAATTTTATTGGCAGATTTGTTAGTTCGCTTTCTGAAAAGGGAAAAAAGAAATAAATTAATGAAGATGATTTGAAATAAAAATCACAAAATATAGTTTGTATTTGGCATTCAAGCTTTCAAAAGTGGAGGCAAAACACATAAATTCATAAACACGATTTAGGCCTCAATTTTGAATCGTATTATTTAATTAATACAATTATCTACCAAGATTCTCGAAGAAACGGGGATGGGGTACAAGTCCAATTGTTCAAATCATCTCCAGGCTTAGCATCCCAGATAGTCAGGGTCTCAATACAATCCTCTAGAATCACATTGCACTCAGATTCTTCTTCAGTAATGAACAAGTTTTTGACTCCTTACATGAGATCTTCTTCAACATCTTCTTCTGATACTTTGGAAACAAACACTTTGCAAAATGAGTAATTCAGGAGCGGTACAGGTTTTGGTAGGAGAATGTCACATTTCCTTTTTAGATTAGCCGATGAGACTTCATCAGGAGTGGGATTATCCAAGTCCAAAAGTGCTCTTTTGTCAAGACAATTGAATTGGATCTAGTATTCCATCCAAGTTCACACCAAGACCTTAACCAAGCACAAAATCATTCTTCAACATTTCCAAGGCTACCATCATAAGTGCCAGTGGCAACTTTAACCTTTCTTTTTTAGTAGTAAGTATACATGGTCTTCTTAACATGAAAAATAGATCCATCCAGGTGTTCCACTTGTTAAATAATACGGTTTGAGTTCTCTTGGTAGATATAACTATTCTTCTATACATGAATCATAATATCATAATAATCCCAAACAAATTTTGAATTCTGGTGAAAGGTAGAAAAGACTACCAGCACTATGAATCCATGGTCTTCCGAGTAACAAATTGTAACTAGAAGATATGTCCAACACTTGGAATTTCACTACAAACTCCACAGTTCCAATTTTTAGTACCAAATTAATTTCTCTAATAACTACTCTATATGTCCCATCAAAGCCTTTAACCCTCACATTACTATCACAAATTTTCCCAATGTCAACTCCAAAGCTCGGAGGATAGTAAAAGGATAAATATTAACAGTTGAGCTATTTTAATGAGAACTTTAGAAAAAAAACTTATCCCTATACCTAACAGTGATGTTTAATTCTCTATTATCACCCAGGCCCTCGGGTGGCAACTCATCTTCATGAAAATAGACTGTATTAGCTTCTAAAAATTATCCCACCAAAGCTTAAAGATTCTCGTTAGTGATCTCAGTTGGCACATAAGCTTCATTCAACACCTTTACCAGAGTGCTCCTATGAGTTTCATAATTCATCAATAATGACAATAAGGAGATTTGGGCAGGAGTTTTCTTTAGCTGTTCCATAACAGAATACTCCTTAGTCAGTATTTTCCTCCATAAATCCTCTACCACAACCTTTGTCACAACCCTTTTTTAACTATTCTCCTTATTAGACACTCCTTACACAACTCCTTTAGTGGAATAACAACACCCATATCTCGTCATTCCTATAGCAACAACTTCTACAACCAATTTTCCTTTTCCTTTGTCCCTGTTGAGTAATTCCAAGGAACTGTCTTAGTATTTGAAGATATTTGAGCAACTAAAGTTGCGATCATATGCATGGAAATAACAACTTCTACTTCAATTGGCACTGGCATATAGGCTATAATTATAGGTGCGACAAAAGATGATGTTTTCACTTTTTCTTTATCACCGAATGATACAATAGTTCCTTTAAAAATAATATTCTTTATCAATGGTGATCATGTTCATATTGGGGGGAGCTTCTTTGAGTTGAATAACACCTTCTTTGATTAGCGCCTCAATCTTATCCTTGAGAGTAAGGCAATTCTCAGTGTCATACCCAGCAACCCCAGAGTGGTAAGCACAATGATTTATACCATCATACCATCCAAGAAGGTGATTGGGAATTCTACCTTAGATTGGCTGGAGTACTCCTGCTATTCTAAATCTTTTATACAGTTGGAATAAGGGTTCAGTAAGAGGTGTATAGGTTTTGCTGTTGGCAGTGGGTTTGATAAGGATGGGTAGCCTGAAATTAAGGCGTTTTTTGATAGGATGGTGCTCGAGGTGGACAATATGCTGGCTGGATGGCATAAATTGGAAATGAGACGGGTAAAGGTTGGAAATATGGGTAAGAAATTTGTGCATATTACTTATAGTAGAAAGGCTGGGGTGGTGGATTTTGGTATGTTAATATTTGGTTTGGTCTTTTCTCCTGAATGGTTATGGCAGTTAAAACTCTATCCTTCTTCTTTTTATTCGCTCCCCTAGTTGGATCAGACTGTATTGCCTTACTTATTGCTTGTAAAGCTACTAGATTAGTGATTCTCTCAATTTTAATGCCTTCTTCAATGAATTCTCCTATCCTAACAACCTTGGAGAACTTTTACGCAACCACATTTATCAGTTTGTCATAATACATTGCATCTTTTTGAGACTACACAAAAAGAGAAGTCGTCTCACTTTCTGTCATCGGAGGTTGAAATTTTGCGGCATCTGCTCTCCACCGTATGACATATTATTTGAAGGACTCCATCAATTTATTCTCCATCTTCATTAAGTGAAATTAATCAGGGATGACTTTAGTGTTAAACTTGAACCTATCCATAAATTCTTGTGCCAAGATATTCCAACTATGCCATTTTTGTGGGTTTTGGCTCGTGTACCAATCTAAAGCTTATCCCATCAAACTCCTTATAAGAAACATTATTCTAATGGTCTCATCCTTCCATACTCTAACTAGATTGTCACAGTACGACCTTAAATGAGCTCGAGGATTTCCTTTTCCATTAAACATATCAAATTTAAGCACCTTGTACCCAACCGACAACTCGAAATCTAGATGAACACATAAATTTTCATACTCAAGACCTTTAAATACTTTGTGTTTTTAGATTCTTCTGAATGCTTACTTTAAGCTGTGAATCACCTTTGCTACATTCTCATCCGTTTTTGACCTTACTTTCTTTTCCATCTCCTCATAAGGATCAACTTCTTGTGTGATAGGAATTGGGATAGTGAAAAATTGATGTCCCTCTACATATACTTGTGGCACATATTGTGTAATAGGAATTGTATCATGTGCCACTGGTATATGTAGGGTCGTTTGGTGGTTTCGGATGACTGGGTAGTTTGGGCAAGTGGGATATTTTCAGTATGTGGAGCTTGGGTAAATGGAGTTTTTTTAAGATGAGCTTGAGGAACACAAGTAGTAGGAAGGGTAATAGGTTATTTTATTGTGAGTCAACTTGGTGTAGATTATTTTTTTGTGGGTTAATGGAAGATTTGGTATAATAGGGTTGTTTTGGTAGAGTGAAGGATTTAGTGGTAAGTGTTGGGAGAAGGGAAAGTAAATAGGTGGAAAATAATATGGAATGGTGGTATTTGTTCCATGTTAAGGAAGTGGAGTATTCATGCTAATGGATAGTTTCGTGAGGTTTCAAAGTTGATCGATTTCACTTTGATTGTCGGCCATTTGTTGCATCATATGGGCTATATGTTCATCATTAAATGTTACATCCCTCTCCCTTGAAGTCTCAGGTTCATATCTTAGGACGGTGACAAGTCCTAAGCCATCTGGTGTACCTGAATCAGTCATGTTGGCGCTTGCTCGTGCTTTTGATCTCGTAAAGTATAGGTGATCAGCCAGTTCTTAGTCAACAAAAATCAACCTTTGGCGAGTAAATAAAAAGAAGGAAAACCTTCAAAAGAAATAAATATATCAGTATATGTGAATAATTTGCACAAATAAAGTAAATCACAATTAAGAAAATAATGTTAGATAAGAAAGAGAAGCATGCATCATATTGCAAACAAAGCAAATAATAAAAGAGAATTTTAATAATAAAAAATGCATCCTACTATGCATGGGACCTCTTTTGTGCCAAAAGGTGGGCCTATGCGTCAAATAATTTGAGATTATGAAAATTGATCTAAGCTATAATTAATGACATTGCTCGAGTTTGGAGTTCGAAAATAAAAAACAAACCACTTCATTTAAATATCATCATTAGACCATTACATTGATTTCAAAAAACATAAAGAGAGTAAAAGATAATAAAACAAAAATCCTAGCAAAAAACATAAAGAGAGTACATGACAATAAAAGAGAAATTCTAGGCACTAAACTAAGTCTTCATGCTCCAAAGTATGCCAAAGATCTAAAAATGACTTGTTCCTACATTTTAGTTGGGATGACAAAGTGGTTGATCCGGATATCATGTGCCCATTCTATTTCTTCAAGATATTCATACCCAATGACTTGTCCTTGATGGCTAAAACCCACCTCCTCTATATCTGCTGATAACCTCACATAATACTATGGAGTACAGTAAGCTTGATTGTTAAGAACATCTATTGTCATCGGATTTCCCCACTCTCGAAGAAACTCCATTGCTCTAGAAATCTCAAAGAGTGGACCGAAATTAACCTCAAATCTACTTATATCTGAACAAAGTGGAATGACTTTATGATGTCCAAATTGTTGAAGCACCCGTGAGAGAGCATATGGTTGAAGATCTTTCAAGACAATAAGTTCAATACAGTATGTCGTACGTCCCTTGATGACGGCAACATAAGGTGACAACCATATGTACCTCCATTGGATTTGATTGCCCGTGAGCACCCTCATGTATGCATACCAATAATTTGTTCCAACAGGAGCTACAAATTCCACCATTCTTTGTATATGAGAGTCGATCCTATTGGGTATGCTAAAGAGCATGTCAACCATGGATTTACGTCTGTAAAAATATTCTATAGCCCAAGTTTGAAGCAAGAGATTGCAACCTTCCAAGAGCCTTCTTCCTCTAGCACATTTGGATAGTTCCCTCATCATTTCTGGTAAAATCATCAGAACCAATGTAACTTCAAAATTTTCAACCCCCAAAAAAAAAGAGCTCGAACAACGGAGCTAAGGCAAGTGTCAATTCTTCTATGCTCCAAAGGAAAGACAAGAGTACCTAGTAAAGCAATGAAAAAAGCGATAGGACATTTCTTTCTCCAACTCTCAGCAGAATAAGAGAATTCCCTTTGAAAGACCTTGTGACCATCCTTACGACCAAATCTTTCATACAAGTAGTCAAGAGAAATCTAATCACGATCCAAACACGCAAGCTTGAAGTTGTTTCTGAGCCCGAGAATATGCAAGAATTTCTTTTCTAACTATTTGCGAGGTAAGATCATACCCCGTCCTTGATACTTCAAATCAGTAAATTTACCAATTTCTTCAATTGTGGAGGTCAATTCAAAATCCTTGAACTTGAACATGATTCTAATGGGATCCCAAAACTTGAGCAGTGTCTTGACTATATGCCTGTAACAAGGGATGTACATGAATGATGTCAAGAAACCCAAAGTTCTCCTAATCTCGAACCCATGCTCCATCTTGATGTTCTACCACCATCTCTTTAGCTTAAGTGGAATACACACAACTATTTGGGTGTTGACAAAATTAGGCAAGTTATCCATTCTAGTAACATACAAGAAGACAACATAAGCAAAAGCTTTACTAAACTCAATTTGGTCAAATTTTTACTTGGGTCAATTTTTCATTATCTTTGCATGTAATACGAGGGTCATCATCGGGTCGTGAACCCTTTTGACATAAAGGCATTTCCTAAATTTGTGGAATGACATCATGGGTAAAACCACCTGTGGCTTATGCATTCATGGCCTAAATCAAGGGTGGTAATGCTCTATATTAAGTTTTTTTAAGTTTGGGTAGACACAAACTTAGATTTCCTATATGAGAAAACATGTGGTCCCACTGTAGTAAAACTCTTGCTCACCCCACGTATGCGCTGACTCTCTAAAATAGGTGCTTTGAAAGAATTTTGGGAAAGTACAATGTATAATTTTCATGTACAATATGTGTGAGTGTCATTTTTTCAAAGTGGAGGAAATATGAACGGAATACCAATTTATATAAAGCGATAAATAAATAAGCAATTTATATAAAATAATAAAAAATAAATAATTTGTCACACAAACATGATAAAACAAGACAATTAGGGTGAAACAAATAACAAAATGTGACAAAACTTAACTATCAACTTAAGTTTGTTATGGTTAAGAACCTAATAATCTCTAGTAAAGTTGTCATGTTTTTATACCCCCATTTTAACACGGGTCAAATCAAGGTACAACATATTAAAAAACTTCTAAGTAAATTTAAGGAAGTCGCCACCTAATTAGTTATACAGTGAATTAGGGCACCTATTATAAACTATTTGATTAAAGCAATTAAAACTTCATTTTAAGGTCTACGCATCCTAAAATTCTAGGTAAGGATTCTAATTATCCTAAAGGAAAGAGATTAGGCACCCTAAAGGATTCGCTAACTACGGTTAACCGGCCGAACTTAGATTAGATAAAGAAATGAAATATTAAATTAATAAAAGGATATAGGTAATGTACAAATATAGAGTAAATTTGTAAAAAATATGATACTATAGCAAGGATTATGTTAATACGCTACCATATATATGTGTGTGTGTGTGTTTTAGAAAAAGTAGTGAAATGATAATTTAAAATATATTTATTTATTATTTTCGATCGAATTTATAAGATGCAAGGATAACAAAATATCATTTTTCAAACTATTAATGTAAAAAATAAAGAAAATGTATTGAAAAAATATTCAAGAATCCTAAGCATTAAAAAATTAATCTTATGAAAAGGAGAGATAAAATTGGGTGTTAACACTCCTTCACACTCATCTTACCCTACTTCAGATTCACAAAATCCTCAGCCTTAGCTTTCCTTAGCTCCTGAGGAAAGAAATGAGCACGAAAAATCCAAAAGTACTAAATCAATATAGAAAGGATAATGAAATTATAAGGCCTTCTGAAAGATGGAGGCTCACCAATTCACAACAAATCAACAGACGTGCTAATGCACCTAACGGTGCACAAGAGAAACATAAATGTCTTCAAACCCTACATTATGAAATGATGTGGCATCCTAGGATGGTCAGTGGGATAAGCACTGACATGTAACTCGGGGAATGTGATAAAATAATGTCATGTCCAAAATAGTCAAAACTACATGCACACATTCATATATACATATATAAGATGATGGGGTATGGTAAGGGTTATGAACATGAGAGCTTTTAAAAATATTAACTTGGACTATGTAGCTTGATCTGTCCAAAAGGAACCCATAGGCTATAAGGGTTCAAATCTCCCCAGTGAAAGGTCTACAGTGCATGTTAGCCGCACGAACTGAGGAAAACCCAAGGAAAACATGGTTTTGATATATATATATATATATATATATATATATATATATATATATATATATATATATATATATATATATATATATATATCATGTCTGTCTCAAGAACCCAGTCATATAGACCCCCAATGCTGGAAAATGTGGTTTCTAATGTTCGTCCCCCCAAGACTTACACCTTCACGGTGAGCTACACAACCTCTTTTAAGCCCAAATTAAAATCACTTTGCACATAATTCCAACCATTAACCTAGGAGTCATTCATTAAGGCATTTATCACTTGGTATCGTCATACCAATATGATTACAAGCTAAATTAAATATGTCAAAGCAATCCACATAACCACATTGACTTCTAAGTTCCATTTAAAATCTAAACCAAAGCCACCAAGGCCATCAAAATCCATTTATACATCTATTTATCCATTAATACAATGCTTTGGGTTCAAAGCAAGTTAAACAATGTATTTATCAATAATTAAAATCAAATTCACAAAGTTGGTGAGGTTCATGCAATTCCAAGTCAAAAATCATCCAATTTGGAGAAACCCATGTCCCTCATTCAAACCATTTAAATAATATAGCAATTCTGTCCCAAAACATTCATTTAAAGCATGAAAAATCAATTCACAATATGCGACAAGTAATTCAATCTATAACAACCAAAACCCCTCAACCCAATTTCAAAACCTATAATTTAAATCACATGAAGTTACATTCAATTATGCCATAATGTAAAATTATTGTTTAGGAAAGAGAAACATGCCTAAAACACACACAAGAATTTGAAGTCAATTTGAATTTTGGAGCCCCGATGATGAATTCTCTATAAAACCCTCAAGCTTTTTTTGTTGGAGAGTAAAGATGAATACAGTAGAGTTTGATCTTTGAAAATTAAAAGGAGAAAAGGTCAATTTTATGTTTATAAGTCATAAAAAGGGTGAAAATATCAAAAAACCCTCACGCCTAAGTGAAAAAGCAAAACTAGACGGAATTTACACCTTCGCGTGGCACACCGTTATCAAAGAGGTTATCCTCTATGCCACGTTGATATCGCGGAGGCTAACCTCTGTGGCATGGTGATATCACGGAGGCACACTTTCTTGGAGTTTCACAATGACCCCGAACTGCTTTAAAAAATTTCGAAACTTTTCCAAATTACCCTTTTAGCATCCTTAAACACAATTCAAGTAAAAAAATCGATATTCCACACGCAGAAAAGTCAAAAATAAAATGACCAAAATTTTATGGGTCTTATATTTTTAGAATATTACAATCACTTTACCTATAAATAACCTCGGTCAAGGATTTTCAAAATAGCACAATTGCTTTGCTGACAAATGACCTCGAACTAGGATTTTATAAAAAAAAAAAATCAAAATCAGTGTTTCTTGGTGGTATCAGTATCTCATGAATATGTATGGATGAAATGCGGATGTAATTCTCATAATCAATTAGTATGAAGATAATAATCAATTCAATACAACTCAATGTGAAAATAATTTATGATATAAGTCATCGTATGACACCTCTAAAATATATAGCCATATAAAACATCAATAATATTATTTGAAGCCCCTCTCCCTGGCATCAACACAAGAATAGAGGTATATAATGCTCAAATAAGGCCTATAATATCTATTCAAACCCCCACTCAAGCATTACGATAAATAAGGAAATTAGTTTATAAATAAGACTAATAATATCAATTTAAGCACTCACTCAAGCATAACAATCAAAACAACCTCTCAGGTCAATAATAATATTAACATAATCCCCTACTTGGTCAACTTAAAAATGGTAAACAAACCAAATAACATAGAGAGAAACTTATCTAAACCTAGCTTATTCAATTTAATAAGTCTCATCTTCTCAAAAGATATCATCATTAGATTAAATAACTAAATGCAAATCTAAGCTAGTTAACAATATACTCTAATAAGAGATACTAATCCATGATAACTACATCAACTATAACAAGACTCTTAATAACCTAAGTGTTTCCTAAAACCTTCATAATTCCATCGAAATAACAATAATAACATAATTACCTCCTAAATTCATCAAGCCCCGATTATCGCAACAGAGTTCACTAAACACGATTCAATCTCTAGAATAGGTATCCATATTCAATTATCCAAGATCAATATGACAACTATCTGAAATCTAATCTAAGAATAATCTCAAGTAGCAAAACTAACTAAGGTAACAAATTATATAACTACATTCCCTTGAAAGACATCAGTACGCATGGAGATGCTCGCCATTTCACCTAAGTGGTACCTCTAAACACTAAATGATTCAAAATACACAAGAAACCAAGCATACAACATATAAACACTTCAGAAAAATTCAAGGTACATCTCAACTTTGCTCTAAAGAAGATCCATAAGCCAAAACACAATACAAAGCACCAATCGTAAGTCCTACTCCCTACAATCATTAACAAACATGTCCAATATAATCAAATGTAACTTTTACAAGTCAAAAGGATTCCATCGACACCGATTTAATATATTTTAGTTTTGAATCTAAAATCACTTTGAAAATTAATGCCAAAAATGCACGGGTGAAATTAAGATTTTGTTTTAGAATCTGTTTCCCATATAAAAATTAGTCTAAATCTGAAAATCTAACCAAAAGTAAGTTGAAATCAAGTTTTAAATCGAAGGCAAACTCATTTTATAGTTTATCGGGTAAAACTCTCAAAAATAATATTTAAAAATCAAATATTTGAAAATGAACATATAAATTAATCAATGAAAAATAGTGAAATACTAGTTTTCTTAGGTTACCTAAAGTTCCAATCTTGAAAACACTCTTTAAAGCTCTAAAAGACAAGATTGAAAGATTTGAAAATGGTGGAATGATGTTTCTGAATCTCCATTTTGGATAGGCATCATGAAAAAAAAGAATAGATATTGTTGGAAAATGAGCAACACAATAATGACCCTCTAGGTTGTTTTCTCCATTTTATGTATTTTCTATGTTTTCTATTTTTTCATAATGGCTACATGCCATTTATGACTTGCTGAGACCAAAGATTCGATTTTTATGCTGATCATTTAGGTTTGAAGCCCATTTTCATATTTCGGAGCTTTGGAAGTTGAGAAATTGATTTTGGATCAAAACTAAGTAAACAACTTCAGATAAGAATTCTGACAATACTGTTAGCTTCGAAATATGGAGTTTAGGCTAGGAAACACTTGGTTCGGGTTTTCAAGGCTTTTGGTCTTGTTTTAGGCTATTGGGTGGAGTTTGGTAGAAAAAAATAGTGGATGTGGGTCCTACATTTTATCAAAACATGCTCGTATGGGAATTTGAACTATTTCTTTGAGTCCAAAACATCAAATTTGATAAGATGACACCGTTCGTTTGCTTGCACAGGGTTATGAATGAATCCCCGAGCCCTAAGTCGAAGTCCATTAGGACTTAGATATATGCTAGTCCAGCAATGCAGGGTGATGGCCACCCTTTCAAATAACATTTATGAGGATTTTGATACATTTAAGATGGTTCAAATCTTTGATCTTCATGATCGCGAGCCTCCTCTTGCGTTCATGATGAATGATTGATCTAACCCGAGCTAGTCTATTATTTGCATTGATGAAGTCTTCATCATTTTCACAATGGCCTTCTCGAGTTGTTCATCATGATCGCAACTAGTTCCTTGCATTTTCAATGGATGATCGCGGTCAGGGGTCTTCGTATTCTCAATGAGTAGCCTGTGGCCCAAAATATTACTACTGTCGTTTGCAAATTTTTTCCACTTTGTAAGTCCTATTTTTTCATTAATGGATCCATGATTTGGAAAACTGTGGTATAGCATAAATTGGAGCTGGGGATGAGCAAAGGACGTTAAGGTGATTATTTCTTATTAGTTTCTTTGTAAATTTTTGGCCTAAAACTCCAATTAATTCTTTATTTTATTTTTATTTTTCTTAGCTTTTGAGGCTTGTTAGGGCCTCAACTCAGACTCCATTGACTCAATTTTGGAGAACGCATTCCATGTCTTCAAGGGGACTTATGACAGATTCAATTATAAAATTTTATTAGTGAGCCCCACATGCCTTTTTTGACCCAGTTTTGGCCTAGAGTTTTATATTAAATTATGGGTATCAGTTTACTTATATTATCATATAGATTATGAATTTAATAGTTTGACAGAATTCAAGGATTAAAGAGTGGAGATGAGTAGTTCATAGACAGCTCGAGAATGTGGTTTGGCACAGAGGTAGGCTTCAATCCACTCTCTTTGATGAGATTGCGTATCATATTGATTACATGTGGGGTAGGTCATAGGGTATGTTTTAGGTAACCATATCACCTTTATCATCTTGTCCTTTCTTGGTAAACTTTAGTATAAAATATCAGTGTGAGCTTTAGTTTAGAATGTTTGTCTAGTTATAAGATTATAGTAGGATCACATATATATCTGTTAAGAACTTAGGTTGACAATGGTAATCCTTAGGAGTCATTTGATTAGGAAAGAGTTATCCAGGAATAATTAATTTTGGGATTAGTTATCGTCGAATTAGTTACCCCACTATGTGTATGGATAACTTATTCCATTACTATGATGCAAATGGTAAGATAAATAATCTTGGTACTAACTAATACTACACAACAAAAATAGGATATACTGGTCCTTTTTCTTTCCTCTGGATTATGTATCCCTTATACCTCACACTAAACGACCCCTTAGTCTAGGAGTTAGGGTAGAAATTAATTGTTTTGATGATAATCCTCATTTAAATTCACCTAATAGAATGGTGCCTCTCCTTGATCTCACTTTTGACTTTTTCATAAACTTATACACTGTTATTGTGTTGTATCTTACATTGTTAGCCCTAAGGCCTTGGTTAGGAGACCATGGGCACTAGGTTAGTTATCTACGCTTTAAAGGAGTTATTGGTTTGTTTATAGAAGTTTAGGCGCTTACTATTGCTTTGTTTGGATACTAGTGATGGCATGCAGACATTATCTGCATTCTCACGCTTATTTTAGGTGGTTTAGGCCTTTTTTGTCAAAATTTGGGCCCATTTTCCCTTAGTCTAGTATATTTTATTCCTTTAGGACTTGAACTAACTATTTTAGTGTCTTATGGTGAGATTGAGAAACCTTAGCCCAGTTTGGGGTAGGTGTTTGCCTTAGGTTAGGTGATCAGGTCCGATAGTAGGCCCCAATACCCCTTTTAAATAGAATACTTCAAATGCCTCTTTTTTAGTCTTACATGGGCTTATGACTGCTTTCTTAGGTTATTATCATGGGTATGGGTTGACGTACACTTGATTGCATGCGTATTTAGCTTCATTGTCTTAGAGGAGGGCAGTAATTAATCTTTGATCACATCTTCTTGAACTAGTATTAGAGCATGCTTCACCTTAGAGGACATGATAGCCCGAGACTGAATTTTATGAATAAATAGATTGGTGATAGGCTTATGACCCTGGATTACCACTAGTTATATCATGGTTACGAGTTTTAGTTTGAGTCTAGGATCTGTTTATGGTAATTATTTGGGAGCTTTGGCGCTTGGCTAGAGTTATATATTTGGGATTTCTGACAGTTGTGTATGCTTCTTGTCTGGGAATTCCAGCGGTTGTCAATGGATCATCTAACCACTTGTTATTATCTACTAGTTCTTGTTTAAAACCAAATATCATTATCGTACAATTATGAATCATCTGGCCTTTTGTTACTATATGCTGGTTTCAGTTTTAACCAAGTTTTTATTATTGCTACTACTATGGATATGGATTTTGGAACTGTTTGTTGGGACCTTTCATTTTATACCGATATCTCGATTCCTCTATAGGACACTTCGTCTGGTGAGCCATTGTACTAAAGGAGGATGGTCGCCTTAGGTCCTACCATTGCGACCTATTGGGATAGAGGAGTTACATAAACTATTGTTAGTTATGGTACTTGGTTCAGCCCTCATCACCTGGTTTTTACCTTATTCATATACATTGCCTATCACCAACAAAATTATTTGGCACCTGATCTATAGGGCTTATAGGCCCTGAGTAGGTATTGTTTATGTTTGTTGTTTGTTGTCTGTTGAGTGATTGTTTTTACCTTTCGGGCTTATGGTGGCCTGATTAGCTTATTGTTTGTCTAGGCTAGCTGGTTATATTATTATTTGGATATCATTGTATAGTTCATGGCAGACTAGTTATATATTGGTACCGAAGTGATAGGTACGTTCTTGCATTCTTTTCCAATTTAATTTATTTACTTACATATCGGTTAGAAACTAGGTGTAATGACCTAATTTGTGAACTTTCTATTTTTATATGTTAAGCATTTTGCCCTTACCCGTAGTTGCTACATATTAATTTTGGGTTTTAGGAATGGTTGGAATGATTCTCGATGCAATCAAAAATTATTTTGCGTGAGTTTATGATTTTTTGAGTCTTAAAAAGCCATGTAGTTAACTTTGGTCAACATTCATTCGTTGTTCTGAATATCAGACAGTAAAATGAACTACACTATCAAATCTGAAATATCAAATTTGTGCTAATAGTGGGTTTGGTTTGGATTCGGATCTTTTATATCTTATTTTGATCCTTGATTTGGAAATAGTGGAAAAGGAGTTTCAGGAGTTAGTTTGGTGAAAATAACTTTTTTTCAAAAATTCAATGTCACTATTGAGTTTGGAATATTGAAACTATCTTAGTAGAATACATGATTTATTTCCTTAAGGTCCCGAACAAATTTTGAGAGTTTGTTCAGAGTATTTGAAAACTTGAAAAAATTAGTAAAATATTCATATTTGGCGCAAACCCGATTCTCTTTCATGAGCACGGGCTCTGGCCGCAAACACGAAGAAATATATTATTCCTCATCGCAATTCTAATGCGGGCACCATAATCATGAAGGGTTAAAGGGTCCGGGTTGGATCGATTCTTCTTTCCGAACGCGACAAAGCTATCGTGAATGCGAAGGTCCAAAATTGTAGACCTTTGCGAACGCAAAGCCTTGGTTGTGAATGCGAAGGCCAATAATTTTTCCATTCAAACTTTGACCCTTGCGATCGTGAGGTACTATTCATTAAACAATATATAAGGCCCATTTCGTGTTCTGCCTCCATTTTTGGACCTTTGAGCATCAGATTTGGCCAATTTTTGAGAATTTGTTCACCATTTGAACTTGGGCAAGCTCCAAAAACTTATTTTCATTATTTTCATCAATTATATCATCAAAAATGATTTTAAATCACGATTTCAAAATGAAAATTTGAAATTTTACTGGTAAAGTTTAAAAAGGTTTTTTCTTAAATTTGGACCTCATTTTAATTCGTTTTCAAGTAGATTTTCTCCGGTAAATTCAATAACTTTGGGAAATGTGTTTTTAAAATAAAATTTTATTTTATCCTTTTCATTTTCAAACTCTTTTTAAAACTCATTTTGGACTCAACCCGAATATGGAAAGTATGAGCATCATTAGCTTTATTGTAATGCATAGATGCTATATTTGAATGTTATAGTTGATTGTGAGGCCATTCGTAAGGAAAAGTCTCTGTGTTGAATCATCTTAGACTAAAATTTCATCATTTCAAGGTAGGTTATGGCTTAACTTTCTTCAGATTGAGCGGGTTGTTAATATATAAGTGAAACATACGATGAGTTGGAAAAAACAACTATGGGATTATATTTTGAAGTGTGGGGGGCCTATATTTTGTTTTGGTTGTTATATGATATCTAATATTATGTGTTGCTCGTATGAGGGCCTTATTTGACCTCATTGGCCTTTTCTATGTATTTGAGTGCCTTTTTATTCTAGATATGATGTTCATGTAGGGGCTTATTTTTCTAATATAAGTCTTATTTCAACATTGATTGTCTTTATCATGATATAAATAGCCGAAAAGGAATTGATGTGACATTAATGACTTCTTACATGAATATATACTCCAATTGTCAAATTGGAGATAATGATCATGAATTGTGGACACATTGAGTAGATTCTAGGTTCACCTATATTTTTATACGTGATAGATTGATTTAATATCATCATATTAAGTTTTTTGTGAGTGTTACATCCTTATTTCATATGTATATATTCATGAGATATTGGTACCATTGAGAAACACTATTTTTGAAAGAAAATAAGATACTTTTATGAAAAAACTCTCCGTGAATATGAGCTAGAGAAATGAGTTGAGATTGAGATTGAGATATAGTACATAGGTTGTGAATCCTCCATGGGTCCTACCTGGAAGACACGTGTTCGATGGGTGTATATAAAAATTCATATGATTGCTTTCATCATTCATTTTATCTTTATTGCATTGCATTTATACACATTGCTTTATTTCCTTAGTTTTCTTGACATGTGTTTTTTTCAGTATAATTTTGTATATATCTGTGTTGTTTCTATTTTCATATAATTATATATATATATATATATATATATATATATATATATTAGAACTATTAGTAGAGATGGTGTGAGCTACTATTAAGGACTTTTCTGCTTGCAGGTTATGTGTTGTCACGACCCGAGCCTAGGCCCTAGCCGTGACGAGCATCCCGAACCATGAAGGCCCGGGACACCCATTCACTATCTGGTTATCATGCACAACATTCATAATCATAATTAAAGTGCGGAATTTAGCTGAGTACGGAAAACATGGTCAAGTCCTGCAATATTTCTGAATAATACTATCTGACATCAGTCTGCGAGAATCTCTACTAAGAACACAAATATCTGTCTGAAAAGAAACTGGGACAAGGCCCCCAGTGAACCAAAAATATAATAAATAAGATAATGTATGACATAATTAGGCCTTTCAAATAATAGAAGGCTCACCACTATGAGATCAAGTCTGCAAATCCGAGAATATCTACTGAGTAGCTGGACCCCAAGACTGTGCCTCAGAACCTTGAAGAAGGGGGGGTCAGCACAAACGTACTGGCACGCGAAGCAATCCAAAAATAGTATAATGGAACATACATACATATATATAAGTGAAAGCAATTTTTCATCAAGACATCCTGTATAAAACTATTTATGAAAAATACATGGGCACTTTCTGAAAACATGCAACCTGTCTGTTCATTTCAAATCATGATCGGTGTTTTACTTCTGAGTTAGGTGGTATTCCCCTACATTTCTGATATTCCACGGGTTGTATGAAATCCGTCATTGACTCGGCGGGGAAGCCCCCAACACAAGTGTGCCGCAAGGGTTGGAGTCTCTGAGTCTGATACGCCACAGGACATTTAAGTCAGCGCATAATAATATACCCGGGTCGGCAAACCACGATTTTAGGCAATGAGTCGCTTGAACTCAAGCCCTCTTCGGGGGACCACCTAACATCTCTGTATGCCCATTTTTAACCTTTTCTATACATGCAACATTCTAAATGTCTAAAATCATGAAAGTCTGAAATGTCTGTTAGTCTGAGTCTGATATGGCATTTGTCTGGGTTGGTATCGTCATACCAAGACTTGCAAGTCCTATTTCTGAGCCATAATGTATTAAGCAAGAGCTTTCATTCAAAACATAGTTTAGACCACCAAAACATGTAACTGATGTAAAGGATTTCATATTCCGAAACTTAAAGTTCAATTCATGCAGAAATTTCATCAAACATATAGTGGTCATGTGCATCTTGGCAAAATCATGCATTCTTGCATTACATGCATATTTAACATTCACAACCCTCTCTTTCATGTTCAAAAATCATATTCCAAACATAGCAAGAGTCAAGGCACTTCATATCATGATTCCTTTTCTTTAAGATGTATTTCAAAACAATTTATATTGCGTGAAACATGGAAAAATTTACATTAAGAGAGAGGGGTTTCATGAAAATCATGCTCTCAATTTATATATGTATAAAAACTGTCAAATCGCTTTGGAGATGGTCAAAAGACCAAAACAATGATGTTAAAACATCTTATACATAAATATATATATATATATATATATATACATAATTTAAAACCCCGTTATAAAACATGATTTTTCTATGCCCATGAGAATTTAGGAAAACCCCGCGTACCTCTATTTCCAAGGATAATAGATGTTTCTTAAAGCTTGCGGATTGGTGATTCCGAATATGTAATTATCTTCGAAAACTTACGGTCGAATCTTTAACTATTTGGGTTTTTATTTTGAATCCCTAAGGAGAATTCTTGAGCAATTGTGAGGAAAGCATGTGAATTATGGTGTTTGAGGGATTAAATCCCGTGTTGGTGGTATATATAGGGGTGGAGGATGACCAAAATACCCCTAAGGAACAATTAAGGTCAAATCTGTCCCTCAGTTGACAGTTTGATAGGCTGGAGTAAATCGATTATAACTTTTTACTCATATATTAAAATTGGATGAAACTAACTGTATTTGAAATAGGACTCAAACATCTTACGTTTGATATACTATAGCTCATACAATTCATTATATACAGGGAGTTATGATCCTTTGAAGTTGACCCTGAAATGCTGAAAAAACTGGGCAATAGGTCATGCGTTTTGCTACTGTTTTGAAATCCAAACACAGCCTTATGCATTCCGAAAAATTCCAAAACTTATCCGAGATATACTATGAGATTGCCCGATCGTAACGCAACTTGAAAATCTAAAAATAAAGGTCGGGAAGGTTGAGAAGTTGAATTCCGAAGGTTGCTAGCTAAGAATGAGTCTAAGTCATTTCAACACTTAGAAAAAATTTAAAACTTAAGTCTAACACTTAGAAATTACAGTCTAATACATGCATGACTTTTACGGGGCGTTACATTATCTCCCCCTTGGGATCATTCGTCCCTGAATGATGGATTGGAAATGTTGAAGCTCAAAGGTATAGAATGACGCTGGCATGATGTGTCTTCTAAGAAAGTATATAACTGATCTGAAACATTTAAACTTCTATCACGAAACTGAATTCTGAGTTGACTTGCCCTTACTTGCTTCAAGATGCAGATTCATGCTAAGAGTTTAGGATTCCCTTGAAGTGTTCATAATCCAATCATGCATATTGAATTGAGAAGTGATAACTTATACAATTTTGAATCATGAGGCATCAAGACTTAGATCGTACCAGGGTATTATACTAACTGGGCTAAAATACTTGTAAGTATTTGAGATTATGCACTAAACATTTATGAACTGAGTCACGACTAAATAGCTGAATCTGAAAAATAATGCTTTGACTGAACTGAATTCGCAACTTAGGATGAAATATATTGGGATGGTCATGCGTATGAGACTTCGGATAGCAGGATTGGGTGAAAAGGTGGAAAACCACTGTAACTTGTCTGCCTGACTGCTAAACTGAAATACATCGGAAACTTATATTCAACGGGAGTATTTCTTCAACACTCTGTCTAAAGAAACTCTAGTGGCATTATGGGGCAAAATATCTTGGACAATGCATATTCTTGTTTTTTTTCAAGCTTAGCACACTTCTTTTAATACTCCCTTAACTATACTATTTCCCTTAAATACCATATTCATTCCATTCAACTTATAATTCACATATGGGCATTGATAGCTCTTTCTATAATGTCTATAGTAGCTTAAATCCTTTCACTGCGATCAAGCCTAACTCCAAGTCACAAAAATACAACATGTCATACCATGATACTAGTCTAAACAATATGATTCAATCTTCCATATCCTTTTAAAGTTCAGACCCTAAGCATATCATGCCTTCCCACATTAATGACTAACTCTGAACTCTTACTATAGATTCACTAGCGCATATTATGTCCCTTCACTAAAATCCCAACATGTCATTCAAGCCTATCTTTATAACCTCATATGAACTTCAACCCAAACACCCATGAAGAAACACTTCACATATTCTCTAAACCACTATTAATATAACTCCCACGTGCTACCCCAAGAACATACACATACAAATTTCCACTAAAACTCACATATATTATTAACTTGGCCCCAGAGCTTACTTCACACTTATGGTCTTATCTAAAACAAGCATACTATAAAGCGTGAGTACATAAGTCATGAGCTACATGACCTCAATTTGGAGTTCATTACTTATGGAATGGGATTCCGACTACTGAATGAACTGAAACTTCTCATTTTAGAACTTGAAGAGTACATGATTCTCTATCATAAGCATGAACATAAATTTTGATCATTGGACTGAAACGTAAGGCATGAGTAGATATTGGGTTGAGTTTCACCCTCACTTTTTGACGTTCTATATCATCATGACATCACGACTAGAATCTGAAGGCCTGACTTGGTTATTCGCTCTATCATCTCCCCCTTAGCTTCAAGCCATGATATTAAGTTTGGGAGATCCCTTACTAGACTTTAAACTGAAGTACACTCACTGGACTCTGGGGTCTGAAAAACTACTATACACGCATATCATGGCACTTAACCCAAATGACTACACCTAAAAGTGGAAAACACACTGTTAATACTATCTTCTGAGATACACTTTATCATTCTATAGACCCAACAGTCATCATATAATACTTGCACACTTACTAACTTCGGGTCTTCATGAGTATCCCCTTAGTCGGAGTGCACACCCTCTAGTGCTTTAACTCTTATTTCTATTAGTTCAACCTTCAAAAACCCAAACTTAGAATCTAGCACTCAACATGGATATCACCAAGCCTTCAATAAATCATACTACTTCCGACATAGCCTATCAATATCGTAACTCCAAACTTACATCTCTCTACTATGAGAATCAAGATCATATAAAAAGGCTCAACACTATCAATCAAAACTCCTTAACTTGACTATTTAGAACACCATATACCATCTAACTAGTATTTCTCCACCTATCAAATCAATGGTACCACTCGTCACACAAAACGTGTAATAGTCTTAGAAAATACCGCAACCTCAGATCACCTTGGGCATACTTCTACATTATATATGCAACATCATACTTCACTATGAATCAAATAAACTTAGGCTCTTGCATACACCATTCAAGCTTATTATATTACTTCCATAAAACTAGTATCATTAACCAAGAAATCATCACATCCACCTTCATGGACATCAATTGTTCAAACTTAATGTCTAGTGCTTAACATGTTTTACAACCCAACCTTATACATAATTCTTACAAAATATATATCATTAATCTTAAGTCACTATTTTTACAACCACATCGTGACGCTCAACGTCACAACCCATTAAACTCCTCACATTTTGGGCATGTTTCAAACTATTTGGGCGCATTTTCGAGCTTGGCGGGGCTTCGATAAATGCCCCTCATTGCTGCCAACGTTCCAGCACCTTCTAGATGGTCAAAATAGGCTGGCAGCACATTTATTAGACTTTAGTAAGTTCACACGGGCGGGTATGAAAGTGCAAATTTTTCCACTTTAAAAGGTCCACAAAGGTTGGCATGCATGTGCAGGAATTTCAGCATGCATGTGCAGGATTTTCAGATTTTCAGCCTGTAGTTGATAATTGTATAGCTTGCATTGTTGTACCTTGTTGACTTAGGTACTTTTAGGTACTATAAATACATGTTGTAAGGAATCATAGGCATCAGCTCATACTTGTTTTATTCAGTAAATACCAGCCATGAAGAATACAGCATAATTTACTAGTCCATCAAATTGGGACATTCTACCCCAAATACCTGTTTTTATCTAGATACTATCCACGACCAAAGCACCTTTATGACATTACTGCTATACCTCAAGAATCTACTACATATCTTCTCACAAGTAGTACTAGTTTATAACTACCAAGGAAAAGAGGGTCAAGGGGTAAAGTCACATAATAGACATGATCGACATTAATCTTATACTATAACCCCATACAATCTTATCTACTTATACGGCTTCTCACATCACGCTTACTTACGCAAGCATACATTTAGACTACCTTAAAATTCCACAAACAACCATGAGTCTATACTTACAATTTACTGGCTAATATAGCCATTTTCATACTTCAAGCAACCGACAAATCACCCTAACTAAAAACTCCTTCTCTACCATCTACTAAACAACACACAAGGACGAATCACCTCTTTACCAACTCAATCTCATGCAAACAAGTTCAGCTATACATCTATTAAACCAACACAAGAACAACAAGTTGCTAGTGAATCGAAATAGGCCTCACACGGCTTCACTAGACTTTGATTTTGTATTTTGAACAAGAAAATGAAATGAATGACAAGACAACTATGCTAGTGAATCGAAAGAGCCCCACATGGCTTCACTAGACTTTTTTTTTCTAGGGGGGTAAATCATTCTCGAACATCGGTTATTCAACTAAAATATTCATTTACACAAAAGTCACCCTCACTCTGACTTCTAACTTTGTGACTTCACATCACCAACTTCTTAGTCTAATTTCACTACCAATAGGTCATGACACCGACACTTTAACTTATACTACTATTTGGGTGGAAATACAATTCCAACACTTCTACTACACATCTTTTCCCTTAAGCATGACATTTGCAACATAAATTTCTGAAAAAGGTCGAATATACTCAATACAGAAGGCTGAAAAGCACGATTTCATCAAGATCAAGGTTCACACTAGAACCCATACACTCTGAAGCAATAACGGACTCTTCTCAAGTCCTTGCACAATTTTAAGATCTTATATGACGCAATCCGAAGGGACAATACCATTTAAATCTAAACTTCTGCACTTGATTCACCGTAGAAATGTGATGGGTCTGAGAACATCAGAGTAAGGAAAGAATTTGGGATGATTTTACTTTCATATGGACGTCACCATAGAATGAATTAGAGTATGAAGGAGGAACATTCTGACTCTGTTTCACGAACTAGAACATGAAGAAAGAGAGACATTCCTAAACGTCTTGTAGAATCCTGCTTATAAGTATGGCGCGCTACACACCCATAAACAGAACTCTAGTTGACGCGATTTCGCAGACACTTTGGGACCATGAACCATGATTTGATACCAAGCTTGTCACGACTTGAGCCTAGGCCCTAGCCGTGATGAGCATCCCGAACCATGAAGGCCCGGAACACCCATTCTCTATCTTGTTATCATGCACAACATTCATAATCATAATTAAAGTGCGGAATTTAACTGAGTACGAAAAACATGGTCAAGTCCTGCAATATTTCTGAATAATACTATCTGACATCAGTCTGCGAAAATCTCTACTAAGAACACAAACATCTGTCTAAAAAGAAACTGGGACAAGGCCCCCAGTGAACCAAAAATATAATAAATAAGATAATGTCTGACACAATTCGGCCTTCCGAATAATAGAAGGCTCACCACTATGAGATCAAGTCTGCAAATCCGAGAATATCTACTGAGTAGTTGGACCCCTAGACTGTGCCTCAGAACCTGTAAGGAGGGGGGTCAGCACAAAAGTACTGGCACGCGAAGCAATCCAAAAATAGTATAATGGAACATACATACATATATATAAGTGAAAGCAATTTTTCATCAAGACATCCTGTATAAAACTATTTATGAAAAATACATGGGCACTTTCTGAAAACATGCAACCTGTCTGTTCATTTCAAATCATGATCTGTGTTTTACTTCTGAGTTAGGTGGTATTCCCCTACATTTCTGATATTCCACGGGCTGTATGGAATCCGTCATTGAGTCGGCGGGGAAGCCCCCAACCCAAGTGTGCCGTAAGGGTTGGAGTCTCTGAGTCTGATACGCCACAGGACATTTAAGTCAGCGCATAATAATATACCCGGGTCGACAAACCACGGTTTTAGGCAATGAGTCGCTTGAACTCAAGCCCTCTTCGGGGGACCAACTAACATCTCTGTATGCCCATTTTTAACCTTTTCTATACATGCAACATTCTGAATGTCTAAAATCATGAAAGTCTGAAATATCTGTTAGTCTGAGTCTGATATGGCATTTGTCTGGGTTGGTATCGTCATACCAAGACTTGCAAGTCCTATTTCTGTGTCATAATGTATTAACCAAGAGCTTTCATTCAAAACATAGTTTAGACCACCAAAACATGTAACTGATGTAAAGGATTTCATATTCTGAAACTTAAAGTTCAATTCATGCAGAAATTTCATCAAACATATAGTGGTCATGTGCATCTTGGCAAAATCATGCATTCTTGCATTACATGCATATTTAACATTCACAACCCTCTCTTTCGTGTTCAAAAATCATATTCCAAACATAGCAAGAGTCAAAGCACTTCATATCATGATTTCTTTTCTTCAAGATGTATTTCAAAATAATTTATATTGCGTGAAACATGGAAAAAATTACATTAAGAGAGAGGGATTTCATGAAAATCATGCTCTCAATTTATATATGTATAAAAACTGTCAAATCGCTTTGGAGATGGTCAAAAGACCAAAACAATGATGTTAAAACATCTTATACATAAATATATATATATATATACATAATTTAAAACCCCGTTCTAAAACATGATTTTTCTATGTCCATGAGAATTTAGGAAAACCCCGCGTATCTCTATTTCCAAGGATAATAGATGTTTCTTGAAGCTTGTAGATTGGTGATTCCGAATATGGAATTATCTTCAAAAAACTACGGTCGAATCTTGAACTATTTGTGTTTTTATTTTAAAACCCTATGGAGAATTCTTGAGCAATTGTGAGGAAAGCATGTGTTTTATGGTGTTTGAGGGATTAAATCCCGTGTTGGTGGTATATATAGGGGTGGAGGATGACCAAAATACCCCTAAGGAACAATTAAGGTCAAATCTGTCCCTCAGTTGACAGTTTGATAGGCTGGAGTAAATCGATTATAACTTTTTACTCATTTATTCACATTGCATGAAACCAACTACATTTGAAATAGGACTCAAAGATCTTTCGTTTGATATATTATAGCTCACACAGTTCATTATATACAGGGAGTTATGATCGTTTGAAGTTGACCCTGAAATGCTGAAAAAATTGGGCAATAGGTCATGCGTTTTGCTACTGTTTTGAAATCCAAACGCAGCCTTATGCATTCCGAAAAATTCCAAAACTTATCCGAGATGTATTATGAGATTGCCCGATCGTAACGCAACTTGAAAATCTAAAAATGAAGTTCGGGAAGGTCGAGAAGTTGAATCCCGAAGGTTGCCAGCTAAGAATGAGTCTAAGTCATTTCAACACATAGAAAAAATTTTAAAACTTACGTCTAAAGCTCAGAAATTACAGTCTAATACATGCATGACTTTTACGGGGCGTTACACGTGCTTATAGTATATTTTACTTATCTTATTTTCTGCTTTGCTCAGTCGGTCTATGATACCTACTGAGTACAAGTAGACCGTATGCATTCCTACTGTGCCCTTTTGGTACAGATCCTAGTATGAGCACCTCACGTGGTGGTTGACTTTGTGCGGAGGTTCCAGATTCTGAGGTACTAATTTATCCAGAGTTCGGGGATGATTCAGAACCCATATATTTCTATTTGCCTTTATTCTTATTTTAAGAGACATGTGGGTATTTTCAATTTTTGGATATTGTATTAGATGTTTTTACATTATGATATCATATTTTGGGACTTTATGAGATTTCTTTCTGATTTTTCATTTTACTTATGTTTTAGGTTCTGTTTTCATTCTAGAAGTCTCGCCTTCGTGTATGTTATAGTAAATTATTTTGCTTTATTTATTAGTTTGGGTGATTAGTTTACTTACCAAGGTTAAACCGCGATAAATGTAGTCATGATCAATTTTAGGGTCGTAACACTGTAGCTGTGCTTGTGTTAGCTCCCTTATTGTTATGATCTATTAGATGCTTGGCTAGCTCCCTCAGGTTAGTGCTACATATTTAGTTTCCCCTAATAATATCATTGTACACTCATTCTCTTCTTTATCTGTTGTTATTGTGTATTATCTCTTTGCCTCATACTACTATTATATAGTCATTTTACACTCTTCTTGGTATATCAGTTAGCTACTTATGCCAGTGTACTCTCGTCGTAATTACTTGTAGTATATGATAGTTTGTCCTTATATCTTCATTAGCATTATTATATTTCATTTTGTAGATAGATGTCTGAAATGTATATTCCTGCTTTACATGTTATTTATACTTATATTATCTTTGGAGCTCAGTCGGTCGATGCCTACTGAGTACCTTATGTTTGGTGCTCATACTATACTTTTGCACTCTGCAAATTATAGTACGAGGCCTCATTGCTGATGTATACATCACAGTGCTTCCGTGGAACGGAGACTTGAGGTGAGCTCCCGGCCTCTAGAGTTGTTCCTGCTCTCCCTCTTTTGCTAAGTTAATTTTTATTTTATATTTAGACGGTTATATATATATAACTAATCACTTTAAGATTATTCAAACCACAAATTCATATAAATCAGCCGTGACTGCATTGGAGCCGCGCAAAAAAATTTCGCAACTCATAAATGATATAAGGTAATAACACGAAAGGGCAAATTATCAAAAATAGAAAATTCTAAAAATCTAATGAGGGTCATTACAGTAGGATTTTACTTCAGTGTCTAAATTCAACTAATGATAATGACTATCATATTCACATGAGGAAAAATATGGAAAAGGTACTTCTAGTGTTGAATTTTTTTCATTGACAAATAAATTTTAATTTTTAAACAAATCATTTATTGTATCAGTTTCTTTTTTTTTTTTCCTTTTTTATTTGTTATTGCAGCTTGTAGGAGTCACGAAATCAAAAGTGATGGGGACATAGATAATTATTTTCTTGTCTTGTTAAAGTATATTGATATATTTGAGTAAAATAATGTATAGCTATTGTGAAGATTATAGTTGAACCTTTATTATATCTTTTTTCAAGTATATCGCATTTATTGGCAATTTAAGATATCCCGCTATACATTTTATGTCATAAATGAATTCTCAACTAATTATATGAATTATTGTGGCTAATGATGTTTGCAATAGAATTTAAATTAGTAGGTGTGTGTATGTATATGTGTGTATATATATATATATATAATAACCTCACAAAAAAATAACATGTATACACATTTTTTTTGGTAATAAGAGACATTTTATGTAACGCCCCATGAAAAGTCGTGCATGCATTATCTCATAACAGCCTGCATTTAGAGTTAAGGACTTGAAATTTTCTAAGTGTGAGAAAGGACTTAGAATTATTTTTAGCTACAAAATTTTGGGGATTTTATTTTCAACCCTCCCGGCTTCCGATTTTAGATTTTCTTGTTGTGTTGCGATGGGGCAAGGCTGTAGTACATCTCGGGTGAGTTTCGAAATTTTTAGACGAGCCTAAATGCATGTTTGGTGTTCAATACCAGTAGCTCGAGGCGATCTGGGGGCGCCGCCTAGGGTACTCTACCGCTGTAAGCGGGGTGCCGCCCAGGCTGTTGCACCACTATAGGCAGGGTGACGCCCTGGGTACTCCGGTGCTCCAGGCAGGGCGCCGCCCTAGGTATCGCGCCCGGTCAAATTCCAGCACCCTATTCCGTCTCATTAAGGGTAAAAGGGTACTTCTCCAACCCCTTATCATCTCTAACACGGGATTTAATCCTAAGACCACTTAAGTAAATGTATTTTCATCAAAATCTCTCAAGAAACTTCATTAGGGTTTCAAACTAAAAAGCCTAATACCTCAAGATTTAACCGTGGATTTTATAAGATAATTGGAGATTTAGAATTCCCGCATCGTAGGCTTCAAGAAGCATCCGTTAGTTTCTTAAATAGAGGTACGTGGGATTGTCCTAAATTTCATGGCATGTTTTCAAAAAGAATTTATGCAAGACTTTAAATTTATACAAGTATATATATGTTATTACAAGTGGGGTTTTTGTTTTAATACCAATAACATGCTTTGTGATATGATTTTGAAAGAGACATTGAAATATTGTGGGGTCGTTTGCTTGAATATATTTCAATGGTTGAATTATGAATATGTGATTTGAATTTTGAAAGGGTGTGACGTATATGGGTAGTGAATTCCTTAAATCCCCCATGATAATGTTTTTGTACCCCATATTATACTTGTGTTAAACCATCGAGAGCATGAGTTTTGTAATTGATATGATATTACTCATAAATGATAAAACCTTTTGAACTATTACATGTCAAGAACCATTGTGCATATGTTTGATGTGTGTAAAAGTCTTATGTATGTGCATGTTGAAAATGACATAAGAGGTTGGAGAATGCATGTGATACTGATGGCTTGCAAGTCGGGGTATGATGATACCCCACAGAGTATGATATATGTTCTGTCTTGAATCAAGCTTAAAACTTAACTTTATGTGGGTTAGGTGGTTACCCGAAGAAAACACGAGTCAAATGACTCTATGCTGGGAATGGTGAATTGCCCACACGGGGAACTTGGTACCATGCTATGTGATCTTGTGTACCTTGTATTGTGTCATCCCTATTCGAGACTAATGGTTAGAAGTCCTGCTTTGTGATGTTGAGCCCAACCCTGACACGTGGACTTAATTGTGATGGAGACACCCTGCTATGTGATCTTACGTGTTCTCTTCCCCTCACAAATACTCCAATCCTGGCGGCAACCGGGATTTGGTAGTTAGTGAAAGATTGTAGGGTGTACCACCTAACTCAATAGTGTTGCATTGTGGTTAAAACAAATATCATTATACTATGTTCATGTGTTTTCGAACTATTTTTCGATAAAGTGTTGTATAGCAGCTCTCATCTATGTTATATAAAAAATCTATTTTTATTTTTGGACTACTCTGCATACCAGTACATTTGTATTGATCCCCCTACCTCTCAGGTTCTAAGGCTCAGTCTAGGGGTCTAGATAAGCAGTAGATTGTATCTGACAGAGTTGCAGTATCCAATTGGTGAGCCTTTTATATTTCAGAAGTCCTGGTTAATTTTATATGATTATTATTAGATATGGTTTTGGTCTACTGGGGGCCTTGTCCTAATTTTTTAGATTTGTTAGTGATCATGTATTTGAGATTTCGCAGACAGTTTTATAGATATTGTTAGATAGAGTTGGATTTCATTTTTTGTTGTTACATTTATATCAGACTTATGATCATCATTCTGTTTCGCTATATTTTCCGCACTTCCTTATTGTGTGTGAATGGTGTATATGATTACAAGTTAGAAGGGTATCCAGGGCTCCATGATTCGGGATGTTTGTTACGGCCAGGGCCTCGGTTCGGGTCATGACAAACTTGGTATCAGAGCACGGTTCATGGTCCTAGGGTGTCTATAAAATCGTTTCGGGTAGAGTTTTATTTGTGGGTGTGAATCGCGCCACACTTATAATCAGGAGGCTACTAAGCATTTAGGAAAATGTTTCCCCTCTTTGTGATTTAGTTTGTGCTTTAAAGTCTGAGTTAGAATTGTCCCCTAATCAGTGATCTATTGTATTTCTGAAAACAGTCATGCCTTCTCGTTGTGTTAACCAGGATACTCAGGACAATAAAGTCCACCCCACCCATGGGATGCGGATCCATAATAGAGAACACACTCCAAAACCTGTTCCTACTCCAAGAGTACCTCCAATCCTAACCAGTCCTCCTTGAGCTCCAAGAACAAATGTTAATCATCCCTAGTCTTCTCAGAGGGTCATATCGAATGCAAAATTCAGACAGTCTATTCACACACTTGCACAGTTGGTAGCTGCACAGACTCATAGGTCGGAGGATACTGGGTCTACATCTACTACTTCTGAGGCTACTAGGGTAGTCCAGTTCATGAGAATAAACCCGCCCAAATTTTTTGGCACTAAGGTAGAAGAGGACCCCTAGGAGTTCATAGACGAAATGGAGAACATTTTTAGAGTAATGCATGTAAATCAGGTGGAAGGGGTTGAGTTAGAAGCATACCAGCTTAAAGATATAGCGAACCAATGATATAATGAGTGGGAAGAGATGAAGGGTGAGAGTGTTGAGCCCACAGTTTGGGGCGAGTTTGTGGAAGCTTTTCTTGATCGATTCTTTCCTCTAGAGTTGAGGGAATCCAAAGAAGAAGAATTCATGAATCTTAAATAGAGGAAAATGAGTTTCAAGGAGTACAATCTGAAGTTTAACCAACTGGCTCGTTATACACCGAAAATGACAAGTAATATGAGAGCCCGGATAAGGAAATTTGCATCCGGCCTTTTAGATGATCTAGCGCTTGAATGTCAAGGGGCGATGTTAAATAGGGATATGGACTTTGCTAGGCTATCAGTCTATATATACAGTAGGTAAAGGAGAAGAAAAAATATATCGCCGAAGCTAGGCAGAAGAAAATATAGGTGAAGAGGGCCAAAACAGCAGACCAGAGTCACAGTTAGCCGCAAGGTAGGAATTGGGGAAACAGGTGGCAGAAGTGAAAGAATTGGGGAAATTCTCAGCCTTCAGCTAGCGTCCCCACGCCCAGACCTCTACGTGATCAGCGATCCTTTAATCCTCAGACTAATAGTGGAAGGAGGATGCAGGACACCCATTTACAGGGTAGCGTGATGCAGCCCACCAAATTTTTTCCCCGTAGTAGTATCTTCTGGAAGAACCATCCTGGAAAGTATTACTTTGAGAGGAGAAATTGCTATTCCTGCGGCCAAGTGGGTCACCTACAAAGAGATTTCCCTTCCAATGTGGGTAATATTGGAGGAGCCAAGTCTCAATCAAATTCCGTCGTACCACCACCTCAAAAGGGAGCCACTTCATCTACTGGGAGCGGTTGCACCCGGTTGTACCATTGACCAATCGCCAGGAGGTAGAGGCCTCACCAGATGTAGTTACTGGTTTGTTAAAAATATTTTCTCATGATGTTTATGTGTTACTTGATCTCAGGTCTACCCTATATTATGTGACCCCATAAGTAGTTGTAGGTTTTTGGTTTGAGCCCGATGTGATTGCTTAACCTTTCTCCGTTTCCACTCTGGTAGGGAATTCTGTTGTAGCTAGAAGGTTGTATAAAAATTGTGTTGTGTCTATTTTTAGCCGCGATACTGTGGTAGACCTCATAGAACTTGATATGGTGGATTTTGATGCCATCTTAGGGATGGACTGGCTCCATTCCTGTTATGCCACACTAAACTGTAGGACCCGAAAGGTTACCTTTTCCTTTTCGAATGAACCAGTGGTTGAATAGGAGGGACTTTCTTTAACACCTATAGGGCATTTTATATCTTATCTTAGAGCGATTTTTCTATATCATCTGATTCTAGTGAAAGATTCTAATATTGAGAGTCCACCTCTTCAGTCAGTCCCTGTGGTAAATGAGTTTCCAGAAGCCTTCCCTGATGATCTCCCGGGAATACCCCCTGATAGGAAGATAGATTTTGGCATTGATTTATTGCCAGATACCCATTCCATCTCTATTTTGCCATATAGAATGGCTCCAGTAGAGTTGAAAAAGTTGAAAAAGCAGCTAAAAGATCTTCTAGATAAAGGTTTTATCCATCCTAGTATTTCTCCATGGGGTGCGCTTGTACTTTTCATGAGAAAGAAATATGGTTCCCTACGTATGTGCATAGATTACCAATAGCTGAATAAGGTCACCATTAAGAATAAATACCCTCTTCATAGAATTGATGATCTTTTTAACAAACTTCAGGGTGCTAAATGCTTCTGAAAGATAGACCTTTATTCAGGATACCATCAGTTGAAAGTTAGAGAGTCAGACATTCCTAAGACAACTTTCCAAACCCGGTACAATCATTATGAATTCTTAGTTATGTCCTTCAGGTTGACTAACGCCCTACAACTTTCATGGATCTAATGAATAGGGTCTTCTATCAGTTTCTAGACCTGTTTGTCATAGTTTTTATTGATGAAATCTTGGTCTATTCTAAGAGTGAGGAGGATCATGCCAATCACCTACGAATCATCCTTCATACTCTCAAGGATCTTAAGTTGTATGCAAAATTTTCCAAATGTGAACTCTGGCTAAATGTTATTGCTTTCTTGGGGCATATTGTGTCTAGTGAAGGAATTAAGGTAGATCCCCAAAAGATTGAGGCGGTGAGAAAATGGCCCAGACCTACGACTCCAATCGACATTCGGAGTTTCTTGGATTTGGCAGGGTATTACAGAAGATTTGTGGAGAGTTTTTCTTCTATAGACGCTCCACTTACTAAGTTGACACAGAAAAAGGTAAAATTTGTATGGTCTGACTCATGTGAGAATAGTGTTGAGGAGTTGAAAGACAAATTGACTACTGCACATGTGTTGACTCTTCCAGAAGGTACAGAAGGTTTTGTTATATATTGTGATGCATCCTGAGTGGGACTTGGGTGTGTTTTTATGCGGCATGGTAAAGTAGTGGCTTATGTATCTAGCAGTTGAAAGTGCATGAGTACAATTACCCTACCCATGATTTGGAGTTATCAGCTGTGGTATTTGCTCTTAGGATCTGGCAGCATTATCTTTATGGGGTACATGTTGATATTTTCACTGACCACAAGAGTTTGCAGTATTTTTTCTCGTAGAAAGAATTCAATCTCAGGCAGAGGCGCTGGATGGAATTGTTAAAAGACTATGACATAAGCCTGCACTATTATCCAGGAAAGGCATATGTGGTAGCCGATACCCTTAGTAGGTTTTCAATGGGCAGCCTTTCTTATATTAAAGAAGGAAAAAAAGAGATGGTGAAGGATATTCACTGACTTGCAAATCCTGGAGTTCGACTCTTGGATTTTGAATATGGGGGAGTGGTTGTTCATACGGTAGCAAAATCTTCCCTTTGTACAGAAATTAAAGAAAAGCAGGCCGAAAATCCCATCTTGATGCAAATTAAGAGTAATGTGGGTCAGCAGAAGGTGATGTCATTTGAGATCAGTAGTGATGGTATTTTGAGATATCAAGGTAGATTGTGCGTGCCAGATGTAGATGGTCTACGAAAATGAATTATTGACGAAGCTCATGCTTCAAGGTATGTCGTTCACCCAAGCTTTACAAAAATGTATTATGATCTGAAAACCATTTTATGGTGGAATAATATGAAGCGTGATGTGGCTAACTTTGTTGCCAAGTGTTTGAATTGTCAGCATGTCAAAGTAGAGCATTTGAAGCCAGGTGGTATATCCCAAGAGATAGTCTTACCTTTATGGAAGTGGAATATGATCAATATGGATTTCATTATGGGACTTCCGAGTTCCCAAAATCAATATGATTCCATTTGGGTGATTGTTGATCGGCTGACTAAGTCAGCCTACTTTCTGCTTGTTAGGACCAACTATTCGGGAGATGACTATGCTAAGATTTACATAAATAAAATAGTCTGGTTGCATGGAGCACAAGTATCCATCATATATGACCGAGGTACGCAATTTTCTTCATAGTTTTCGGGGCCTTTTCAGAGGGGTTTAGGTACCTAAGTGAACCTAAGTACTTTTTTCCATCCTCAGAAGGATGGGCAAACTAAGCGCACCATTCAAACCCTTAAGGATATAATGAGAGTCTGTGTGATTGATTTCAAAGGTAGTTGGGTGGATCACTTGCCACTAATAGAGTTTATGTATAAAAATAACTACCATGGCACTGTATGGGAGAAGATGTAGGTCGCCTATAGGGTGGTATGAAGTGGGAGAGACTCGGATGTTTGGGCCTGATCTTGTTCACCAGGCAATGAAAGATGTGAATCTTATTAGAGAACGACTTAAGACAGCTTAGAGTAGAAAGAAGTCCTATGCCGATGTTAGAAGAAGGGAGTTAGAATTTGAGGTTGGCAATTAGGTATTTCTAAAAGTTTCTCCAATGAAGGGGATCATGCAATTCAGGAAGAAAGGTAAGTTAAGTCCTCGCTATAGAGGACCATATCAAATCATGAGAAAGATAGAAGCAGTCGTGTATGAGTTGGAGTTGCCTTCAAGTTTGGGTTCGGTGCATCTGATCTTTCATGTGTCCATGTTGAAGAAATCTATTAGAGACCATTCTTTAGTATTGCCGTTAGAGTAAATCAAGGTAACAGACTCCTTGTCTTATGAAGAAGAGCCTGTAGCAATCTTAGATCGTCAAGTTAGAAAATTGAGAAGCAAAGAAATAGCCTCAGTTAAAGTGTTGTGGAGGAATCAAAAATTTGAAGATACAACTTGGGAATCCGAAGATGACATGCGAACTAGATACCCAAGCTTGTTTGATCCAGCGAATAATGAAATGGAAGGTACAATTCTCATCCTATGTTTTTCTTCCCTATGCCTGAGTATGCTTGAAATCGTGCTTGTCTATATTTTGCGTCATTATTTGAGGACGAACGATCCCAAGGAGGGATAATGTAACTCCCCACAAAAAGTCGTGCATGCAATATCTCAGAATAACTAGCATTTCGAGTTGAGGACTTGAAATTTTCTAAGTGTGAGAAAGGACTTAGAATTATTTTTAGCTACTAAACTTCGAGGATTTAGATTTTCTTATTGTGTTGCGATGGGTCAAGGTCGTAGTACATCTCCCATGAGTTTCAGAATTTTTAGATGAGCCTAAGGGCATGTTTGGTGTTCAATTCCAGTAGCTCGAGGTGATCTGGGGGCGTCGCCTGGGGTACTCCGCCGCTGTAAGAGGGGCGCCTCCCAGGTCTTTGCACCACTATAGGCAGGGCGACGCCCTAGATACTTCGGTGCTCCAGGCAGGGCGCTTCCCTGGGTATCGCGCCCGGCCAAATTCCAGCACCCTATTCCGTCTCATTAAGGATAAAAGGATACTTCTCTAACCCCTTATCATCTCTAACATGGGATTTAATCCTAAGACCACCTAAGTAAGTGTATTTTCATCAAAATCTCTCAAGAAACTTCATTATCATTTCAAACTAAAAATCCTAATACCTTAAGATTTAACCATGGATTTTAGAAGATAATTGGAGATTTGGAATCCCCGCATCGTAGGCTTCAAGAAGCATCCGTTAGTTTCTTAAATAGAGGTACGTGGAGTTTTCCCAAATTTCATGGGCATGTTTTCGAAAAGAATTTGTGCAAGACTTTAAATTTATACAAGTATATATATGTTATTACAAGTGGGGTTTTTGTTTTAATACCAATAACATGCTTTGTGATATGATTTTTAAAGAGACATTGAAATATCATGGGGTTATTTGCTTGAATATATTTCAATGGTTAAATTGAGAATATGTGATTTGAATTTCGAAAGGGTGCGACGTATATGAATGGTGAATTCTTTAAATGGCCCATGATAATGTTTTTGTACCCCATATTATGCTTGTGTTAAACCATCGAGAGCATGAGTTTTGCAATTGATATGATATTACTCATAAAAGATAAAACCTCTTGAACTATTACATGTCAAGAACCATTGTGCATGTGTTTGATGTGTGTGAAAGACTTATGTATGTGCATGTTGCAAATTACACAAGATATTGGAGAATGGATGTTATACTGATGGCTTGCAAGTCGGGGTATGACGATACCCCACAGAGTATGATATATATTCTATCTTGAATCAAGCTTAAAGCTTAACTTTATGTGGGTTAGGTGGTTACCCGAAGTAAGCACGAGTTAAATGACTCTATGCTGGGAACCATGAATTGCCGACACGGAGAACTTGGTACCATGCTATGTGATCTCGTGTACCTTGTATTGTGCCATCCCTATTCGGGACTAATGGTTAGGATCCCTACTTTGCTATCTTAAGCCCAACTCTGACACGTGGACTTGATTGGGATGGACACACATTACTATGTGATCTTGCGTGTTCTCCTCCCCTCACAAATACTCCAATCCTGGCGGCAACCAGGATTCGGTAGTTGGTAAAAGATTGTAGGGTGTACCACCTAACTCAGTAGTGTTTCATTGTGGTTGAAAGAAAAATCATTATACTATGCCTATGTGCTTTTGAACTATTTTTTGATAAAGTGTTTTATAGCAGCTCTCATCTATTTTATATAAAAATTCTATTTTTATTTTTGGACTACTCTACGTACTAGTACATTTTTATTGACCCCCTACCTCTAAGGTTCTGATGCTCAGTCTAGGGGTCCAGATAAGCAGTAGATTGCATTAAACATAGTTGCAGTATCTAATTGGTGAGCCTGCTATATTTCAGAAGTCCTGGTTAATTTCAGACGATTATTATTAGATATGATTTTGGTCTACTGGGGGCCTTGTCCCAGTTTTTCAGATTTGTTAGTGATCATGTATTAGAAATTTCGCAGACGGTTTTGCAGATGTTGTTAGATAGAGTTGGATTTCATTTTTCGTTGTTACATTTGTATCAGGCTTATGACCATGATTCTGTTTCTCTATATTTTCCGCACTTCCTTATTGTGTATGAATGGTGTATATGATTACAAGTTAGAAGAGTGTCTTGGACTCCATGGTTTGGGATGCTCATCACAGCCAGGGCCTCGATTCTGGTCGTGACATTTTAGAAGCTGATAAAGTAAATTGTTCTTTACATGCCTGTTTCAGTCAGGCTCCAAAATGAAGGAAGTTCGGCTACTCCCATTAGGAGAAACTTTAACATTCCTAAGGTAACTAGTTCCTAAAATGTTTGTCCAGAAAATTTTCACGGCATAAAAACGAACTGCAAAGCTGGGGTGAGGACGCGTAGGTATCCCCTCCCCGACACCTACGGAGTAGGTATGAACCGGGTCGTCCCTTTTCCCCTCCTTATCCAAAGCATCAGCCATAAAATACTGTTCCCTAAAGCAGTGCAGCACTGTTGGACTCCATATTCTTCTCAGCACAGACCTGCAAGCATGAACAATAGGGTTATAGTGTAAGTTACTCTTCTTAAGCATATTAATTACGTTATTGAGTCTACATTGAGATCTTCACAAGGTACAAATGATGTTCCACCATCTTCAAACCTTCAAGAATTGCAATGAGCTCCATATGATTATTAGTTGATTTTGGTAATCCTTTATAGAAACCCAGTACCCAATCTCCGTTATTATTTCTGAGTACCCCACATATGCCTCAAATACTAAGATTCCCAAGGGATGAACCATCAGTATTTAGTTTATAGAAGCCCAGCTGAGGAGGGTTCCACTTAATAGTGACTAAATTAGTGGTTGAGACTTGGTGATGGAAATGTTTGCTCAGGTAAGCGTACTCCATTGCCTTACTATAGGCTTCCTCAAAGAAGGCGACAATATTGGTATTGTAGAGCAGGTTCTTGTTCCAACTTTTCTAGATGTGCTATAACCAAAACACAAAAAGGATTTCACGCTTGATGAGGTCGTTAAAGGGCTTAATTTTTATCCAATTTCAATTAGTATTCCAACTTTTAGGACCTAGAGGGTTTATACCAGAGGGTATACAGAGGTCACAGTTGCTAAGGAGGCAGTTCAGGGCTGGAAGGCACTTGGGCATACCCAAAAGATATGGTCAATGTATTTATTGGGGTGGCTGCATAGGTTACACCTGGGATTCACATTGAGACTCATCCTATTCAAGATAAAGTTAGTGGGGATAAAGAAATAACCATAGGAAAAACTTGGTTTAAGGAGGAATTTTTAGGTGTCAGATTCAGATGAAGGTCTCTTTAACAGTAAGATCTTAAGGAGGATACTGAGAATTATGGATGAAGGTGTAAGCACTACTACAGCTGAATAGATCATTGCCAGTGAGCCTTCAAATAGGTTGGTCGTTAGTCCTTCTATGTTAAGGAAAGAAGTTGTCTTTGATAGAGTGAAGGATATTGGGAAGGAGCTGAAAAGGCAGAGATGATATTCATTTTCATAGCAAATGAAGAAAAAAAAATTCCACCATTAGTATCTCGTGACAAAAAGGCATGTATTAACACTCAAATTTTGAGTTCATGTCTAGACATATACTCTTATAATTGCTACTTATCAAGAACATTGTTACGTATCAAGAACATGGCTAAACATTTTCACTTTCCATAGGAAATGTTGATTTTGTTTAGATATAATGATATATATTTCATGACTATAGGTATGGATTCTTAGCTACAATATGAAAATATTTGTGACAAATACTTTAGTTCATACCTATAATTTTTGTAAATTTGTACCTAAATTGAGTACATAGACACGAGACCAACAACAACAACAACAACAACAAACCCAGTGTATTCCCACCTGGTGGGGTCTGGGGGGGGTAAGATGTATGCAGTCCATACCTCTACCTCTAAAGAAGTAGAAAGGCTGTTTCCGATAGACCCCCGGCTCAAGACACAAAACACCAGATACCACACAAATACAAAGTAAAGCACCGAAACAAGGTTACAGGATTACACAACATAACATCCATAACATAAATACAGCAGCCATAAGTAAAAGAAATAAAAACAGAAAGAAAACAGAGGGAAAACAGAGGAAAGCACCCAGATTCGTACTGAAACAAGGGATAAGGAACATGAAAAATCATAATCAGAATACTACCCCCAACAAGTAATTCCCTACACTAGCGACCCCCAACTGGCCTAGTACTCTGCCCTAATTCGCGTCCTCCAGACTTTCCTATCTAGGGTCATGTCCTCGGTGAGCTGTAACTGCTCCATGTCCCGCCTAATCACCTCACCCCAGTACTTCTTCGGCCTTCCCCTACCCCGCCTAAAACCATCCAATGCTAGCCGCTCACACCTACGAACCGGGGCATCCATGCCCCTCCTCTTCACGTGTCCGAACCAGCTCAATCGAACTTCCCGCATCTTGCACTCCACTGGTGTCACACCAACCTTCTCCCTGATAATCTCATTCCGAACTCTATCCCCCCTAGTCAGCCCGCACATCCAGCGCAACATCCGCATCTCTGCCACCTTCATTTTTTGGATGTGGGAATTCTTAACTGGCCAACATCCGCTCCATACAACATGGCCGGACGGACTACCACCCTGTAGAATTTGCCTTTAAGCTTGGGCGGCACCTTCTTATCACAAAACACCCCCGACGCGAGCTTCCACTTCATCCATCCCGCCCCAATACGGTGCGAGACATCCTCATCAATCTCCCCGTTACCCTGGATCACGGACCCGAGATACTTGAAACTATCCTTCTTACAAACCACCTGAGATTCCAGCTTCACTACCACCTCATCCTCCAGCCTTACGTCACTAAACTTGCATTCCAAATACTCTGTCTTGCTTCTGCTCAACCTGAACCCTTTAGACTCCAGGGTTTGTCTCCACACTTCTAATTTATCATTCACGCCCCCTCGAGTCTCGTCAATCAGAACTATATCATCCGCAAAAAGCATACACCACGGCACCTCCCCTTGAATACGTCGCGTCAACACATCCATCACCAAAGCAAACAAAAAAGGGCTAAGAGTAGATCCCTGATGTAACCCTGTCAGGACGTCGAAGTGCTCTGAGTCTCCTCCCGCCGTCCTCACCTGCGTTTTTGCTCCCTCATACATGTCTTTAATTGCTCGGATATATGCCTGCGGGGCTCCACTCACCTCCAAAGCACCTCTCTGGGGACTTTGTCGTATGCCTTCTCCAGGTCGATAAACACCATGTGCAGGTCCTTCTTCCTTTCCCTATACTGTTCCACCAACCTCCGTACCAGGTGAATTGCCTCCGTCGTCGAACGGCCAGGCATAAACCCAAACTGGTTTTCCGAAATAGACAATAACCGTCTCAGCCTCGTCTCGACCACTCTCTCCCAAATCTTCATAGAGTGACTCAATAACTTAATCCCCCTATAGTTATTGCAACTCTGGATGTCCCCCTTATTCTTATAGAGAGGGATCATGGTACTCCACCTCCAAGCCTCGGGCATCTTTGCCGTCTTGAAGATTTCGTTGAACAAACCAGTCAACCACCTTACACCAGCCTCTCCAACGAACTTCCAAAACTCCACCGGTATCTCATCCGGCCCCGTCGCCCTCCCCCTTCGCATCCTGCGAACAGCCTCTCTGACCTCTTCTACCCTAAACCGTCTACAATAACTAAAATCCCGACACTCCTCTGAGCGCTCCAAATCCCCTAACTCGACAGCTCTATCCCCTTCGTCATTTAAGAGCCTGCGGAAGTACGACTGCCATCTATCCTTAATGTGGCCGTCCTCCACCAACACTCTACCATCCTCCCCCTTAATGCACCTCACCTGATCGAGGTCTCGCCCCTTCCTCTCCCTAGCCTTAGCGAGTCTAAACAACTTTTTCTCCCCTCCTTTCCCCTGTAACCCTGCATACAAGCTCTCAAAGGCGGCCGTCTTAGCTGCCGTAACAGCTGACTTAGCCTCCTTCCTAGCTAGCTTGTACTCCTTTCTGTTTACCCGCTTCTCTTCTTCGTCCTTACTCTCAACCAACTTAGCATACGCCCCTTTCTTGGCCTCCACTTTCTTCTCCACCTCTTCATTCCACCATCAATCCCCCCGATGGTGCCCGGCTCGGCCCCTAGAGACACCCAACACCTCAGTTGCATTCTCCCTGATGCACCTCGCCGCCCTATCCCACATACTATCCACGTCCCCCTTATACTGCCACACCCCCATTCCCGCCAACTTCTCCCCTATCTCCCACGCCTTCGCTGGCGTCAAGCCGCCCCACTTAATTCTAGGTCTACCCTCCTTACATCTCCTCTTTCTAATCTTCTTTATACCCAAATCCATAACCAAGAGCCTATGCTGGGTCGAAAGATTCTCACTCGGTATAACCTTACAGTCCTTACACAGCACCCTATCTCCTTTTCGAAGCAACAGAAAGTCAATCTGGGTCCTGGCTAATGCGCTTCGAAAGGTGATCAAGTGATCGTCCTTCTTCGGAAAGCCCGAATTCACCACCACCAGCCCAAAGGACCGCGCAAACTCCAAATAACCACAAAAATTAAATTTGCGTGGCAAATGAATTAATTTTTTTTCTACAAAACAATAACTTGTGGATATAATATAAGGTAGCTACAAAATTTATTTGTCGTGACACAAGAATAAAATCATTTGCTACTAGTATATTTTTGTGGTAGAAACTTTTTACCATTGCAGCTACAACACAATTCATTTTTTGTAGCAATAAGTGTATGTTCTTAGCTACAAATCATATGAAGTAGGAAATATGGTCTACTGAATTCTCGTACTTGTCCGAGTTTGTAAACTAGAGACATATACTTAGCCCTCTGTCATCTGAATCCTTCAACACATCAAAGCACAACACTACTAAAAATACAAAAAACTGACCATGACTGGTGGTCGCAAGAAAACCAACCACTAGTGGCCGATTTTTCATAATTCTTTTAAATTTTTTAATTAAAAATCGACCACAGGTGGTTGGTTTTACATTTTAAAAATGCAAAAAACTAATTAAATTAATCCACAAAAAAATAATTCCCTAAAGCCAACCACTTGTGTTCAGTGATAAAAAAAATAAATAAAATAATTATTTCAAAATTCTTTTTAATTTTTCATACAAAATATATTAAATATGTTAGTGTTCAGTGATTAAAAAAATAATTTATAATTATAAAAATCGACCACTTGTAGTCAGTTTTTGTTTTTACAAAAATGACCACTCACGATCGATTTTTAATTTAAGAATATTGAAAATGAAACGCCTAAATTTTAATCCTTGAAAATTCCTTGAGCTTTGAGCTCACTTCCCTGGTTACGATTAGACCCTATGTGTCGTAGGGTGTCCAGACTAGTCATTGGGATGAGTCATAGCTAAACCAGTAAGTTTGTGGCTAGATTATGCTATAAGTATGAGTGGCTCACTAAGAGCCATAAGGATATGTTATGAGTCAGTAGGTGTAACAGTAGGGTTTCTAGTATAAGTCCCAATTTGGATTTTGTGTTAATTATGACTGGACCCTACAAGTCATAGGTCCTATTACGATTTTTGTGGATGAGTCGTAAGGTCAGAAGTGTATGTTGCCTTTTTGGTACTACTTTGATTACGACTAGTGGAGACAAGTCATAAAAACTGGTTATGAGTCGATGGTTGACTCGTAGTCAAAAGCGACCTTTTTACAACTTTTAAGTTAAGGGCATTCTAGACATTTCCCTCTTACCCAACCTAAAACCCATGTCTTATAACCCTTGTTGGGTATCATTAACCCTCATAACACATAAAAGTAACTTCGTAACACTCTAAAATCTTCAAGGTCAAGAACACTTAGGGTTTTTAAGTGGTTAATAACTTAGGGTTTTCAAGGGATTAATCACTCTATCTTCTGAGGCCACAGGGGTTGGCCAGTTTATAAGGTTGAGTCTTCCAACTTTTATTGGTGTTAAGGTTAAGGAGGATCCTCAAGGTTTTATAGATAAGATGGATAAGATCTTCAGGGCTATGCATGCTACTAATGTGGAGGGTGTAGAATTTGTTGCCTATAAACTGAAGGATATAGTATACCAATGGTATGAGGAATAGGAATAGTGTAGGGGAGATGATGTCAAATTTTCATTGTGGGATGATTTCTCTAGTACTTTTCTAGACTGCTTCTTTCATCAGGAGTTGAGGGAAGTGAAAGAGGAAGAGTTTGTTAATTTGAAGCAAGGTAGGATGATATTCAAGGAGTATGCCTTGAAATTTTATTAGTTGTACCGATATGATCTCGAGTTAGTGTCGAGCATAAAGGCTAGAATGAGAAAAATTGCTTCTAGGTTGTCCCGTTATTTGATTCTCAAGAGTAAGGTCTTGTTGAACAAGGATATGGACATCTCCGTATTAGTTGTGTATATTCAAAAGGTTGAGGAAGAGAAGAAGTAGCAGGCAAAAATAAAGAAGAGGTAGGCTAAGAAGTTTAGATTTTTTAATCAGGGTAGAGGTCAGCAGCAGAGTGGTAGGGATGGTGTAAAGTAGGCTAAGAAGAAGTGGGGGAGTTCTGGTTTTTACTCTACAGCTAGTGCTCCCTATCCAAATCCATTGAATAATCCTCGTTCTCAGTAAGATAGTGGGTTTAGGGCATAGGGTTCCGAATCTTAGGCTAGAAAGGCTCAGTCCACTCTATCATATCCTTCTTGTCGATTTTGTGGGCAGGTAAACCATGGGTTTTGTGAAGAGGGAAGGGATAATTTTTTTAAACGTGGACAAATTGTTCATTTGCAAAAGGATTTTCCTTCTAAGGTTTCTTCAAGGGAAAATAAGATTCTTGTTGCCACTTTGTTAGCTCCTGCACCAAAGGGTGTTGTGCTTTTACTTCTGGTCCTAACACTAGCCAGAATTGCTTGTATGTTTTTTTTTACCCGCCAGGACTCTGAGGCATCTCACAATTTTATCAATGGTATCTTACAACTCTTTTCTCATGATGTGTATTACTTGTTTGATTTGGGGTCTACACTTTCTTATGTGATCCTATTTCTGGCTGTACATTTTGGTTTTGGTACTGAGTGTATCCCTAACCCCTTTTTTATTTCTACACCAATGGGTGACTCTATGGTTTCTAGAAGAGTCTAGAGGGGTTATGTGGTATCTGTTGGTGGCATAGGAACTCTGGTAGATCTGATAGAGTTAGACACTATTGATTTTGATGTCATCTTAGGGATAGACCGGTGCACTCGTGTTATGCCTCCTTAGATTGAACCATAAGGTCATGTTTAAACTCCCTAATAAGCCGACCATTGAGTGGGAAGGGGGCTCTCTAGTGCCTAAGGAAAGATTCATATAATATCTTAGAACCCGAAAGTTGATTTCCAAGTGATGTCTTTATCATTTGGTTCGGGTTAAAGCTTCTAACTTGAAGGGTCTTTTCTTATAATTCATTCTTGTAGTTAATGAATTCCTCGAGGTTTCCTGATGATCTTCCTAGTATCCCTCCCGATAGGGAGATTGATTTTGGATTGACCTTATTTCGGACACTTGTCTTATTTCCTTCCCTCCTTATAGAATGGCTCTAGCTAAGTTGAAGGAGCTTAAGAATCAGTTGAAAGACCTCCTTAACAAGGGTTTTATCCATCCTAGTGTGTCTCCGTAGGGTGCTCCTAATTTGTTCGGGCGCAAGAAAGATTGTTCCCTTTGGATGTGCATAGATAATCATCAGTTAAATAAGGTTATGATAAATAACAATTATCCTCTTCCTTGTATTAATGATTTTATTGACCAACTTCAGGGTGCTAGATGTTTTTCTAATATTTATCTTCAGTCGGGTTATCATCAGCTAAAGATTAGAGAGGTGGACATCCTAAGACTTCCTTCCAAACTTGGTATGGTCATTAAGAGTTCCTAATCATCTCTTTTGTTTTGACTAATGCCCTGGTGGAATTCATGGATTTAATAAATAAGGTTTTCCATCAGTTTTTAGATTTGTTTATCATTATGTTTATAGATGATATTATGGTGTGTTCTTAGAGTGAGATGAATTATGTCGATCACCTCTGTATCATGTTGCAAACCTTGAAAGATCAGCACTTGTATGCTATGTTTTCAAAGTGTGATTTCTGGTTGAAAGTTTTTACTTTCCTGGGTTATGTCGATCACCTCTGTATCATGTTGCAAACCTTGAAAGATCAGCACTTGTATGCTATGTTTTCAAAGTGTGATTTCTGGTTGAAAGTTTTTACTTTCCTGGGTTATGTCATTTTAGTAAAGGGATTATGTTGGATCCTCAGAAAGTTACAGTGGTTAAGAAGTGGCCTAGGCCTACGACTACAACCGATATTTGGAACTTCTTGGGTTTAGCCAGTTACTATAGGAGGTTTATGGAGAGTTTCTCTACTATAGCTACCCCGTTGACTAAGTTGACACAAAAGAAGGTAAATTTTTGTGGTCTTACACTTGTGAGGGTAGTTTTGAGAAACTGAAAGATAAGTTGACTTAAGCTCAAGTTTTGACTTTGCATGAAGGCAATGATGGATTTGTCATTTATTGTGATGCATCCCATATGTAACATGGTTGTTTATTGATACAGCATGGCAGGGTGGCGACCTATGCTCTAGGCAGTTAAAATTTCATGAGAAGAATTATCCGACTCATGACTTGTAGTTATAGGTAGTGGTGTTTACATAGATGATTTAGCATCACTATTTGCATGAAGTCTATGTAGATATCTAATCTAATCATAAGAGCCTACAATATATGGTCACCCAGAAGGAATTGAATCTCAGGCAAATGAGATGGCTTGAGCTGCTGAAAGACTATGACATGAGTCTCCACTATCACCCAGGTAAACATAATATGGAGGATGATTCTCTTAGAAATCTATGCGTGGGGAGTTTAGCTCTTATGGATGAGCATAAGTGAGAATTGGTTAAAGATATTCACCGTTTTGCTAACCTTGGAGTTTATCTCTTAGACTCTAAGGATGATGGTGTGTTTGTGCAAGAGGTGGCAAAGTCATCTTTTATTGCCGAAATAAAGGAGAAGCAGGTACTGGATCCTGTCTTGATGAAGATTAAGGGTAATGTGGGACAACAAAAAATTTGTAGCTTTTAAGATATGTGGTGATGGTATCTTGAGGTACCAAGGCTGATTATATATTCCTGATGTAGGTGGGTTGTGGGAGAGGATCTTGGTTGAGGCTCATTAGTCACGTTACGCCATTCATCTCGGTTGAAAAAGATGTATCATGATCTTAAGGCGATTTATTGGTGGAATAATATGAAGCGAGATATGGCCAGTTTTGTGGCTAAATGCATGGTGTGTCAAAAAGTAAAGGTTGAGCACTTGAGGCCCGATGGGTTGACTCAAGATATTGAACTGTCGGTGTGGAAATAGGAGATATTAATATGGATTTTGTTACCGGTCTTCCTCAATCTTATAATGAGTATGATTTGATTTGGGTCATCGTTGGTAGGATGACTAAGTCTGCTAATTTCTTTCCAGTGAGGACTAATTATTCAGTAGAGGATTCTGCAAAGTTGTTCCTTTGGGATATTGTGAAGTTATATGGAGCACCTGTTTCAATTATGTCAGATTGTTGTACTCAGTTCTCATCACACTTTTGGCATTCGTTTTAGAGAGTTTTGGGAACTAAGGTGAGCCTTAGTATTTTTTTCCACCCATAGTTGGATAGGCTATTAGAAAGGACTATTTAGACGTTGGAAGACATGCTTCGATCTTGCGTGATTGACTATGGTGGTAGCTGGGTTGATTATTTGCCTCTTATGGAGTTTACATACAATAATAGCTACCACTCTAGTATTAGGATGGATCCATTTGAGGGGTTGTATAGTAGAAGATGTAGATCTCCTATTGGGTGGTTTGAGATTGGTAAGGCAAAGATGTTTGGCCCAAATTTTGTTCACCGAGTGATGTAGAAAGTGAAGGTAATTCAGGATAGACTTAACGCTTCCCAAATTCTCCAAAAGTCCTATGCGAATGTGAGGCATAGGAAATTAGAGTTTGAGGTATGCAATTGGATATTCCTAAAGATGTCTCCCATAAAGGGAGTAATGTGGTTTGGGAAGAAGAGGAAGTTTATTCCATCATAAGTTGCCGCATACTTGGTTTTGAAAGGGTTGGTAGTGTCATATATGAGTTGGATTTCCTTCCTAGTTTGAGATCCATTCATTCGGTGTTTCACATTACGATGTTGACAAAGTGCGTGGGTTATTCTTTAATGGTTATTCCTTTAGAGGAGGTTGGTATTTTGGATTCTTTATCATATGAGGAAGTCCCGATTGAAATTTTTGATTGGCAAGTTCATTGGCTGTGGATGAAGGATGTAAATTTGGTAAAGGTTCTATGGAGGAACCACAAGGTTGAAAAGGCTACTTGGGAAGTTGAAGAGGACATGAAGTCCAATTATCTATTCTATTTTTCTGCACTGAATATTCGTGCTTAAGGTATGTGTTATTCATAACATCTTTGTTTACTAACTTTGTTAAATGAAAGAGTGATTTCCTTGGCATCTTTATTTCTGTCTTTGTTAAAGGTGAGAATAGAGGTATATGAAGTCAAATCGTGCTAGTAATTTCCTTGACCCATCATTCGAAGACGAATGATCCAAGTGGGGGAGAATTTAAATACCCCATATTTTTTGCCCTTGAAAATTCCTTGAGCTTTGAGCTAACTTCCCTAGTTATGACTGGACCCTACAACTCGTAGGGTATCCTGACAAGTCGATGGGATAAGTCTGGATATATCCATATCATTATTCAACATAGCGGCCTTACATTCTGAAACCAAGTCACAAGACAAACCCAAAGCAAACTTTCTCATCCTAGCCCTCATGTTATAACTAACTCTGAAGCATAGTGATACAACTGATAGAATTTCAAGGCATAGTCATTCACACTCATCTTGCACAGGTTTAGATTCACAAACTCCTCTGTCTTTGTCTCCCTCAACTCCTGAGGAAAGAAATGATCAAGAAAGGCACTAGAGAACTCATCCTACATAGCCTACTCAGCCTCATCAGCCCTCGAATTCTCCAACCACTCAAACCACTGATATGCCATATCTTTCAACTTATATTCAGCAAACTCTACACCCTCTACATTAGTAGCATGCATCACCCTAAATCTATTCTCCATCTCTACAATAAATCCTTAACAAACTTCCTTAACCTTAGAGACAGTGAAGATTGGGGGATTTAACCTCATGAACTGACCAACGCGAGTAACCTCTGAAGAAGGAGAAACAGAACCACCCTGACCTGACTTGCAAGTCTGGGAGGTCACCAACTGAGTCGACAGATAAATAAAACGGCAGAACTCTGTATTAAATATGTCTATTTGAGGTTATTAAGCATGAGTGTCACCAACCAGAGAAGGACTAGTGGGGATTGGTGGAACCCTAGGTAGAGCAACACATTTGAGAGCAGGGACCCTAGACCAGGTCTGCACCCCATAAGCAGGTCGAGTTCGATCTACATTGTCCTTAGGTAGGACAGGGGGCCTGGCAAAGTTCCTACAAACATCAAATCTTCGAGCAGGCATGATCTGAAATGTAAATAAATCGGTATTTAGAGAAATTCCATAACCCTAGACTCTATAGCCCAAAATAGAACACAAGAAAGGGAAACATTTCCAAATGCCTTGTAGCCTCCCCCTTATAAGGGTGCATTTGTTTTTTTTTAAGATTTAGACTTTTGAATATGAATAAACATCTGAATGATTATGATGTTGTCTCTAGATCTGAAAATTGAATGTTTAAAACTGTTTGTTTTTCAACATCTGAATGTGCAAAAAAAATTTATTTGTGTATATATAACAACAACAACAACAAGCCCAGCATATTCCCACATAGTGGGGTCTGGGAAATTAAAAAATATATATATAATTCAAATAAAAAATTAATTATATATTAGAAAGGAATGTAATTTAATACAATAAAATTATTATTTGACTAAAAAAAATATTTATATTTGTTAGTGATAGTGAAGATGGTTTATAATGGAGGTTGTGGTGACAATGATTGTTGTTAGTGATTAATAATGTTGGTGGTAATAGTTGTGATAGTTGGTATTGTAGTGACTGTTATGATGGTGGTGGTGATATGACGTTGCTTGATGTCAATAGATTGAGGTGTTGATTGTATTGGATGAAACATGAATGCATGATGGTTGATGATGTGTCGGTGCTAGTTGGAGATGTTGTTTGTTGTTATGGTGGAGATGATTGTTAGCAGAGATAAATTGTAGCGATGGTAGTTGTTGAAGTGGTGATGTTACTAGTAACAATGGTGGTAGCGGCCGAAGAATATGTAGAGATTGTGATGTATTAGTGGTATTTAGTAGTGATGCTAGTTGTGATAGATGAATTGGTCGGTAGTAGGGATTGGCCGATAATGGTTGATGATGGTGGTGCTGTTGACGGCAGTGGTGGCGGTGAATATTACTAGAATAATTAGGGTAGTAGGTGTGGTAGCGGTTGACAATAATAGTTGGTAGCGATATTTGTTGTCGATGGTGGTTGTGATGGTAGAGGTTGTTGATGGTGGTGGTTGACAATGGTGATAGTGGCAGAGTTGGTTAGTGGTGGTGACTGTTGATTATGAATAAAGTGGTGAATATCATCCAACAACAGAATATCTATTCAGACCTATTAAGACTCGGTCCTAGATCTGAATGACTAAGACCTATTCAGACCTATTAAGAGCTAAAATCTTAATAAAAAACAAATGCACTTAATGGTCTGAAGTCTGAACTATTCAGATTTAGATCTCCATTAAGTGCAAACAAATGAGGCCCAAGTGTGGCATGCTACACACCCATAAAAACGACTCTACTCAATATGACTTAGTGGACACCTATCAAGCCTGAACCTATGATCTGATACTAAGCTTATCACAACCCGACGTCGGTCATAGTCATGGATAGTATCTCAAGTACATCGAGAACCAGAAACTACCCCTATAGCCAATTTAATCTAACAAAAACCCAAAAAATAGGGGAAGACAACCAAAATATAAAGATAAAACAAATAATGTAACTAAAAAGTAAGCTCTAAGAGTCAACAATAACAATTCCCACACTTTGTCCACAAAAGCCTATAAACCAAAACGGCACGTCAGGTCGGTACATGCCCCCGGCCATGGCCAAAAAAGGAATCTAAAATATGAAAAGAAATCGATAGGATTTTAGTACTCGTAAAGAAATAAATAAAATGTCCAGCCTTTCGAAAGATGGAGGCTCACCACTTCAATGTAGACCAACCAACGAACCAGAATCTACCTAACAGAGTTGTCTTCAGACCCTATATTATGTAATAATGTAGCATAATTGGATGATTAGCAAGGTGAGTGCTAGCATGTAACTCAGGATATGTATAAAATAATGCTATTTTCCAAACAAAATTTATCTCAATGTATATGTTCACATACATGCATACATATATATAAGATGTTGGGATAGGGAACAAGGTTTAGCATGAGATTTAAAATCATTAACATGGATTGTGTATCTCGAATTATCCAAAAAACACCAACGGGATATATAGGTCCAACTCCCCTAATCAAAAAGACCCCAGTCATTTTAGCCATACGAAGCGGAGAAATTCAAGGAAGGTCCAGGGAATGCCTGAACCCTAGTCAATCCAAAGTATGTATAAAGTGTGAACTCTGCACATAGCTATAAAGATCCCTATGCTTGCAAATGTGGTGTTCAGTATATGTCCCCCGAAAATCTCTACCTTTAATGGTGATCTACACAATCCCCTTTAAGCCCAATTAAAATATTTACACATGACCCATCCATTTAACTGAGAAATATTCCATTAAGGCATCGACAAATGGAATCGTCATACCAATATGCTTGCAAGCTAATAGAATTATGTCATTCCAATTATCCATCAACTTGGGGGAATGCTACGACCCCTAATTTCTAATTTAAAAACCATAACACGGTTTCCAAGGCCTTATAAAACCATTAAAATCAAACCATGGCCACCCAGGGCCTTTTCAAAACCATTTATGTTCCATTAACCTCTTAGACAATGAAATAGTTCAAAAGTGGGTTGAATTCATGCATATTCCAATGTTCCAAAACCAATTTACAAAGTAGGTTGAGGTTAACACCAATTCCAAATCAATTTCAACAATTTTGGGGGAATGCCAATTCCCCCTTCCCATCAACCATACCCATGCACAAATTTAGTTCCAAGATCATGAGACAAAGTATGAATAACAATTCTAAAACCATGGGAAAATCAAACAAGTAATAATCATTAAACAACCCTGAACCCATCATTCAAAACTCAATAATTAAATTCACATAAACCATAATTAAAACAAATTCATTTATATTAGCCTAATTAGGAAAGAGATACATGCCTGAAATACTAGAAAATTTTGAAGAGAAAACACAAATTGAGCCCTAGATGTTCAATCCCTAGGAACCTAAGCTTTGTTCTTGACTTGGGAATTTGAGAGAAGAGAAGCGTGTTTTGATTTGTTTATGGATGATAAAGAGACCCTAGAAGTGTTTTTAAGTCATGGCTTAAAACTAGTAAAGGACGAAAATAACCAAAGTGCCCCCAATTAAAAGTGCAGGAAAATAGCTTACAGTCATTATAGGATGGGTAACGACTCCCAATGTCTATCAATGAGTCGTTTCCTAGACTCGTAGTCTGAGTAGTGAGTTGGGGAATCCAAACTTTTATGGTTATGAGTACCACCGATGACTCGTGACCTTACACTATGATTCGTGAGATTTAGTCGTGATCAAAATAGTAACCCAGGGCCATCACACTATTTTGGTCATGAGTCCCTCACCACAAATTGTGACACTGGCTTAAGACTCATATGATCCCAGTTGTGACCATGACAGAAACTTAGGAAAATATTATTGGTTAAACTACGATACATACTATATGACCCGAGAAGAGTCTCCAGGACTCCTTACCTGAGTCGTAGCCTGAGCAATAAGCACAAACATGGAGAAAAATTTAGGGTCCAAAACTTGGGGTATTAAAGAAAGCCATAGATTTTGTGATGATTATATGGTGTGAGAGAGACATGCGTCTCCTCTACTTATTTGCTTTATTAAATTTGTTGAATTGTCTAACTTATATTAAAATTAAAAATTAAAAATTTGAACTAGTGACTGTTAAATAATTAAATGTAGTGACTTGAAATTATGAACTTGTGACTTGAAAATGATTAAGTGTAGTCACTTGGAATTATGAACTTGTAGCTTGAAAATGGTTAAATATAGTGACTTGAAATTGTGAAATTGTGATTTGAAGTATCGTCATTTGAAAAAGTGAATTAATAACTTTAGAATGGTTAAGTGGAGTGCCTTGAAAGTGTGAACTAGAAAATTAAAAATGGTTAAGTGTAGTCACTTGAAAGTGTAAACTAGGAACTTGAAAATTGTTAAGTGTAGTCACTTAAAAATGTGAGCTTGTATTTTGAAAATACTTAAGTACAGTCACTTGAAAGTGTGAACTGGTAACTTGAAAATGGTTTAAGTGTAGTCATTTGAAATAGTGAAATAGTAACTTGAAAATAGTTAAGTGTAGTTACTTGAAATATGAATTAGTGACATGAAAACGGTTAAGGGTATTGACTTGAAATTTGAAATAGTAACTTGAAATGGTTAGGTGTTTACTTTCTTGAAAATGGTTAAGGGTAGTGACATGAAATATGAATTAGTTACTTGAAAATGGTTAAAGGTAGTGACTCAAAATATGAATTAGTGACTTAAACATGATTAAGTGTAGTTACTTAAAATGTTTACTAATGACTCGAAAATGATTAAGATAGTGACTTGAAATGTGAATTCGTCACTTAAAAATGGTTAAGTGTAGTTACTTAAAATGTGTACTGGTGACTTAAAAATAATTAAATGTAGTTACTCAAAATGTGTACTAATGACTTGAAAATGATTAAGGCAGTGACTTGAAATGTGAATTAGTGACTTGAAAATGGTTAAGTATAGTAAGTTGAGATGTGTACAAATGACTTGAAAATTGTTAAGGTAGTGACTTGAAATGTGAATTGGTTACTTAAAAAATAGTTAAGTGTAGTCACTTGAAATGTGAATTAGTGACTCAAAAAAATTTAAGTGTAGTTACTTGAATTGTGAATTAGTTAATTGAAAATGGTCAAGAATAATGACTTAAAATGTGAATTAGTCACTGTAAAATAGTTAAGGGTAATGACTTAAAATATGAATTAGTGACTTAAAAATAATAAAGTGTGTTTACTTAAATTGTGTACTAATGACTTGAAAATGGTTAAGTGGAAATGTGTATTAATGACTTGCAAATGATTAAGGTAGTTACTTGAAATGTGAATTAGTTACTTGAAAATTGTTAAGTGTATTCACTTGAAATGTGAATTAGCGACTTCAAAATGATTAAGTGTAGTGACTTGAAATGTGAATTTGGTAGTTGAAAATGGTTAAGTATGGTTACTTGAAAATGGTTGATGTAGTTATTTGAATGTAAATTAGTGACTTAAAAATGGTTAAGTGTAGTCACTTGAGATGTGAATTAGTGACTTAAAAATGGTTTAAGTGTATTCACTTGAAATGTGAATTAGTTACTTGAATATGGTCAAGTGTAGTCACCTGAAATCTGAATAAGTGACTTGAAAATGGTTAAGTATAGTGACTTGAAATGTAAATTTGGTACTTGAAAATGGTTAAGTACAGTTATTTGAATGAGAATTAGTGACTTAAAAATGATTAAGTGTTGTCACTTGAAATGTGAATAAGTGACTTGAAATGGTTAAGTGTAGTCACTTGAAATGTGAATTAGTGTCTTGAAAATGGTTAAGTATAGTTATTTGAAATGTAAATTAATTACATGGAAATGGTTAAGGGCAGTGACTTGAAATGTTAATTAGTTACTTCAAAATGGTTAAATTTAGTTACTTGAAATGTGAATTAGTGACTTGAAAATGATTAAGTGTAGTTACCTGAATTGTGAATTTGTTACTTTAAAATAGTTAAGGGTAGTGACTTGAAATGTGAATTAGTTACTTGAAAATGGTTGCGTCTAGTTACTTGAAATTTAAATTAGTGACTTGAAAATAGTTAAGTGTAGTTACTTGAAATATTTGTTGATAACTTGAAAATGATTAAGGATAGTGATTTGAAATATAAATTAGTAACTTGAAAATAATTAAGTTTGAAATGTGTAATAATGGCTTTAAAATGGTTAAGGTAGTGACTTAAATGTGAATTAGTGACTTGAAATTAGTTAAGTGTAGTCGCTTCTTATGTGAATTAGTAACTTGAAAATGGTTAAGTGTAGTGACTTGAAATGTGAATTAGTTACTTGAATATAGTTAAAGGTAGTGACTTAAAATGTGAATCACTGACCTGAAAATGGTTTAGGGTAGTGACATGAAATGCGAATTACCGACTTGAAAATGGTTAAGTGTAGTTACTTGAAATGTGTACTACTAAATTAAATTAATTAATATTGTAATTATTTATTAAAATAGAATCTGATTATCGTTGGATATAATAACAAAATAATGATAATAGAGTGGGTATGAGGGAGGAATATGCGGAAGGTATCAATCAATTTAATGAACATGCCAATGCACTTGATGATTGGAAAATTTTAATTTATTTGTTATTCTTGTGTAAAATATGATGGTACAAGCATTCTAAAAGAAGAGGTCATGTGGAATAATCATCTTTATAAAAAGGGATTTGATGACGATTATTTAAGATTGAATACTAGTCATGGAGAAGTTGGGCAAAATAACTTTGTTGTTGGTGAAATAGTAGGTCTGTAGGACATAATAACTATTAAGATACTAGGATGACCGAAATGGTGCATAATGCTTTTGAAATGCCACAACGGGTTCAATCAAGAAAAATGTAGAAGATGTTTCCAATGCAGAAGCACGTCATTTTTTGTGAAGAATTGTGTGTAGCTGGTCATCCTTTATTTGATGGGAGTTTGGACTCCCAATTGTCTATTAATGTTAGACTACTAATTATCAAATCTGATTAAATATTGCAAAAGGAGGAATGGATTCTACGATAGACCTTATCAAAGAGCTAGTTGACCCTACTTTAGAGGTTCCTGATTCCTTCCATAAGGCAAAACGAATGGTGTCAAAGTTAGGTCTCTCCTTGATTAGAATTGATTATTGTGAAAATGGTTGCATGTTATACTTTAAAGAGGATGTTGAACTAGAGTCATGTAATTTTTGTCAATACTATCTCTATGATGTGGTTGTAGAGAAAATAAAATTGTTATTAAGACGAAGCATCATTTACCTCTTAAACTAAGGTTGAAGAAGTTGTATGCATCAAATGGTATAGCTCCCTATATGAGATAATGAAAACAGAATGCCCACTTGTTTCATGTGTCATTCATCTGATAGAGAGTCTTGGAAACATTTTGATACAACTTATCTAGATTTTTTATCTGAACCACAAAATATTAGGTTGAATTTGTATGGGGATGGTTTCTCACTTGTTTCTATTAGTGTTGTTCCATATTCTTGTTGGTATGTATTTATCACATGGTATAATCTTTCTCCTAAAATATTGATGACTAGTCTATATATATTTCTGAATTATATTGTTCCTTGCCCGCGTAAACCAAAAAGTGTGATAGATGTTTACTTGTAACCTTTGATTGATGAGCTACAATTGTTATGGCATGAGGGGGGTGAAACATAAGGCATTTCACTTAATTAGAATTTCAATTTTTGTGCTTATCTAATGTGGTCTATTAATGATTTTTCTACCTATGAAATGCTATTTGGGTGGATGACATCTTGAAAGATAGCTTATATATACTACATGAAAAATACAAAATCGTTAACATTGAAACATGATCGAAAAAAATCATAGTTTGATTGTCACTGTTATTTCATGCCACCTGATCATGAGTTTAGGAGACTCAAAAATGCATTTAGAAAAAATAGAACTGAACCTGATGGCCACCTATAGGATTAAGTGGCCGTGACATTTAAGTAAAATTTCAAGATTTTTCAAAGGTTAGCGAGGAATCATTGTACAAGTTTGATGGGTATGGTGTTTCACGTAATTGGACAAAGAAGAGAAGATTATGGGAGTAAGAATATCAGTCAGATAATTTTCTTAGACATAATATTGATTTCATGCATACTGAAAAGAACTATTTTGATAACTTGTTCAACACAGTTTTGAATGTGACTGGTAAGACAAAGTATAACCCTAAGGCTCGACTTGATTTACCAAAATATTTCAAGCATAGGGAATTACACTTTTATGAGGGTACCTATGGCAATTTGCTTAAGCGCAAGCATAGTAATATATTCAAGTTGGACAAAAATTATAAAATATGTGAGTGGGTTCAAAGTTTAAAGATGACAGATAAATATGCCTTAAATTTGAGAAAGAGAGTTGATACGGAACAAGGAATCTTAGATGAAATGAAAAATTACTATTGTCATTTTTTCATGGAATAGTTACTTCTGGCTGCTTATTGATTTGTCTGAAAACATATGGAAAATGATAGCACATATCAGTTTATTGCTCAAAGACTTTTGTTCCACTACATTAAACGAATAAAATTTGGCTCGAAAGAAAGGCAAACAACAAGTTGAAGAAGATTTTTCCATCTGGGTTCTTTTATATGATGGAACATCTTGCCATTTATTTTATCCACGAAGCCCGGCTAAGCAGACCAGTTCAAACTAGGTGGATGTATCCAGGTGAGCCGTAAGCAAGTGCAACACATTTAATTTATTTCTTAATTCTTCAAGTATATATCTATTTTTATACCTTAGATACCTAACTTAAAATTATGCAGAATCATTGAGAATTGAAAAGAAAAATAAATATAAGGTTAAAGTCTCTATATTTGAAGCAAATCTTGCTTGAGAAACATTCTAATTTTGTTATTACTATTTTGGGGATCAAGTTGCTTGTTTGAGAAACAAGCCGAATCGACACCAGAGCGATGAGAATAAGCCATGTTTGCAACTAATATCAATATTCAACCAATACCAATCTTCAACCAATCAGGTAGTATGGGAAAAAAAAAAAGCAATTCTTGATGGCTTATTGCCATGGAGCATAAATCAGCAACATTGTATGTCTTGAATTGATGAAAAGTTGAACCCTCTTTAAAGTAGGGATATTAAATATTTACATATCATATTTAATTAGTCATTTCACTAAGAAAACTAATTGTGTTTGCAATGTGAATCTGCAATTCATGTAAGGCTCAATTCCATTAAAATCAAGTATATGAGTCATTTGCAATATGGTATATATATCATATGTGTGATTTTACAAATATCACAACAAATTTAAAGTGTTTACATATTCTTCAACTAATATATTTATATATATATATATATATATATGTTGAAAATTGTTGTAAGTTACTTCACTAGTTTTTAACAAAATAAGTTATTTAGATTAAGATGAATTTGAATTTTAAATATTTGTTAGTTTGTTTAGTTGTTAAGATAATTTAGGTTCTTTTAAATTTTAAATTATGCAACTTTTTATATTTTGTTGGCTATTTAAAGACACTTAATGCTTAATAAAATTATTGAATGCTATTGAAAGCTTATTGAATGCTTAAAAGTCATTTCAATAAAAAGAGAATCATTTTAACCCTACTTTCGCTGCCCCGTCATTTTTTTTAAAACCAACAGTGGTATCAAGAGCCTCATTGATCTTACGGGGTCTGTGTGTTCTTTCAAAGCGCTATCATACCATTTTTAACCATTATGGGCTATCTTTTTAACCCGTAAGGACTTCATTTTAACCCACCAGGATAACCTTTTTCAACCCGTGCTTATTTTCAAAGCATAGGGCTATTTTAAGTCAAAAATATGTCAAGCAGCAGTCTCTCTTTGAATGCCCCAAAAATTTTCATAGACAAAAATGATCAAATTTGTTCTGTGAAGAAATCATATGTTGAAACCTATGCTTTATGTGATGTTTTGATGAATGAAAAATGCTTACAATATTTTGCAAAGTCTGTGAAAGTATTTTCAAACAACACATGATTGTTGATGGTTTTTCAGCAAAGAATAAAAAGAAGAAAAAGAAAAAAGAGAAAGATGAACATCAAAAAGATGTGCAAGTTCAAAAAAAACAAAAAATTCAGCATTCACTGCCAGAGCAAAATTTTAGGAGGAGCGATTTTTAAATCATAGTAAGTAAAGCAAAGGAGGAGTGTTGGAAATTGCTTTAAGTTACTGCACTAGTTTTTAGACAAATAAGTTATTTAGATAAGATGAATTTGAATTTTAAATATTTGTTAGTTTGTTTAGTTGTTGAGATAATTTAGGTTGTTTTAAATTTTAAATTATACAGCTTTTTATATTTTGTTGGCTATTTAAAGCCACTTAATGCTTAATAAAATTATTGAATGCTATTGAAAGCTTAAAAGTCATTTCAATCCAAAGAGAGTCATTTTAACCCTGTTTTAACTGCCCCATCTTTTTTTTTCAAAAAAAATCAATATATATATATACATATATATATATATATAAAGAGAAAGATAGCCAGTCCTCTTGGGCGGCCGAGAGTGTTATGTAAACAGGACCAAGGAGGATCCGATCAGATCTACCAGCGACCGGTTTACAGAACAAGGAGGAGGAGTAGGAGCTAGCCTTAGGGGCGGAATCGAATGATTAGGAGATAAACAATGAGACAAAGGAGAACACTTAGACAATTCACTTTGAGTACAGGGAAGTCTGCTGGTAGGAATTCCTCAGGGCGTATTACGATTTTTCACCGAGGGGGTGGATCGAAGCGATTGCAGTGAAGAATTGATCTGAAACGAAAGACTGAGTCTATAGGCGTTGTAGAAAGGATAGAACGTGCGCCTAATCGCTCTTCTCGGATCGCTCCAGTACGATGGTTCCCCCGGGGGGGGGGGGGGGGGTCCGCCAATTCAACACGATAGAAGAGTTCGCTCCGCCGCGTAAGATCCTCGAATCAAAATCAACCACGACTACCATCTGCGGTCCATTTTCGTTCTCTTCCCTGCCCGGGAAGGGGGATCAAAAAAGGGTAGTTTGCTTCTCTCCTGGGCGGATGGCCACTTATGTAGTGGTCAGATAGATAGATAGATAGATAGATAGATAGATAGATTATCATTCACCAAATGCGGCCACATATAATCAGTGCTTGAAGTATATTTCTTTGGTATCAGTTGAAGCACATACATTATTACACTCTCTCTCTCTCTCTTTCTCTCTCTCTCTCTATATATATATATATATCATTCACCAAATATAGCCACATATAATCAGTTATTGAAGGATATTTCTTTGGGACTAGCCGAAGCTCATACATTATTCAACTACATAGTAAATGGATTTAAATTTTTCATCGAAGAATACTTCAAAATAAGAAAAAATAAAAAATAGTGGTATTTGGAAAAAGAGTTATGATGATGTTGATTACTTTGGTGTCATATAAGAGATTTTGAACATGGAGTATGTTGGTTGGTCAATAAAACATTAGTACTCTTTCGATGGAAGTCATTTGATCCAAGAAAAAGAGGCTGAAGATACTTAAGGAGCATAACATCACTGAAGTTAAGCACACTAGGACATATCTTGTTTATGATTATTTTGTTCTCACACAAATTATTAAACAAGTATACTATGCTCCTTATTTATTGTGCAAGGACAAGTATGATTGGTAGGATGTAATAAAAACCAAGTCTATAGGATAAGTGGAAGTTAAGAATGTGTCGGAGACTGCATATCAAATTAAATGCAGACTGATCACCAATTAGTGGACACTGACTTAGTGGATAATTTAAACATCCAGGGACATATTTTTGAAGAAGTCAATATTGTAAAAGTGGTTGAGCAGGTAGAAGAGGAGGAAGCTTCCGAAGAGGGTGAATGATTTAGTAGAGAATCTTCGGGAGAGGAGGATTAACTCTTTATTAGTTGTATTCGTTATTTATTGATGTCTTTATGCTTTATACTACTTACCTGTTTTTAAGTATGATATGCAATAGCCTTAGTAAGATTACTACAAATGAATCAAATTTTTTTTACCTACTGAAATCCTGTGTGAAATTTAAGTGTTGTTTAATTTAAAGTTTGATGTTTGAATATTTTGCTAACATGTTTCTATGTTTGAATTTTGATGCTTGAATTTTTGAATTGATGATACTTGGTGGGATGTAAAAGAAATTGATTTTGATATAAACATTGTGTTTGAGTTGGTGGGTATTATTGTATAGCAAGTCTATTTTGGAAATATAGTATATATGCTGCAATTGTTTTTAGAAAATTATCAGAAAATTGACCGCAAGTCAAAATTACCACTAAACTGACCATTTGTAGTCTACTTTTTAAAAAGTCATCAAAGTGGTCGGTTTTATTAAAATTACTAAATAAATCGACTACATGTGGTCAGCAATCTAAGAAATTATTGATAGTAATTAATAGAATCAATCACTTGTGGACGGTTTATTATAAAAATAATTAAATAAAACTAACCAGAAATGGTCACTTTTTTAAAATTAATTAAATAAAATTGACCACGTGATCGGTTTTATTAAAAAAATAATTGATAAAACCAACCATAAGTGGTTGATTTTAAAAAAAAATAATTAAAAATATAAATAAAAGTGACCACTTATGGTTGGTATTTGAAATTAAAAAATAAAATTAAAATAAAACTGACCACTCAATGAGGTCAAAAAAATTTAATTTAATTTTTTTAATATGAGAAAATTATTATAATATTTGTTTTTTATAATTAATATCTATTTATAGATAAATAATATTTTTTGGAAAAACTGATAACAAGTGATCTATTTCTTAAAGGCTACCGCTGTTTTACAAACCACAACTTGCGAACATTTTAGTGATCTAAAAATTTAGAAAACCGACCACATGTGGTTGCTTTTTCCGGTCACATTTCCTGTTTATTTTAGTAGTTCAAGATTTTAAACCCTTCTGGCGATTAACCAAGCTTCGGTGGCAATAGGTGAGTTGGAATAAATGCATGATTTCACGTATTAGACGCATACACAAAGAAATTTTAATTAAAAATAGGGAAATGTAACATTCGTTTTTTCTTTTGTCCATCCACCCTCGTTCGTTTTTTCCACCCCTCTATTTTTCCTATTTTTCATCGTAAAAAAAATCAATTAATATCCGAAAAGAATATTGAAAAAAGGAGAACCTCGACGAGGAACCCATACAAGAAACTCACTGTTTTGAGTTTTTTTTTTTTTTCTAAATTAGAGTACTAGATTTCTAATCAATAAATGAATTATTATTCCAATAGAATCAGGTGGCTGCTTATGGTGTTTCACTAATTAGGGGTTGATAGGGATCAGTTGATTTTCATGGAGCTAGTTCACTGATTGGTGGTGGTTTTTCGACAGAGGAAGGTGCCAATGGTGGAGGTGACTGAGTTGATAATTTGGAGGTTTAATAAAGATTGCTCATTATATTATTAGTAGAGGAAAAAGAAGAGATGTCATGACCCGACCCGTGGCCCTGACTGCAATGCGCATCCCAAATCACGAAGGCTCAAGTTACCCCTTCTTTGCCCAACCCACTAGTGATATTGTTCGCTTTGGGCCCAGGCCCACACGAATTTAAAACACATCACTAGGGAGTAAGGCTCGGGGTGTTACTGTCACGCCCCAAAATCCCATCGGGCTAGACTGGCACCCGAAGCTGAGAAGGCCCGGGAGAACCCATTCAAATACCTGTACTTTTACTTACATGTCACCAAAAATTTGGACAGCACTTTGTTGCATATAGAAGGATCTAATTACCTGTATCAGCACAACACGCGCAAATATATATATATATATATATATATATAATACTTGGCCGTCGGGGCCACCACATATACAGTTATAACATCACTATATAAAATTCCATGACTTTACCCTTCCTTATGTCTATAAAGCCTCTAGGATATACATGACATAACTAGGGTCGGGACAAACCCCCGCCCACACATGACTCATGTACAATAACAAAACATAAGGAACCAACTCGGAAAGCTCCGAAGCAAACTGGAGCTCACCAACAATAGTTGTATGACCTGACTCCTATTTATGCTGTGAATGAGCTGAGGTACCTGTGCCTGCAGCATGAAATGCAGGTCCCCGTGGGGGACGTCAGTACGAAATATGTACTGAGTATGTAAAGCTGTAAATAATCATATGTGATATAGGAGATCAAGAAAATCAGACGCAAGTGAATAAATCATAATAGAAGTGAACCACACTTCATAAACACTTTTAGGATCATGTACATTATCAGTTATCTGGATTGGGTTCTTGAATTCAAACACATTTGTGGAACAGTATATATTTGTTCATTTCATTCTTTACAATTATCATTCGCCATTATCTCCTCCTCCCGAACCTCCAACCACCTAACAATAATCAATATTGTACCGTACTGGGACCATTATACTGCCTCCAGTACATATCAACTGGGATCGACCCATGCTAGGCTTATGCCCCTGGAATACCACCCACACGTATATCAAGTAACACACATAAGAGATCTTTCCAATAACTTAGTTCAAAAGCTTTTGAGATTATTACATTAGTGTTCATGCCAATATAGTACCTTTGGAACAATGATACATCAGTAGAAATCAAGTAATAGACCTTCTATACAATAACGATGTAATAAAGACTCATTGGTACATCAACAATGTATTTCAGAATCATCAATATCACAACAATGAAATAGGAGCCTTTTGGTATATCAATGAAACATTTTGACACTTTATATAATGGAAACAACTTCGTTGGTAACGTAGAACAATACATGTTTTAGGACAACCTCGTAATCTTACTTGATGGAACATTGGTGTTTTCATGCCAAAGAACATTGTTAGAGTATGCTTTACATACCTCGTTGTAGATTCGGATACCAATTCAACACAACTTCTTGCCTTTACAAATCACTTATCTACAATGAAATGTTTGGCATCTAGTATTAGCAACCCAACACCACAATTCTCTTCCATAATTCCATACAACCAATATTTGCAAAACATTCCAAAAACCAACTTGAACAATAGGTTTATGTGTATATATATATATATAATCATCATTTCAATACCACATCATCAATACCAAATCCCTTCACAATTTAACATAATCCAACCATGCACAAGAATAATCCAACATCATTTCCCAATCATTTTTCAACAACGATCAAATAACATACTTCTTATGCTCACATGCATATATATATATATATATACATATCCATATAAATAACACCAACATATATTTACATCCTTACCATAAAATGGCCCTTTTGATTTCGAAGTCTTGTTGGCACAAATAAGGGGTGCTTCTCAAAGCCCTCGAGACGGTGAACACAACTACGGAATCAATTTGGATTTTCTACGGTTGAATCACAAGATAATTGGAGTTGAAATTAGGTTAGGGTTTCTTATTTTCAATAATTTGATGATAATTAATGGACATGAGACTAATTATATGTATATAATGACCAATTTTCGTCCATGAGGTGATGGAAAATGACCATATTGCCCTTAAAAATTTAAGTAAATCCGAATCTGTCCATGATGGACTGTTTTGATAGGCTAAAGTAAATCGGCCATAACTCTTTTCTCTGATATCAATTTTGGGTGAAATTGGTATCGTTGGATAGATAATTCAAAGGGACTTCATTTCATTTAAAGTAGGCCACCCAGTTCATCTTGTACAAGGAGTTATGATCGTTTGAAGTTGACCCTAAAAATCTGTTTTGAGAGGCTGAAGTAAAACGAGTATAACTCCTTACTCAGTTGTTGGATTTGGATGAAACCAATTGAATTGGAAAGAAGACTCAAAGATCTGTCTTTTTATAGGTGGTATCTCTCCCAGTTCATTATATTGAGGGAGTTATGATCGTTCAAAGTTGACCCAAAAAACTGGCAGGCCTCAGTAGTTTGTGTGCAGGAAATTTTCCTGCACATTTACTGTTCACAATTATCCCAGCCGCCGTTTTATAGTTTCGAACATGCTCGATTATATCCGAAACTTATCCATTTTTGGAAATCCTTATATAGTTGGAAATCTTATTCAATAAACTTCGTATGGAACCATCGATGGGCAAATTCCGGTATAAATAAAGTCGATTTCCATACACATATAATCAAACTATACACTTAAAACCATCTCAAAATAATCAATACTCATACTTAAACTCATATATACCTAACTTAGGATCAATATATATACTCCAACACACATAACCATGGCTAATGCACGTAATTAAGTATGGGGTGTTACATCCTTCCCCCCTTAAGGACATTCGTCCTCGAATGTAAATGTAGCTATTTAGTCGAAACAAGTTCGAATTCATAATTGATATTCACGTCATCATATAGATATTATGCATATGTAAAAACTTACTTGTTAGTATCCCAGTTACACTCCTTGCACTTCTTTTTCACCTTTGAACAAATAAGGGTATTTCGATTTCATTGCTTTCTCCGCTTCCCGTGTAATCTCTTCCCTTTGTTGCTTTCTCCAAAGTACTTTCACCGATGCTACTTCTTTACTTCTCATCTTCTTAACTTGACGATCTAATATAGCAATAGGCATCTCTTCATGGTTAAGATCTTCTGTTACTTGCACATCTTCAGTAGAAGTAATAAGGGACGGATCTCCGATGCACTTTCGAAGCATCGATACATGGAATACTGGATGCACTGATGAGAGTTCCTGGGGTAGCTCTAATTCATAAGCAAATTGCCCACATCTTCGAATAATCTTATATGGGCCTATATATCGTGGACTCAACTTTCCTTTCTTGCCAAATCTCATCACCCCTTTCATTGGCGATACCTTCAAAAATACCCAATCGCCTAACGAAAACTCTAGCTCTCTTCTTCTACTATCTGCATATGACTTGTGTCAACTTTGAGCTGTTTTCAACCGTTGCTGAATCACCTTGACTTCTTCTATGGCTTGATACACAATATCCGGTCCGAACATAAGAGTTTCACCCGCTTCAAACCATCATATTGGTGATCTTCACTTCCTCCCATATAAAGCTTCATATGGTGCCATTTTGATACTTGAATGATAGCTATTATTGTAGGCAAACTCAATAAGAGGTAAATGATCATCCCAGCTGCCTTTAAAATCTATAACACATGCTCGTAGCATATCTTCAAGTGTTTGAATGGTGCGCTCTGCTTGTCCATCCGTCTGAGGGTGAAAAGTTGTACACAGATTCACTTGTGTTCCCAAACTCCGTTGGAAAGACTTCCAAAAGTTTGCAGTAAATTGAGTTCCCCGATCCGATATAATAGAAGTTGCCACTCCATGTAATCAGACTATTTCTTTAACATACAACTTCGAATATTCTTCAACTGTGTAAGTGGTCTTAACGGGTAAGAAATGTGCGGATTTAGTAAGCCTATCCACAATCACCCATATAGAATCAAATTTTCGAGCTGTACGAGGCAAACCTGTAACAAAATCCATGTTGATCATGTCCCACTTCCAAATTGGAAGATCTATGCATTGCATATAGCCTCCGGGTTTTTGGTGCTCAACTTTAACTCTTTGACAATTTGGACATTCAGCTACAAATTCTGCAATGCTCTTCTTCATGTCATTCCACCAATACATATCTTTCCAATCTTGATACATTTTGGTTGATCCTGGATGAATGGAATACCTTGAAAAATGTGTCTCTGTCATAATCTTCTTTCTTAGCCCGTCTATATCCGGCACACATAATTTGTGGTAGAGTGAACTCTTGCCCGTGGGGCATAATTTGTAGTTTGAAAGTCCTTGAGCTAAGTCTTGCCTCTAAGGCAATAGTTGGAGAACATCCCATAAATGATAACATAATGTGGTAGAGTCAACTCTTGCCCGTGGGGTATAATTTGTTGTTTGAAAGTCCTTGAGCTAAGTTTTGCCTCTAAGGTAAGAGTTATAAAACATCTCATAAATGAAGACATAGCGTGACACTATCAACTCTTGCCCATGAGGCATAATTTGTAGTTTGAAGTCCTTGAACTAGGTTTTGCCTCTAAGGCAATAGTTATAGAATATCTCATAAATGAAAACATAACGTCGTAGAGTCAACTCTTGCCCATAAGGCATAATTTGTTATTTGAAAGGTCCTTGAGCTAATTAAGTCTTGCCTCTAAGACAATAGTTGTAGAACATCTCATAAATGAAAACATAACGTGGTAGACTCAACTCTTGCCCGTGGAGCATAATTTGTAGTTTGAAAGTCCTTAATCTAAGTCTTGCCTCTAAAACAATAGTTGGAGAATATCTCATAAATGAAAACGTAACGTGGTAGAATTAACTCTTGCCCGTGGGGTATAGTTTATTGTTTGAAAGTTCCTGACCTAAGTCTTGCCTCTAAGGTAAGAGTTATAAAACATCTCATAAATCAAAATACAATGTGGTAGTGTCAAGTCTTGTCCATGAAACATAACTTGTTGTTTGAAAGTCATAAGTCTTGCCTCTACAATGTAGTAGTGTCAACTCTTGCCCATAAAACCTATCTTATTGTTTGGAAGTCGTAAGACCTGCATTTATAATATACTAGTATCAACTCTTGCTTATGAGATGTAACTTGAATGGAAGAAATCGAAGAAAAGAATAAAAATAATAAAAATTACGGAAAAAAAAAAGAAAATGAAGAAAAAATATTTAAAAAATAAAAATTAAAGAAAATGTAGAAGTTGAGAGAGAATAGGAAAAAAATAAAGGTTGATAAAAAAATTAAATAAAAATAAAGTTCAAGAAAAAATTAAAAAGAAAAAAAAAGAAAAGAAAAAAATAAAAAAGGTTTTTTTTTTTAATAAAAATAGACGTTGAAAGTTGTAAAGAAAAACATAAAGGGTTGAGAAAAACTAAAAAAAAATAGGAAAGAAAAATAAAAAATAAAAATAATATAAAAAGAAAAAAAAAGTTGAAAGGAAAAAAGGAAAAAGTAAGGGTTGAGAAAATTAAAAATAAAAATAAAAAAGAAAAAATAAAAATTAAAGTAAAACTAAAAAGAGAAAAAAAAAGAGTTGAAAGATATAAATATGGAGTTGTTATCATGAGGATCATTTATGTAATTTACTACATTGATCAGGGGCAATTTCGTCCAAAAAAATATGGGTTAACAAGTAAAGGTTATTTTAAAAAAACATTTTTTATTTGGGGCTAAAATTTGAAAGTCATCCTAATTTGGGTCTATTTTTGAGATTCTCCCTTACATACACCCCACCTTATTGACTCGGATTTGCCTCAGGACTGAGGTTTGCCCCGCCTTATCGGGATGACACAGGAGCGGCTCTGATACCATTCTGTCATGACCCGACCCGTGCCCCTGGCCACGACGGGCAATCCGAACCACAAAGGCCCGAGATACCCCTTCTCTGCCCAACCCACTAGTGATATTGTCCTCTTTGGGCCCAAGCCCGTACGGCTTTAAAACGCGCCACTAGGGAGTAAAGCTTTCTTACTTATATATCCAACACCCCTCTTTTGCTGATGTGGGACTTCTTCCTAAGTTGGCGTGTTACAGGAGAGGGGGAAGAGAGGTTGAGGGTCGACATTAGTTCACTGGCCAGTAGTGGCCGATGGTGTTCATGTGGAACGGAAAAGATGAAATTGGAGATGGGTTTTTTTTTTTATACTGTTAATGGATGGAGAATTGGTTGTTGATTTCATTGTTGTGTGGAACTGAAAAGAAAAGAAAAATGGTGTGAGGAAGTTTGGTGGTGGTGGAAGGTTGTGGGTGGAAAAGGAAAGATTCAATAAGAGATGTTCATGATATTGTTGGTGGAGCAGGAATAAAAGACCCCAAAAAATATTAATGGGGGCTAGGGGATATGAATTGGTGGTGTCTGTGTGGTTGTGGTCCAAGGGAGGTGGCGATGGTGGTTGTGGGGATGGTGGTGTCAGTGGTTGTGGATTGGTGGAGGGGGAGAAAAGTGAGAAATATGACTTTTATTTTAAAATATATATTTTTTTAGTTTATTATGTTTGATTAATAACTTTAAAAAATAATTAATGAAGCTAATTATGACATGACATTAATTTATGTGACATAGATCAGAATCAGATGTCATTTATTTTATGGCGAGTAAGCTACACACATGGTAGAAGGAGTTTACAATCATGTGTTTTGATAGATTGAGGGGTTCAGATGACAAAGAGTTAAGTAGAGGTGTCGACTTTACAAACTTGAAATTCAGTAAATTATTTTTCTTATATAGTATGTAGCTATCTTCCAGTCACGCTATATCTTGCTACGAAGCTACGAAAAAAAAAATTCTAGCTGAAGTGTTCAGCGAAAAAACGTTTCATATTTAGCCAGTACAAATTTTGTAACTATATATGCTTTGTTTGTAGTGTTTTTATGTGGTAGTGTTGCTAGCTACTGTCCTTTCAAACAATCTAACCTCATATTTTACCCGACTTTTATGTCCTTCCCTTTTATGGTTCACATGACGTTTGTCCCCATCCAAATACTATGATTATCACATTCTAAACGTTTCAAATAAATAACTCTACTAATAGGCATTGAATGATAATCTGTAATTCTGTATTCTAGAATAAGAGGTACTCAAAATTATAAATAGTTCATCCTATTAAGCTTGAAAAAGAAGCAGGGAAGAAAAAACCTTCGACCAATGGATACTTTTACTAATACCTCCCGCCCCTTGGCAAATTATCACTCAACAGTTTGGGGCTATCATTTCCTTTCGTATACTCCTCACCTCACGGTCAGTGTCAAATATTTGTTTTTTGTCTGTTATTGTTATTTGTACACCTTTTTTTTTCTATCTAAATAGGACAACCAAGGGCGGATACACGGTAGTGAGTGTGGGTTTGGGGAACCCACACCCGCTACTGTAAGACACATAATTGCATGAGAAAAATTATCAAAAGGTATAAATATTAAAAGGTGAGAATCATAACTAGATTGATGGGTAGCTTAGTGCTAGGAAGGAACCCTAGAGGTTCCATACTTCTGTGGAATGCAGGTTCGAGCACCTGTGCAGGGGCGGATCTACAGGGGTTCACGGGTGGCGTGGCACCCGCACTTCTCGGTTGAAACTCTATATATTTATATGTATATGTATCAGTTAATGTATAAATATTAAGCTTGACACCCACAATATCAAAGCAATTGGTGGTGTAAGTGGTTGGAATAGCTCGGTTTAACTCCAACAGTGCGAGTTCAATCCTCGCTCAATACTATATTTTCAGTTTTTAAGAATGATTTTTAGCACTATACTTTTCTCTAGAAAAACATATTGTGGTTACGAAGAATGGAACCTTTGACCTCTTCTTAAAAAAAACTTGAAAAAACCTACTAGGCAAGCATTCATGCAGTGCCAAGATTTCTTGATATATATAATTATAGTTTATTATTTAAATATTAATTCTACTATCCTAAAATGTCGTACAGAGTATATGTTACTGTTCAAAACAAGGTGGCACCTGGAGCTTCCGAATCCCAGATCCGCCTCTGCACCTGTGGGCGTTTCTTTTTTTTTTTCCCCTCTTTTCAGCCCATGTTTTTAATAAAGGTGAAACCTAAGCCTTCTTCTTTTTAGGAACCCACAAGTTTAAAATCCTGGATTCGCCTCTGAATTTACAATAAGACGTTTAAACTTAACATTTAGTTAATCAATACGAGGTGGGAGTTATTGACATTTTACTCAGGTTTGATTTTATAATCAATATAATGCTGAATTTTCACATGCAGGAAATTACTAGTCAAGAAAAAGTTGAACTTGATGAGTTAAAAGTGTTGACTAGGAAAATGTTGGTGGAAACACCAGAGGATAGTGAACAAAAACTAGTGTTGATAGACACAATTCAACGACTTGGAGTAGCGTATCATTTCCATAATGAAATTGAAACATCGCTTCAAAACATTTTTGATGCATCTCAAGAGAATGAGAATATTGATGACAACCTTCATGTTGTGTCTCTTCGTTTTCGACTTGTGAGGCAACAAGGCCATCACATGTCTTCTGGTAATTACTTCTATCTGTCATTGTTTTATCTCTTTTCTTTATTAATTGTGTGTCCTACAACTTTTAATAAGATTAAATTTATTATATACAATGATATGTGATGTTTAATCAGATGTCTTCAAGCAATTCACCTACCAAGATGGGAAATTCAAGGAACCACTTACTAATGATGTCCAAGGATTGCTGAGTTTGTATGATGCAGCACATATGAGAGTTCATGAGGAGGAGATTCTTGAAGAAGCTCTTAGCTTTGCCACCACTCATCTTGAGTCCATTGCGGCCTCCAACTTGAGCAATAACTCGCTTAAGGTTCAAGTTATTGAAGCCTTAAGCCAGCCTATTCGCAAGACTTTACCAAGGGTGGGAGCTAGGAAGTACATACCCATTTACGAAAACTATGATGCACGTGATGATTTGCTTTTGAAATTTGCAAAATTGGATTTTAACACGTTGCAAAAGCTGCACCAAAGAGAGCTTAGTGAGCTTACTAGGTAGAAAATTATTTCATCTATCTTCTTTAATGAAATGAATAATAGTAATTTGGTATTAATTAAAATGTAATGCAACAAAATGGTTTCTCTTGTGATGTATGTAGGTGGTGGAAAGATTTGGATTTTGCAAATAAATATCCATATGCAAGAGACAGATTGGTTGAGTGTTACTTTTGGATATTAGGAGTATATTTTGAGCCTCAGTATAGTCGTGCGAGAAAAATGATGACAAAAGTACTCAAGATAACCTCCATCATCGATGACACTTATGATGCTTATGCAACTTTTGACGAACTTGTGCCTTTCACCGATGCGATACAAAGGTAAAACATCAATTTAACGAGTAAATTAATCTTTTTACAATCCTTCATTATGAATATGAAAAATTAAATATGTTTTTTTTTGTTGTTCGCGTGATTTTGATATAAATTCTGATCTACAGATGGGACATTAATGTGATTGATTCAATACCGTCATATCTAAAACCTGTTTATCTAGCCCTTCTAGATATATATGATGAAATGGAACAAGTGTTGGCCAAAGAATGTAAATTGGAGCGTGTATGCTATGCAAAATATGAGGTAATTTGATTGTAATTACCTAACCCGCATAAATATCAATCTTGGTAATTCAATTAACTAGCTAGCTGCCTAAATTTTCATCTTATTAGTGGGAATTCAGCTATCCATGTTATAATCCCTCCCCATTTTTCTTTTCCCCTTTTATATAACCAAAACAAAAAATAAGGAAATCAAAATTTTTAAGAAAAGGAAACGTTCTCATTCCAATAGAAAGAAGATACCAGTACTGTTCATTTTCTAACTTAAATTATTATACTTTTGAATTTTGATTCTTTTTAGATGAAAAAGTTGGTGAGGGCCTACTTTAAGGAAGCCCAATGGTTGAACGCCGACTATACTCCGAAATATGAGGAGCACGTGGAGAATGCACTCGTAACTAGTGCCTATATGATGGCATCAACCACTAGCTTGGTCGGTATGGAGGAATTTATATCGAGAGAAAATTTCGAATGGTTAAAGAATGAACCTTTGATAGTTCGATCTGCTTCTTTGATTAACAGAGCAATGGATGATATTGTTGGACATGAAGTAAGTACAATAATAATACTTCACTTTTTCATTGCTTTTTCTAATTTAAGTCTTGGAGCTGATTTTGCAATTAAGCAGTTATGTTTTTGTATAGAAATGTTAAAATTGAAACTAACTTATGTATGATTAAAACATTCTCAAAGTTGTTAATACTACTTTTTCTATTCCGAGATACTAGTCATCTTTCATTTTACAAAAGTCAAACTAGATAAAGTTCACTAATATTTTGAAATATTTTCCCATCATATTAGAAAAAAAATTATAATTTATAGCAGTTTTTGAATATGTAAATTGCAATTTCTAAATATTGTATTAATTGTATATAATTTAACTCTGAACATTTAACTAATATGGACAGAAGGACTCACAGTAGCATCAATACCACCAATCATCATATAATATTTTCTAAGATATAAACTAATTTAATATTTTATTTGTATTTTTTAATGTTTAAATTAAAAAAGTTGTTGCCAAAAAAAATGTTTTAATAAAAACATGTTTTTATTCAGATGTTAAGATAAATGACATTGTCTTAATCTTTTAGTATTCAGATCTTGAGTCCACATCTTAATGTTGAATATGTTTTAAGAATCAAAATTTTAGTACACATCTAAATATTTTCATGTGTATTCATCTAAATATATATAAATGGATATAAGACTTTGTTATAAGTCTTAATTATTTAAATCTATTCAAATTTCTTAATTAAATGATTGTAAAAGAAAAAAAAATGTCTTTAATGATTTAGATCAAAATTTTTAAGAATTAAGATCGAAAACTAAAGGGATAATTTTCTGTATCTACAATAAAGTAATTAATTTACACAAAATACAGCCATATTATTATTTGCAAAAAATAGCCAAAAGTCAAAAATACTCGTGTTTTAGCCACAGTTTGTGTATAAAACGTGGCTAAATGTCCAAGCTTTTTGTTGGTAACTAATATAATTTTATTAATCATAAAGCAAAATTCATATATAACTTCTTGAATGTCGTATATGGACTGTATATGTAATGTATCTATATTGTATAAATAGTCACGCGATATATCAATATTATATATGTAGTGTATAATCTTTTATATACAATGTATAACTATGTATCAGAGATGTGTACACTTACATATATACTGTTTATACAATGTATATGCATTATATAAAATAACTATGCAATGTATCAATATTATATAAATAATATATATATGTTTATCGATATTATATAAATAATTATGTAAAATATCGATATCAATATCTATTTTCCTAATAAATAAAATTATAAATAAAAAATAATAAAACAACAAAAATATTCCAATCTTTTCCATAAGAAAAGTGACAAAAAAATGTTGTAAACAAGAAGCAGCAACAATTTAAAAAAAAAAAAAAGAAGAAGAAAGATAGCAGCGGGTTTTTTTCCCCTTTTAAAAGAAAGTGGCAGCAAAAAATGGTCAAAAAAAAATGGAAGAAAGTTTCTATTTTTATGTAGTGAAAAAAACAATTTTTTTTTTTTTTATAAAAGAACAACGCAGAAAAAAAGAAGAAGATGGAATTGAAAGGCAATTAGCGTATTGGCCATAATAGTCATAGTTACTTTGGCCAAGCGGCTACAGTTGGCAAGAACAATGGCAAAAGGCCATTTTAGGTAGGAAAGGTAAGCTGGGCTATATTTTTTGTGTAAGAATTTTAGCTAAAGAAATATTTTGTATATTTTTTTTCAAAACTAAACGCACTTAATAATTAAAATTCTAAAGATTAATTTAAGAATAAATTACACAAATCTCATAATTAAGAGACTATATTACCTAATATCTCTTACTTTTTTAAAATTTACATAAAATCTCATTTTTCAACTTTATTGTTTACATATCAAGATAACCCATAACCTATTTTTACTCCACCATGAACTCATTCAAGATTTCCTCCCTAAAATATCTCCCTAATTATCAACAATTAAATCGTCTTCCTTCCTGATTTTTTTCTCTTCTGTTAATACTTAAATCATCTTGCTTCCTGATTTTTTCCATTAATGCATGCAACTTTTTTTTCCTCTCCTAAACTCTCTCCTACTTTTTTTAAAAAAATTTATTGATAAATATATAAATTTATTTAGTTATTCATACATGTTTATTTTTTCAATGGTGATTCATATGAATGATAAATATAATATCATTATATGGGTATTATGGTGATTTATACGATAGATACATTTTGTATGATTTTAATGAGTGATACATATGATATTAGTGGGTGATACATATTGTATTATGGTGATTCATATGGTGGATACAGTTATTTATTTTAATTATTGAGTGATTCATATGATATTAATGAGTGATATATGTGGTATTATGGTGATTCATATAATAGATACAATTATTTATTTCAATTATTGGGTGATTCATATATATGATATTATGGTGATTCATATGGTAGATACAATTAGTTATTTCAACTATTGGGTGATTCATATGAAATTAATGGGTGATATATATGGTATTATGGTGATTCATATGGTAGGTACAATTATTTATTTCAATTACTTAGTGATTCATATGTAATTAATGAAAGATAATGATGCAGTCAGTGTAGCAAACAAAAGTAATAATATTTTTTTTAAAAAGACTAAAAGCAGAATTGAAACATAATTAAAATTAAATCTAAGAAAAGCAGACTAAAATTAAAGACGAAAAAAAAGTAAAAGGACCCAAAAAAAACATATCTTTCATAATTAAAAATGAAAAAGAGAAACATAATTAAAACACCTAAATTAAATATAAAAAAAGAGAAAAATTAAATGTTTTTCTTAAGTAAAAGAATACAATGAATAAAAGAGAATCTATTATTTCCTTAAATAAATATCTTGTTAGTTTCAAATGTATCACTTTTTTATATGTATCACCATATAATATATGCATCACTATTTCAAAAAATCGGGATAAAATATAATTAATAATATAATCAAAATTTTATGTAATATTAATTAAAAATTCAGAAATTTATGTTAGCTTCCTTAATTTAATGCTAAAGTTTTATTGACAGGAAACAAATGAGGCCCAATAATGACTTCTTACCAAAACAACATTTTGTATATTCCAGTTTATATGAGGGCCCGACCAACCTAACCTAATGTGAATTTTATTACAGAATCTTAAGTTTTATTAGATAAAATTTATATATTTAAAAATTATACAAATATATTATCACTGACGATAATTTACCATTCAGAATATTATAAAATTTCCTGAAAAAAAATTAAATTGAGAAAATGCTAAAAAGAAAGGTTACTTACTTATGTTTTGCATAGAATACTTAATTGGCATGTCTAAGTGACTTAAAGATTTTCTGCCCCTCCAATTTTCCAATGATGGCAGTAAAATGACGTTACTCCAAATGGAAGACTAGAATGGTGCAAATAGCATTGCCAAAGAAATAAAATAATTAAAAAAAAAAATTAACAACTAATACAAGTACCGAACTATCATAATACCAATTAGAAAAAAAAAAAAGATAGAAAAGAAAGAGTCTGGTAGAATGAAGAACAAAAGATGTCGAATAGTTTGGATTTGCTTCAAATATATCTGCATATGATACAGTAGGAACATATTGCATGTAGTTTTTACTTCAAATTGGCTTAAAAGTTAGTTATGAAGCCGAAAATATAATTTAAAAAAAATGTTTAAAATGTATAATTATATATGCTGAATATATTGAAATTTATTTCATTTAGTTTGAACAAGAAAGAGAACATGTGGCTTCAACTTTTGAATGCTACATGAACGAATATGGAGTTTCAAAGCAAGAGGCCTATTCCAAATTCCAGAAAGAAATCACCAATGGATGGAAGGACATAAACAAAGAATTCTTCCGTCCAACCGAAGTACCAACCTTCGTCCTTGAAAGAGTTCTAAATTTCGCACGTGTGATGGACACGTTATACAAAAATGAAGATGGATACACAAACTCCAAAGGCAAAGTTAAAAACATGATTAGCTCATTACTGGTTGAATCTATCCAAATATGATGATAATGATGAAATTGCACCTTCAATCAAGTGTTTGGAGCATAAGCAAGAATATTAAATTGGAGACCTTTTATATATGAGGCTCATAATATATGAACTATCAGTTTCTGCGAATGTTTGAAATAAACTTATTTTAAATTTTGAACCAAGTATGGTTGGTTTGTCTTTTTTCTCTTATGTTCTTTCAAAAATATACAAACTTGAGTTGTATTACCTTCTATTTTATTTCATTTTTAGCTTGTTTGGATGGTTGTTACCCATCATCTTATAATAATGTATCATAGTCGTATTGGATTACGTATTGTATTGTTTTGATAATCAAGTTTGAATACATTGCATCTTTGTTGTGGTTCAATAACATTTTTATTGCTTAGTTGGATGGTATCATATTATACAATAATTATTAAATTCGCTAAAATTCAAATTACGTACTGCTGCAAATATTAGATTCATTAGTACGATACAATCAAAATAAACAATAATTACTAAAAAAAGTCAACAAACTAGAAATTAGAAGTTGGTGTCTTACATTACTCTAAATGATTCTCGTTGTGATTTATAGAATTTTCTGTGTTTGACTATTTTGTCTTTTCCATAGTTTCTTTTTATTAATTATGAGTTGCGGAAATGATTTGCATGGCCGCTCATGCATTCAGGAGTGATTTATTTGAGTTTGTGGTTTTGAATAGCCTCAAAGTGATCAATTTGAATTTGGTCAACATTTTCTTATCCGAGCTTCGGATGGTAATTATGATAGTTTCAGTAGATTTGAAATTTCGATTTTGACTTAGTAGTATGGTTAGTTCGGATCCCGAATCTTTGTTTTGCATTTTGACCTCTTAATTGAAATCAAGTTAAATTTTGTTAAAGAGGGGTCTGAAGGATAATTCATTGTAAACGACCTCTATTTGTAAATCTAATGATTTCATTGGGTCTAAAAAGTATTTTATGATCAATTTGCAATAATGATTCATGTTTATAGGGTTCTGAATGAGTTCTGAGGGTCAAAATCAAGTTTTAAAAATTACAGATTTTTTGGCGCTGAGGTTCTTCTTGGAAAAAGCGATGGGCACACCGCAAATATGAAGAACGATTATTTTAATGTAAATTAGTTCTATGCGAATGTGAAGAACAAAATCTTCACCTGAATAGTGGTTAAATCGGTAGATCGTGAAGTTTTAGTATTTTTGACATTTTGGGTGCCCGGAAGCTCCATTTTAGGCAAATTTTGATGTAATTTTCTTGTATGATAATTGGCTATGTGATTATGCCTTCATATTTGTTAGAACTCAATTTTTCAGGTCACGACGACTCCTATCATACCCCACCAAAAGGAAAGCAAATCCATAGTCTGAAACAACTTGTAACAAACTAATAAGAAATGTGGAAGTAAAACTAAATAAGAATGATAAAGAAGACATGAAGAACGTAAATATTTTTCAAAGACCTGGTGAGATCGATACAAGAGCCACTAAAAAAGTAAGAGTACAAGGTGAACATGATATACATACACACACATACACACACACACACATACACACACACACACACACACACACATATATATATATATATATATATATTTGTCATTTTTGAGCTTCGAATGGTAATTTGGACAGTTTCACTAGATTCAAAATGTCGATTTTGAGTTTGTAGCATAGTTAGTTCGAGTCTCGAGCAACTATTTTGCATTTTGAGCTGTTAAATATAAACTAGTTAAATTTAGTTTAAAAGGAGTCTCGAGAGATAATTCATTGTAGATGATCCCTTTTAAAAAATTCAATGATTTCATTGAGTTCAAAACACCGATCTTAGACTAGCAGCATTATTTATTTATTTCTGTTGCATTCCAACGAATCTCGAGTGTCTGCTCGGAGACACTTCCACACTTTGTGTCAGTTGTTTTCTGGTGCAGAGACCCTTTCCATCATGATCATGAGGCTTAAGTCTGCTATTGTGGTGTGTTGTTGTCTTGGTCATCGTGATCGCGGCGGTGGATACCATAATCACGAAAGGTAGTTATCAAATTTATTCATCACAACCACGACTGGAACCTCGCGACTTTAATGGGCTCAGATTGGGTAACCTCGCAACCGCTAGTTAGTAATTGTAATCACAATTAAGGGTATACCTAGGAAGATATTTAATTTCCTTCTTCATAAAATCTATTTTCTCCATTTTTAGAGCTTGGGAGCTCAAATTTAGTAGGCTTTTGTGATTTCTTTATTGGGTATATTTCAAAACCTTAAATCTATCACTTTCCCATTGATTTTATTCTCAAATCAATTTTAAATATTTGGTTTCAAACAAAATTTTACAATTTTTACTCAAAAAATGTTAAATCGGTTTTCTTTCAATTTGAAGGCTTACTTTTTTCATTTTACCTTAGGCTTTAAAATTTAGACTTCTTTGTTATAGGAAACATGATTCTCCAAATTTGGTGGCTAATATAAGGGCGAGGATGAAGAAGGTCACTTTTGGTCTATCTCGGGATTTGATCCTTGAAAGCAAGACTACTTTGCTGATTAAGGATATGAATATTTTGAGGTTGGTTGTCCACATGCAGTAGGTGGAGGATGAAAAAAGGAAACAGGCTGAGTTTGGAGAAAGGCATGGTAAGAGGAGCAGGTTCTCTGAGTAGAGTAGCGCTTAGAAACAGGGTGGTTGGGATGGCAGACAATGGATGAAGAAGATGTGGGGGAGTTCTAATTCCTTTTCTACTGCTAGCGCTCCTTACTCAAAGCAGTTGGGTGACAGGCGTCAGCAAGACGGTGATAATTTCTGGGCATAAGGTTCCCAATCTCAGGCGAGTGAGGCACAGTAGGCTTCTTTGTGTCCTCCTTGTCGATTTTATGGTCATGTTTATCGAGGTTTCTATGATGACGGGAGGGACAACATTTTAAGGACATATTCTCAGAAACTGTCCATTTGGTAAGGGTGCTTTAGGAGAGGTCAAGGTTTCGGTTGCTTCATCTTATGCTCCTGCACCTAATGGTGCTGCTTCTGCGTCTATTCGTATTTTTTGTACTGGCACTGGCTGAAATAGGTTTTATTCTCTTGTATCTCGACCAGAATCTGAGGCATCACCTAATGTCGTTACTGGTGTGTTACAACTCTTTTCTCGTGACGTGTATTGTCCAATTGATTCGGGGTCTACTCTTTCCTATGTGACCCCATATGTGGCTGTGTGTTTTGATTTTGATCTTGAGGTTGTCTCAGATTTTTTTTCTGTTTCTATCCTGGAAGGTGACTTGGTTATTACTAAAAGAGTCTATAGGGGGTGTGCGGTATCTGTTGGTAGCAAGTAGACCTTGGTAGATTTGTTTGAGCTGGACATGATGGATTTTGATATTATTTTAGGGATCGATTGGTTACACTCTTATTACACGTCTTTAGATTGCCCAACCCGTAAGGTTTTCTTCAGGTCCCTGGTGAACCGATTATAGAGTGAGAGGGTGGCTCCCTAGCTCCTAGGGGAGGTTTATTTCTCATCTTAAAGCTCAGAGATTAATCTCCAAATGGTTTTTTTATCACTTCATCCAGGTTAAAGATTCTAACTCAGAGTGTCCTTTCTTACACTCGGTTCCGGTGGTAAATGAGTTTCTTGAGGTCTTTCCAGATGATCTTTTTGTTGTTCCTCCGGATAGGGAAATCGAGTTTGGTATTGATCGAATTCCGAACACTCTTCCAATATTTATTTCTCTTTATAGAATAGCTCCGACTGAGTTGAGAGAACTCAAGGAGCAACTTAAGGATCTTCTTAATAAGGGTTTTATTCATCCTAGTGTACCCTATGGGTGCACCGGTGTTGTTCGTGCGCAAGAAGGATGGTTCCCTTCAGATATGCATTGACTACAACAGTTGAATAATGTAATAGTCAAGAACAAGTATCCTCTTCAAAGGATAGATGACTTGTTTGATCAATTGCAAGGTGCCAAGATCTTTTCTAAGATAGACTTTTGGCTTGAGTATCATCCACTTAAGATTAGGGAGGAGGATATCCCTAAGACGGCTTTTCGTACTCGATATGGGCACTTTGAATTATTAGTTATATCATTTAGCTTGACTAATGCCCCGGTGATATTTATGGATTTAATGAGCAGGGTTTTCAGGAATATCTTGGATTTTTTTGTCATTGTGTTCATTGACGACATGTTGATGTATTCTAAAAGTGTGGTGAATCATGTCAATCACCTTCGCGTGCTATTATAGACATTGAAAGAACAATAGTTGTATGCCAAGTTCTCTAAGTATAAGTTTTGGTTGAATGCTATAACTTTCTTGGGTCATATTATTTCTAGTGAGGGGATCATAGTGGATCCTCAAAAGGTGGCTATGGTTAAAATTTGGCCTAGACCCACGACTCCAACAGATATCCAGAGCTTCTTGGGTTTGGCTGGGTATTATAGGCAGTTTGTGGAAAGCTTTTCTTCGATAATGGCTCCTTTGACTAAGTTAACTAACAAAAAGGTAAAATTTACTTGGTCGGAAGCGTATGAAGTGAGTTTTGAGAAGCTTAAGGATAAGCTAACTTCAAATCTAGTTTTGGCATTGCCTGAAGGTAATGAGGGGTTTGTGGTTTATTGTGATGCATCTAGGGTGGGAATTGTTTGTGTTTTGATGCATCATGAGAAGGTGATTGCCTATGCTTCCAGGAAGTTAAAGGTACATGAGAGAAATTATCCTACTCATGATTTGGAGCTGTTGGCGGTGGTTTTTTCCTTGAAAATATGGCGGCATTATTTGTATGGAGTGAACCTAGACATCTTTTCTAATCATAAGAGTCTACAATGTGTGTTCACTCAGAAGGAGCTAAATCTCAAGCAAATGAGATATTTGGAGCTTCTCAAAGATTATGATATGAGTCTTTACTATCATCCAGGTAAGGCTAATGTTGTTGCATATGCTCTTAGCAAGTTATCCATGGGGAGTTTAGCTCATGTGGATAAGGAGAAATGGGAATTAGTTAAGGATATTCACCGCTTGGCTAGTCTTGAAGTTTTACTCTTGGACTTTGAGGATGATGGTGTGTTGGTGTGTTGGTATAGGAAGCAGTTAAATAATCTCTCTGTGTAGAGATTAAGGAGAAGCAACTGCTAGATCCTATCTTGATAAAAATCAAGAGTGATGTAGGTAGGAAAAAGGTAATGGTATTCGATATCAGTGGTGACGGTACCTTACAGTACCAAGGGAGGTTGTGTGTTCCTGACGTCGATTGTTTTCAACAAAGGATCTTGGATGAGGTGCATGAATCGCGCTATATTGTTTATCCCAGTTCTATAAAGATACATCACGATATCAAAGAGATATATTGGTGGAATGGTATGAAAAGGGATGAGGTTGATTTTGTATCCAAGTGCATGGTGTGTCAACAAGTTAAAGTTGAGCACATGAGACTTGGAGGGTTGTATTAAGAAATTGATTTACCTAAATAGAAATGGGAGGTGATTAATATGGATTTCATTACTGGTCTTCCTCGGTCACAGAACCAATTCAATTTGATTTGGGCCATCATGGATAGGATGACGAAGTATGCTCACTTCTTGCTAATGCAGACTACCTTTTCGGCGGAGGATTATGAAAAGTTATATCTTCAAGAAAGAGTAAAGCTGATGGGGTACCTATTTTGATTATCTTTGATCGTGGTACATAGTTTTCATCTCATTTCTGGCAGTCTTTTCATAAGGGGTTAGGTACTTATGTGAGTCTGAGTACTGCTTTTCATCCTCAGATAGATGGGAAAATAGAAAGGACTAGTCAGACATTAGAGGATATGCTTTGGGCTTGTGTGATTGATTATGGTGGTAATTTGATTGATTATGGTGGTAATTAGATTAAGCATCTACCTTTGTTAGAGTAAGTTTACAACAATAACTATCATTCTAGTATTGATATGGCCCCTTTTGAGGAATTGTATGGTAGGATGTCTATGTCACACCTCTTTTTCGACTCCAAAAAATTATAGTTTAAAGTTCGAAAGGGTTTTATTATTTAAGTGACAAGAAATGAAAATTTGTTTCGGAAAAGGATTATTTACATTTTTTATTTAGAGTCGCCACTTGGCATAATCTGGTGTGCCAAGTCACCATTGGAAAATCCTTTTCAAAACCATTTGACTCTTTAAACTGGTTTGCGAATAGAGACTCCGGCTAAGGAATTCTGTTGATCGAGGGGAAAGTGTTAGGGACCCCTCGATCCCGTGGTTCAACCACGGTCGCTTGGTAGAGTGTATCGACTATTTTGACACTACGAAATGTATAAACCACACAACAATCAAACGATAAACAAAACAAAACAATCCAAAATGTAATGTCCAGTCCAATTATACAGTCCGGAGTATATAAAAAATGCAAAAATATAAACCTATGCTAAATTAATTCTAAACTAATACTCTACCCGACGCCTCGGGCCTTCATCACGAACGTCCTCCGGGTACATGATACCTCGGGGCATTCCCCAGTGAATAAATATATACAGATACTTCGGGGCATTCCCCGACCAAATTATACAATTGAATTAAATGCGACAAAATAAAACCATTCCAACACATATTTAAAACATGTCATCAATCCACCATGCCTAAATTTGCCTACCCGAACCTACCATTTGCATATCCATTCTCGACTAAAGACATAATTCTATCACGTTTAACCTTCATATTTGCTCCAAAATAGCCAACGACAATAAGTCATGATTAAACAATATTCATTTTACCAATTTCTCAATTCCTCCTCAAATTCAATCTCAACATGATTAAACCAATTCGATACGCAATCCACCATTCAAGTTTTCACATCCAAATCCAAATCCAACAACAAACAAACCATAATGAAGATTCAAGCACGCCAAACACATAAATATCCATAATTACATAGAGATTAAAAGTAGAAAAGATAGAATTGGACCTCAAGAGCTTTCGATTTCAATAATCGAAGATAATACCGCGCCCGAAAAACCTCAATCCTAACCTCTACCAACAAACCCGAGTTTGATATACCCTTTTATCTGTTGCTCGTCAACCTGGACCAAAATCAAGGAACATTCGCTCCCGTCAGCGTCGGCCAACTTCAACACGAACTCCGAACATCGACGAAGAGGGATTTGATGGGATTTTAATTGGTTTTTAGTGGGTTTCCAACGAAGCAGTAACAGCCAAAGCTCGGGAATGTTTTTCGGTCGATCTCCGGCGATGATTCTACCACTGCATCACCAAAAAATCTACCCAAGCCACCCCTATTTCTCTCTTTTGTGTCAGTTCTCTCTCCCTCGTCTCACTGTGTTTCTCTCGCCCTCTCACGATCCTCTCCTCGATCAACCTATGTGTACGTGACTTTTAAGATGAGCGATTGTGTGTTGTTCAGAAAAGAAAAATGGAGTGGTTGCCTAGTCTATTCCTGAAGAAGAAGAAAAGGGAGCAAAAAAATGAAGGTCCCCATATCTGTGAGGGAGTATATTGTGGTGAGGATGAGCCTCAATTCCCTTTTTTTTTGTTGTATATATGCCTATGGAATTGTGTGGTTGTGGGGTAGGGTAGGTGGGGTAGAGTTTGTTAGGGTAGGGTAGGTAGGTGTTGTTTTTTAATTGGAGGGATAATGGTTAGGTGTCTATTTTTGTTTGGGTAGGTTGTTAGGATGAGATGTAAAGGGATTAGGATAGGATAGAATTTGTTAGGAAGTTTGTTATTATTATTTTTTTATTATTATTTTGTGAGGGTATAATAACATGGATGAGGGTACACGGTAGGATAAGGTAAAATTGGGTAAATTAATCTTTTGGAGGGACAAAATTATGTGTCTATATCATGCCCCCTTTTAATGTAAACACGCAGTGTTTTCAGGTAAAGAAGTAAACAACGAGACCGAATTTTGTCCTGATCATTATTCAAAGAGAAAAGTTTAATCAACAAGAAAATAGGATGGTGATATGTATTATATATATTAAAAATATTTTTCTTTATTTTTTTAATTATATATTAAAAATATTATTTCAAAGTTTTGTTGTTTACAAATGAGTGAGATAGATAGATGTTTATGAAGGTGTTAAAGAAGGAAAGTAAAAGCGTAAAAATTAATCAACTTATTAATTAGGATATCATTTTGGGATTTAGTTAACTAATTGCATGTCTATCCAAAATCTATCCAAGCTCAACCAGAATTATCTATAAATAGCTTAGTTTCATGTAAGCTATTCATCAAGTACGTCGTCTTAGGGTTTTAGAGGAATATAACATAATTACATAATTTTTTTTGTGTTGCTCATGTCATCTCATCATCAAGCTAAGGACATGATGGGGTATAGATTTCACCCAACGAACAAAGAGCTACTGAAATATCTGTTAGGGTTTGCGATAAACAAGCCATTTCCACAACAATATCAATTCATGCAGCTTGTAAATCTCTACGCAGACAAGGAGCCATGGGAGCTTTTTGACGGCACCAAGAACAACACTGGTTACTTCATCACTCAACAGAATAAAGAGAAGGAGCAGCATGTAAGAGTTAAACGTACAGTGGGGATCAATGGAACATGGAAGCTACAAGGCAAAGTGAATAAGGTGTTTGACGATCAAGGGAAACTCATGGGGTACGTCAAGAATTTGAAGTACAAACCCCATCCCCAACATAAAAAATCTTCAGACAACCCTAACGGGGAATGGTTGATGACCGAATATTCATTGTATGATCGTTATGTAGATCCTAAGAAAATTAAGAACAAGGGTTTTGTAGTGTGTAAGATCAAGAAGAAGGAAGAAAAACACGGCGATAACAAACAAGGAGTTAATAATAATGAGGACGCTGCTGAGTATATTGATTCAGTACTACAAGATCAAGAAGACATTAGTATTATTAATGAGTAATGAATATCTAGAGGGAGATGAAGTAGAGGAGCATACACTTGCTATATTAGGTTAGTTTTAGGTTTCGAAACTGTTGCTATATTAGGAGCATATACTTGCTATATTAGGAAACTTTTGTGTAAAAGTTAGGTTTAATTTTATTGTTTGGATATCCCTATTGTCATATTGTTTTGTTGTAGTTTATAGGTGGTAGATGAATGTCGGTCGACTTTGAAATTTTTTGTGTAAAGGTTGATATCTCAATTATTGTTTTATTTGATAGTAGTTTGTGATCAATTACTACCTATTATTTTTATCATTATCGGTTGGTTCCAAATAGTTTGTATAAATTCACTGTCATGTAACAAAATGGATTCTTGAAGTTTGTAATATTTTGAAGCTTAGAATTCGGTTGCAAAGACCCTTGTACAGTTTTCATGTATGTGATTTTGCATATGTTGCTGTTGATCCAGCACTTTCTCCTCTTCTTCGTTGGTTAAGAACATCGAGACATATGATATGTACTCTATTCTATCCTAATTTGCTTAATCAAATAATTAACGTTCAAGATTTAAAAAATCTATTAGTTAATTTATAATTTAGAGAATGATCAATATTAATATCATCGTGCTCACGGCATTATCACGATTCATCAAGTTTTAAATTTCTTAGTACTTGGTAAATAATCAAATATTCATAATTGATTATTACTTGCAACACTATGATACTTCCTTTGAAAAACAACTCAACACCCTTCTTCTAGGTACTTCTATTTTTTTTTCTATTCAGATTTTGATTCGAGCCATCTTCTTGCATTTGTTACCATCATCCTTTTTAACATTCTTTATTTGTTTTAGTTAATTACTTTAAAGATGATACATGAATAACACTTAATCAACATTTGATGATGGATTCTCCTTCTTTTCCTTCTTATTTTATTTGATTCGGGTAAGGGTGTCAAATGGGCCGGGACGGGCCAACCCGGAACCGGCCCTCCCATTTTACCCGGGTTCCGGGCCGGTTACGGGCAGGGTTTGGCGTTAATCGGGCCGGGCCAAACAGTGAAAATTAAAACGCACCCGAACCCGGCCCACTTAACCCAATCCGGTCAAACCCACCAAAACCTAGTCAAACCCAGTTTAAAACCGGTCAAACCCGTTTAAAAAATAAATAAAAAATCCAATAGACACTATATACACTCAATATACACTATATACACTCCAATATACAATATATATTTTTAAAAAAATATATAAAGTATAAACAATTGCACATATATACGTACCATTCAATATATAATTATATATGACTATACGTACTACTTCAAATAAAACATATACTACAATAGTATAATATATATATATATATATATATATATATATATATATATATATATATATATATATATATATATATATATATATATATACACACTACAATATATATATATACTAATTTATAAAACATATACACATGTATATGTTAAATATATACTACTTTAGAAGATATATACACATATATATACACCATTCAATATGTATGTACTACTTTAAATAAAATATATACTACAATATAGTGATATACATATATATATATATATATATATATACAACAATATGTATATATATATAGTTACATACTAATTTATAAAACATATACACTTGTATACTTTAAAGATATACGTCTATAGAAGATATATACACATATATACGCACCATTCAATATGTATGTACTACTTTAAAAAAAGTATATACTACAATATATATACTAATTTATAAAACATAAAGTAATGTATATGTTAAATATACACGTCTATAGAAGATCTATTTACATATATACACTCTATTCTATGTAAATGTAATACTTTAAATGAGATATATACAATATATATACATTACAATATATATTTGTATAGTTATATACTAATTTATAAAATATATACACATGTATACGTTAAATATACATGTCTATAGAAGATCCATTCACATATATACACTCTACTCTATGTATATGTAATACTTCAAATGAAATATACTATAATGTATATACATTACAATATATATTTGTATAGTTATATACTAATTTATAAAATATATACACATGTATACATTAAATATACACTTCTATAGAAGATATATACACAAATATACAAAACATATGCTACTTAATATAATAAATTAATAATATTTGGTAGTAAATTAATAATATATTAGAACGAAGTTTTTAATTTAAAGTAGAAAAGTAGAAATTCAATTTAAAATTTTAAATAGTTAAATAAAAAACAAAAAAAACAACGACTAAGGAGTGAATGAATTTTGGAAATTTTAATGATTGCAAAATGATCCAAAATTTATAATTTACATGAATGAAAAATCTATAAATTATGCATCATTTTTTTCAACTCATTCATGTTAATATTAATGGGAACTTGCATAGGATAGTCGAAGTCAACGGGGGCAAAACCATGCATTGGACTTGATTCAACTGAGTTCTCCCGTGAAGTCATAATTTCTTAAAGTTTCAGCTCGTCGCTCCGCTCCGGTTCCATTCCTTGGTTTCTTCTTTCCGCTCTAATCCAATCTATGAGGCAAACTAGAACATTCATTGCATTGCTTCCCAATGAGTGTCGGTTGTCTCTGTCACGCCCCAAATCCTATTAAGGCGGACTGGCACCCGTTGCCGGTAAGGCTCGGGAGAACCAACCTGTAGCAATACATTACCTATGAACATTATAAGTTACTTTTATACTAAACATGCCCTCAAAAGATAAATGGGACTAGCAAGCCAAAAGATGTTGTATGACTAGGCCGTTGGAGCCACAATGTCTACGATACGATACATGACCATACTATACTTTACATAGTCTACGAAGCCTCTAGACAAGAAACATTATCTTATAAGGGTCGGGACAGGCCCCGCCTCATGATAAGATACTATACAATGCAAAAAGATATGATAAGACTCAAAGCCCCGAAGCAACCTGGAGCTCAGTGACTGCAGTTGATATCCTGTACTCTTACTGGGGAGGTTTATTAGCTTCTGCACCTGCAGCATGGAATTCAGGTCCCCCAACAGGGACGTCAGTACGAAATAATGTACTGAATATGTAAGGCAACATGTACTATATATGAGATAAAAGCTCAAATGAAACCATACACTGCTGTAGGGTAAAAGACCACCTTTATGAATATTGTGGAGTCATGCATCTTATAACAATTATGTTACTTTACTCTTATCACTTGTATAATCTGTGCACATCATGTAATACAAATGACCAGCTGATCAGTGGTAAATCTATATCAGGATCGACCCATGCTAGGCTTTCCTTTCACCCCTGGGATACCCCCTGTAATACTGGGATTGACCCATGCTAGGTGATTCTTTCACCCCTGGGATACCACCCAACAGAAACAACTGTATACATATATCTTCTTATTACTTTTGAGATGAATCTTTGGTGATCATAACATTTGAGCTATAAGACTATAAGCATGACAAATGACAAGTATGTGACCATGTAACATCATATCACAATGAAAAGAGTGGGTTATACAATTAGTGAAACATGTAGGACATAAACAACGTATGAACTTTATTTAGCTAAAAAGAAGACTCATATGTCATGGTATCCAATGTATGTATGCAGCAGTGACAATGCTCGAATCTGGACACACAAATACATGTGAGAGAGTGGAGTGGTTATATCGAAGTTTGTAAAGATCTCTATGTGCCAATAAAGACTTTGGATTCCATGCCAAATAATAAGAGATCGAATAGCCTTACATACCTCGACATATCAACTTGTTTTTACCTCGAAATGACTTCTTTTCTTCCAACTATTTATCTACAATATCATGTTTTAAAGCTAGTATCAGCAGCTAATCAATGCATCTGGACAGCCCAATCTCACAAAACACAACACTTTGGCAACAAACGTATAACCATCGACTCAATGGTGTTATTCCGACTTTCTCAATTCTAACTGTCTTCAACCAGTACACATTATCATATACATGATGTACACAGCCTATATCAGCTCTATAACATGCTGGCAACAGTCCATAACTACAACACAGAACCATTTTACAAAACGCTCAACTAAGAAGCACAACATCTCGTCGTCTCCCTACATTTCGTCGTTAACAATTCATACTTGTCCCAACTTTGAACCAGATGCTCCCAACATATATATACATCAAATAAACCTTAAAATATTCACAAAATAGCTCAAAACACAGGGGGGAAACGTGAAACATCAGCCCCCTCATCAAAACAGTCCAATACCATTTTGGAAGCACATAAGATCATATAAGGATACATGTTTCCAAAGAACTAGCAAAACAGTCCAGCAACCTTGGCAACCATATACACACTATAACATATTAATAACCTCAACTTTATATCATATCAAAGTCAAAAATCAGGGTAAGAATCGTTCCAAAGCCAAGAAAATCAAACAACAACTTTCAGGACACAAGCTGTCCAGAAATTCCTGCACAGTACACCAGCCAACTTATCTTGTTTTCCATGGAAAATTCATATCAAGTATATGGTTATTTTTACATACGTTAACTCCCAAGGTGTAGGTCTAATTCAAGAACTCAAAAAGTAGCCTTTGGTTGCCTTCCAAGGTGAAGAAATGCCAAGAGAAACTTAGAGAGAAAAGCTGAAATTTTTGGTCTTCTACTAGTTAACCTAAGGAGCTCGGTTTTGGTCCCTTTTTAAGGAGGCCTTAGACCGAATTTCTCCTGATATTTGCAACTGATTAACTCAAGTTGGTCAATGACTAATTTTCCCCTTTCACTTGGGCCTTTTGGATCTCTAAATCAATGGGCTTTAGTGGCCCATTTTCCTTAATCTTTCTTGCACTTTGTTTGGGCCCAATTTTGTTAGTAGTGAATGAATGTAGTTGGGAATATTATATAAAAATCTTGGGCTGAACATCTTGGCCCAATATAATGCTAAACCATTGGCTTTAATAGCCTCCCTAACTTGGGCTTCGTTTGTCACAAGACTTGGAAAGTTTCGGCGTTAAGCCTTGTCTTCGTTCCCCTTTCTTTTTACTAACGTCTAGACTTCAAGTGAGTTCACTTATGAATGAATTATTCTCCCTCATGTATATATACATTTTTTTTAAGCCAACCACACAGGTGACTCACCTGCTAGCTTCCTAAGTTCCATAAGCACGTCAATGATTTTCTCCGTTTAAGGCCACAATCTCTAAATAGACTTCCATATAGTGCCCCAATCTAACACTTGAACACTTGAAAAAAAAATTTGGTAGTAATTAAATCAAGTCGTATGTCATTTTATGTGAACATCACTAGTACATGTAAAATGTGGGGTGTTACATCCTCCCCCCCTTAGGAACATTCGTCCCGAATGTTAACATAACTGTATAGTCTAGGCAGGTTTGAATTTCTGGTCACACAACTGTTAATAACATAACTAGTATTCAAACACATACCTATTAATGTTCCTCCTCTGTATCTTTTTGTCCCTCCTTGTCTTCAAATAGATGAGGGTATTTGGATGTCATTACTTCCTTCGGTTCCCACGTTATTTCTTCTACTTGGTTGTTTCTCCAGAGTACCTTTATTGATGCCATTTCTTTGTTCCTTAACTTTTTAATTTGGCGATCTAGAATAGCAACCGGTACCTCTTCATAAGTAAGATCCTCTGTGACCTGTACATCTTCTATAGGAGTGATACGAGAGGGGTCACCTATGCATTTTCGAAGCATTGACACATGAAACACTAGATGAACCATTGAAAGTTCCTGGGGTAGCTCTAATTCATATGCAACTTGTCCGACCCTCTTAGTAATCTTATATGGCCCTATGTAACGTGGGCTTAGTTTCCCTTTCTTACCAAATCTCATAACCCCTTTCAGCGGTGATACCTTTAAAAATACCCAATCTCCAATAGAGAATTCCAGCCCTCTTCTCCGCATATCTGCATATGATTTATGACGACTTTGGGCTGTTTTTAGCCGTTGTTGTATCACCTTAACTTTTTCCATGGCTTGTTGGACTAAATCTGGCCCGAGCAAGGTGGTTTCACCCACTTCGAACCAACCAATTGGTGACCTACATTTCCTCCCATACAAAGCTTCGTAAGGCGCCATCTTGATGCTCGAATGGTAGCTGTTATTATAGGCAAATTCAATAAGGGGCAAGTGTTCTACCCAGCTACCTTTAAAATCTAATGCACAGGTTTGCAACATATCCTCAAGTGTTTGAATAGTACGCTCTGCTTGGCCGTCTGTTTGGGGATGGAAGGCTGTACTCAAATTCACTTGTGTCCCTAAACTCCTTTGAAAGGACTTCCAAAATTTTGCCGTGAATTGAGCTCCTCGATCAGATATAATAGAGAGTGGGGCCCCATGTAGCCTAACTATCTCTTTGAGGTATAATTTGGCATATTCTTCAGCTGTATAATCACTTCTAACTGGCAAGAAGTGCGCTGACTTCGTGAGTCTATCAACTATCACCCATATGGAGTCAAACTTATTAACTGAACGAGGCAAACCAGTTACAAAATCCATATTAGTCATATCCCACTTCCAAGTTGGAATCTCTATACATTGCATGTAACCACCTGTCTTTTGGTGCTCTACTTTGACTTGTTGACAAATAGGACATTGAGCCACAAACTCTGCAAGGTCCTTTTTCATGCCTCCCCACCAAAACACTCCCTTTAGGTCATGATACATCTTAGTAGATCCTGGGTGGATGGAATATCTTGAATGATGGGCTTCTTCCATTATTCTCCTTCTGAGTCTGTTAACATCAGGAACACACAATCTATTTTGGCAATAAAGTACTCCATCTTGTGTAAGCCTAAACTCCTTCATTATACCTTGACTTACTTTCTCCTTAAGGCATTGTAGAATAGGATCATAATACTGTTTTTCTTTCACTTCCCTTATCAATGAAGAATCGATAGCATTATGTACAATAATGTCCTTTCTTGGAGTTTCGAGTAGACGAACACCCCGATTGGCTAGTTGACGCAGATCCTTAGCCATGCCTTGCTTTACCCCTTTCTGATCACTGGTACCCATGAGTGTCTTACGACTTAGAGCATCAGCCACCACATTTGCTTTCCCTGGATGGTATAATATATCAATATCATAATCCTTTATTAACTCTAGCCACCTCCGCTGCCTCAAATTTAGATCTTTCTGCTTGAAAATATACTGTAAACTCTTATGATCTGTATATATGTCCACGTGCACCCCATACAAATAGTGGCGCCTTATCTTTAAAGCAAATACAACCGCTGCTAGTTCAAGATCATGTGTTGGGTAGTTTTTCTCGTGTGGTCTCAATTGTCTCGAGGCATAAGCAATCACCTTACCATGTTGTGTTAGTACACACCCCAAACCAACTCCGGAAGCATCACAATACACTACATATCCCTCTGAGCCTTCAGGAAGCACTAGCACAGGTGCTGAGGTTATCCTGCTTTTCAACTCTTGAAAGCTCCTTTCACATGCATCATTCCATTGGAATTTGGTTTCCTTGTGAGTTAGCTTAGTAAGAGGTGCAGACATAGAAGAAAAACCTTCAACAAACCTTCTGTAATAACCTGCCAATCCAAGGAAGCTTCGAACTTCTGTAGGTGTCGTTGGCCTTGGCCAATCTTTCACAGCCTCTATCTTTTGTGAATCCACCCTTATTCCTTCATCCGATACAATATGGCCCAAAAATGCCACTGATTTTAACCAGAATTCACATTTGGAAAACTTAGCATACAACCGACGATCACGGAGAACTTGTAGTACTAGTCATAAATGATTTGCGTGGTCCTTTTCTGACCTTGAATACACCAGAATATCATCTATAAATACTATCACGAACACATCCAGGAAAGGCTTGAATACCCTATTCATCAAATCCATAAAAACTGTTGGTGCATTCGTTAGCCCAAACGACATAACAAGAAATTCAAAGTGACCATATCTGGTTCGAAAAGCTGTCTTAGGTATATCTTTTTCCTGCACTCTCACCTGATGATAACCTGATCTCAAATCGATCTTTGAAAAGTATTTGGCACCCTGTAACTGATCAAACAAGTCATCAATTCTGGGGAGGGGATATTTATTCTTAATTGTCACCCTATTCAGTTATCGGTAGTCAATACACATCCTCAATGTGCCATCCTTTTTACGCACAAATAAAACTGGTGCACCCCAAGGGGACACACTAGGTCTTACAAAACCCTTTTCTAACAAGTCTTTCAGTTGCTCCTTTAATTCATGTAATTCTGCCGGGGCCATTCTATATGGAGGAATAGAGATAGGCTCGGTGCCTGGTAATAAGTCAATACCAAAATCTATTTCTTGTTCTGGAGGCAAACCAGGGAGTTCCTCAGGAAAGACATCAATAAATTCATTCACTATTGGAACAGACTGGATAGTTGGTGATTCTGCCTCCATGTCTCTCACTCTAACGAGATGACATATATATCCCTTTGATATCATTTTTCTGGCTTTAAAATAAGAGATAAACCTCCCTTTTGGTGCCCCAATATTGCCTTCCCATTCAAGGACTGCTTCATTTGGAAAGTGAAAGTACATCCTCTTGGTTCGGCAGTCAACGGTGGCATAGCAAGAAGAAAACCAATCCATACCCATTATAACATCAAATTCTACCATTTCTAACTCGATAAGATCAGCTAATGTATCTCGGTCGCAGACAGTCACTATGCAGTCACAATAGACTCTTCTAACTATAATTGACTCCCCAGTTGGTGTAGACACCGCAAGTGGTTTATTCAATAATTTAGGTGTTCTACCAAGCTTCCCAGCAACTAATGGAGTAATATATGACAATGTAGAACCAGGGTCAATTAATGCATACACTTTATGTGAGAAGATGGACAATGTACCTATAACCACATCGGGTGAAGCTTCCAGGTTCTGTCGAGTCCCTAGAGCATTTGTGCGATTTTGGGACACGCTGGAACTAGCTGCCCCTCTAATACCTCTGCCGCGACCTATGGGAAATTGCTCACCTCTACCTGATGGAGGCACTGATGATGATGATACAACAGCTGATCCAGTAGGTTGTGCCATATCACCCCTGCGTCTTCTTGGGCAATCTTTTATTACATGCCCTGGCATACCACACCAATAACAAACATCCGTTCCCCTGCGACACGCACCTATATGATATCTCCCACATTGTCTGCAAGGCTGCCTAGGAGGCATTTGCTGGCTTCCCGAATATCCTGTTGTCCGTGTACCTTGGCCCTCACTTCTCTGCCCAAATTGATCATTTCTAGACCCTTGAAGTGGTGGTGGAGCACTAGCTGTAGAGTAAGAGGATGATGGCTGGGTGGCCTATTAGAAAATCGTGGCCTAAACTCACCCTGGGGTGGTGTAAACTGTCCTGTAGATCTGGCCCTCTTGAATTGCCCCCTTTCTATTTCTTGTACCCTCCTTCTTTGTCTCTGATCCTCCAGTTTCTGTGCAAAAGCTTGCATCCTCGCTATATCCATGTCTTTATTCAAAGAAGCAATGGTACAATCTCTAACCAAATATGAATCCAACCTATCCACGTACCGATGGACTCTATCTGCCATAGTAGCAACAACATTAGGAGCGTACCTGGCCAGAGAATTAAATTTAAGACTATATTCCCTCACGCTCATATTCCCCTGATGGAGGTTCAGGAACTGATCTGCACGGGCCTCTCTTATCTCTAATGGCAAGTAATGATCAAGAAAGGCCATTTTGAACTCCTCCCAAGTAGTTGGAGGTGTATCTATGCCTCTGGAATGCTTCCAGGCTTCGTACCACAGTATAGCCACACCCTTCAATCTATATATTGCCAACTCAGCAGCTTCCGAACCACTTACATGCATAACATCTAAGGTGCGTTATATATGATCAATAAAATCCTGTGGATCTTCATTTGGATCTGTCCCAGTGAATGATGGAGGGTCTAAGTTGAGGAAATCACGTATTCTCATACTGGCTGCCCTACCTGCACTAACTGCACCTGCAACTGGGCCTTCTTGTCTTTGACCTTGGCCAGCAACTATACAAGTCAACAGTTGAACTGCATTTCTCAAATCCTGCACAGAAGCATCAACAGGTGGTTCTCGGGGATTTTCACTACTTCCTGGTACATCAACAGATGGAGGGGTTGGAGATGTCTGTGATAGAGATTCATCTAGAGCCTCACTCTGTCGTCTCGCCCGATTGGGTATACCAACTACCACTTCTACTTCCTTTCCTTTACCTTTACTCTTCCTTGTCTCTGGCATACTTACTGTACAAAATAATTCAGGGATTAGACATGGTACACTTATAATATTTGGCTCTATGGCACGATCTAAAGAATGAAAAGAAGTGATAACTCCTAAATGCCACGTAGCCTCTTGTTTATAAATGTGGTGCACAACACATCGATAAACATGATTCTACATAGACACGGCTTTGTAGACTCCCTAGGACAACCCGCTCTGATACCACTTCTGTCACGCCCCAAATCCTATTAAGGCGGACTGGCACCCGTTGCCGGTAAGGCTCGGGAGAACCAACCTGTAGCAATACATTACCTATGAACATTATAAGTTACTTTTATACTAAACATGCCCTCAAAAGATAAATGGGACTAGCAAGCCAAAAGATGTTGTATGACTAGGCCGTTGGAGCCACAATGTCTACGATACGATACATGACCATACTATACTTTACATAGTCTACGAAGCCTCTAGACAAGAAACATTATCTTATAAGGGTCGGGATAGGCCCCGCCTCATGATAAGATACTATACAATGCAAAAAGATATGATAAGACTCAAAGCCCCGAAGCAACCTGGAGCTCAGTGACTGCAGTTGATATCCTGTACTCTTACTGGGGAGGTTTATTAGCTTCTGCACCTGCAGCATGGAATGCAGGTCCCCCAACAGGGACGTCAGTACGAAATAATGTACTGAATATGTAAGGCAACATGTACTATATATGAGATAAAAGCTCAAATGAAACCATACACTGCTGTAGGGTAAAAGACCACCTTTATGAATATTGTGGAGTCATGCATCTTATAACAATTATGTTACTTTACTCTTATCACTTGTATAATCTGTGCACATCATGTAATACAAATGACCAGCTGATCAGTGGTAAATCTATATCAGGATCGACCCATGCTAGGCTTTCCTTTCACCCCTGGGATACCCCCTGTAATACTGGGATTGACCCATGCTAGGTGATTCTTTCACCCCTGGGATACCACCCAACAGAAACAACTGTATACATATATCTTCTTATTACTTTTGAGATGAATCTTTGGTGATCATAACATTTGAGCTATAAGACTATAAGCATGACAAATGACAAGTATGTGACCATGTAACATCATATCACAATGAAAAGAGTGGGTTATACAATTAGTGAAACATGTAGGACATAAACAACGTATGAACTTTATTTAGCTAAAAAGAAGACTCATATGTCATGGTATCCAATGTATGTATGCAGCAGTGACAATGCTCGAATCTGGACACACAAATACATGTGAGAGAGTGGAGTGGTTATATCGAAGTTTGTAAAGATCTCTATGTGCCAATAAAGACTTTGGATTCCATGCCAAATAATAAGAGATCGAATAGCCTTACATACCTCGACATATCAACTTGTTTTTACCTCGAAATGACTTCTTTTCTTCCAACTATTTATCTACAATATCATGTTTTAAATCTAGTATCAGCAGCTAATCAATGCATCTGGACAGCCCAATCTCACAAAACACAACACTTTGGCAACAAACGTATAACCATCGACTCAATGGTGTTATTCCGACTTTCTCAATTCTAACTGTCTTCAACCAGTACACATTATCATATACATGATGTACACAGCCTATATCAGCTCTATAACATGCTGGCAACAGTCCATAACTACAACACAGAACCATTTTACAAAACGCTCAACTAAGAAGCACAACATCTCGTCGTCTCCCTACATTTCGTCGTTAACAATTCATACTTGTCCCAACTTTGAACCAGATGCTCCCAACATATATATACATCAAATAAACCTTAACATATTCACAAAATAGCTCAAAACACAGGGGGGAAACGTGAAACATCAGCCCCCTCATCAAAACAGTCCAATACCATTTTGGAAGCACATAAGATCATATAAGGATACATTTTTCCAAAGAACTAGCAAAACAGTCCAGCAACCTTGGCAACCATATACACACTATAACATATTAATAACCTCAACTTTATATCATATCAAAGTCAAAAATCAGGGTAAGAATCGTTCCAAAGCCAAGAAAATCAAACAACAACTTTCAGGACACAAGCTGTCCAGAAATTCCTGCACAGTACACCAGCCAACTTATCTTGTTTTCCATGGAAAATTCATATCAAGTATATGGTTATTTTTACATACGTTAACTCCCAAGGTGTAGGTCTAATTCAAGAACTCAAAAAGTAGCCTTTGGTTGCCTTCCAAGGTGAAGAAATGCCAAGAGAAACTTAGAGAGAAAAGCTGAAATTTTTGGTCTTCTACTAGTTAACCTAAGGAGCTCGGTTTTGGTCCCTTTTTAAGGAGGCCTTAGACCGACTTTCTCCTGATATTTGCAACTGATTAACTCAAGTTGGTCAATGACTAATTTTCCCCTTTCACTTGGGCCTTTTGGATCTCTAAATCAATGGGCTTTAGTGGCCCATTTTCCTTAATCTTTCTTGCACTTTGTTTGGGCCCAATTTTGTTAGTAGTGAATGAATGTAGTTGGGCATATTATATAAAAATCTTGGGCTGAACATCTTGGCCCAATATAATGCTAAACCATTGGTTTTAATAGCCTCCCTAACTTGGGCTTCGTTTGTCACAAGACTTGGAAAGTTTCGGCGTTAAGCCTTGTCTTCGTTCCCCTTTCTTTTTACTAACGTCTAGACTTCAAGTGAGTTCACTTATGAATGAATTATTCTCCCTCATGTATATATACATTTTTTTTTAAGCCAACCACACAGGTGACTCACCTGCTAGCTTCCTAAGTTCCATAAGCACGTCAATGATTTTCTCCGTTTAAGGCCACAATCTCTAAATAGACTTCCATATAGTGCCCCAATCTAACACTTGAACACTTGAAAAAAAAATTTGGTAGTAATTAAATCAAGTCGTATGTCATTTTATGTGAACATCACTAGTACATGTAAAATGTGGGGTGTTACAGTCTCAAAGCTGCTGTCGTCCCTGACTGAAGGCGCTCTCTGATACAGCGGTTGACATTGGAACATTCAAGATATCTCTAACTAATCTTGAAAGCATAGGATATTGTGATTCATTATTCCTCCACCAATCCAACGTGTTGATCCATTATTTGCGATCCTCTGGTGCCGTCCGAAGATAATATTTCAGCTCTTCCCGATAAGTTGATGTGTAAGTTCTCTCATCAACACTGTTCCAATAATTTAAATCATAAAACGAATCAGAAAAACCACTATGTGCTGGCCTTTTAGAAGATGATGGCTCCTCGGGAGGATGAGGAGCGACAGTTGGAGTGATATTTGTAGGTGCTGAATCAAATAAATCAGCATAGTGATTATATAATTTTTCTATGTAATCCTTTGCATCAGCCGTAGCTGTCCACAAATCAGGTTGTACTTGTTCAGAATCATGGTTAGTATTTATTTCTAAGTTAGTATAAATAAGAGTACTAAAGTGACACATATGATTATATTTCATGCACGGATTTAGAATAGCACCAACCAAGTAAATAGGGGGAATCGGGAAAAAATATTTTTTAAATTTCGTAAACATGGCGCCAACAGCTTCTTTATAACCTTCTTTATTTTTATATTCTTGAAGCAAACCAGAAATATCGGCTATATATGCCAAAAATTACAAACAGTAGGATAGTAAGCATCGAAAAATTCAACCGTAGCTACATAAAATTTTTCTAAAAACTTAACAAGATCATTAATTACAACCCAATCAGAATTATGTAGCATGCAATCAGCACAATCAGCAAATGAACCGCAATGTTGGTTAAAAGCTAGTGTAATAGGAATTCTATATTTATAACAAGTTTTTAAAAATTCATACGTAGAATTCCATCTAGTATCAATTTCCTCGGGCATCAAAATCGGTGTAAGTCCATTTTCTTGACATTTAACTTTAAATTCTCTAATTCTCGATCTACGATTATTTCCTTGAATAAAACCAACGGCAAGACGAATTTTTTCAATACAAAGCTCAAAAAAGTCAAGACCATCTTTTACAATTAAATTATATATATGACATGCACACTTAATATGAAAAATTTCAGGCAAGGGCGGAGATAACGTAGATTTTATTTTTGTTATGACAGTCTTGTTGTTAGAAGCATTATCAAAAACAATACATAAAATTTTATTTTCGATACCATAATATCTGGCAATTTTAACAATAGAATCAGCAATAAATTGTCCAGTATGTTTACGATCTTCATCATATAAAAAAGCAAGTATACGTTTTTGCATCACGAAATTACTATCCATCCAATGACAAGTAACAGTTAAATAATCATTTTTATTTACAGCACGACCAAGATTAGAAGTTAGGGACAATCTACATTGAATATTTTTTAACAATGTTGATAAATAAAAATAATATTGTGAATGGAGTCTAAAAATATCAGACCGACAAGTAGTTCTAGGAATAACATTAAACATAGGATTATAAATTGCTTGTATATAACGAATAAAGGCATCAGAAGAAGAAAAACTAAAAGGCAAACAACCCACAGCTACCATTTTAGCTATTTCTTCCCTGTCCCTCAATTTATTATACTTTTTCGCTACTTGACCGGTTGCTGGGTCCATTCTAGTTTGCGTTGACCCACCAACATCCCCACCACCTTTTGCAATATTTAACTCTCTTTTGTGATCTTCAGCTATATGTCTCATTAACATACCCGTACCCCTTTGCTTGCCTCCACTTCTATGCTTATATATTTGTTGACAAATATTGCACTGCACCTGAATATCTGATATACGTTCAAAAAATTGCCATGCAACACTAGTTCTTTTACGAGGTTTTGGGGCACTGGGAGGACGGGAAGGGAGATTAACTGATTTAGATCTAACGTTAGCATCTCCTACTGCGGGTGTTTCAGCAATATTTTCATTATCTTCATCTAAATTAACCGCATCTACTTCATTTTCTTCTTCTATACCGTAATTTTCCTGAGCTTCTACATAATCCATATCGTGAGCACCTACACCTATTTCTTCCTCAAAAGGTGTACCAAGTGGTACCGGAGGCGAAGGCACACGGGTATATCTACTACTTGAACTACCTCTACCGCTAGTAATTCGCTTTTTACTACCACTACCGCTTCCGGGACAAAAACTTTTAACACCTTTAGTAGCGAGGTTTTTTAATTTATCCATAATATAAATTAAATTAAACTAAAAATATTCAAAATACACAAACATAATAAAATTAAATATTAAACAATTAATACAATAAATAAAAATTAAACGTAAGAGATGGAACGACAATATCAAATTTTGGAAGTATCCGAAGATTGCGACTTTAGAAACTTCCGCTCGTACTTTGTAAACGAAAAATTAAAAAATTAAAGTGAACACTTTAAGAAATTAAATATATTGAATATTTGAGAATTGAGATTTGAGAGAGTGAAAAATTGTGTGAAAAATGATTTGAAGTTGTAGGGTATTTATAGATTTTTTTGGGGGATTAAAAAATATTTTTAAAATTTTTTTTTTCTTTACTAAATGGGCCCAAACTAACCGTTTGGACCCAAAAATGGCTATATAGCCGTTGGGCCAACGGCTAGTTTGGCCCAAAATCCAATTTTTTTTTTTAATTTTTCGGGCAGGGCCGGGCCGGTTAACCGGAGGTCCTAGATCGGGCTTGGTCCGGGCTGGGTTAACCGGGCCCATTTTAACAAAATAACCGGTCCGGGACCCGGAACCCTAAAGCCCTAGGGCTTACCGGGCCGGGTCAAACAGGGCTGGGTTAGATAATCGGGCCGGGTCGGGCCGAGTCGGCCCGACCCGTTTGACGCCCTTAGATTCGGGTAGTCTTCTTGCTCCTTTTGTGTGGGTTTTATATGAATATATTAATTCTCTGTTCAAGCTTTTTTCATTTTTAATAAAAGCATCGATTTATTTATGAATCTTGGCATATTTTTTTTATGACATCAAAGAGATTTTAAAGCTAAATTCATTAAAGTAAGGTGAACGAGTGGAACGTGTACTATAAGACTAGTATATTAAAAACTATATGAAAATAGCCGTGATAAGAACGTGTTGCGCCCAAAAGCACACACAAGTGTATATGGTCCCACCAAGTAGTAAAGTGGCCTTTTACAAGATAAGTATCGATCCCTCAGAGACTTGTGTTGACAACTATCGAATTCTAGTTTCACTATCATGATTAACCAAGTGCTATTGTAATAGAGAGAGAGTTTGAAAGTTAAAACTTAGAGTAAACTTAACAATGCGGTAAATTAAGGGATTGAACAACCAATGGGATGAAACACGGGGTTAAAGCACTACGAACAATCACACTTTGCTATAGAACACCAATGGTAATGTTAATTATCTTGGTTGTTGATTCACGAGGTTGATATTATGATTTTGGTCTTCCGAGCCTCTAATCACCTATCTTAGATCCACTACTATATCGTTGAGCAGGGATGCGAGAACTAAGTTAAATGCATTCATATTTCATCCCGTAAGTGAATTAAATAGGTCACTTAGTTATATTCCTATCCCAAATGCAAATTATAACTTCATTTTGCAGAAGATTACAATCCTATTCTATTTATCCCCACGTACTATCCTCTTGTTCCTCCTTCCAGGCTCACAAGATGACTATGAATGTATTATAAGGGTATCTAATCCTTAAAATAGTGATAACAAGGATAAATAAACAATCAAATATGAAAAATAATCAAAATCAAGTCAATTCACAACAAGAATAATTATTTTCTTTACCTTAACTCCAGAAAAGGGGCTTTTAGCCGTACATGGACATAACTGTAATCACGATGAATGAATACATGATAAAATCCAAAAACAAACTAACGTAAATGAAGAAAAACCCTATTTGAAGTGTTATCCAGCTTCTCTCATGGTTTAAAAGTCGTCCAAGGTGTATATCATCATGTTTAAATGTCCTATTTATACGAGGAAAAAATTATCGATTTTGAACACGACAATGATAGCTCCCAAGATACACCATCACTTCAAAGATGGTTTTGGTCGTTGTCAAATATAGTAACCCAACCCATGTTGGGGTTGAATCCCAAGGGAATAAGTGGAAATGTGGCTCTCAGCTATTGTAATCAACGGTTGGAACTGAAAAAGTAAATGTGGGGTTTTGACTATCAATATCGAACTAGTGGTGAATATCAACTTCAATTGTAGTCAGTCGTAGGTGAACACTAGGATTGTGTTCCCCCTGACTTCTCAACTTCGTAGGTTTATCGTGGTATGTTGAACCAACATGATACCTTGCATGCAGAATTGATAAGTTATGTACCATGTATAGTCTTTTGGACGAGTAGACAGATGTCACCCTTTACCTTTTGAGTATCAGGATGTCTCCTAACCCTTATCTTGATCCCAGTTAATGATTACCTTTTAAGTCTTTAGTTATTAGATAAAAGCTAACCATCTCACTAAGATAATACCTAGTAGCGTGGATCGACAACTATACTTCAAATTGCTGTTGTCATTATCTTTTCCTAGTCACTACTCCTCTTTTGGAATAAGCAGCATTAATCTAGGCAGGATCGTAATATTTGCAACCTGTAAGATAACAATTGAAGTAAAAATAATATAATGTATGCATGGGTATCAGTTCAGAACAATAATAGAACTTCTCTTACTTCGTCAATCTGCCAGGATTTCCACAACCCTAGTTAAGATTTTTTAGCTACTCATGCTTGTGAAGTAATCAACAATATTCATGATTGAAAAAATAAGATGAAATCACAATAAGAAGTAAAAATCCAAAACTGTAACTGAATTAATCAACCAAAGTTAATACAGGAGAATTCCAAGAGTAAAATCAAATCTTGGAGTCAAAATATGTTTGTAAGTATTAAGAGTGCGTAACTTTTGAAAAAAAAAACACATAAGGGGTATTTATAGTACATGAGAAAACCCTAAAACCAAAGCTCGAATGAAATAAGGGCAAAAAGAGTCGGTGGCTACATATGGTCTCCACATGCGACCTGGCCTTAGGCGTATGTGGTACATGCGGCCTGAGGCTGCGCGCATATGGTGACTGCATGTGCTCAGACAAAAAATTCCTGCAACTCTACTCTCGAGATTTTTGAATACTTTACCCACATGCTATCCTCATGTAGAATAAGTAAGTGCAAAATTCCCCACCATCAGATAGATAATTGAATTATCTTTCCAACGACACCAATTTCACCTTAATTCGATATTGGGTTGAAAAGTTATGGCAAAATTTCTGAAGAACAGTCAACTCTCAGGATCTTCAGCTCTGGCACTATCAATCAAGCTTTAAATCTTCAAATTTAATCACATGCTTTGGTCACGTACAATCCGAAAAGTATCACGAAGATCTAAAATTGATTAGCCAAAATGCCATTTTCATCTTTTTCATGAACTTAACATCCAAAACCTAGTTTCCTGTAAATAAAACCCAAAACGCATCATATCTAATAAAAACCCTAAGAAACTTGCATATTTTCATAGTTTTAAGCATTGAAAGTGCTATATTTCTATAACACACTAGCCATCGCGTCGCACCCTTTATTTTATTACCTAGGGTCTGCGTCATGCCTATATCACAGGAACACACTGGAAATGGTCCCTTAGGCAGAGCACAAGGTTGTGGTGTGGACCTTATAGCATTGGCTAAGGTCCGCGGCGTGCTAATGCCTCCAAAGCATCCATTTGGCATCAAATCTTGTCCCTTGCTTTCGTTCATCCATTCAAAGCCTTGTGGTGTTATTTCTACTTGGTTTCCAGCTTGTATGTCTTCTTTTTATCATCATAATCACCTCACCAAGCATCTTAGAACATCACACACCATGAATTAGAGCTCAAAACAACACATAATTCAAGAGGTGAACTGAAAACTTAAGATAAGAACTAGTGTTGCCCCTGTGATCTTTAACTTATTTTTGACTCTTGGCTTGCTTCAATTGAACCTTAAACATTAAAAACAAGTTTTTTGAAAAATAATTACACAATAATACCATTAGGAACTCATTACGCACACTAGAGTCCATTGAGATCAACTAGGACAACACATAGCTCAAGCTAGTATCACTAGTTTTCTCGTTTAAACTCTAAGTGACCAATTTTATTCCAAACTGGTTTAAACACACCTTGAACAATGAAATCAATTACTTTAACACTTAACATGATCATTTATATCATTATTAACACATTAAGCACAAAAGAAGTTCTCAAAGCAAAGCTAAACAATCCCGGATAACAACTTTGAGGTGCATAAATGTACCTCAGATAACAATCCCTAACTTAAAGCCTTGTTCTTCTTTGAACAACTCTTTACTTTATTAATCTTAATCAGAGAATACACTGCACTTCTGCTACAAGCAAGACACTCAAGCTAGTACTACAATGACTACACAAAATGCAAGTTTTTACACTAAGCATGTTAAACGCAATTGAAAGCTCAAGAATACTACTCCAAAATATCCTAGCCTTAAGAATTGACTCACCAAGTTGGCAAACTCACACATATTGCTCAATCAAAGATATCATACAAATAATCTAACTATGACATGTGCCATCACCACAAGAGAGTTACCCATACTCACTCATATAGACGCAACTTATCACAACATAGGTATAATAACAAAATTATGGTCACCCTATCAAAGAATTCACAAGTTACAAAAGATAAACCATAGGCTTGCCCTTAGTGTAGTACTCTACTAATGTCATAGAGTTACATTTCAGGATTAAGTAGGTCTTTAGGGTTTATAATGTAGTCTAAGAGACGGGTAGGAAGTATTCAAGATAGTAATAGTAACTGTCTTCCCTAAGTTCTTCAATACATCACACTTTTTATTCAATTCACTTCTAACAACCAACTTTCCACCTCATCTACCTTCACACACATCTTCTATTTTGCCCCATCTTATTAATATCACTAACCTATAATATGGAAGGGAGCACAATCTATTAATTTATATTTGATTTTAGCATAAATTTTCTTTTAACTCCCAACCACAACACATTAATTGCACACACCAAAAGCTATTTCTTTGGGTCTTCAGTTTCACCTTTTTTCTACTTGAATTTCAAACTCCTTAACTCATTAAATTTCCACTAAAGAGATTAGGAGCATTGGATAAACTTAAGGTCAATCAAAGAAGGGGATATAGGCTACATATAAGGCTGCCAAAGAAAATAGGCTAAAGGATCAATGGTTCTAACTAGGGTTATGCGCAAAGGTAGGTAAAAGAGGGTATGAAACATCACTGTCAATGAAATGCCTATATTATATCCTAAACCCGCACTCTTTATTTTTCTCTGCATACACACCAGGAAAGTTCTAGACACCAAGTATAACAAGGAATACACAAAACCTCACACACACATGGCATATTCTCAAGAGGGATCATTGTAGAATCTTAACCAAATAATTATATGAATTCAACATTAAGCCAACAAGTTCAAGAGTCATAAAATAAAGCCTAGTAGTCTTAAAAGTAATAATTCACACAATCAACATGCTCTGTACAATCAAAACACTTTCATCATGCAATCATATATAGCACCAAAAAGAATATCCCACTTATTCCTAATATTTTTTTTAAAATTACTCCTAAAAAGAATGAAAATTTTCCCACTCCACACTTAAAAAATCTACTTTGTCCCTAAAGTACACTTAACAGTAAAGACAAAAATACTTCTTTAGAACTCAAGGCTCAGCTAGTAGCATCTTCATACATCAATAAGGTTTGGGGATCCCACACTTAGTCTTTGCCATGCTCCTTATATTAGGATTTTGTTACTCAGACTTCCCATCAACTTGTGGCTCAACAAAATAAAAACTAGGTGAAGTAAAAACTAAAATACTGAAAATAAAACCTACCTTAAATTGTGTTACCTCCTAACCAGCGCCTGATTTAGTGTCGCAGCATAACCCATCATCACACTTAACCATTTTTCTTCATCTTCTTCTTCCTACTTGAAGGTCATCTCCTTACTCATTCCTAACCTATTGAGTGTAAACTCACAAGGTCAAAAACCTTTTCAATAATAGCCTTTCTAGGCTCATTAATCAACATACCATCGGGCTTAGATATTGGTGGCTTGGGCAACTCAATGAGAAAGTTTGAATAGTTCTTTGGTGGGTTGGGCTCCACCACCCCACACTCATCAATTTCCATCACTATAATTATGCATAAATCTTTATAGTATGATAGTATGTTGAGTGGTTTGTAAACTTTGAAGACCACATCTTCATCATCCAACCTCATTGTGAATGTGTCTTTTCTCACTTCTATCAATGCTCCTCCCATTACCAAGAATGAACATCCCAGGATAATTGGCACCCTTTCATCTACTTTATAATCCAAAGCAATAAAATCAATAGGGATAATAAACTTATTAACCTTGATGAGAAGTATCGATTTCTCTAAGCCCAAAGGGTTGAACATTGATAGGGACATAAAATTAATATTTTCCCACACACCATTCAGTACACGGACCACCTTGCTCTAACCCTTCTGATTGGGAAGAATGAACCTCCCAGGGTCCTTAAGACTTTTTGGCATCTTTTGTATCACGCCAGTGCTATACTACTTAGTGAGTGATACTATCTCAATATCCTATACCTTAACTTTATTAGTCACCTTGTTCTTCAAGTACTTAGCATACTTGGGCATTCCCTGCAAAATATCTAAAAGAGGAAGGTTAATGTGAAGCTCTCAAAACCTATTATAGAACTTTTTGAAGCATGCATCCTCCTTTAATTTTCTCAGTCTCTATGGAAATAGTGGTGGTGGTCTCTCCTTAACTTATTTAAAAAAAATTATTTTTACGTACTCAGACTTTCTCGAATAATCAGTAACTTTGTCCGCAACTGGTTGGGGAATTAATTTGCATTTACCTGCTTATTTGTCTTTAGAGGTATATCAATCAACTCTTTACCACCCCTCAAGGTGATTTCCATTACTTGTTAGCTGGTTTATTATCACTTGGCAAACCACTTTGAGGCCTGGTATTTTGTGCGTGCTGCATTTTCCTCAATTGATACTCCAACTACTTCTAAAGTAGTTACTGATTTTTGAGTTCAGCAGCTATTTGTTCTTGGGTGGCCATGATCTTTTTTAACATCTCCTCTACATTACTGGCCTTTGAGTTTTGCTGCTGCTATTGAAACTGTTGCCGCTAGTTGTTGTTCCATGAGTTATTTGGTGCTTGAGTTTGACACTTTTAGTTATAAGCATTACCATAATTTATCCTTTGAGCATTTCCCATAAAATTGTCCAACTCAGGATTTACACCATACATATCTGTAGAGTGGGAACTATAGCCATAAACCTCACACTATGCCAGAGTCTGTTGACTGTATTTACTTGAGCCTAAGACTGGTGCACACCTAACTTGCTGAATTATGTCATCATTTGGTTTTGTAGAGTTGATAGTTGGGCGGCTAAGGCTGTAACACTGTCAACTTCAACATGCCCACAACCTTTTTAATTGAGCTTCTTGAGGTATCACTATGCCAATCCAAATTTCCTTATGCAATCTGGTTCAAAAGGTGTATGGCTCAACATATGTCTTTTCCAGTGCTTGACCACCTGCAATTGAATCTAGCAAAATTTCCGTATTATGGTCAAGTGCCTCAATGAAGGTGTAAGCTAGTACCTCATTAGACTGTTGATGATGTGGACCATCCTAAATAAGAGCTTTGAACCTTTTCCAAGCATGATACATGTTTTTATCTAGCCTCTGTTTGAAGCTCACAATCTCACTGTAAAGTCTCGTAGTCTTTCCATATGGAAAAAAGTGGATGAGAAGCTTCTGAGCTAAGTCATCCTAGTTGTGATTGAGCCTGTTGGCTCAACGTTTAAATACTTCTTCATTTCCCCCAATAGTGAAAAATGGAGGAGTGTCAACCTACATAATTAGTCGACACACCCATAGGGATAAATGTGTCACTGATATCCAAAAGTTCTGTAAGTGGACTTATGGATTTTAATGTGATAGCCAAGAAAATTATCTACTTCTATTCAAGAACTGCACCATATTTATTTCAGCTCAAATCTACTTCCACCAGTCGGCCTTTGAATAGGGGAGGTTAAATTTGTTGCAAGTGGATTGCCACTTTGCGAACTGTCCTGCGGGTTGGTTGATCAACAACGTGGTAGCAAGAATATCTTTTTCTTCATTAGTTTTTGGGATGCAGTAGAGAAGTACTGCTTCTTTTCTCTGTTGGTGTAACCGTTGTTCGGGCTTAGGGTTAGGTTCAACCAACTCCTGATCCCTTTTCAGCTTACTATTCTGTTAGCCTGTACCTGCAAATTTAAAAATAAGACCAAGTGAAAAACACTAAAGAAATCAAAAAATTAAAACTAAAATTAAAGTAGTTGCCAAATTACAAGTTCCTCGGCAGCAGCCAAAAACTTATTGTGCCCAAGCGTGCACGCAAGTGTACATGGTCCCACAAAGTAGTAAAGTGGTATTTTACAAGCTAAGTATTGACCCCTCAGATACTTGTGTTAGCAGCTATCCAATTCTAGTTCACTATTATGATTAACCAAGTGCTATCGTAATAGAAAGAGTTTGAAAGTTAAAACTAAGAGTTAACTTAGCAATGTTGTAAATTAAGGGATTAAACAACCAATGGTATGAAAAACGGGGTTAAAGTACTAAGAACAATCATACTATGCTATAGAACATCACTGGTAATGTTAATTTACTTGGTTTTTTATTCACGGGGTTGATATTATGATTATGGTTTCTTGAGCCTCTAATAACCTCTCTAACTTAGACCCACAACTACATAATTGAGCGGAAATGCGAGAACTAAGTTAAGTGAATTAATATTTAATCCCATAAGTGAACCAAATAGGTCACTTAGGTATATTTTTATTCAAAATGCAAATTATAACTTCATTCTGTAGAAGATTACAATCCTATTTTTTTGTCCCTACGTACTATCCTCTTGTTCCTACTTTCGGACTCACAAGATGACTATGGATGTATTCTAAGGGTATATAATCCTTAAAATAGTGATTAAAAGGATAAATAAATAACCAAATATGATAACTAATCAAAACCAAGTCAATTCATAACAAGAGTAATCATGTTCTTGGCCTTAACCCCGGAAAAGGGGCTTTTAGCCGCTCATGGACATAATCATAATTACGATGAATGAATACATGATATAAAATACATTAAAAACTAAATTAAAGGAATAAAAATACTATTTGAAGTTCTATCCATACCCCCTCAATGTTTCAAAGTTGTCCAAGGTATAGAGCAATATGTTTAACTGTCTTATTTATAGGAGGACAAAATTGCTGATTTTGGACATGCCGCCGCATCAAGCTCTTTATTTCAGTACCTAGGGTATGTGTAGCGCCTATATAGCTGGTGCACACTGGTTATGGTTCCTTATTAAGACCCCATGGACGTTATGTGGACATTATAGCATTGTCTAAGGTCCGGTTCACGCTAATGCCTCCAAAGCATCCATTTTGCGTTAAATCTTGTCCCTTGCTTTTGTCCATCCATTCCAAGCCTTATGGTGTTGTTTTAACTTGATTTACAGATTGTGTATCTTCCATTTATCATTATAATCATCTCACCAAGCATCCTGTTATATCACACACGCTCAAAACAATACACAATTCAAGACGGTGAACTAGAAACTTAATATAAGAACTAGTTCTGCCCCTTTGATCTTTAACTTAGTTTTGACTCTTGGCTTAATTCAATTGAACCTTAAACACTATAAAAAAGTTTTTATGCACAAAATTACACAATCATACTATTAGGAACTCATTAAACACACTAGAGTCCATCGAGATCAACTTGAACAACGCATAGCTCAAGCTAGTAACACTAGTTTTCTCGTTCAAACTCTAAGTTACCAATTTTATTCCAAACTTGTTTAAAACACACCTTAAACATTGCAACCAATTTCTTTAAATCTTAAATTTTCAATTATATCATTACTAACATATTAAGAACAAAAGAAGTCCTCAAAATAAAGCTAAATAAGCCCGGATAACAATTCTTACCTCATATCAGAGCGCAACACACCCTTGGGCTTCCGCGATAGAGGCGTGCCACGCCTTAGGCACAAAATGCCAATTTTTTGTTTTTTCAATCTGTGGTGAGGAATATTTGGTCTTTTATACTATTAAGTAACTTAAGACTATGTAAATCCATTTACTCATTAATTATGAGATTTTTCATGTTCTTTCTCCTCTCCATTCTCAAGAGAAACAAAAAATAAGTTTTTTCTCAAGGATTCAACTCTAAGGGCTCTAAACTCAAGCTTTTCTCAAATTCATTCTACTAAAATGACCAGTTGGACACTCTCTTGCTTTTAATTATATTTAAATTGTCAAATTTGCTTGACATTCTCATATTTAAATGATTGTTTAAAACTAGGGTTGAGGATTTTGATTTTTATACACTTCCATTGGGTTTTACTGGTTTTGATGTTTTCTCCATAGTTTAAATGATGAGTTGTCAATTGAACTGTGACTTACAAAAGGATAAATTTAGTAACTTGATTTCGTATGGGTATAGTTTTGGCATGACAAAGGTATAAACCTCGACCTATTGCATGAATTAGCTTAAATATAGATTTTAAAGTCTAAGGTTGAGAAGGATCCTTAGGGGTTTATTGGTGAAATGAAAAAGATCTTTAGAGTTATGCATGCTAGTGACTCAGAAGGTGAAAAATTCATAATTTATCAATTGAAAGAGGTGGCTTATCAGTGGTATGAGAAGTTGGAGGAGTTGAGGGATAAAAATGCTGAGCTAGCGGTGCAGGTTAGGTTCTCTAGAGCTTCTGTTGATCACTTCTTTCTTCGAGAGTCGAGGAAAGTCAAGGCTGAAGAGTTTTGGAATCTGAAATAAGGTAATATGAGTGTTAAGGAGTATGCATTGAAGTTCACCTAACTTCCCTATTATGCTCCTAAGATGGTGTCTAGTATGAGGTCCAAAATGAAAAAGTTGGCTTCAGTTCTTTATGATGACTTGGTGTAAGAGTGTAAGGTTGTTGTACGAAAAAGTAGTATAGATATATCCAAACTAGTGGTTTATGTGCAACAGGTGGAAGATGATAAGAGAAAGAAGGTAGAAATGGGGGAAAGTCATAGTAAGAAGTTTAAGTATGCAGAGTAGGGGGCTAGCCAGAAGAATAGTGTAAGAGAAGGTATACAATGGCCTTAAAAGAAGAATTGGGGAAGTTTTTAATTATCAGCTAGTGCTTCTACCCCTAAGCCTACAGGTGATTAACGTTTTCATCCTAGTAATGGTCCTAGGTAGCAGTGACAAATGGTCGGATTGGGCTGAACAAATAATTGGGCTAATGTCAAACCCTGTCTAAATACATTTAGGTCAAGATGGGCTAAACTATAGGTCATGGGTTATAACCCAACCTGCCCAAATGCAAGTTTAATCAAATTAAAAACGCCAGCAAGTTTTTTCCTTATTTCATTCTTTTTACCTTTTCTGTTTTTTTCCTTTTTCCGTTTTATTCCATTTTCCCTCTTTTTTGTTTATTTTTTCCTTTTTATATTTTTCTATTTTTTTTTTCATTTTTTTATCTATTTTTTACTTTTATTACTTTTTTCTTTGCAACCTTTTTAAATTTTCTTTTTCCCTATTTTGATTTTTTTTTTGGTCATTTTTCTCCTTTTTTCATTTTTTTTTCATTTTTTGGTAATTCCTTTTTCTTTTCTCTCATTTTTATTTTGTTTTCATATTATTTTATATATTTTTTGAATTTTATATTTATTTGTGTTATATATATTTCAAATAAATTTATTATTTATATTCTAATTCTTTAGCCGTGAATATAATTTATCATTTGTATTTGTATACAAATAGTTATAAGGAATAATTGTATTTACTTGAGTCTAAAATATTCAATATGCAATATGTCATTAAATGCAAATGAATCATTAGTATTTGTATGCCAATTTTATTGTTTGCATTTCTATAAAAACAACTGTCATTTTTATGTGTTTGGTTCAAATCGTATAAACATGTATCATTTGATACAAATGTAAATGTTGTATTTGTATAGTTTAACATTTTAATTTTGTAATTTATCATTTATATTTGTATTGCTCAATTTATATTAATAAAATGCAATTCGTATCAATGGAGATAAATCGTATAAAATATAAATAATAGTGAGAACTATAAAATACAAATACAAGTGTAAACTATAAAATGCAAATACAAACACAAGCGTGAACTATAAAATACAAGTATAATTATATCAACGACTACAAAAATATAAATGATGATGTGAAATATAAAATACAAATACAAATACAAGTAGAATTATAAAATACATATACAAATGTCAGCCATAAAATAAATAATAATACAAGCGTGAATTATAAAATACAAATTCACTTGTATCAATAAATATAAAAATATATATGATAGCGCGAATATAAATACAATAAGTCATTGTGGTATTTTCGTTATCGATCATAACTTGTGGTCCACACATAGCCATATTTTCTAAGAATATAAATAAAATAAAACTAAGAAAAAAGAGAAATAAAAAATTCAAAAAAGAAGAAAAAAGAGAAATACAAGATATAGAAAGAATAGAGAAAAGAAAAGGAAAAAAAAGATAAAAATGAAAATAAGAAGAAAAAAACCAAAAAAGGTGGAAAAATATGAAAAATAAAAAAATGAGAAAAAAATACAAGAAGATCAAATAAATAATAATCAAAAAGTAAAAGAAAATAAAAAAGAGACAAAAGAAAAAAATAATGGTGAATATAAATATAATGACCGGTTATGATATATCTATCTATCATGTTCCATGACTTGTACTTGACGTAACCATATTTTTTAGAAATACAAAAAATATAAAATATAAAATACAATAAAAAAGAAAAAAATGAGAAAGAGAAAAAAACAAAAAGAGGAAACTAAAAAGGAAAAAAAAACAAAAAACAAAAAAAAAAGAGTAAAAAATGGAAAAGAAAGAGAAAAAGAGGCTAGAAGATATTCATGATAGAAAGTAAGACGATGAAGTTAGAGATGATAAATTTGATGGATAGACAATGAGGACGTATTTAACTTTTTCTCTAAACTTGTATAAATATAATATAATTAAGAAAAAAAATTATGATACTTCTCTTCTCTTCCTCTTATTATTTTTTAGGAGTACTTTATATAATATCAGCTACAATAAGTTTATAAGTTGTATTTGAAAGTATTGAAATGATAATCAATATATCTATAATCTATAATATATTAAAAGTTTGAATACACTTAGAAAAGTGATTTGAACTTTTTGCCCTTCATTAAAAAACTGCATAATAGACAAAATTGTCTTTTCAACTATTTTCTTTAATTATTAATTAATTATTAAAGATCTAAAGAGTCCTAAATTATTAATTAATTAATTAATCATACATTACAAATGCTTTAAACTAATTATTAATTAATTAACCATACATTGTAAATATTTGTTTTTGGAGTTTATGAACCTTCTAATCAAGGAAGGTTTTTTTTTAAAAAAAACCTTGATTAATATATGATAAATTTAAAATATTACTCAATTTGAGTTCTTTTCAAAATCATATTAATTAATTGTACATTATAAATATTTTCTTTTGGAGGTTATGGACTTTCTAATCAAGGAAGGTTTTATACAAAACTTTATTTTTTAATAAATATTGATTATTACGTTTTTTTTTTCAAGTTTAAGAGTTTTTCTTTTTTATTAAGATTTGCTCAAATTTTCTATCATAATTAAAGTCTTTTTTATGGATTTTTTTTTGAAAATATTTCTTCCATATTTGATTAACCCTTTATCGGAGGAAAAAAATTGGACTTCTATTAATTGGGGATTCTTTGTTGCTACAAATAATATAATAGCATCTACAAATAAAGAGTTTTGTTTTGGAGAGATTATTCTCTCTAGGTTTTATATTTGTAATATTAATTTTTCAATATGCAGGTCACTTGATTAAAGCATATTAAATCTTATGATGTTTTTATTATAATTTTTTTTTGTAATCTTATTTTGTGAATGTTTGTAATGTAAGCGCCGCATAAATTCGTGTTATTTCAACTTTAAGTTCAACAATTTGCTATGTTTATGAGTATATCTTTTATTGTGGAACTTTATGAATTAGAGCTATAATTTTTGTGACTGGATCTTTAATTTTGTGATTTTGAGATTTATTTTCTTATGAACAAAATTATTTATATTTATTTGTTCTTAGTTAATATAACGATTGAAAATTTTTGTGGGTGCAGGTATGTATTAAATTATAACCTTTGTTAATACCTCATGCAAAGGATTATGAAGCCAATTTTTGACTTTTTCTTTTTACTGGTTAGAAAAATTTGTTGTTACTTTGAGTTTAAATTGTTAAGTTGCTACTCAATTAATCATATTTATCATTTACATGAAATTGTAATCTATATTAAAGCACACATCAAAAAACTAATTTAAATAATAAAAAATAAAAAATTAATTAATTATTGTAAACACCTAATTTTTGACAAAAAAAATAATATTCAATTAATTTTTATTTTATTTTTATTTTTAGGCATTTTTAATTTATCTTATTTTGAGGTTCGTTTAATATTTTTGGAAAAAAAATACAAAAATAGAATATCATTTTAGATAAGTTTTTATTATTATTTATTTATTTATTTAAAATAAATAAATAAATAAATAAATAAAAACTAATTAAATTATGTTATTTTCCTCTTTTAACTTTTAATAAAGAATCTAGTGATATTAATATTTCTTAATCATATTTCTAAGACTAGCCATTTAGTTTATTTATATTTTTTTTATTAATTTTAAATAGATTTTATTATATTGAAAAAATATAATAATTAAAAAAAAAAAAAACTAAAAAAAAACTACCCTACTTCCCATTACCTCCAACATTCCCCTAACTTTCTCATTAAAACTAGAAAAAAAAAACTACCCTACTTCCCATTACCTCCAACATTCCCCTAACTTTCTCATTAAAACTAAAAAAAAACTACCCTACTTCCCATTACCTCCAACATTCCCCTAACTTTCTCATTAAAACTAAAAAAAAAAAACTACCCTACTTCCCATTACCTCCAACATTCCCCTAACTTTCCCATTAAAACTAAAAAAAAAACTACCCTACTTCCCATTACCTCCAATATTCCCCTAACTTTCCCATTAAAAACTAAAAACTACCCTACTTCCCATTACCTCCACTACATCTTTTTTCCATTATTCCCTCAACTCTCATTCTCACTCAAGAACACACACTCCCTATATAAACACACACATAAAACACTAAAGAAAAAAAGGACACATATGGACTAATTTGAAAAAAAAAAAAAACCACACACATGCACACAAAAAGAAACCAAGAAACCAAAGAAATCAAGAAACTAGGAAGAAAGTTCTTTTAATTTGGAGAATTGAGGTTGGGTTTCCGTTCAAGTTGTTGGTGAAAATATCTTGCTTCGATACTTGATTTCATTTGTCGTACAGGTTTTTATCTCATCTCGTACAATTTATTTTATAAGTTATGTTATGGAATCGAAGCATGAATGAAGTTATTTCCATATATTTTATATTATTATTTAATGTGTAGTTTTGTCATTTCTTTATGTAATTCACATTTTACGTCTCTATTTATAATTTACTTGTTGTAAAAAAAATTTACGATTGATTAGATTGGTTTAAAATTTTAAATGAGATAATTATTAAAAGTTATTGGTGTTTTAATATGTAAAATTGTGTTAGTTGACATGCATTTAGTATGTTACTATGTTAGAGATCACAATTAATGATTCATGAATGCATGCATGCATGCGAAAAAAAAAAATCAAAAAAAAAATGAATGAAATGAAAAACATGACATGTTAAGAATAAAGGTTTTTTTTTTATTTTTATTTTTCGTCATGGAATTCATTATCGGAAAGTGCAAAAGAGTGTTATGCAAATGGTATGGATTCTTTTGTATCAAAGCCAGTTACACTCCAAAAATTAAAAGAGAGTCTTCAAAAGTATCTACCATGACATCTTTCCTTGTAAATGTATGCACCTACCTGTACAGGAATAGAAGAAGAAAAAAAAGCAGTAGTATAATTTTAAAAAGAAAACTGGCATGGTTATATATATATATTTCATGATTATGAAAATTTTGTTAAATGTAACACGTGATTTTTGTTTTACTTTTTATTTTTCTTCTTTGTTATTGTTGGTAATTTCGTTATGATAATTTTGTTAAATATAACTTTATTAATTAACTTTATCATGTGATTATATTATTTTGCTTTTCATTAGTTTTGTTTAGCCTATATATAATTTTGTTCACCAAGCATAAGATTAATCTGTTTAAGAAGATTTATTTATATAGATATATAAAATGAGCGATTTAGGCCTTAACACAATTTATTGAAATAATTTAAGCCAGACGTAAGTCATTAAAGCGACCGTGCTAGAACCACGGGACTCGAGGGGTGCCTAACACCTTCCCCTCGGTCAACAGAATTCCTTATCCGGATTTCTAGTTCGCAGACCCAAAATATAAAAATTAAAGAGTCATTTCCTTTTGAATAGGGATTCAATAAGGTGACTTGGGACACCCAAACTCAATTCCAAGTGGCGACTCTGTAAATGAAATAATCCCTTTTTCAAAACGTCACTTTAATTGGAAAAACCCATTTTCTCAAAAAACCAACTCCCTAGCGGGGGTCGGATGCGGTGAAAAAAAAAACGGGGTGTGACAGATGGCGACTCTGCTGGGGATATAACTAGAATTCGAGCTTTCATATTGACTTGTTTGGCTTTATTTTTGATATTGTATATTGTTGGTCTAAATGTGTTCTTTGCCTACATGTTTATCGCTTTGATATTATTTGAATTGCAATATAAACTGTCTTCTCTCGCGCACCCATCTGAGTCTTCTGAGATACTGTATATTCGGAGATGCGGTATACGCTCCCGAGCTTGAGATACCAGAGATGCGGCAACGCTCCTGGGAAGGATTCTGTAGTCACCTATTATTTAGGATGGAAAGGGACCAACAGTGAGGCCGGAAAGCCCTGCTACCGGTAAAGCTGTCCCTTGCCGACTCGAGTTGTCCGCTCGTTTCATTGACAGTCTAGAGACCTAACTCCACCAGGTTGAACCTAGCATAACTGGAGCTTAGACATGGCTATCCCTAATAGACTGTGTTTTACTTATATCACGTGTATTTTTTGACTTAGTGGGGCTCGACCCTGGGGTCGGGTTCGTCTAGGTCAGGTGTCGCCTGTTGAGACCATCATGTGCATTTTATGTGCTACTTGTTGCATTATAGGAAATGCCATATCGAATGTTGACCGGCTTTCAAGTGAATTAATTGATCTAAAAAAAAAACGGGGTTAAATAATTTTTTTTTTATTTATTTATATATAATATTTTACATAGAATTTTTTTTTTATTGAAATTAAGTCGTTTTAACGTCATGGTCTCAGTATGTCTGTTTTCTTTGGTTTTAAAATCGTTCTTAAGAATATCATAGAGCCCATTTTTGTCAAACACAATTAAAATTTTGTTAAATAATTTGGTCCACTATTTTGTTTTAATAATCTAATTATTTCTGATATATCTCGTTCAAACGTCATCAAATTGTATCTACCTTAGGATGTTCTAGAAGACTTGGATACTTCCTATTTTGTCAGTTATTATGCTAAAATCCTTTTCCGTGTCGTTCCGTCAACTTCTTTCGAAAATTATCTTTATCCTGCTTTAGGATGTTTAAAATAGAATTCTTATTTGCCATCATTATCCAAAGGGCAATATGAACTCAGTCGGAAGGAGTGACAAGAGGCCGAGGGATGATGAAGTACCCCATTTCATGGTATTAGATAAAGTTCCCAAGCTATTGCGGATATGGTATAACAATATGACTGACTATGGACAAGGAGAAGTGTATAAACACTTGGGATTTTTAAGAAGTCTGTTGAATGTGGAACCACGAAGAGATGTGATAGAATCTTTGGTACAGTTTTGGGATCCTTCACACAACGTATTTCGATTCTCCGACTTTGAGCTTACTCCCACACTGGAGGAAATAGGAGCATTTATTGGAAAGGGAAAGAACCTTCACCGAGGAGAACCCATGATACCGAAGCATGTCACTCCCGAAAGATTTTTCGAGCTATTGCACATAAAAAAGAAGAACATGGGAGGCTGCCTAGAAAATGGATGGTTTCGTCTAGAATTTTTATACGAAAGATATGGTCAGGAAAGGGGATTCGAGTTGTTTAAATCAGAACTTAACAACGGGGGATGCTACCAAACCTGGAAAAAGCACAGTTCTGAAGCATTCATAGTAGCTTTTTTGGGAATCATGGTATTTCCAAAGAGAGGAGGAAAAATCAGTACCAATCTGGCTGCGTTTATTACCGCTTTTGAGAAGAATCCTAAGGTCACCCTCGTGCCCATGATTTTGGTAGACATTTATCGGGCCCTAACGATGTGCAAAAATGGAGCAAACTATTTTGAAGGATGTAACATTCTATTGCAGTTATGGATGCTCGAGCATATACGTCACCATCCATTTGTTGTGGATTTTCGAGTCGAGTGGAATGATTATATCAAGGGCCATGAGAAGAGGATGGAAAACCAAAACTTTCCCAAAGGAATAGGAGCTTGGAAGGAGTACTTGGAGGGGTTGACGGCGGACAAGATAGTGTGGAATTATCATTGGTTCCCCTCAAAAGAGGTGATATATATGTCTACTTTCCGACCCTTCATCGTCTTAATGGGTCTCCGAGGTGTTCAGCCCTACGTGCCACTAAGGGTCATGCGACAATTCGGTCGACGTCAGCGTATACCGCCAGTCGAGAATATGAAAGAGTTTATGTACGAGTTCCTCCCTGACATCCCTCTAAGGAAGACTGAGATACTTAAGATTTGGGGAGGATGCATACTTTCAGGTTTCGATCATATGGTGGAAGACCGTGACAAGGGTGAGGTAGACTATTGGTATCTGCCATGGTTTCACGACCAGCCTCTTCCTAAAGCTATGCCAGAAAGGTCAGCCAGAGAGCCAGTGGACCGAGAAACGGAGATCGAAGTCAGAATTAAGCAAGCTAGACGAGAGGCAGAAGAGAACTATCAGTCAACTCTGCACATCTTAAATAACGATTTGAAAGGGGCCAGAGAAGAATTGGTTCACCATGAGGCGAAATTTGAGGCCAGAATTAGGTCAGTTCGTAAGGAGATTGAAAGAGAGAACTGTGTCGCCATGCAGGCCCTACAAGAAGACCTGGATATAGTCACCGGTGCTATGGAGCAGCAATCGAGTGATTTTGAGAAAGAGAAGGCCTTTCTGACAAGTACACAGTCGAAGCTTCAGGCTCAACTAAAAGCTTCCATGGAACGGGAAAGAGAAATAGCGAGACGTTTCACGGCTTTTCAGAAGGAAGTTGAAGTTGAGAAAAAACAGTGGATGGCCGAACGACAGGCGCTTCACTATCAGATCGATGACCTTCATGAACGAGAAGGAGACCTAAAGCATACCGTCCGCACTACGCAACATTGGGTGCAAAACTGCCATGAGAGTATGATCGAGGCCAGGGGAGAAGTACTTCAGCTCAATGAAAATTTGATTAATGTTTATGCTAAGTATCTTCACCAAGGTGATGAAAATCTGGGCCGTCAGGCACGTACTCTCGCTCCACATCTGCCGAAAGCATTGTCCAGGATCTACTCAAGTCTGAGAGAGGATTAAGTTGCAAGGCATCTTTGGAAGGCATCTTGATGATAATTATTAAAGTCCTTGTTTTTTTTTCTTTATAGGTTTTTAGTATTTCTACAGTATTCTGAGTCTGTTCTAGTTTTAGATAATTTTTCCTTTCGTTAAAGCTTTTTTTAAGAACAGTTTAAAATGTATGAAAATATTTGCCATACCCATGAACTACGTGATGATCTGATTCATGTAAAACATGATAAGTAGGCAACCCTCGGCGGGTGCGATCAAATATTTTTCTTTTTTTTCAAGTTTTAAGTAATAATTTTAAGATGTTGGCGTTAAATAAATAAATAAAAATTTAATTCACCAAAGCCGGGATGAAACAAAAGGGTTTTCCTAAGTCCATTTCAGGAAGAGAATTACTTAGGTGCATGACATTGGAGTTAGTTATGAATATGGCAATATTTTTAAAGCTCTAAACCCTAACATATTTGTTTCTATTTTAGAAAGAGAGAGAGAGAGGGGGAGAGAGAGAGAATAAGGTGGTTGGTTGTGGTTAAGCTGGCCTCTCACCCGTACAACACAAGATATAAGGGAAAAAGGAAGATGACTCGGAAAGATGGAACAGAATCTGATAATGAAGAAGGTCGAGATCAGTTAATTCCACGAGAATTCGTATCTTTGGAAGAGAACAGGTTATTGAAGCAACAAATTGCGGAAATGTATCAGGCCTGGGCAAATGGACAAGCCCCGCCTTCCTCGATTCCTGGCCTTTCAGATGCAAATCATCCCAGTTCTACTCAAGCCCAAGTCGACGATCCACTTTATCCGCCTGGGTTTGGTCCATACACTAATGTGTCTAGCGCTGCTGGCACATCCACCATACGTCCTCCAAATCCATCATTCACGAACAACCCACTTTTTATTCCGGCCGTGACAACTAATACAAATCCTCCATCAATGATGCAGAAGCCTATCAACGAACTAAATCATGATCAAGTCTATCCTCCTGAATTGGCATTCAAACCCGTAAATTCATATCAGCCCACTCATCAGCCTGACTCTCGTATCATGATTGAGAAGGCTATTATGAATGAAGAACGAGAAGAGATAGTTAGAAAAGTGAGGAGTCTGGAGCAGAGTATGAGAAACATGCAAGGATTGGGGGGACACAAAAGCGTCTCTTTCAAAGACCTGTGTATGTTCCCTAATGTTCATTTGCCAATAGGGTTCAAGACCCCAAAATTTGACAAATATAGTGGTCATGGTGACCCAGTGGCCCACTTAAAAAGGTATTGCAACCAACTCAGAGGAGCAGGAGGGAAAGAGGAGCTGCTCATGGCCTATTTCGGAGAAAGCCTAACGGGGATAGCCTCCGAATGGTTTATTGATCAAGACATCTCCCATTGGCACGTTTGGGATGATATGGCTCAAGATTTTGTACAACAATTTCAATACAATCTCGATATTATCCCTGACCGCACTTCTCTCGCTAATATGAAGAAAAAACCATCTGAAAGTTTTCGAGAGTTTGCTATAAAATGGAGAGAACAGGCATCTAGAGTCAAGCCGCCACTGAAAGACCAAGAATTGATTGAAGTTTTTCTCCAAACTCAGGAGCCCGATTATTTTCATCATTTACTAGCCGTTGTTGGTAGACCTTTCGCCGAAGCAATAAAAATTGGGGAAATGGTAGAAAATGGAATCAAATCAGGAAAGATCATGAGCCAAACCGCCCTCAGGGCCACAACGCAAGCCATTCAAAGTGGATCAGGTAGTTTCGGAAATCGAAAAAAGAAGGAGGAAGGATCCATGATGGCATCAGGGCCAGGCAATACCCAAAGGGGACGAAACTCCCCTTACTTTCATGTCCAACAGGGACAAACCAACCCTCCTCAACATTATTATACACCTCAACCTGTTGTTCTTAACGCTCAACTGTATGCCCGACCTCATCAGCGTCCACAATGGCGGGCACCTGTGCCACAAGGTTTTCATCCGCGGCAGCCAAATTTACAAGCCCCTCGTAATCCGTATGTTCCGGCAGACCATACAAGAGAACAGAGGCCCAAGGAAAACTTCACCCCAATTGGAGAATCATATACGAGCCTGTTGCGGAGATTGGTCAAATTAGGATGGATTGAACCTGTTTTGCCTTTCAAAGTTGATCCGAATGCAAGTTGGTTTGATCCTAATGTAAGGTGCGAGTACCATTCCAACGTCCAAGGTCACAGTACCGAAAATTGTTGGAGTTTGAAGAGAGCCATTGAAAAGTTAATCGAAAGCAAGGCAATCGTAATACAAAAAGAAGAAGCACCGAATGTCACTGATAATCCCCTTCCTAATCACAGTAACACAAACGTTGTGGGGATGATTTTTAATGATAAAGACTACAGGCCAACAAGCCAAGCAGTGATGGAAATAGGCGCCTTGAAGGAGAACCCACGTGAAGCACTGAAGTATATGCAAAGAAAACCACTAATCATAAAAGGAGCGAGTTCCATTATAAGACCCCGAGATTCAGAAAAGACGGTATTATACGTTCCTTCAAAGCTAAAGGAAATAGCACAAGATGGGCCAAAACTATATGTTTCAAGTAGTCCTGTAGGGTTCGACCAACAGCGCAACAACATGAAAAAATAACAGAACCAATTGTCATAAAACAGGCAGCACAACTCCCAGTGACAAACTTGAAAACCATCCCATGGAACTACAACAAAACCACGGTGATGTACAAAGGAAAAGAGGTCATGGAAGAAACCAATGAAACAGGGGGTTTGACTCGATCAGGAAGATGTTATGTTCCAGAAGAATTAAGGAGAGCAAAACAATTTAAAGATAGTCAGGGGCCAATGAAAAAACCTGTCACAAATGAAGAGGCTGAGGAATTTCTAAAGAAAATGAAAACCCAAGACTATTCCATTATCGATCAATTGAGAAAAACTCCAGCTCATATCTCATTATTATCCCTTCTGCTACATTCTAAAGAACATTGTCAGGCATTGATTAAGTTGTTGAATGAAGCATACGTCCCAAAGGAAACTACGGTATGTCAAATAGAAAGGATGGTTCATAGAATATTTGAAGCCAATAGAATCACTTTCACTGATGATGAGTTACCCGCAGAAGGTTCTGGTCACAACAAAGCTTTGCACCTGACTGTCAAATGCGAAGGATATTACATAAAAGGGGTAATGATCGATGGAGGTTCAGGAGTTGATATCTGCCCTCTCTCTACTTTGCAAAAGTTGAAAATCAGCCCAGATAGGATTCGGTCCAATAATGTATGTGTTCGGGCTTTTGACGGTGCGAAACGAGACACAATTGGTGACATAGACCTTGTTTTAGTTATTGGACCAGTTGAGTTTATGATCACCTTTCAAGTAATAGACATGGATACTTCCTACAACCTACTTTTAGGAAGACCATGGATCCACATGGCCAGAGCCATACCTTCTACTTTGCATCAAGTAGTTAAGTTTGAACACAACAATCATGAAATCATTATACATGGAGAGAATGACCTTCCCATACATCGAGATCCTTCTGTACCCTGTATCGAAACAAAAGAGGGTTGTGAATCTCCCATTTATCAAGCCTTTGAAATCGTGACAGCTGATCATGTCATGGAAGGTACGCCAATTCCAGGACCTTATCTCTCTTCCACTTCAATCATGGTGGCAAGCCAAATGCTACAAAATGGTTATGAACCGGGAAAAGGATTAGGGGCTTCGCTGCAAGGCATTACAAGCCCTGTAGATCCATGTGGTAGCCACAACTCCTTTGGCTTAGGATTTGAGCCTACCACAGCAGATAGAAAATGGGCAAAAGAGCGGAAAAAGAAGGCTTGGAAATTGACAAGTCCAGTTCCACACATTAGCCAATCTTTCACGAAAGCTCAAAAGCAAGAAAATCAATGCCCATATACTAACAAGGATGTGGATGAAATATGTCAAGGCCTCAAGGAAATGTTTTATGAAGTAAACATGGTGAAGATGGGTGAAGGCCCTAGCCATGCAGATGTGCAGTTCGTCGGGCCAAATATCAAGCTCACTAACTGGGAAGCCACTCCCCTCCCCACAAGGAAGGAGTCTTGGTAGTTTATTTTGTTGTTTCGTTTTTCTTTCTTTTGTATTTTGGACTATTCTCAGGGTTGTAGTCCACATAGTTTAGTTGCTCTGCTTTTATGTTAACCCTCCTATCCTTTCCGATTCAATGAAATGAAATTCAAGCTTTCTAGTAAATTTATCTTTTCTTCCCTCTTTTAATCTTTATTATTTTCTTATTTCAGTTATGTTAATACTGGCTTCGATAACATGGCATGTACGTGGAGTTCACATTTAGATCCTAAAAATTTGTCTAATCTCGAATCAGCAAGCCAGATGGTAAATGAATACGATGAAGGTGAAGCTGATAAGGAAGTCAAGAAAGGATTGGATCAATTTGAGGATAAGCCCAAACCCAATTTAGATGACACTGAGATAATAAATTTGGGAACTGATGAGGAGGTTAGAGAAATAAAAATAAGTATCCATGCAGATCAGAATATCAGGAATGATATTGTTCAGATTTTGATCGAGTATAAGGATGTTTTTGCTTGGTCTTATGATGATACGCCGGGTTTAAGCACGGATTTGGTAGTCCACAAACTGCCTACCTACCCTGACTTTTCACCGGTCCAGCAAAAGCAAAGAAAGTTTAAAACTAACGTGAGCGATAAAATCAAAGAGGAAATAATGAAGCAATTGAGTGCGAACGTGATCAGGGTCGCCCAGTACACCACATGGTTGGCTAATGTGGTTCCCGTACCAAAGAAAGATGGCAGAATCAGAGTCTGTGTTGATTATAGGGATTCGAACAAAGCAAGCCCTAAAGATAACTTTCCGCTGCCCAATATTCATATCCTTGTTGATAACTGTGCTAAACATGAGATCCAATCTTTCGTGGATTGTTATGCCGGATATCACCAGATCTTGATGGATGAAACAGATGCAGATAAGACTGCTTTCACCACCCCGTGGGGTACTTATTGCTACAGGGTCATGCCATTTGGTTTAAAGAATGCGGGAGCTACGTACATGAGAGCTATGACTACTATTTTTCATGACATGATGCATAAGGAAGTAGAAGTATATGTTGATGATGTCATTATCAAGTCTAAGACACGAGTTGATCACGTAGATGACTTGAGGAAATTCTTCAAAAGGTTGCGAAAGTATAATCTTAAGCTCAATCCAGCCAAGTGTGCATTTGGAGTTCCATCCGGAAAACTTTTGGGTTTCATAATTAGCCGCAGAGGCATTGAATTGGACCCTGCCAAGGTAAAATCCATTCGAGAATTGTCGCCTCCGAAGAATGAAACTGAGGTCATGAGTTTTCTTGGAAGGTTGAATTATATAAGCAGATTCATCGCTCAGCTCAGCACTACATGTGAACCGATATTTAAGTTGCTAAAAAAAGATGCTGCTATCCAATGGACGAACGAATGTCAAGAATCATTTGATAAGATTAAAGAATATTTGGTAAATCCTCCAGTACTAGTCCCACCGGAACCTGGTAGGCCTTTATTTCTATATCTGTCAGTGATGAACAATTCTTTTGGTGGTGTTTTAGGACAGCATGATATCACAGGCAAGAAGGAACAAGCAATCTATTATTTGAGCAAAAAGTTCACAAGTTACGAGGTAAAATATACTCTTCTAGAAAAGACATGTTGCGCCCTAACTTGGATTGCTCAGAAGTTGAAGCACTATCTTTCATCCTACACAACCTACCTTATATCTCGAATGGATCCTTTAAAGTATATTTTTCAAAAACCTATGCCCACAGGCAGATTGGCAAAATGGCAGATTTTACTTACAAAATTCGACATTGTGTATGTTACTCGTACTGCTATGAAAGCGCAAGCATTGGCCGATCATTTGGCAGAGAACCCAGTTGACAATGAGTATGAGCCTTTGCGAACTTACTTTCCTGATGAAGAGATAAATTCAATTGAGGAAGAAGTTCAAGATGATATGTATGCATGGAAATTATATTTTGACGGGGCAGTCAATATCAAAGGAGTGGGAATTGGGGCAGTTCTTATCTCACCGATTGGGCATCATCATCCCGCCACAGCACGACTCCGTTTCTTTTGTACTAATAACACAGCAGAATATGAAGCTTGCATCATGGGGTTAAATATGGCAATAAATCTGGGTGTACACAACCTAGTGGTGTTGGGAGATTCCGAATTACTCATTCGACAAATTCAAGGCAAATGGGAAACGAGAGATATTAAGCTCATTCCGTACAAACAATTCTTAGAGGACCTTAGCAAAAGATTCAAGTCTATCGAGTTTAGACATATTCCCAGATCTCATAATGAGCTGGCTGATGCTCTGGCTACCCTAGCTTCCATGATCCCATACCCAGGAAATACGTATCTCGACCCATTAGAGATACAGATACGAGATCAACATGGTTATTGCAATATAATTGATCCAGAACCAGATAATGAACCTTGGTACTATGATATCAAACGTTTTCTAAAGTCAAAAGAATATCCAATACACGCCAACGTAGATCAAAAAAGGACCATTAGGAGACTTGCTAATGGTTTCTTCTTAAGTGGGGAGATTTTGTACAAACGAACACCAGACTTGAACTTGTTGAGATGTGTTAATATTCAGGAAGCTGAAAGAATCATGAATGAGGTACATTCGGGGGTATGTGGTTCACATATGAATGGCTATGTTTTAGCAAAGAAGATTATGCGGGCAGGATATTATTGGTTAACTATGGAGCGAGATTGCTTTTGTTTTGTTCGCAAATGTCATCAGTGTCAAATTCATGGTGATTTGATTCACTCACCACCTTCAGAGCTGCATCCTATGTCTGCTCCTTGGCCATTCGTTGCTTGGGGCATGGATGTAATCGGTCCAATAGAACCAAAAGCTTCTAATGGGCATCGATTCATACTGGTCGCTATTGACTATTTCACCAAATGGGTAGAAGCTGCTACTTTCAAATCAGTCACGAAGAAAATAGTAGTGGATTTTGTTCATTCGAACATCATATGTCGTTTTGGTATACCAAAGTCCATTATCACAGACAATGCAACTAATCTCAATAGTCATCTAATGAAGGAGGTTTGTGACCAATTCAAGATCGTGCATCACCATTCTACCCCTTACCGTCCTAAAGCAAATGGAGCCGTTGAAGCAGCAAACAAGAATATTAAAAAGATTCTTAGGAAAATGGTCCAAGGATCTCGACAGTGGCATGAGAAATTACCGTTTGCTCTTTTAGGATATCGTACAACTATCCGTACATCGACAGGCGCAACTCCTTATTTACTAGTCTACGGGACTGAAGCCGTGATACCCGCAGAAGTCGAAATTCCCTCGCTTCGAATCATTAGTGAAGCTGAAATTGACGATACTGAATGGGTCAAATCTAGACTAGAACAGTTATCATTAATAGATGAAAAAAGATTGACGGCAGCTTGCTTTGGTCAATTATACCAACAGAGGATGGCGCGAGCTTACAATAAGAAGGTACGTCCTAGAAAATTTGAGGTCGGCCAACTTGTTTTAAAACGCATCCTTCCACACCAAGAAGAGGCTAAAGGAAAGTTTGCTCCAAACTGGCAAGGTCCATACATAGTCAAACAAGTACTATCAAATGGAGCTCTGCAACTTGCGGATCTGGACGGAAAAATGACAGAAAAAGCTATCAATGCCGATTCAGTCAAAAGGTATTATATCTGACACACTTGTGCTTAACATTCTCAAGTTGAGATGACGAAAGGCCATCATTCTACTTAACTAAACGTCATTAATCCCTTGTCAGCCCCTCGAGCCTTATTTACCTTTCCTTGTTCACCCTCTTTGGGGCCGAAAAAAAAAATGCATTGCCATTGAACTACGTTCGACCTGATTCCTAAATGGATACGTAGGCAGCCCTATCTTGGGGTTCGGTCCGATAAAATAAAAATAAAAAAAAAATCTTGGTATTTAAAAAAAAAAAAAAAAAAAAAGACGAGATATATATCCTATTGTCACTTTTACATAGCTCTCAAGCTGTAATTTATCCTAAAAAAAAAAAAAAAAAAAAAAAAAAGATTATGAGTTGCCATTGAACTACATTCGACCTGATTCCTAAATGGATACGTAGGCAGCCCTATCTTGGGGTTCAGTCCGATAAAATAAAAATAAAAAAAAAATCTTGGTATTTTAAAAAAAAATAAAAATAAAAATAAAAAATAAAAAATAAAAAATGAGATATATATCCTATTGTCACTTTTACATGGCTCCCAAGTTGTAATTTATCCTAAAAAAGAAAAAAAAAATCCTCTCCTTTGTCCATTAAAGACCTTCCGATCAATTTTTGAGAATGTCAAGCCTTGTGTGTTCTATATATATATATAAAAAAAATCTTATTGGTGAAAACCCATGGAGGCACCACAAGATATCAAAAAAAAAAAAAAAAAAAAAATCTTATTGGTGAAAACCCTCAGAGGCGCCATAAGACAATGATGAACGAAACAATCCAAATTAGAAGGGTCAATTGAGAAAATCCTAGAAGGAATCACTTTAGTCAAACAAAGTTTTCATGCAGAGCAAAGATCAAGAATGATTTGATTTGATTGAAAGGTGCAGCCTAATTCGAGATTAGACGGTTTTGAAGGTCTACTCCAAGTTGCATGGCATGCGTTATTGAAGTCAATATACACCTCCAAATAAGCTTTCCTACTTTACTGGTAGAAATACCTTCTATTCAAACATGTTGCTTTTATTTTTTATTTATTTATTTATTTATTTATTTATTTATTTATTTTTTTTTTGTTTTCCTTATTTCATTTTTACACGCTCTGTTTTTTTTTATGGGTAAGTCTCACACCAAATGCAAAATAAAGAAAAACGAGCAAAATTGACCATGGCTCCCGGAGAAGTTGAGCAGAGATTGTTGGGCACTCACTACCTTGACAAGGACAGAGAGCCAGTTAAGATAAGTATTAAAAATGAAGCATTTGAAAATGAAGAGCAGACTCGTACTGAAACAAACAGAGATGCAACAAAATTTGAAAGACAAAGAACCAAGCTCACCAACCAATTAGTTGAGTCAACTGTATCAAGTTGGGGCAAGGATAAGGCAAACCTCCAAGGGACTCAAGGCCACAAACCAACTACCAAGTTTAAAACTCACAATTTTTTTTTTCTTTCTTTGCTTGAACAGGGGCAAAGCAATCTTGTGGAGTTTAGTGAAAAAAAAACAAGTATAACAAAGTTAAGTTTTCTTGAATTTTCTTTTTTTGTTATACTCCTATAATTCTAAATTCATATCAATATAAATGACAATAATAATAAAACCCCTCATATTCAAGGCTGGGGCATTTTTTTCTCTCTTCTCTTTTCTAACAAAGAAAAAATCCTAATCTTATCTCTTCTTCATAGGGCGCCATCCCCTAGTTGGCATTTTATCTCGTCTCATAGGTCACCATCCCCCAGTTGACATCTTACTTCGTTTTCATAGGGCACCATCCCCTAGTTGACATCCTTTTCGTCTTCATAGGGCGCCATCCCCTAGTTGACATCTTTCAGTCTTCATAGGGCACCATCCCCTAGTTGACATCTTATCTCGTCTTCATAGGGCACCATCCCCTAGTGGACATCCTTTTAGTCTTCATAGGGCACTATCCCCTAGTTGACATCCTTTTAGTCTTCATAGGGTGCCATTTCCTAGTTGACATCTTTATTTAGTCTTCATAGGGCGCCATTCCCTAGTTGACATCTTTATCTCGTCTTCATAGGGCACCATACCCTAGTTGACATCTTATCTCGTCTTCATAGGGCGTCATCCCCTAGTTGACATCTTATCTCGTCTTCGTAGGGCACCATCCCCTAGTTGACATCCTTTTCGTCTTCATAGGGCGCCATCCCCTAGTTGATATCCTTTTCATCTTCATAGGGCGCCATCCCCTAGTTGACATCTTTTTCGTCTTCATAGGGCGCCATCCCCTAGTTGATATCCTTTTCGTCTTCATAGGGCGCCATCCCCTAGTTGACATCTTATCTCGTCTTCATAGGGCACCATCCCCTAGTTGACCTCCTTTTAGTCTTCATAGGGCACCATCCCCTAGTTGACATCTTTTTCGTCTTCATAGGGCGCCATCCCCTAGTTGACATCTTTATCGTCTTCATAGGGTGCCATCCCCTAGTTGACATCCTTTTCGTCTTCATAGGGCGCCATCCCCTAATTGGCATTCTAGGAAATAAATCTTCCTATTTTTGTTCTTCATGTCTTCACAGGGCATGACAATCCCGCATCACATTTTTATAAGCGAAAATCCTAATTCTTTCCCCATGCATTCATTAGGATAACTTCCTTTGGTTGCATCATTAAGAATAGGGTCCTTATCTTATCGCGCACCTAGCCTAAATTTCTATCCATTCATTCATTTATTTATTTTTAAACTAGATTATAGTTTTTCTAATAACTCAAAAAATTTTCCTAGTGTAAACTGGGGCAGAAAATTTTGTTTGTTTTGTTTCGTCTTCTTTGATGGATTGCAGGTTTTCTGCGAAGCACAGGTTTATCCAAGAATGGAATTTTATCTCCGGTCAGAATATAGAAGAATGATCAGGTTGAAGATAGTTAGAGTCAGCTCTGTATCTATAGCGGCCCAACATCTCAAGAGACATCTTTTTAGCTTCTGATAAGGAGAATAAGCATCCAAAGTATTCTATGAACTGTTCTTTGGCAGAGTGTCAATGACTCAATCCAAGTTGCTGGTTCAAATCTCAAATCCTAACTTCAAGATCAAATCTTGAGATCGAGGTACCCACCATAAGAAGGTGAAGCGATAACTGAAGATCCAAGAAGAAGATCTGAAGCAAGAGAATCAAGACAATAGAATAGATAGAATTTTGTATCTTTCATTTTTAGTTTCATTTTTCTTTTTCTGATGCAATAAAAAGAGCCACGAACCGAAAACTCGACGGGACCTCAAATCGACTCTCCAATTCATCCACTCGTTCCTGCACCTATTTGAACTACATGTGACCTGATTCTCTTATAACCCGAGATATGTAGGATGCCCAAAGCCAGGGTTCGGTCACACCTCTTTTCCACTTATTTACGTATTAATATTGAATAAAGGGTTGAGCCAAAAATTAGTCATGTTTACTTCTTTGCTTGAAAATTCTTCATATTTCCAAGCAAAGAGGGGCATTCTGTAAACACCTAATTTTTGACAAAAAAAATAATATTCAATTAATTTTTATTTTATTTTATTTTTATTTTTAGGCATTTTTAATTTATCTTATTTTGAGGTTCGTTTAATATTTTTGGAAAAAAAATACAAAAATAGAATATCATTTTAGATAAGTTTTTATTATTATTTATTTATTTATTTAAAATAAATAAATAAATAAATAAATAAAAACTAATTAAATTATGTTATTTTCCTCTTTTAACTTTTAATAAAGAATCTAGTGATATTAATATTTCTTAATCATATTTCTAAGACTAGCCATTTAGTTTATTTATATTTTTTTTATTAATTTTAAATAGATTTTATTATATTGAAAAAATATAATAATTAAAAAAAAAAAAAAACTAAAAAAAAACTACCCTACTTCCCATTACCTCCAACATTCCCCTAACTTTCTCATTAAAACTAAAAAAAAACTACCCTACTTCCCATTACCTCCAACATTCCCCTAACTTTCTCATTAAAACTAAAAAAAAAAAACTACCCTACTTCCCATTACCTCCAACATTCCCCTAACTTTCCCATTAAAACTAAAAAAAAAACTACCCTACTTCCCATTACCTCCAATATTCCCCTAACTTTCCCATTAAAAACTAAAAACTACCCTACTTCCCATTACCTCCACTACATCTTTTTCCCATTATTCCCTCAACTCTCATTCTCACTCAAGAACACACACTCCCTATATAAACACACACATAAAACACTAAAGAAAAAAAGGACACATATGGACTAATTTGAAAAAAAAAAAAAACCACACACATGCACACAAAAAGAAACCAAGAAACCAAAGAAATCAAGAAACTAGGAAGAAAGTTCTTTTAATTTGGAGAATTGAGGTTGGGTTTCCGTTCAAGTTGTTGGTGAAAATATCTTGCTTCGATACTTGATTTCATTTGTCGTACAGGTTTTTATCTCATCTCGTACAATTTATTTTATAAGTTATGTTATGGAATCGAAGCATGAATGAAGTTATTTCCATATATTTTATATTATTATTTAATGTGTAGTTTTGTCATTTCTTTATGTAATTCACGTTTTACGTCTCTATTTATAATTTACTTGTTGTAAAAAAAATTTACGATTGATTAGATTGGTTTAAAATTTTAAATGAGATAATTATTAAAAGTTATTGGTGTTTTAATATGTAAAATTGTGTTAGTTGACATGCATTTAGTATGTTACTATGTTAGAGATCACAATTAATGATTCATGAATGCATGCATGCATGCGAAAAAAAAAATCAAAAAAAAATGAATGAAATGAAAAACATGACATGTTAAGAATAAAGGTTTTTTTTTTATTTTTATTTTTCGTCATGGAATTCATTATCGGAAAGTGCAAAAGAGTGTTATGCAAATGGTATGGATTCTTTTGTATCAAAGCCAGTTACACTCCAAAAATTAAAAGAGAGTCTTCAAAAGTATCTACCATGACATCTTTCCTTGTAAATGTATGCACCTACCTGTACAGGAATAGAAGAAGAAAAAAAAGCAGTAGTATAATTTTAAAAAGAAAACTGGCATGGTTATATATATATATTTCATGATTATGAAAATTTTGTTAAATGTAACACGTGATTTTTGTTTTACTTTTTATTTTTCTTCTTTGTTATTGTTGGTAATTTCGTTATGATAATTTTGTTAAATATAACTTTATTAATTAACTTTATCATGTGATTATATTATTTTGCTTTTCATTAGTTTTGTTTAGCCTATATATAATTTTGTTCACCAAGCATAAGATTAATCTGTTTAAGAATATTTATTTATATAGATATATAAAATGAGCGATTTAGGCCTTAACACAATTTATTGAAATAATTTAAGCCAGACGTAAGTCATTAAAGCGACCGTGCTAGAACCACGGGACTCGAGGGGTGCCTAACACCTTCCCCTCGGTCAACAGAATTCCTTATCCGGATTTCTAGTTCGCAGACCCAAAATATAAAAATTAAAGAGTCATTTCCTTTTGAATAGGGATTCAATAAGGTGACTTGGGACACCCAAACTCAATTCCAAGTGGCGACTCTGTAAATGAAATAATCCCTTTTTCAAAACGTCACTTTAATTGGAAAAACCCATTTTCTCAAAAAACCAACTCCCTAGCGGGGGTCGGATGCGGTGAAAAAAAAACGGGGTGTGACAATTATAAACTCCTAGATTAACTAACATGAAAGATATTGTGGTTATATAATGTGTTACATTATATGTTTGGAAATACCTAGGTCCAAGGATTAGTGATTAGATTAAAATAAATCTAACAAACAATACGAGGTTTAACTTCTACTATTTTCAAAACATAAAGAATGTATATAAAAGCATTTTTGCGAAAAATACATTTAAAAGAACTTTAAAAACTTAGTCAAATACTAATAGTTGCTCCAAAGTGGTTTCTAAATTTATTAATTAAACACAAACTTGTTCTCGCCAAAAAATAGACATCGAAGTGATTTTATAAAATTAAACTCATTAAAGTAAAGTACACGCACGGAGTGCATATACTAAGACTAGTATATATAAAAGAGAATCAAGGATCTGCTGACGTGGCGTCTCTAAGGCCTAGAATTCTATTTATCTTTTTTGTGGATTTTTTTGAGTTTTTTTCATGTTAAAATTAATTTATTGTACATTTTAAAATAAAAAATACTTTTTTAATTCTCTTAATATACCTCTTAATTATTATAATTACAACTTTTCATCTCTTCTGTAACTGTTACCTATTCTTCACTAGGATATAACTAGATGTTGTACAGAAGAGAACCCACATTTTTTCCGTCACTATTCTTAAACGCAACTTCCTTATCTTTGAAATCTAATTAGTTCTTCTTATAGATGCCTTTCTAATTTTCCTTATAATTCAATATATGTTTAGAGATTAGTATGTAGTATATTGGCATAATGAAATATTGTTGATGGTAGAATGACGTTTTCCTATTTGAATAATTGGGTAATTGATATTTTTGTATAATTTTTTTCAAATATTATTTTGGCACTCTCTTACTAAAGTTTGCACAATATTTTATTGTTAATGAAGGATTACTGATTATGGGGTATAAATATATGTAGTCATTCGGAGGCTCAGTTGGGTTTGTTTCTCGGTCTCGCTATCTCCAATAAAACGAAATTCCAACTCAAGAAAAATGACTTCTTCTTAAAAATTAATATTAAATATTTATGACTCGTGATATTTGAGGTTAGCATCTTCCTCCTTTCTTATGTTCTATTTGTTTCCACCTTTTTTTTTTGCTTTTTGTAATTTTTAAATTCAATTAGTATTTATTCTTATGATGTTTATGACGTGTATGCAATGTAATGACATAAATTTAATGAAAAAAATTGTATTTGATTTTGTAGAGGATGATGGCAATGTAGAGGAACTTGAGTGGAAACAAAGATACAACAACAACATATCCAGTGTATTCCCACAAGAGTGATGTCTGGGGAGAGTAAGAAGTACGCAGTCCATGTCGCTATCTCCGAGAAAATAGAGAGGTTGTTTGAGTGAGAACGAAGATAATTGAAAAGAAATAGAAAACGAAAACATCAAATAGATCAGTCTTCATTTATTAAAGTTTTTAGAGAGGATAAAAGGTAGCATGAAAGGATATATGCAACTTGCAAGTATGTATGTAAATATTTTATTAATTTTCTTTTTTTATTTCATTTCTGTTTCTACTTTTGTCCCTTCCATTGTTATTTTTTTTTCTTTGAGAAAAAGAAAAATTGCCAAACCATAAAATACTAGAAAAGGACCTTAGAGAAAGAAATGAAAGAGGGAAATAATTTTTCTTCCCCATACTTGTATTTTTGTTTTTGTCAAACTAATTTATATATGGAGTTTGAAAAATCATAATAAAAAGTCTTTCGCTCAAGAAATTTACATGCAATTTATTACTATGACAGTATACTAAAAGATTAAATCTTTGTAACTTATCATACCGGTCTTGCTAATGAATTCAATGCCTTTTATTATCAACAAATTAAGTTTGCTACATATGACTAGAAGACGAGTTCAAAAATATATGGTGTCATAAATAATTTTGTAAAATAAAAAGATAACTTGATTGGCGTTCTAAAGATTTCGTGGAATCAACAAAAGATCGGACCAAAAGAATTTATTGCACGAAATACTTTTATCTTTTCATTTATTTTTCCTTCTTATCTAACCTATAAGTCTTTTGACAACTTTAGTTTCTCTCTTTAATTAGCCTGCTCCTTTGAAGAGCATTTAAATTTGATGGCAAAAATAAATGTGTCGTTTTTCAGTTAGCGGAGGAAAATAAGTAATGAATAAAATTATTTTAAGAAAATCAGAGAAGTAAAGAACTAAAGAAAAAACTGTTGCTTGAGTGAGAACAAAAAGTGTTTAAAAAGTAGGAAAAAGGAAAAAAGAATTGAGGAATAGCTTATTGAACAAGAAGTAATTGTTTATCTTGAATAGGAAAAACTTTAACTGTTTTAACATTCACTTCTTTTATTTGAATTAAGAAAATATTACTCCTACTTTAATTTTTTGGGTTATTTTTTTTATTCTTCTTATTTTTATTCCTATTTTCTATTCTTCTTCTTGTTATGCTTTCGGTGTTCCATATTTTATTACGAATCTGGGTGCTTTCCGATGTTTCCTACTACTTATGGGTGCCGTATTTACGTTATGAAATCCTGTTCTGTGCGTTACTTTATATTTGTGTGGTGTCTCGTGTCTTGAGCCGGGGGTCTATCGGAAACAGCCTTTCTACTTCTTCAGAGGTAGAGGTATGGACTGCGTACATCTTACCCCCCCAGACCCCACTAGGTGGGAATACACTGGGTTTGTTGTTGTTGTTGTTATTTTTTTTATTCATTTAAAAAGAATAACTCTTTCCTCTTTTAGTAACACTTTGATCTTAATTTTTCACAATGTCATATTTAAGATCAAAGGATCAAAGAGAATTTTGATACATTTGATATATCGTTAATTTAAAACTTCAGATTCAAAAAATATTCTTTACTTTCTTCAATTTCATGTGATGACAAAATATCAATAAATTGTGACGAATAACATGTATAAGTAAAACTATTATATTATGTAAATAAAAATAATGAAATACGTATATTATAAAGAAAATGAAATAGTATATACAACCACATATATTTATGTCCGCGTGCGCGGATATGTGTACTAGTTTAATAATATAAAAGAAAGAGGAGAAAATTTTGCCAAAATTCTGGAGGAAAATGGAGATTTTATGGATCTTAGGCAAAAAATAAGGATAAATGAAAAATAAAACCAAACGGGAGAAAAAGGGAAGGAAAATAAATTTTATCTTTTACTCATCATTTACGTTTATTTAGCCAAAATTTATGTTTAATTAATAAGTATTATTCATTTCCACTTTCCTTATTTTATTTCTTTTCAATTAACTTTTTTATTTTTTAATTCTTAAACTAAGGAAGAGTTATATTCTAATTTACTTCATATATTAAAGGCTTGTATTTATATAATACAATTAAATCTATAAAATCTGCCCAAAAGAAAATTTAAAATTCCTTATTTATATCTCTTCATTATTACTATAACTAGTTAAGTGTACGTGATCTGCACGTGTATATCATGTTAGTCAATTATAATTATCTATATATAATATAAAGAGAGCAAATTAGCTATTTTGATTGTTATGTATATGTAACCATACTTTCAGAATAAGGAAAGAAAAAATTACAATAAAAAAATATTCTTAAACAAACGTGGATGAAATTAGTTTTGAATGTACAAAAATTCGCACAAGTAAAAAAGAAAGGTGCGAAACTAAAATTTGGTCAAGTTCATATAACACTATAACTCAATTTGGATAAGAAATGTCAAATTATTGAATTCATCAACGATATATAAAGGTATAGTGTTAGCCAAACCTACAATAGACACAAATATAGAAGACTATCCTCCGACATTCCTCCTCTATGATCCACAAGTTATCTATCAAACCATCGCATTAATTTATTGAATTCATTAAGAATATGCATTAACAGATAATCAACTTTTTTGTCATTATTATTGTATACTGATCCAATAACCTATAACATTTTTCAAGTAAAATTATACTATCGGGCTGATTTCTAAAATTCTATTACGCATAATATACATTGAACTCTTGTAAAAAAGAAAATCGATAGACATAACGAGAATCGTATAATTTGAACGAATGCCTGGCATAAAAATCTGATTCTACATATAGTATATTGATCAAAAAGAAAGAAAAAATATACTCTCTCCGTCTAACTTATGGGGTACTTTTTGAATTTTAAGATTCAAACAATTAAATTTTTCATTACATAAAAATTTCGTCAAAGTCCAATCAAATTTTCTATCTACTATCTGTATTAAACAACAAAAAATACCAGAAAGTAACATAACAGAAATAATATGATCGTGTTATCAGAACAATACGATTAACTATAATCTTTACAACACAATCAAATTACAAATTGTATTCAAAATACATACATTAAAAATAAAAAATAAATATAAACAAAACTTAGGCAATGTATTGCGAAAATTGTGAAAAGGGACATATATAAACTGTATCACCGAATCCATTACAAATTAAAATACCACAATTGAGAGTTGGTTGCTAAAATAAAGAATCACATTCATATTAAAATAGAAAAGAAAAAAATAAAACAAGTAAAAGAACTTAATTTTTTTAAAAAAACAAACAAACAAAACCTAACTAACTAATGCTTGAATATGAAAGAAATTAATAAAGTAAAGACTCCAACCAAAAACACCTAACCAACTATAATGCTAAAATACGTAAGAAAATAAACTATTTTAGTATTCATTATTAGTACTCTATATATTTTGTATGTTGAGCTTCTTTCGAACTCGAATCAACAACAAATTGGCGTTTGGTTGATTCAATTTAACACAACAAAAGGGAACCTTGAAACAATGATAAGTTATCGTCGTGTGACCTAAAGATCACAAGTTTGAATTATAAAACCAACCACTAATCTTTAGGTTAGGCTGTCTATATCATACTTTATGAGTTTGATCCTCTCCTAACCGGTTAATAGTCAAATAGATGTAAAAAAAAAGAGTGCAAGAACTCCTATCACAAGGTTAATAGGTTCTCCTATTTTAGAAAATTTAGATTCTCATTATATACATAATTGTAACGGAAAGAGGAGAGCACATATGTCCCTATGATTTTATGATCTGTTAATAGTTAGAATAGGTGGAACATGAACTTTATACGTTCTTCAATAACCACGCTCACGAACTAAAAATATAGGCTAAAAGTTCATACATACTGAATATTTAGGATAAAAAAATTGCATATGTAGATGATGAAAAATCTTGAAAGTTTTTAAGTATGCCACACAGACATATGTCAAAAGTCAAAGATTTAAAAAAAAAAAAAAGATTGGGTTAGAAGTCAATCAATATGATTTTTTTTTTTTTTAGGAAAAATAACATGCATATTTAAATCAACAAAAGACTGGTCTTAAATCTCAATGTTTAAGTCTCTTTTTTTGTTAGACAAAGAAATAAGAAGAAAAGGAAAGAAACGTACAATAAAAAGACACAAGAGAAAGATCATATTCGGCCTGCGTTAATTTTTTCGCACAACTTTCATTTGAGAAACCAAACTTATGATATCATTCTCTGAGAGCCTAGTTAATACAAAACAATTTACTCAAATCCATATTCTACAAAATAAAAATCACAATAGTATAGGCTTGTCAAACATATTGTGAATAATTACATAGTTAGATTCACACATCTAATATCAATCATCATCATCATCATCATCATCATCATCATCATCATCATCATCATCAACAACATCATCATCATCATCCTCATCATCATCATCATCATCATAATAATAATAATGATAATAATAATAATAATAGTAATAATAATAATAAAATATAGAACTAAAACCAAACTTCAATTGAGGAAGTCATGACCTCACAATTTAAGCACCAAATTGATGCAGTAATATCAATTTTTCTAGGTTAGGATTCGTGGCTTTATCTGTAATCAAGATTAAAAAAAAAGTCATATTAATATATGTATATAACCTATCAACATTAGGTTTGGAGCAAAATAATACGCATAAGTTTTTTTCTTAACGTATTAGTTATTAGTGATATTGATGCATTAATAATTAACTAATGCCGGAAAAAGCTTAATTTTTTTTTGATAAAATATATATTTATTGTCGCTAATTTTTTGTGTGGTAGTGATGTTTGAGTTAAAAAGTGATCAAATAATGATTGTAATTAACAATCTTCCACAATAGATAGACAATTGAGAAAGGAAGATAGACAATTGAGTACTAAGAATACTAATCCAACAAAGCTGAAGTAACGAAACTCATAATGCATGTAAACAAAAGCCAACAACAAGCACAACTTGGGTGAAGTGAAGAACCATGTGGTAGAGGAAGAAAGTGATATTGCCTCCAAGTACATGCATATGGGATATTGACTTAGCTTGTGCAATTCTTTGAGTACGGCAAGTTAATGAGCTCTCCCAGGCTTCGTATTCTTCACCTTCGTCCAATTTTTTTACTAAAGAGATATCTAAGCATCAATAAAAAGATCTGTTAAATTATGATCTTATGTAGAAATAAATTTAGAATAAAATAATTTAAAGTCATTAAACAATAAGAGCTCAAAAAGAAAGCAGATTATGAGAAAATAACAATTAGTGAACATGTTAAATCTTATAATCTATTCAACGTCACTAAACAATAAGAGGTCAAGAAGAAAGCAGATTAGCAGAAAATAATACTTAGTGAACATGCCAATATTTTTCGTCTTTAAACCCCGAACGAAGGTATTGAAGGCATGTCAAGCACACATGTATCCTTATTAAAATAGGTAAGGAAAATTAATTTTCCTTTAATTGAAGAATATTACATAGATTTTATACCTAAATTAATTCTATTTCTAATAAATTTTATGTTTAAAAGGACTCATAAATTATATTAATTAGCCTAATAAAATTAAATAATAATTTGAAAAGAATAATGAAAAGACAATATTGTCTATTAAGAAAATTTTTAATGAAAGTAAAAAGTTCAAATCACTTTTCTAAGGATCTTCACACTTTTAATATATTATAAATATGTTGTTTTTCCTCTCCCTTCACTATTAATGCTATTTATTAGTTTTACATAAATTTCTCATTCTACCTTTTATTTCTATAGTTTAAATATATTTGTATATTTTATCATAATCTACAATTTTCTTAATTTATTTCTATTTATATGACATATTAAAAAACTATCTATCTTTCTGTCTATCTGTCTCCATCTATTCCATCTATTGATCTATCCTATCTACCCTATTTACGTTATCTATCCATCCATCCTTCCATACATCCATCTATCTACTAATTTAGGCGTACGCGCCTTGTATGTGTACCTCACTTTATTGAGTTCAAACGTTTCACTAAATAGGATATTTGTTTAATTAATAAATATGAATACAGTAATTAAATTAAACATCTTTTGGAGAATTTATTTAATTAAACCTAACTTTTACCAAAAAAATTTCAAAGAGTCAATCGACATACATCTACCACCTGTGAACTGCAACAAAATAATACGATGATAGAGACATCAAAACAATATAATTAAATCTAATCTTTACACAAAAATTTCCTCAAAGACGTTCGATACTCATATACCACCTGTAAACTATAACAAAATAATACGATAATAGAGATATCAAAATAAAACAACTAAACTTTACCTTTACACCAAAAAATTCTCAAAATAGAGATATAAAAACAATACAATTAAACCTAACATTTACCCAAAAAAATTCCTTAAAGCCGACCGACATTCATCTACCACGTGTAAATTTATCTACGACTTGTAAACTACAACAAAACAATACAATAGTAATCACAAAGCTTCAATTTTAATGAAAATAATTCTTATCTGACAGACAATTTTGACACTAAAGAATGACTTGAATGAGAATAAAGAAGATATATATATATATATACACACACACGTTGAATTCTATTATGTTGACAAAAATTATCACGATCCAAAAATGAGGGTCATGATGGCACTTGTCGCGGCGTACCTTGACAAGTAAGCCTAGCACCCAAACTGATACAAAAAGAGAAAAAGACATAAATATACTAAAGTAACGCTTCTAGAATGAAGTCGAACTATATAAGTAATCATAAAAATGCGGAAAAAACTTATCCAAGATATCAATCATGCCCAAAATCAGGCGTCAATAGTGTAAGAACTACTAATATAATCCAAGAGTCAAATACATCGGAAAAATAACCACTAAGGAATAATAACTATCTCTGAATACTAATAAAGACATAACTACTATAGAAAGATATAGGTGAACTTCGGACGCATGAATGTCTAACCGCTACCTTGGAAGCTCCAACAATCACCCGAGTCAATTAAGCTGAGGCACACTAGAGCTATGACTTGCACCGAAAGGGCACCGTAGGCATGAGTACGGTCCACTTGTACTCAGTACGTATCATAGGCTGACCAAGCAAAGTAGTAAATAAAGCATACAAAATATACACTAAGATCATGTTACCTGCAATCAGAAAATGTCCCACAACGATAGTTCACACCGCTTGCACTAATAGTACTAATATATCTCAGATATATTAAAACAACACACCAAGATATAGAACACAAATATACATTATGTCACATACAAATAGGACAAGAGAGAACATGTAGATACAAGATCATCAAATACAAGTAAAGTAAGGTAAGACAAATACATAGATGACGAGTCACTAAGGAAATACAACACAACATAAACACAATAAAGTAAGAGAAATGTATATGATGATGATGATGATGATGATAAATGAGGTCGTTGCACAACCTACGGGATCATCGTACAATCCCCGTATACACCCACGGAGATAAATCCTTCCGACGTAGGACCCATGGGGGGTTCGTCAACCCGTATACAATCCACATATCTTATATATCCTTTTCGGCATATTTTTTAGAAATGGTTTTATAAGGTGTTACAATATCTTTTAAAAAGGTGTTGCCAGTGTTTCTCAAATGTTACCACGGTGGTACCAATGTTTCATGAATGAGTAAGATATGAAGATATAATGCTCACAACCAATCACAATAAGTATTTCCACAAACAATCACATGATATATTTCCACAACCAACCACAATGATACTATTCCACAACCACATGAGCCAATATCTACTCATTATTTTCATATCATTCATGAATTTTCACATGTCTCATTTGTCCATAAAGTATGAATATAATCACAATACACCAATGGTACCACATTAAGCATTTTAACAATACAATACAATTATTCATATGTATTCAAGGCTATCAATATCACATAGGACTCCACACGGTTACACATATTGCATAATATCTCAATTTCGACAATTACATCACATATAAGCCCCCACATGGGCACATCACATAGATATCAATTTTTATGATAATTCCCACTCTTAGCATGCATTTTGTACCATCATTACTACCCAGCCCAGTCTGAAAGAGTTAATCCATAACCTACCTCAAAAGCCGAAATCGGTTTGTTATACTTTAACCTACGATCTTAATTTTCACGAACAATCCCTAACTCTATTGAAAACATAAAATATGAAATCTACGTGTCAATAAAAAATCAACGATACCCATATTGACTACTTTTGATTCGGGGTCAAAACGGATCTCTAAAATGGATTTTCAAAAAAGAAAATGGAAGGCATGTTATGTGGAGCAAAGTATTGGCCTGTTAAGAATTCTCACGTCCAAAAGTTGAAGGCGGTGAAAATGAGAATGTTGCGTTGGATGTGTGGATTTACGAGGGCTGATAGGGTTAGGAATGATACTATTCGAGAGATGGTAGGAGTATCTTCGGTGGAGGATAAGTTGCGGGAAGTGCAGTTGAGATGGTTTAGCCACGTGATAAGGAGGGGCACGGATGCCCCAGTTCGTAGGTGCGAGATGCTGTCCTTAGAGGGTTTTAAGTGGGGTAGGGGTAGACCGAAGATCTACTAAAGAGGATTCATTAGACGTGACATGGAGCAGTTACAGCTTACTGAGGACATAACCCTTCATAGAAAGGTTTGGAGCAAAAGTATTAAGCTTAAGGGCTAAGGTGTGTGGTCGAGTGGTAGTCTGTAGATAGGAGGGCTAAGAATAGCTTGGTGGGTAGTTCTAGTTTTGGGGGAGGGGGATCCTTGGTTTGTTGATTATACTTCATTTTTGTGGATGTTGCTTCTTTGTTACTTTATCATATTGCTCTTCTTTTGGTCTACGGTCCTTTGTCTTGAGCCGGAGGTCTATCGGAAACAACCTCTCTACTCCTTCGGAGGTAGTGGTATGGACTGTGCACATTCTACCCTTCCCAGACCCCACTGTGTGGGAATATACTGGGTTTGTTATTGTTGTTGTTGTTGTTGTTGTTGAGAAATTAATCAAGAAATTACTAAGAAAATGGTGAATTCTTACCTTTAATCCGTAATAAAACCAAGAAAATGTGTTAATCTAGCTTCCCAAGCACTCATAAACTTTACTTTTAAGCTCCCACACTATTTTAGGGTTTAACTCCAATAAGACAAGATGAAAATGAGCAAAATGGGTCCAAAAAGGGGTGAAAATCTGCTATTTTAGCAGATTTTCTGCAATAGCTTTATTTTTTGGTCGATTGGACTTCGATGGGGTGTTCGAAATTTGTTCGGAGTACGATACAAGCAAACGAACTATGCAAACATACTAAATTCGACGTTTCAGACGCTGGAGATATTAGATTTTCAAAAAAATATCATTTTCATAAAGTTGACCCCGAAACTCGAAATCACAGTTTTCCAAACCGAGGGTCGAAATGAGATTTAAAAGACGTAAAATCATACCAAATATGCTAACACCCTAAAATTGACATTCCAGATCTGCTGGAAAATTTGGAATTTCCATCCAAGGTCGTTTCGATCAAGTGTGGGTCCCACATCCATAATTCTAATTTTTCAACTTTCCGATCAATAGGTCAAAATGAGCTTGGGTGCACCGAGACTTGAACCGATGGTCTACCTAGCCTAAAATTGATATTCCGGGGCTTTTGGTGCAGTCCGTTCGGTCATCCATTGTACGGATCAAAAGATATCCACATAAGTCCAAAATAAGGCTCTCAAAACCATCAAAAACCATAATATTGCATAAATGATATCAAAATGCATCAAAAATCATGCCAATCACTCCCACACTCCAGAAATGTCATAATGCAACTACAGAGAGGGGTAAAATAGTCAAATCACACAAAATCATAAATTTCACATATTCATCAAATTTTTAGGTCGTTATATCGTCCACCACTAAAAATCTAGTTCGTGCTCGAACTAAGGCAAAGAAATACCTGAATCAACAAGGAGATGGGGATAAGAACTGCGCATATCAGACTCGACCTCCAAGTAGCTTTATCTATAGGTTGATGTCGTCACTGGACCTTAACCACAGGGATCACTCTAGAGCGTAACCGCCTAACGTCCCTAGCCAAAATGGAAATCGGCTCCTCAACAAAGGACAACCGCTCATCTAACTGAATCGAATCCCAATGAATGACATGAGATTCATTTGTAATATAATGACGAAGCATAAAAACATGAAAAACTGGATGAACAGTTGATAGATCAGGGGGCAAAGCCAACTCATAAGTCACATCACCAACAGTCCAAAGAATCTCAAATGGACCAATATACCTGGGGCTAAGCTTGCCTCTCTTCCCAAACCTCATCACACCCTTCATGGGTGAAGCACGATCACCAACACCAAATTTCAAGGCATGAAATCTACGATCAGCATAGCACTTCTGCCTACTTTGAGCCACTTTAAGTCTATCCTGAATGACTCAAACTCTATCCAAAGACTCACGAAGCAAGTCTGTACCTCGAGGTGTCACCTATAAAATATCAAACCAACCCACTGGAGAGAGACAACACCTACCATACGATGCCTCAAAAGGAGCTATATCAATACTGCAATAGTAGCTATTATTATATACAAACTCTGCTAAAGCTAAATGTTGATTCCACTGACCACCAAAATCCATCATGCATGTGCAGAGCATATCCTCCAAAACCTGGATAGTTTGCTCTGTTTGGTCATCAATCTAGGGGGTGAAAAGTTGTACTAAAATCAACCCAAGTACCCAACTCATTCTGAAAAGCCTTCCAAAAGTGATATGAACACGGAACCTCTATCTGAAGTAATGGATACTGGCACACCATGCAGGCGCACAATCTTATGAATGTAGATAGGGGCTAACCTCTCAGCACTGAATGGGACCTGAATCAAAATAAAATGAGCTGAATTGGTCAATCAATCCACGATGACCCAAACACTTGTAGAACTATGAGATGTACGAGGAAAACCAGTCACTAAGTCCATAGTGATCCGTTCCAACTTTCACTCAAGAACGGGTAACCTCTGAAGTAAACCACCAGGTCTCATATGCTCGGCCTTCACCTACTGACAATATAGGCAACGAGCCATAGAATCTGCAATATCTCGCCTCATACACCCCACCAGTAGTGGTGTCTCAAATCATGATATATCTTAGTCACACCTGTATGGATAGAATAGCTAGAACAATGGGCCTCCTCCAAGATCAACCTAATCCAATCACCACTCAACATCACATAAACTCAACCCCCAATCCTCAAAACCCTATCTGAATCAAGTAAGGCCTCCTTAGCCTCCCTACTCAACATCTTATCGTGAATCAACCTCAATCCAACATCGTCAAACTAATATGCTCAAATCTGCTCCATTAAAGAAGATTTATCCTCCACAAATGCCAACACACGCCCTGGTGTCGAAATATCAAACCTAACCATCTGGTTAGCTAAAAAATAAATCTCTAAGGCCAAAATCTTTCCTGAGTCAAAACATGTGCCAAACTACCCATGCTAATCGACTTTCAGCTCAAGGCATCCGCAATTATATTTGCCTTGCCCGAATGATTGAGAATAGTCAAGTCATAATCCTTAAGCAACTCAGGCCAACAATGCTGCCTCATATTAAGATCTTGCTGGGTAAAGAGGTACTGAAGGCTACGATGATCTAAGAAGATCTCATAGCGGACTCTATATAAGTAGTGCCTCCACAACTTTAAAGCATACATAGCTACGCATAACTTCAAATCATGGGTAGGATAATTCCTCTTATGAGGCTTCAACTGACGAAATGCATAAGCAATTAGCTTGCCCTTCCGCATTAACAAAACACCTAACCCAACACCTGAAGCATCACAAAAGACGGTAAAACCCACACCGTCCTTGGGCAAAGTGAAGATAGGAGCTGAAAGCAATAAATTCTTAAGCTTTCAAAATCTTGACTCATAAGTATCGGACCACTAAAAAGAAATCTTCTTCTGGGTCAACAGAGCTGCAAGGGATGAAAAAACCTTAACAAAACGTCGATAATAGCCTGCCAAGCCAAAAAAACTCTAAATCTCGGTAGGCAAAGTAGGTCTAGCCCAATCACGAGTCACTGCAACCTTGGATGGATCAACTATAATACCTTTCTTAGTCACCACATGACCCAAGAAAGAAATAGATTCCAACCAAAACTAGCACTTAGAGAACTTAGCATACAACTTCTCATCCCTCAATCTCTCAAGCTCAATCCACAAATTCTTCTCATGCTCAGTCTTACTCTTAGAATATACCAAGATATCATCTATAAATATGATAACAAAGACGTCAAGATACGGTCAAAACACCCGGTTTATCAACTCCATAAACACAACAGGGACATTGATCAATCCAATGTACATGACCAAGAACTCATAATGACCATATCGAGCCCGAAAAGTTATTTTCGAAATATTCAAAGCTCTAATCCTCAATTGGTGATAGATAAACCTCAAATAAATCTTCGAAAACACCGCAGCACCCTGAAGCTGATCAAACAAAGCATCGATGTGAGGAAGAGGATATTTATTCTTAACTATCACCCTATTCAACTGTCGACAATAAATACACATATTCATAGACCCATCTTTTTTTTACAACAAGATAGGCGCACCCCAAAGTGAAACACTAGGTCAGATAAATCCCTTATCCAACAACTCCTGCAACTGATCCGTCAGTTCCTTCAGCTCTATTGGGGTCATCCTTTAAGGAGGAATAGAAATGGGCTTAGTTCCTCGATCAACATCAATAATAAAATCAATATCTTGAATCGAAGGCATACTAGGCAAATCCATAGGGAACACATCCATAAACTCATAGACAACATAGACAGAATCCAAGGAATGAGGTAAAACAACACTTCTGTCACTAATGTGGGCCGAGTAAGATAAACATCATGTAACACCCCGTATTCAAGTACATGTATTGGAGTATTCAAGTATGTGTATTGGTCTTATTTATATGGAATTAATTTTTTATTTTATTTTATTTATACCGTAATTTGCTCGTCGATGGTTTCATACGAAGGTTATTGAATAATATTTCCAACGATATAAAGATTTCCAAAAACGGATAGGTTTCGGATATAATCGAGCATGTTCGAAACTATAAAACGGTGGACGGGATATTATGAATAGTAAATGTGCAGGAAAATTTCCTGCACACAAACTACTGGGCCAGCCATTTTTTTGGGTCAACTTTGAACGATCATAACTCCCTTAATATAATGAAGTGGGAGAGCTTCGACCTATCAAAAGAAATATCTTTGAGTCTTCTTTCCAATGCAATTGGTTTCATCTAAATCCAACATCTGAGTAAGGAGTTATACTCATTTTACTTTAGCCTCTCAAAACAGATTTTTAGGGTCAACTTCAAATGATCATAACTCCTTGTACAGGACGAACTGGGTGGTATAATTTATATGAAATGAAAGTCCTTTGAATTATATTTCCAACTATACCAATTTCACCAAAATCCAATATCGGAGCAAAGAGTTATGGTCAATCTACTTTAGCTTATCAAAACAGTCCACCAAAGGATAGATTTGACATTATTTAAATTTTAAAGGCACTTTGGTCATTTCCTATGATATTATGGATGGGAATATGTGTACATATACATGGATATGAGTTCATAAACTCATTTTCATCATCAATCATTGAGGAAGAACAAACCCTAGCCAAATTTGGCCTTTAAATTACTTTTGATTCAACCGTAGAAATTCCAAAGTAATCCGATAACTGCGTTTGTCATCTCGAGGGATTCGAAAGGCACCTATTATTTGTGCAAACAGGATTGCATAATCAAGAGGTGAATTCTAAGGTATGAATATTGTTTGCATTTGTTCTCTTCCATATGTATATGTGTGATAGAGGATTATATGTATTGGTTGTTATTGAAAGGTGATGGAAATAGGGTTATGGACTATTTCGCATGGTTTGGTTGTATTGAATTGTGGAAGGTGGTTATGTTAATTGGGTTATGGAAGGTGGATATGGTAATTGAGTTATGGAAGGTGGATATAGTGATATACTATTGAATTGATGATTGTTTATATCTATGGCTCAATTTGGTTTAATGGATTGGTTGGAAGGATAAATGAATCCAAACTTGATATTGGAGGATGTCGTATGAATATGCATGGCATGTGAATGTAATTGGAGTATTAGAAGGTTAAATTGACACCCTTTATGATGTAATTAAGGCTTACTAATTAACCACTAGTTTGGTGAATTCAAGTAATTGAATTGTGACGTTTGGTTGCTAATATGAGATTGCTATATATGTTCATTGTAGATAAGTAATCCGAAAAGACGAGAAGTCCATTTGGGACTAGTATTGAAGGTTGACAGTCAGGTATGTAAAGCATACTCTATACCATATCTTTGGCATAAAAGTGAACAATTGTTCTATTAAGAAAAATTCCAAAGTTATTCAGTAACATGTGATCCATAATGATTTTGTATGATGTCCTACGTTACCAATGAACTTGTTTCCACCCTGAAAAATGTCAAGACATTCCAATACTTACTTGTTTTCCAAATTTTACATATTTATTGCCCTAATGAATGTCAGAAGGGATCCGGTTACTCGAACAAGATCCATGTTCTATTAATGACTCCAAAATGTTTCATTGATATACCAATGAGTTCTTACTTCATTGTTATTGCATTGATGGTCTATCCATATGTCTATAATTGATGTATCATTGTTTCAAAGTATCAAAAATATGGTGGCAATCGAAATAACAATCTCAAAGATTAATTGAACTAAGTGATGGAGGTTCTCTCTTATCGGTTGGTATCCCAGGGGCATAAGCCTATCATGGATCGATCCCTATTTATGTGTTTATGGGTGGTATCCCAGGGGCATAATCCTAGAATGGGTCGATCCCAGTGGATATGTATTGGAGGAAGCCTAATGGTCACAGTACAGTACAGTAATAATTACAAAGATGATAAGAACGAAGGTAAAGTGATTGAATAAATACAATGTACAGGTTGTCACAAGTTCTAGTAAATGTGGTCCACCCCTATACAATTTATTCACTTGTTTCTTATTTCTATTGAGCTCCTATATCATATGTGATTATATACAGCTTTACATACTCAGTACATATTTCGTACTAACGTCCCCCACGGGGACCTGCATTTCATGCTGTAGGCACAGGTACCTCAGCTCATACACCGCACAAGTAAGAGCCAGGATACCCAGCTGCTTTTGGTGAGCTCCAGTTTGCTTCGGGGCTTTCCGTGTCATATCCAGTTACTTTTAGTATTGTATAGAAGTTAGTTATATGGCGGGGTGTGTCCCAACCTTACTTAAACTCTGTGTATTGTCTAGAGGCTTTGTAGACCTAATGTACAGTCAAGGTGGTGTTTTGTTAATAGACGTGATGGCTCCAACGGCCAAGTATTGTATATACATATATATGTGTGCTCGAGTTTATACAAGTGATTATTTTATTTTATATGCGACATGATGCTGTCCGAATTTCGGGTTGTCAAAGAGGTATGCATGGGAAGTATAAGGTTATGAAATGGTTCTCCCGGACCTCCTCGGTTATGGGTGCCAGTCCACCCCAATAGGATTTGAGGCGTGAAACATCCCCTCTCAATAAATTTACAAACCTGAACATAAGATATGAACCTCTTAGGACCTGAATGAAGTGTTCCCTTCTAAGCTATCCTTTTCACACCCGACGAAGCTAAAGTCATAGTCTTGACAAAACAATCTAAGACATAATAATAAGGAGATAACCAATTCATACCCAAAATAACATCAAAATTGATCATATCTAACACAAGAAAGTCTACCAAAGTCTCACGCCCGACAAAAGTCACAACACAAGATCGGTACTCCCGATCCACTACTAAAAAATCACCTACCGAGGTAGATATACGAATAGTCATGATTAGAGGCTCACTAACAGAATCAAAACCCAAATCAAAATATATAGATATATAAGAAAAAGTTCATTCGAGATCAAATAATATAGATGTAGGTCTGAAATAAACGAGGGAGGTACCTGTAATCACAACATCAGAAGTCTCTACCTCAGGTCTGGCTGGTATAGCATAACACTATCGACGACTACCAACTAGCTGAGTAGCCCTACGATCACCAATACAGGCTCTACCATCTCTACCTCTTGCACCTTTGGTAGAATCCCTACCTCTCACAACTGAAATAAAAATAGCTCTAAACATACAACGAGAACAGTCCTTGGCCAAATGGTCAATCTCATCACACACATAGCAACCTCTACGAGCAGTCTCAATAAAAAAAGTACAACTGAGCCCGAACTACCATCCTGAACTACTGAACTAGAAGATCCACCAGCTGAACTCTATAAAATCACCTGCACTAGCCTACCATGGTATCCACAAGAACCTATAAAATCTCTACCTCGATAGGTTTGACTCTTAAACTCACCAAAATGATGCACCCTTTTGGCACCTCCTTGCGATGCACTGATAATAACTTCTGTCATCTTAGCGTGATCCACAATACTCTAAAAAGGAGCTTCAAACACAACTATTTAAGATGTAGCCAACGAAATATAAATATCCTAACCCTTTACGAGATTTAGAACCTTCTCAGACTCGATGAAAATGCTATTAAAAGAATATCTAGACAGGGCATGTAAGCATGAATTGTACTAAAAAAATATCATGGATCCCTACTCTAAATGATCAAACTTGTCCTGCATATGATCTTCTCAAATTAAAAGGCTCAAATCTCTTTAAAAAAGCCTCAACAAACTGATAGCAAGTCATCTCAGGAGAATCATGGGGTCTACATCTGACAAGCGACCTATACCAATTTTCTACACATATCTCAACTGATATGTAGTGTAAGCCACACCATCTATGCTAGAAAAAGTGAAAAATAACTCAAAACACAAGATATGAAAGAATTCGCACGACAAGGAATAAAATGAGGGAGTTTCCTAAAGACATACTATAGCCTCTCGAAGATAAATACAGACGTCTATATATTGACCTACGAGACTTTATTAGATATCCTATTCTTACACCGTTGAGACCAATGAAACCTGGCTGCCTGATACCAATTTGTCACGACTTAAAAATAAGGGTCATGATGGCACTTGTCGTGGCGTACCTTGACAAATAATTCTATCACCCAAACTAATACGAAAAGAGGAAAAGATAGAAATATCCCAAGGGAAGGCTTCTAGACTGAAGTCGAACTATATAAGCAATCATAACTATGCAGAAAGAACTTATCCAAAATACCAATCATGCCCAAAACCAGGTGTCAATAGTGTAAGAACTACTATTACAATCCAAGAGTCAAATACATCAGAAAAATAACCACAAAGGAATAATAACTGTCTCCGATTACTAATAAAGACATAACTACTATAAAAAGATAGAGGTGAACTTCGAACGCATGAATGTCCAACCGCTACCTTGGAAGCTCCAACAATCGCCCGAGTCAATCAATTTAAGACGCACTCGAGATAGGACCTACACCGAAAGGGCGCAGTAGGCATGAGTACAGTCCACTTGTACTCAGTACATATAATTTGCCGACCAAGCAAAGCAGTAAATAATACATAGAAAATATGCACTAAGGGCATGTCACCTACAATAAAAAAATGTCCCACAACGGTAGCCCACACCGCTTGCACTAACAGTTCTAATATATCTCACATATATTACACCAACACACCAATATATAGAACACAAGTACACATTATATCACATATAAATAGAACAACAGTGAACATGTAGATACAAGATCATCAAATACGAGTAAAGGAAGGTAAGACAAATACATAGATGACAAGTCAATAAGGCAATACAACACAACATAAATACAATAAAGTAAGTGCAATGTATATGAAGATGATACATGAGGTCATTGCACAACCTTCGAGATCATTGCATAAGTTCCGTACACACCTACGGAGCTAAAGCTTCACGACGTAGGACCCATGGAGGGTTCGTCAACCCGTATATAATCCACATATCTTATATCTCCTTTTAGAAACATCCCTCGAAAAGGGTTGTATAATGTGTTACAATATCTTTTTAAAAAGTGTTGCTTGTGTTTCTCAAATGTTGCCACGGTGGTACCAATGTTTCATGAATAAGTATGATATGAAGATGAAATGCTCACAACCAATTACAATAAGTATTTCCACAAACAACAACATGATATATATCCACAACAACCACAATAATACTGTTCCACAACCACATGAGCCAATATCCACTTATTATTTTTATGTCATCCATGAATCTCACATGTCTCATTTGTCAATAAAGTATGAATATAATCACAATACACCAATGGTACCACATTAAGCATTTTAACAACACAATGCGATTATTCTTATGTATTCAAGGCTATCAATACCACATAGGACCCCACACGGTCACACATATCACATAGTATCTCAATTTCGACAATTACATCACATATAAGCCCCCACATGATCACACTACATAGATAGACATTTTTCATGATTAGTTACCACCCTTAGCATGCATTTTGTACCATCATTTACTTTCCAGCTCAGTCTGAAAGAGTTAAGCCATAACCTACCTCGAAAGTCAAAACCGATCCGCTATACTTGAACCCTCAATCTTTATTTTCACGAATAATACCGAACTCTACTAAAAAAATTAAATATGAAATCTATGCGTCAAGACAAAACCAACGACACCCATATTGACTACTTTTGATTCGGGGTCAAAACGACCCCAAAAAAATATTTTCAAAAAAGAAATGCAAAATCAAAATGTTACTTCAAAAACATGTTCTCCATATTTTTAGGAACCTACATTTGAAAATTCAAGTTAAATTGAGTAAAAAAAGGGGTTCAAATTGAAGAAAAAATATTTTTGAGCTTTACCGGGTAAAATCTTTGAAATCCGGGTTAAAATCAAGAATTAGAATTATTTTGAAGGTTAAATTGATGAAAAACTAGTAATTATAAGATAAAAACATTATTAAAGTGAAAAAGAGTGAAATATGGGTTTAAAACCATGCCCTAAGATTTTTAGAGTTTTGAGAAATTAATCAAGAAATTACTAAGAAAATGATGAATTCTTACCTTTAATCCGTAATAAAACCAAGAAAAGGTATTAATCTAGCTTCCCAAACTCTCACAAACTTCACTTTTAAGCTCCCACACTATTTTAGGGTTTAACTCCAATGAGACAAGATGAAAATGAGCAAAATGGGTCAAAAAAGGGGTGAATAGCAGATTTTCTGCAATAGCTCTTTTTTTTTATCTATCGGACTTCGATGGGGTATCCGAGATTCGTTCGGAATCCGATACATGCAAATAAATTATGCAAACATACTAAATTCAACGTTTCGGACGCGATGGAGATATCAAATCAAGGGTCGAAATGAGATTTAAAAGCCATAAAATCATATAAAATATGCTAACACTCTAAAATTGATATTTCAGATCTGCTGGCGAAGTCGTGTTTTCCATCCGAGGTCATTTCGATCAAATGTAGGTCCCACACCCATATTTCCAATTTTCCAACTTTTCGATCAATAGGTCGAAATGAGCTCGGGTGCACCGAGATCCGAACCAAAGTTCTACCTAGACTAAATTAATATTACGGGGCTTCTGGAGCAGTCCTTTCGACCATCTATCGTACGGATTAAAAGATATTCATATAAGTCCAAAATAAGGCTCTCGAAGCCATCAAAAACCACAATATTGCATAAATGATACCAAAATGCATAAAAAGTAATACCCATAACTCTCACACCCCAGAAATGTCATAATGCAACTACGGAGAGGAGTAAAATAGTTAAATCACACAAAATCATAAATTTCACATATTCATCAAATTTTTAGGTCGTTACAAAAATAGTGAAGAAGTTGAGGGTTAGAAAATAGAGTATTCATCAATCTAGACATTCAACTGAATCAAGTTAAATGAGCATCAATCATATTTTCACAATAAGTAAACCAGTTTCTTCTTTTGTTTAACGTGTATCTCAAATATTTATAAAAGTATTTCCTTAATAGAGTCTTATTTTAGGAGTATTTTTCTATCTTATTTTAGGAGTATTTTTCTAATTGATTATTACAAAGGAAAATATTAATTAATTCTACTTCCATATATTTTAGGATTCTCGTATATTTTAGGAGTCTAGTTAATATAAAAGTAATTAAATAATAAATTGAAGAAAATAGTGAAAAGACAATTTTGTCTAAAGGAAAGTCTTTTAATGAAGGACAAAAAGTTCAAATCACTTTTCTAAGGGTTTTCATACTTTTAATATATTATATATTATATATTATTTATTATATATTATATATTATAGATATAGATTTTAGATTATAGATTTTAGATATAGATTATAGATTATAGATTTTTTATGTCTCTCTCTCTCTCTATATATATAAAATTATATAATTATATAATTATATAATATATTAAAAGTGTGAAGACCCTTAGAAAAGTGGTTTGAATTTTTTGCCCTTCGTTCAAACACCCCACAATAGACAAAATCGTCTTTTCACTTTTTTTTAAAAAAGTAATTATCATTAAATTATCATTCAAATATTTAGGATAGATGAATTAAAAAAAAAGGAATAATCTCATATCTAAAAGGAACTAAATATAGTGTGTGAATTTTTTGGTTAGGAGTCCTACACAATATTTTAGGAAAAAAATTATTCATGGAAAGAAAAACAATTAAGAACCAATTTTAAAAAAATGCAGAAAAAAGATTCCTAAGCAAGTTTCTAAGGAAAAAATTTTAGGAACCAAAATATATTTTTTTAAAAATATGCATAGAAAGAAAAAATATATTTTATTTAGGTAAAAAAATTATAATATTTAATACTTCTAAATCAATTAGATTTTTACCTTATATATAAAAAAAATATCTACAATTATATTTAAGTAGTTATTTGATCAAATTTTACTAGAAAAACATGTGTAGTTCTTCTACTTCTACATATTCTTCTTATTTTTATTTTGATTTTGATTGATGATTAGTTTAAATTTTCTTCTTGAATCCTTTAGGGTTTTCTACCCTTCTTCGTTATATGAATTTTCTTTTAAGTTTTTGTTGATAGCAATTATCTTAATTGTGAATAAATCATGAGATTTAGCATATCATCGTTATGTTTATTAGTAGACTTTAATGGTTTTTATTTTTTTTTATACAGGCTCTAATGCTTATCGCACATACAAAATAAGATCAAATAGTCTTTTCAGAGGTAATTTTAATTTCTATTATCGATTTAAATAACTTTATCTAATCGATGATGCTTTAACTTGTAAGCATGTTTTTCCATTCAAAGTAAAAGTTCAAATTTAGACATACCTCCTTTTTATTGTCTTTTTTTTTGGTTGTTCAAACAACAATTATTTTTACAGATAGATGAAAAGTTTAATGTTTGCCAAAGGATACTAGGCGTATATACTATTAGATCTCTATAAATCCTGAACTACATTAATATACTAGGGATGGTGTTCTTGAAACTAAAGTAAGTTGTGTAGACACGTGATTTTTGATCTTCCCTCAATTTTAAATATTTATTTATTATTTTTATTTTTAATAGTTTTTTTTTTAAAATGAATAATTAAATAGAGTTAACTTCAAGATATTTTATTTTTATTATAATTTTAAAAATAATATAAAAAATAATAAATAATTTTCCTTTTATAATTTTTTAATAAATAAATTAATAGTTTTAATACTATTTTATTATATTTATATTTTCTATTTATAAATTGTTATTATATTTTGTTAAATATAAAATTAGTTAATTATTATTATTATTGTTATTATTTCATCTATTTATTTTATTTATTATTAGTAGTATTATTTTCTATATAAAATAAAATAAAATAATTAAAAAAAAATTGAATTCAAAACTCTTCCCTCTTATCTACTAATGAGATTCCTCCCCCAAAAATTTAACTTCCCCCAAAAATTCAAAAAATATCATCAGATAAAAAAGAGAAAAGGTGTGAAATAGAAGTCAGGTTTTTGAGTTTGAATTTGGTGACGATATTCAAGTTTTTCTACTTTATTTCATAAACAGGTTCTTGTTCGAATTTATGTTATTTATTGTATGATTTTTTATAATAAAGCAAAACATGTTTAAGTTTGTGTTAATGACCTTATTATTTGATATGTAATATTATTTGTTTATTATATTGAATAAAAAAAATTAGATATAGCAATATATTCATATACATTGATATATGCCTATATCTATAATTACTGATGCCACTATAAAATTCATTATCCTCACAGTTCATTCATATATCTTCACACACAGTAACACAATATGCACATACACTAATCATCATACGTCATATAGATAATATTCATTCACGCAAAACCTATTGATTTCAATACTCATGGGAATAAAAATCAGAGAAAGGAAAATAATAAAAAAAAAATAGATCTGTCTAGCGAAATGTATCGCCAAAACCATCGCCCCGTCAAGAAAACAACCACCCATTACCCGCAATTTGTTGTAATATCTCCGGGGAGATGCTACCGGTCGCTATCGCGGCGAAACACATCAGAAATCGTTACATCGGTGAGACAGATTTCGCTGGCGCCGCTTGAATTTAGTTAGGTAATGAAAATATCGAACTAAGCGTAAATAATTGAATTTGATCTATTTGAGTTTGAAAATTACTAAGTTCTTTATACTGTAATATTATGAAAATATTACTTTACACATTTGATGCAGCTTTAAATAATCGCGCGTAGCGCAAACAAGTTACCAAGTGTATACATAAATTATATTTTGAAATATTGATCAGTTTGATTTTGAATTTATCTGGTTAATTAATTTTTTTAAGAATAGAATAAAACTTATCATGAATGAAGCATGGTTAAAACAATAAATATATTGAAAATTATCCATGTTTTTACCACACGGTTTGATGAATCTCCATATTGAACATTTCGATAATGTCTAACATGGAGTTTGCTCGTTGCAATAATAATGCCACAAAGGTTCCTATCACAGCTGCAATTGTGGATGATTACGAGATGACATTTTGTCATACACGGAGACCGGGGTCTCTAGTTGTGCTGATCTGTATAGTGTATGCTACTTCATCTCGTTTTCATCGTCAATTGGCTGTCTTGGTTATGCATAAAACTCCACCATATTTTTGAATTAGGGATATAGGTATATAACTAAACCTAAATATAGTGAAATTATCAAGAAAGAAGGAAGAGTTTGAGAAAGAATGAGGGTTCGATCGCTTGAATTTGAAGCAATCCAAATTAAGGGTGTCAAACGGGCCGGGCTGACCCGGCCCGGCCCGGCCCGTAACACCAAACCGGACCGGTTTGACCCGGCCCGGAAAGCCCTAGGGCTTTAGGGTACCGGGTACCGGTCCGTTTTTTTTTTAAAATTGGGCCCGGTTAACCCGGCACGGACCAACCCGGTCCAGGCCCGCCGGTTAACCGACCCAGCCCGGCCCAGCCCGGCCCGGCAACAGAAAAAAGTAGTGTATATTTAATGTATATGTAGTGTATATGTTTATATATCTTCTATAGAAGTGTATATTTAATGTATACATGTGTATATTTTTTATTTAAACTAGTACATATATATTGAATGGTGCATATATATGTGTATATGTTTTATAAATTAGTATATAAGTATATCTATACATATTGTAATGTATATATAATGTAGTATATTGCATTTAAAGTATTACATATACATAGAATAGAGTGTATATATGTGAATGGATCTTCTATAGACGTGTATGTTTAACGTATACATGTATATATATTTTATTTAAACTAGTACATATATATTGAATGGTGCATATATATGTGTATATGTTTTATAAATTAGTATATAAGTATATCTATACATATTGTAATGTATATATAATGTAGTAAAGTATTACATATACATAGAATAGAGTGTATATATGTGAATAGATCTTCTATAGACGTGTATGTTTAACGTATACATGTATAGAGCAGAAAGAAGAAACCAAGGAATGGAACCAGAGCCCAACGACGACCTCAAACTTGAAGAAATTATGACTTAATGGGTATATATAGTGTATATCGAGTGTATATATAGTGTATATGAAGTGTATATAGCGTATATCGAGTGTATATATAGTGTATATTTGATTTTTTATTTAATTTGTTGATGGGTTTGACCGGTTTTTAACCGGGTTTGACCGGGTTTTAGCGGGTTGGGTTAAGTGGGCCGGTCCGGGTGGATTTTAAAATTATTACTGTGTTGCCGGCCCGGCCCGGACCGATTAAGGTCAAACCCGGCCCGTAACCGGCCCGTAACCCGGCAAAATTGAGATTTTCTAGCTTTGAATAGTTGTACATGGTAATTTGAGAAAGCGGTAAATAATAATTTAATTTAAAAAAAGAAAGAAAAGAAATTAAGTCTAGGGAGCCAATAATTATTACATAATTTAGGTGTGTAATTGATAATTTGATCAAATCCGATACATAAAGTTCAATAAATATTTGAGAAACTAAATATATTAATTTTTGACAAACTTAAAAATATAAAAAATGTTGGTTGAAAGTTAGAGATTATTTTTTTTTTTGTCTATTGCGGACATAGGAACTTTCAGACTAGATATACATCTTATCGAAATTCTGCCTACATAAGTGGCGGCACCAATCTCCATTCTCTAATCAGAAACAAAACCGCGAAACTAACATATATTGCTCTACGAGATAGCTTCCAATATGGGGAAAAAAATCAGCCTAACCATCTTTGTTATGTTCCTTTTTGCGATATCAGCTCATGGAGTTGAACAAGTTCCAAATTTCTTCATTCCTTGCTGCAATGGGAATAACATTGATTGCTGTCCGGTCACTGATAATCGCTTTAGTAATTTTAACTCGGAACCTCGCGCTTCACGTTCCGGCAAGATGTTGTTCGCTCGATTATTTCTACGTCATCACCCGTAAAGTTTCTGTCTGTATCTAAGAACATGATCGTCAATGAACACGATTGTTTCAATTGTATGCTGTGATGATTCTGTTACCGGCAAGTCTATACTCTGTCTATGGTGATCTTTTCCCAAGTATATAAACTTCAAATCAAATAAATATCATATATTGGTCATTGGTGCGAAGTGTGTATGTCTTTGCGTTACTATCAGTTGCAATATGAACCCTTTTTTTTTTATTGCACAAATGAAAGCTAGTTGGTAATTATCGTCGTATCATTTATTGGACCAAGGTGAGTCGACTTTTAATAAGTCGAGAAAACTAATACTCTCCTCTCCCTCTGTCAAATATAATCAAAGGTGTTGCCTAAGCAAGGAGTTTGAGGATGAATGGAAATTTTCGGAACTTCTAATATAAATAAGTCATAAATATTTGTATTGATACAAATCATTTCATTGATAATAGAATGAAAAGTCTATAATTAAATTGTAACTAATCAAAAATAGATCATTTTTTTTAGCCTGACTAAAACGAAACGAGTGTCACATAAAATTGGGACGAAGAGAATGACACATAGAATGTTACTCCCTCTATTTTATTTGCTTGACTTGATCCATGTTGATTTGACACTTTCCCAAAAAAAAAAAAAATAGTAGTAGTTTATTATACTAAACTAATGTTGCCCAATGTACAAGTATGCACAGTCATCTAAGTAGTAAAGAACTGAGTTAAATATCGTTCAACAAAGATTTATAGGATTGATTATCTAATTAATTTGAATTTTAATTTTAGCTATTCGAGAAATCAAGAATTGTGAGGCTTATTATACTAGTGACTTAATTAACAAAAGAAGTAAAAATGGCGCAGGCAAACATGATATGATTCTAATCATGGGCGAAATTCCCAGGGCAATGGCAACTAACAATCCGGTTGAGTTTTCAACCATCAAATCTATCGATTTCTTTGAGTTACTAGTTGCAGATTGATATTATCTTATGAGTATCCCTCGATATGCTCACAGATCTGTTCAAGCTATTCCAATGCCTATATTTCAACAATCGTTATGCAATAGTTGAATGCGTTTAAATCTCTAAAATAAACAAAGCGAAGTTAAAATGTATACCTCTATCCACATTAGCGAAATAATTCCATGTATAGAGGTTCACAAACACACATGGAATTATTTCGCTAATGTGGATAGAGATGTATATTTTAACTTCGTTTTGTTTATTTTAGAGATTTAAACGCATTCAACTATTGCATAACGATCGTTGAAATATAGGCATTGGAATAGCTTGAACAGATTTGTGAGCATATAGAGGGATACTCATAAGATAATATCAATCTGCAACTAGTAACTCAAAGAAGTCGATAGATTTGATAGTTGAAAATTCAACCGGATTGTTAGTTGCCATTGCCCTGGGAATTTCGCCCATGATTAGAATCATATCATGTTTGCCTGCGCCATTTTTACTTCTTTTGTTAATTAAGTCACTAGTATAATAAGCCTCACAATTCTTGATTTCTCGAATAGCTAAAATTAAAATTCAAATTAATTAGATAATCAATCCTATAAATCTTTGTTGAACGATATTTAACTCGTTCTTTACTTCTTAGATGACTGTGCATACTTGTACATTGGGCAACATTAGTTTAGTATAATAAACTACTACTATTTTTTTTTTTTCGGGAAAGTGTCAAATCAACATGGATCAAGTCAAGCAAATAAAATAGAGGGAGTAACATTCTATGTGTCATTCTCTTCGTCCCAATTTTATGTGACACTCGTTTCGTTTTAGTCAGGCTAAAAAAAATGATCTATTTTTGATTAGTTACAATTTAATTATAGACTTTTCATTCTATCATCAATGAAATAATTTGTATCAATACAAATATTTATGACTTATTTATATTAGAAGTTCCGAAAATTTCCATTCATCCTCAAACTCCTTGCTTAGGCAACACCTTTGATTATATTTGACAGAGGGAGAGGAGAGTATTAGTTTTCTCGACTTATTAAAAGTCGACTCACCTTGGTCCAATAAATGATACGACGATAATTACCAACTAGCTTTCATTTGTGCAATAAAAAAAAAAAGGGTTCATATTGCAACTGATAGTAACGCAAAGACATACACACTTCGCACCAATGACCAATATATGATATTTATTTGATTTGAAGTTTATATACTTGGGAAAAGATCACCATAGACAGAGTATAGACTTGCCGGTAACAGAATCATCACAGCATACAATTGAAACAATCGTGTTCATTGACGATCATGTTCTTAGATACAGACAGAAACTTTACGGGTGATGACGTAGAAATAATCGAGCGAACAACATCTTGCCGGAACGTGAAGCGCGAGGTTCCGAGTTAAAATTACTAAAGCGATTATCAGTGACCGGACAGCAATCAATGTTATTCCCATTGCAGCAAGGAATGAAGAAATTTGGAACTTGTTCAACTCCATGAGCTGATATCGCAAAAAGGAACATAACAAAGATGGTTAGGCTGATTTTTTTCCCCATATTGGAAGCTATCTCGTAGAGCAATATATGTTAGTTTCGCGGTTTTGTTTCTGATTAGAGAATGGAGATTGGTGCCGCCACTTATGTAGGCAGAATTTCGATAAGATGTATATCTAGTCTGAAAGTCCTATGTCCGCAATAGACAAAAAAAAATAATCTCTTACTTTCAACCAACATTTTTTATATTTTTAAGTTTGTCAAAAATTAATATATTTAGTTTCTCAAATATTTATTGAACTTTATGTATCGGATTTGATCAAATTATCAATTACACATCTAAACTAAATTATGTAATAATCATTGGCTCCCTAGACTTAATTTCTTTTTTAGGTTTAGTTATATACCTATATCCCTAATTCAAAAATATGGTGGAGTTCTATGCATAACCAAGACTGCCAATTGACGATGAATACGAGATGAAGTAGTATACACTATACAGATCAGTACAACTAGAGACCCCGGTCTCCGTGTATGACAAAATGTCATCTCGTAATCATCCACAATTGCAGCTGTGATAGGAACCTCTTTGGCATTATTATTGCAACGAGCAAACTCCATGTTATACATTATCAAAATGTTCAATACTGAGATACCCACATTAGAGTCCGACTAATCCGAATTCGCATCGGGTAGGGCCTCATTTGGGGGGTAGCGCTCCCTACCAAGGATTTTTCCATACCCACGGCTCGAATCCGAGACCTCTGGTTAAGGAAGGAGCAACCCCATCCACTGCACCACAACCTTTAGTGGTTATGGCTTATTAATCTATGTCTATATGCTAATCAAGTAATGTTTTTTAATTTGAAAAATTATTATAATTTCTCACTGCAATTTTGATAAATTATTAGCATAACAAAAAACATGATTTTGAAATTTGAATTGATCTTATCTACTTAACCAATTAAAAGAGAAATTCATTTGAATGTATCTTTATATGTTATAAAAATTGAGAGCATAGTAACTTGGGGGTTTGGGCCACAGGTGACAAAAGAGTTTTAAAATGAGGTGTAGGTGACATAAGTCTTAATTATTAGTTGGAGGTGACAATTACTTTATTATGTATTAATAAAGTTGGAGAAGTTTTAAAATAACCCACAAGTTTTTAAATTTACACTTTGATCCCAAAGTATACCTAAAATAACGAAAAACGGAGGGAAAGGTGCTTTTCTCTCTCTTCTCATCCATTGTTGTTTTCTATCTCTTAGCGATTTTGTTGTTAATTGTTTCTGTTTCTACTGCTTTATTCATCATCTTCTGCTTCATCTTCTTCTTGTCGACCATTTATTGTTGTTGTTGTTGTTGTTGGTACAGCGCTACTGCTGCGATCTGACCAATTTCTTAGGTCAAATTTTGTTTACTACATCACTTTTCACTTTGGCATTACTTCATAGGTTACTTTGGTAAGTAAAATTATGATTTTTATTCGTATTTGTCATCTGAGTACACTTCTGTTTTTTCAACAACGGATAAATCCCGGATTATGAATCCAAGACAAGTGCCCACAATTTAAATAGATCAATCATCTGGTGCATCACATGAGTAATCTGTTGCATTAGACTATATATCTATTGCATCATCATATTATCTGTTGCATCAGACGTATTATCTGTTGTATCAAGATGTTTATCTGTTGCATCAAAATATTTATCTGTTGCACCAGACTAATTATCTGTTGCAGAGAATGATTAATCTGTTTGAAACAACACAAATCAACCCCTGCCACAAACCCAACAGATAAATCTTACTATTGCTACTTAATTCTAAATTATTCCTTTTTACGTCGAATCGTCAAAATGTTAGTTGAGAAGATAATAGATAGAATTAAAATTAAATATGGATTAAAACGTCAAAGATCAAACATAATTTATTTATTAAACAAATAAAAATACATATAATAGACTAAAAGAAAAATAATAGTCTAACTATTATTATTATTATCAGCATCATCATTGCCAGCCGTTCAATCTTCAACCGGAAGTAGAAACAAGGCCCTCCTCAGCCTACGTATCTCGCGGAGCATTCTTGATCTAACTCCTCCCAATTTCCATTGCAGATCACGAACTTGATTACGAAGTTCATTAACTATGTATTGCAGAAAAGCAACGTCCCACACTGGGTCAGCCATAATCTTGTCTTCTAAAGTGTAATATGAAAGATGAGATGCAATAAATAAATAGCGCGTGTATTTGAATGAACGATTGAGTAAGGACGGACCTATTTATAGAGGATTGAATTTGAATGAGAGGCAAAAAGGCGCGACTATTCACCTCCATACATTAATTAAATTTTTGATTAAATTAATATTGTGATATAAGTCATGACTTTTTAGATTATTATTATTAATTAGTCTTTCGAAGAACCGTTTTTATTGAGTTATGGCAACAAATTCTATATCTGTTGCAACAAATATAAAATATATTGCATCAGATAACATATCTGTTGCAATAAATATAAAATATATTGCATCATATAACATATCTGTTTCAACATATAATCTAATTGTTCACCTCCATTTATGAATTATATTTTTATTAATGTAAAAATTAATGAATTAATTAAATTAAGAAATTGTGATATGTCATGACTTTTCAGATTATCATTATTAATTAGTTCTTTCCAAGAACTTCTTTTATTGAGTTGTGACTCGATATAGGTTGCATCAGATAAGTCATCCGTGGCAACAGATATATCATCTGTTGTAACCATAGTGAACCTGTTGCATCAGATAATTTATTTGTTGCAACATATAATCTACTTTTTTTTTTAAAAAAAAACTATATCATCATATCATTAATCCAAATTTGCTTACTTTTTTATTCTATAAATAAAAAAATACCTTTTCAAATTCCTTAATAAAATAATAATTTTTTTATTATATAATAAATAATTTATAAAACAAAAATGGTGAAAAGTCACGATCAGTTATTAAAATTGTGGTTATAAATTGTGTTTATTATTTATTTACGAAACATTTTTCATATTGAATAATCGAAACTTCGAGTCATGTCTTTCTTTTCACCCTCTCAATAACAACAATAATCGGAACTCCGAGTCATACATTGTTTTTCTTTCAGAGACACAATAGATGAAATTACATTACCGGATACACTTTCATATTTGCACATGATTCAGATCTCGCATCTGTTAAGATAATTCTATCGGCCAAATTCGTTAGAAGTTACTGTCTACCCTGTGTATCTTCTTCAATTAGCTCTCAGATGATATAGTCTTCCATCAACCACCCATTTTCCTTCGAAAGAATTCTACTACCACACATTCTGGCATAAAATCATCACCTCGAGCGAGCTACCCAGCCATATAAATTTTGGCTAGGGCGATAAATATATTGGTTTTCCGTTCTTATTAGATGCAGTGCTAAGCTTCGAAGGCCCTCTAAGGGTCCAATACACCCTAAAAATTAGTCCAATCACTATTGAATCTCTTTACAATGACACAAAAATTAGATACCTTCACAATGCTTGACAAATAAACATGTGCAATAACCGACATTAAATCTTAATAGGCTATCAGAACCATATTCATGGTCCCTCAGCCTTATCAGTTCGAACCTACCAAACTTAACTATAAAATTGTAGACATCTTGTTTGAACGATCTATGACTAATCAGTAAAAACATCATTAACAAAATCAGTGCACTCTATGTGTGTTTCCACGATATCATTATCAGTAATACATACCTCCCACATATGGAGTGGTTCCATCTACAAGCAGCATATTCCTTCGATCCCATCTTTACTACAACCTCTTGAGATAGTCCATCAAAAGTTGATCAAATGCCAGTTCCTTATATTTACAAAGAAGAGAAAAAAAATTAATATCACAAAAAGAATATTGTCTATCTGTTGCATCAGATGTGAAGTCTATTGTAACAGATGTGGAGTCTGTTCCAACAGATGTGGTCTGATGGAATACATCAAACTAACTTTTATGGTGGTTTTATTTGTTCCAACAGTTTCTCCATCTGTTGTAACATCAACAAAAGCATAAACATCAACAAAAAAGAAACAACATTTGTTCCAACAACATCATCAACAATAAAGAAGTAACATCCTTTGTGCCATCCATCAAAAACACCACAACTTCCAATAACTCCAACCCCACCAACAACATCAATAACTACATCAACAATAATGAAACAAATAAAATACATACAAAAAAAATGATACTGCCAACAAGGCTTTTAAACTTCTCCCAATAGATGATTTTTTTCTTATATTGTAATAAAATTCTCGGATTATTTATTCAACACTTACAAGTTCCTTAATTTTTTTTTAATAAATATGATATAGGTAAAAAGTAATTAAATAAAAAAACAGATGTAAAAAACATGCAAGGAAGAAGATGAGAATGAAAGAGCAATAATGAACCATACCTTAATATCAAAAAGGGGATCAAAACAGAAATTTAAGCCGAGGAAAGATATGAATAGGTTTAGATCTGAAAATATATTTATGAGAAGAGAAGATGAAAGAGAGAAAAAAGATTGTGACCCTAAAGAGAAGAAAGAAAAAAATGAGAGTTGAATAAAATAAACTACAACTAAAAGAAGAGATAAGATAATTTCTATAGATGTATTGTGTACGTAGGCATGGTGGTTTTCAATATTCATTAATTAATATTCATTAATTTCATTAATAATTTGAGGGTCACGAGGAAGACTAAGACTATTGACATTGAAAAGACAAGACACGACTGCTCAATGAACTCACTTTTAAGATATTCAAGAAATATTTTTTACCGCCTTTAGTAGTAAGTACTACTACTTGATATTATCTACTCGGACCAGAAGCTTCTTCTTGCTTTAAAATTAAAAGAGATAAAAAGATTTTCAAACAGATATGTCATCTGTTGCAACATATATAAATATCTGTTTAGAAATCTGAACAACTCAGTCATCTATTACAACAGATATGAATATCTTTTCAAAAATCTCAAAAGCTCAGTCATCTGTGACAACAGATGAAAATGTTCATTTGATAATTAATAAAATCAGATATGTCATCTGTTACAACAGATACAAATATTTTTTTGAAATTTTCAATAGCTCAGTCATCTGTCACAACAGATGCAAATATCTATTTGATAATTAAATCAGATATGTCATCTGTTGGAACATATATGTACCTGTTTGAAAATTTTCAATGGCTTAGTCGTTTGTTGCAACAGATTTTATAGCAATTGATTTAGGTGGAACTAGGGATGAATGAACGAGCTCGCAGGGTAAACTACAAATCCAATCTAGTCTTATAATTACACAGCATTGGTATTGCATTCATACCGACCTGAGTCGCTGATCAATAACTCTGAGTTGAAATGTGTTCTAATCAACTCAATATTACGATAGTGATAGTACCTAAGTTGATTTAGGTGGAATTAGGGATAAATGAGTGAGCTCGCAGGGTCAACTACAAATCCAATCGAGTCTTTGCAATTGCATGGCGGTGGTATTGCGTTCATCCCGACCCGAGTCATCAATCGATCACTCTGAGTTGAAATGAGTTCTCATCAACCTAATGTTAGTATAGTGATAGTACCTAAGTTGATTTAGGTGGAACTAGGTATGAATGACTGAGCTCCCAGAGTCAACTACAAATACAATCGAGTCTTTGCAATTGTATGGCGTTGGTATTGCGTTCATCCCTACTCGAGTCATCGATCGATCACTCTGAGTTGAAATGAGTTCTCATTAACTCAATATTAGGATAGTGATAATACATAAGTTGATTTAGGTGGAACTAGGGATGAATGAATAAGCTCACAGGGCCAACTACAAATCCAATCGAGTCTTTACAATTGCATGGTGTTGGTACTGCGTTCATCCCTACTCGAGTCATCGATCGATCAGTCTGAGACGAAATGAGTTCTCATCAACTCAATGTTTTAAAAACTATATCTTTTAAAATTTTTAAAATCAATTAAAATCAGTTCGTACCAAATTAGCAATTTCAAAACTTGTCATTCTTTCCCAAAATAACAAGTCAACCCATACAAATCATCCATTCAACTAAAATAATTTGCCTCAAAGAAAGATATTGAAACAGATGTTCCATTTGTTACAAAAGATTACCCGTAAACCGTAACTGGTGCAATGGGTAATCTGTTGCAACATACGGTCCATATTTTGCAATAGATTAACCATATGTTGCTTTGTTCTCTGAACCCTACTCAACAGATTACCCATCTACTATATGCTATGCAATAGATAGGTATTCTGATGCAACATATTATCAATCTATTTCAACATACAGATCAGGTGTTGCAGTAGCTAGATCGTCTGTTTCATAAGTTGGTTGTGTTAACATAACCCGAGCCCCAGGTAACCCAAATGAATACAAACTATTATCATATGATTTAAATTCCTCCTATCATTTTTTTATAGGTTGTGCATCCTTGGATCGTGCCTACCATTGATGAGCTGGGGATGACTTCTTTTCTTACTCTGGATCTTGTTGATACAAAAGAAGACCCAATGGTGGAGTTAATAAAGAAGAAATTGGATGGAGCAATATCCATAAGAAGAGCAGTTAGGCAAGGTCAGTCAAATGTTGAAGCTCTTCACAACCAAACTCAAACTGCAATAGATCCGGGTACTTCTTCTGGGGGCGTTGCTGGTGGAGTTGTTTGTGATGATGGCAGCTATCCTGCTTCTGATTTTGCTGCCAGTCGTGATTATGAGCATGTTGGTGCTCAGCAAAAAATAAATATATTTGAAAATACCCCTTGCACAGGTTCGCCCTCTCACCCCTACACCGATCCCTCCCACCCTTACAGTGGTCCCTCTCACCTCTCCTCGCCCTCATGTTCTTATTGCAAATGCAAAGTGTGCAAGGACAGAGAGAATGAACTCCTCGACAAGATGGAGGCTATTGCTAAAGCTGTCGAGGAGTTGAAATCCATGAGGGGTGTCATACCATCCAACGAGGTGAGGGAGCCATGCACTCCTACAGTGGAGGTTAGGAGGAAGAGAATAAAAATTAGACAAATTCTCTCCGTTCTAAAATCAGCGAAAAATACAACTCCTTCCGCTTTAATAGTTATTGAAGTTCAGGGTCTGCCGAAGAAGGTGGACATATTTGTGGTGCTTGGCAAGGAGAATAAGAAGGAACTGGAAGAATTTATCAAGATGAAGGTTCAAAAAGAATACACTATGCATTCATTTGCCGCCAAAGACTTCTCGAATATGACAAATATGTGCGTGTGGTACGAGGACAAGGTAAGTTTACTTTTGCTAACCTACCATTTCAATCTACTCCATGAAGAAGAATCTACGCAGCAGATGTGTAATCTGTTGCAACATCTTGGTATTCTGTGGTAACATAATACACATCTGTTGCATAAGTTGCATTGGCTAGGTGATTTGTGAACTGATTCAGAGAACCCTCTGCATCGGATTCTTTCCACCATTTTTTAATTCTTTACAATTACTAACCTATTTAAAAATTATCTTCTTATACCAAAGTTTGTTGATGAAATTCTCCGCCTCATGAGGGGCAGGCAATTAACGTACCCAGATGCTTATGATGCTACTGATAGGATAATAGACCTCGACTTTTACAATAATTTCAAAGATAGGTACACTGATCTTCCTAATCTAGATGATTCCGATGGCCTGTGATTTGATCAGTTAGTTTCTATGTTTCAACGGGATGAAGAAGCGATTAAATATGTTAGAGGGAAGAGGCTATATCCACATAGAAAGAGCTAGACCAAGGCAAAGAAAATCCTAGCAGTCATGAATGTGGATGTCACCAGTTTTCTCACTATTGAGATACTACTATACGAGGAGAAGATTAAGATTTATGACTGAAACTTACCTGTGTTAAGTGAGAAGACGTTTTTAACCCACATACAGCCACTCTTGAAGTTGTTGCCCAAGTTATTGATGCAGAGCAAGATGATGGATCATTTGCCGGCTGAAGTCTTGGCGAAGGAATCATGGGTTTTTGAAGTTCGAAATAATAACATCTAGCTCTCAAAAAATACAACCAGTGCAGCTTGCGGGCCGTACTCGCTTGGATACATAGAGTGTTTGCTGACTGGTACACAAATGACCGGTGTGTGCAACACCATTGGGGGAAAGATGCAATGGGTCTGGATATATAGGGTACTAAATAAATGGTTGGAGCCCGTGTATAAAAAAACATGTACAAAGACAGAGACGAATACGATAAGAAATTTTCATTTCAATCCAATTCACTATACATATAGGGGCAGTAATTTTTATGTCTGGAAAAGTTGAATTTTTATAATGCAATAGATTTTATATCTTTCGTAATAGGTATAGTACCTATTGTGACAGATTGATTATCTGTTGGAATAGGTTGGTCATCTGTTGCATTATGCAGATGTTCCCCGTTTGTCTATCGCAACAAATTTATGATCTGTTGCAACATATAAATTATATGTTGCTACTAATCGGTAATCTGTTGGAGCAAATAAAAAAATTAGGAAGACCTGTTATATAATTTTCAGCAGATGACCTACGTGTTGCATCTTATGGTGCAACATATGTCTAAATTTGTCTGATAAGATATGTCGTCTGTTATAGTAGATGTATTATTTGTTGCGATATTTGAATCTAGTACTCCATTTCAATTAACATGTTCAAAACTCACAATTAATTATATTCATAGATAGAATAAAATAAATTGAAGCCTTCGAAAATTATATGAAATAAAATAACTCAACAAATAAATGAAATATATAAAAAAATCATTATGAGTACAAACGATCTACTCTACAAATAACTCAATAAGTTAAACCAAGGAGGATAGGTTATTACATTGACAGACTCAAGCTATAAAGATCTAATCAATATGGACAAGTTGTTCTTCATCCAGTGCTATGGAATTCGGCTTTGGTCATTGTGGATCGTTAACGTTGGTTGCGTACGGCTTTTGAGCTTTCGCTTCTCCATATTTCCATAAAAGAGCAGCATATCTTTTGCGGAGTAATCTGGCATCAAGTCCATCATTTGGTACTTGTAATCCATCGCTCAAATAGTCGACATAGACGGTAACAAAAGGACCGCAATCCTTGCGTTATAACAAACAGCTAATCCATATCTTGCAGTTCATGCAAGCATTGTGAAATTTGTGAAATGAAACTAAATCATGACACTTAAACTTACAGGCTACCAATGGTTTATTGAGCAGTTCCATTAACATATTATACATCAAATGGATTAGCTATTTTATCCCGGTATGCTTCAATCGTCGACCAATCAGTATGAACCATTTGATCCAAAAAGTCACTTATATCAAGGTAAGTAGGCAATAGTTTGGCCAGCTTTTGTATCTCAGACGACGGCTCGGAACGTCTCCTTTGCGACATCGAGTTATAAACTCGGATGTACCTCTCTTTTAGAATGACGACAGCCAACATCCAATGGAATTCATCACCACAATTGATTGGGATGTACACTTCGTCGACCAAATGCGAAGGTAAGCCAGCCAGAATGTTAAAACCTTTAATGATATTGCATTCCTCATTTTGGGAAACTTCCAGCTACCGTTGACAATACCTATCATAGGCATTATTGATGTAAAATTTGTACAAATAATTGCCTGTTGTGTATCTGTATTATTCTTATGTTTGTAACTTGGCCTTCTTACAGAGGTAGTAAAAAATGACATCGATGTGCTGCACATATTATCAAATATTTTGGATTACGTGACAAAAAAATCAATATGCAGATGTAATTAAATAAAGTATTAATTACTAGTAATATGTATGGCCTTTAAACCTCATCATTCCAGCAAGTTTGGGGCTGTGACATCAAATAGAACCAATTCTTCATTTCAAAATGTGCAACAAAAAAGTCGAACATATAAAAACTAAGACTCGATTTGTTCACTTTGCAGCGCTCGTCATCTTGTTTTCTACATGATGATTTATATGTTTTAATGTCAGGTTCTTACAACAAGAATTGTATAAACCAATATCCATAAAATTGATTTATGTACCTGCTGGGATGATGCTTTAACAACCCATCGGCAATCCATTCTGAATAGTCGTTGATCAACTATATTAGTTTTTTTTGGAGCCTCTTCTGAGATGTTGAACCCTTCAAACAGGTAATTCTTCCATTCTCCCAAACTGATAGGCTCCACTTTTTCTTCATCTTTGGAAGCAGTTGATAGATTATCAACTGTCATATTATGCTCTTCGGCAGTAGCTGTGGCATCCACCTGGAAAGCCACAATTGTCAATACTAAGTAGAGATATACAATGGATTTTCCATCTATTGCAATAAATGATTCATATGTTGCATCAAATGGATTATCTGTTGGAATAAATTCGAACAGGTAAATCAGAGCAGTACGATAATTTTTAACAAATGACCCATCTGCTGGCACATAAGACTCGTTGTTGAAAGAGATAACGAATCTGATACAACAGTTTAGACAACAGTTGCAACAAATGTATACATCTATTTGATAATTTTCAGCAGATGTATCCCTGTTGAAACAGATATGTGCTTGTTTCCTTTTTAGAATAGATGATGTACATTCACCTTCTTCAGCTCATGATGCTCTTCTGTGGCCCTTGCACACTGAACATTGGTGCAAGAAAAAGACAGAGGCATTCCAGTCTTGATTTTTTTTTTATGATTGATGATTCCTTGAAGTGTCTTTCCTTCTCCTCTTAGCCGCCTTAATCTTTAGTGGAGTGTCTGGATATGAAATCCTCTTTGATGGAATGACACCCCTCTTAGATGTCATTTTATTTACAGAAGTAGTTAGTGCATTAATAATATTAATCATAATGGCTTGTTGTTTTAAAAACCGTAAGAGGAGCATCATTAGCTCCACCCTCCAAAATTATTTTTCTTGTGATGGTTGTTTCTCTAAACAATTTCACTTTTATTCCATGAACGACCTTAGGTTCCGATAAAGTTTGTACAGACCGTAAAGTAAGAAAAAATGGCATCTTCAACTCTCGGTTGGTAGGAACAAGCCACGGATGGACAATCTAAAATAAGTCGGTACATATATTAAGAATGATGATGAAATCATTTAATCATTAATTAAAACAAAAACTTGATTAGAATTGGACTTACTGCTTCCTTGGGGGATTGAAAAGATCAAGAAACTTTGCATTTTTATCGGTTTTGGCCGACGACCATCTCAGAATTCTTGGACAGGAAACTTCTTCCTGGTAGTTCACTTGTTGTCTCAAATAAGAAATGACTTCAAATTCCCAAGCCTATAACATAATGCTAATAAATCAAAAGCATTATTGAATAAAAAAATGATGAATCATATCATGATAAAAGAAATATTTACCATGAAGGCCCATGAAAAACCATATAAGTTGACTGTTTTTGGCGTTAATGGAGTCAATAAATATTCGATAGTCATTTGAAGATTTTATAACCCCAAGGATAGCTGTTAAATGCCTCAAGATCCTCAAAGGGATTTATTAAACCAAGGCTTATGTTGTTGTTAATGTCTCTCGCCCAAATAACATTATGTACAAACCAAACCAAGCATAATGATTGCTTGTTCTTCTTTGAAAGTCCTTTACCTTTCAACGCTTCAATCAAATTTTTATTTTTGAAGCTTGGACTAACAATGGACACCAGGTCATCATGATCACTCGACTTGCCTTTTCCTTTTTTGGGTGTGCGGGGTACTTTTTTGGGGTCAGAGTAGGTATAACTTGAGAAGGAGAAAAAGGATAACATTTTAGTTTGGTAACTATGGAAAACTCCTCCCAACCAAAAAAACAGGCATTACACAGTAATTTATCCACACCTCATCCATCTTATCTTTATTTTCATACATAAACCTGCGCTTGAGAAGATCATATACCATTTTTATCTGGAAACGAGCATTGTTTTCCTCTGACAAATCAAGATATTTCCCAAAGTAGCTTTCCCTAAAATAAGAATCCAATTTTTGTTCTCGAATTATTTTTTGAAGGCATCGAAAGATTTTCCCATGACTGACTTAACCACGAGATCACCCGTTGAATCTATGGCACCATCGCACTGCATTCTCACAGGGTAACGATCAATGTTGAAGGTTTTGACCAACTCTTCGGCGGAAGGGCTATTAGTATTTGGATCATATCTTTTGAAAGATTCCTCCTCCCCGTGTTCATTACCTTCTGTTCCTGATCGAGATAACGCTTGTAAAGCAAGATTAGCTGCTGAACTTGTTCCTTTACTTGGACTTGATTCGATTTCTTTTATTTTGGGAGACATGTTATCTTAAATTAACAAGAACATAACATAGATTATGATTGATTAATGCATAATAGTAATATAACAGTTCCAACAGACAACTAATCTGTTGCACCAGGTATGTTATCTGTTGCAACATATAACTGACCAGTTGCAATGGATACTAATACGTGGGAACCATAAAAATAGCACTACCTATTGCATCTGGTATTTTATCTGATGCAACACATAACTAATCTGTTACAACAGATGAGTAATCCGTTGAAAACAATAAAAACAGACCACTAATCTATTGCACCAGGTATTTTATCTGTTGCAACATATAACCGACCTGTTGCAATGGATGAGTAAACCGTTGGAAAGAATAAAAATGGATCACTAATCTGTTGCACCAGGTATGTTATCTATTATAACAGATAACTGACCTGTATGAGTAAATTGTTGGAAAGAATAAAAATAGTCTTAATCCATTGTAAAATGAAGAGTGAACCATTGAAAGAATAAAAATAGATCACTAATCAATTATTTGTTGGATCAATATTGTTTAGATTTCTTCCAAACAGAAGAGTCGTCTGTCACAACAGATGAATGATCTGTTAGATTGTTCACCTGTTGCATCAGATTTTCATAGCTGCATTAGATTTTTAATCTATTATTAGATTTTAAAATGAAGAGTAAACCATTGGAAAGAATAAAAATAGATCACTAATTAGTTATCTGTTGGATCAATATTGTTTAGATTTCTTCCAAACAGAAGAGTCGCCTGTCGCAACAAATGAATGATCTATTAGATTGTTCACCTGTTTCATCAGATTTTCATAGTTGTATAAGATTTTTAATCTGTTTTATTAGATTTTAAAATGAAGAGTAAATCATTGGAAAGAATAGAAATAGATCACTAATTAGTTATCTGTTGGATCAATATTGTTTAGATTTCTTCCAAACAGAAGAGTCGCATGTCGCAACAGATGAATGATCTGTTAGATTGTTCACCCGTTGCATCAGATTTTTATAGTTTCATCAGATTTTTAATCTGTTGTATCAGATTTTCATCTGTTGCATCATATTTTTCATCTATTACATCAGATGCTTTAACTGTTGCAATACCATTTCTACCAAGATAAACAACAAATTAACCCAGCAACACCAACATATCACACACACACATACACACTAAGAACATCAACTGTGATAAAAAATTACCAAAAGATTCAAATCAAAAGTACGACAACGAGAAGAAGAAATGCAGAAATGCTAGAAATTAAAGTTTTACTCAGTTCATATTTCAATACTTGAAGATTAGTTGGCTCAAGTTCCTCTGTCTCTTCATAATATTTTACCTGTAAAAAAAGAAATGAGAGGAATAAGAAATCTAAGTTGTTGTCGTCGAAGAAGTATTCATGTCGATTGACGGTTGAAAGTCAAAAAGAAACTTTCCCGATTATTTATCGTCAGAGTTTGAAGGGAGAAATTTAGCAGAATTGGTGGCTGGGAGAAGCTGGAGAGAGAGAGAGTGGTTGATTAGGATTGAAGAGAGGTGTGGGTTGGGTTGATTTGTATTTTGAAAAGATTAGAAAATTTTAAAAATGTTAATCAAGTCCACAATTAACTTAATCAAGTTTCCCAATGATGTTTGACCCTATCTGTTGGTCAATGTCACCAATCCTTCATCCAAGACTTAAAAGACACCTTTCCTTCAATTTTCTCTAGTAATAAGCTTGCTTACCGTGGTGTGCCAGGGTCGGGGGTTCGAAACGCCCCTCCAGCAAAGCTGGGGTGAGGGCGCGTAGATGAGGCCAGGTGGTCCGCCCCCTCCCCGAAACCTATGGAGTAGGTATGAACCGGGTCGTCCCTTAACTTTGTATTATACCAAATAATTCTTTACATCTGAGAGCTAAATTGATTATCCTTCATCGTCTTACACTTCACATTTACATAAGATTTAGCAATGTTTGTTTGTATTGTATTTTATATAATTTTCAAATGCGTATTATCTTTTGCTTTCTCTATTAAGAATGACAAAATCCAAAGTGAATTAATTCAATTCCTTTTTTGCAGATTCTTTATTAAAATTTTGAATGATTTAGTTGCATGAACTATATAAAATAATGTAAAGAAAGTGAAAAAGTATTGCAGTAAGTACTCATAACTTTCTTTTAGTCTTTGATTTCTTTGTATAATAAATTGTTAAATTTTGCAGAAGCTATGTGCTTTGTTAAATGAATATTGTGATTATGAGGACTGCTTTACAAGTAGGTTCTAACATTTAAAAGCTTGATGAGTTATTAGTTATCATCTTTATTTTCACTATTATGTAAAAGTTTCTTTGTATATGCTTATATCACAATCTTATAGAATTTTGAAATTCTTAATATTTTTTTATTTCTCTATTGAGATTTAGAAGAATTGCAAGAACTTCTATTGAATTTAAAAGTGTAAATATCATTTGTACAGGAACCGAGGAATCGAAGAAGACAGGATGTTGAAGTTATCCATCACATAGATAAAGATTTTATGAGATGGACTACAAGTGAAAAATAAATCAGATACAATAAAAAAATTAATAACATGATGAAGTTTAAGTGATTAAACAAAGACGACTTTAAGTTAAAAAGAAACTTATAACTTTGGACTTTGAATTGAAATATAGTATAACATATAATTCAAATTTAAAAATACAATTATGATCGCTCTTTTCTCATTTTCATATTTAAATGAAGTCACTTAAACTCATCATAAGACGATGTAAATTCTAAAATAAATTTGTCTTGATGAAATAATTAATTTGATTTTGAATCCAAATTCTCATACTAGCCACTTGATGATTGTTGCATTTTTATTTGATCACAACTTGCTCCATGGTTTTAGAATGTTATTGTTAGTCTATTACTTATTACTTCTCATTACTTAATTTAAATTTAATTCAAGATAGTAATAATATATTGCATAATTTTTTTTATTTTCTTTCCCAATATTACTTCTCTGTAAATTATCTTGAAGTTTCAAATAAATAATCGTAATCTATTTCGAGAGATATGTGATTTGATGTGCCAAGATCTTCTACCGCAAATAGTGCCGAAGTTATTAAACATGAAATCTAGAAGACCTATTATAGTTTAATGAACAATAGATTTGGCATTAAGTCGACAAGATATGTTGATCTTAAAATTCTCTTCTCCAACAATGGTGTTTCAACAACTAGATTTAAACTCCTAAATTTGTAGTAGTTGATAACTCATTAAGTTAATGCGATCGAAAAAATATTTTAAAAATTTAAGTGATTAAAGTATAATACAAAAATATGTATCGATGATTGAAGGTGAGAGGTGAAATTTGAATTAATTTTGAGAATATAATCAAGTAATTATAATGCACATATTATTACAAGATGCGGAAGCTCGTTCAAGCATGAGCCCAACGATAAGCGTGAACTTTAATATTTTTGTCATTAAGAAAAAAGACGTTACATAATAAAATGTAAATATTTTCACTACAACATTATGCATATATAACTATAAAATATGTCGTACCTAAATACGAAAATTTCTGTGGCTAAATACTTTAGCCATCATATTTTCTTTCGTAGTATGCGTAGCTAGAAGTGGCGTAACTAAAAGTCAGCTACGCATTTTAGCGTTTCGTAGCTAAGGCCTAATATCTATTATCACGGCAAATTCACTCTATAGCTATGTCTTATACTTTAGCGACAAAATAAGTTACCATAGCAAAAGATATACTCGTAATTATTTTGCCACGAAAATTTATGTTTGTCATAGCTATAAATAGTTCACAACATCTGTGATTAGATTTTTAATTATATTGTATCACAAATTTTTTTATTACATTTTAATTTTATTAACTAAATCTTTTTCATTAGTGGCAATAAATGATTCCATCGGATATACTTTTTTTTATTAGTTTTTTAAAAATTCTCAAGTATTCCATGTTCATTCATATTTTATGAAAATTAGGAACAAAATACTCTTATTTTATACAACTATTCTGCAAGAGATATAAAGGAGTTTGTAAAACACAAATTAACTAATGAGAGACATTAAATAAGAATTCAAATCTTTATCACAATAATATGATAAAAAATATTTATAATACATTAGCTGTTTTCACTTCAATCTATAAAACTTGGATGCACAACAAACTATAAAAAGTTCTAAATATTTTATTCGAGGATTGAAGATGTTGATCATATTGCATTTAAGGACATCAAACTAGTTTCACTCTTTGCATCAAGGTTGAATCCATGATCTTCTTTTATCTAAGAATTAAAATGCACCCTATAAATGCAAAAGAAACAATAATTACTGTAAAAAAGCATGAACACATATAAGAGTAATTTTAATACAAAATATAAGTTTAATTTATAAAATATTAATAAAACATCAACGACATATTGATGAACAAACCTACATTTATAAGCTCAGCATAAAAACTTGAGAAATTGAACCTCAAAATCTAAGCCAAACTGTAGGAATAAATTCAGAAACACAAAAACATAAAAATATAAGTATACCTTGAAAGAGAAAGACAAATTTATCATAAGTAAACAAAAAAAATGTGAAAGAGGGGTGAAGGGGTGTGGCGACTAAGGAGAGGGAAATAAAGATTATATAGGACTTAGTTTTGATATGGGCTTCACCATTACTTTTCATTTCTTTATATACTTTCTTTAACTTCTTACTACAAGTAACATGAGATTTTGGACTCTAGGTAATAAAAGAGTTTTTAAAATGAGGTGTGAGTGACACAAGTTTTAATAATTGAGTAGAGGTGAAAATTGCTTTATTAAGAATTAAGAAAGTAAGAAAAGTTTGAAAATAACCCACCAGTTTTTTAATTTACACTGTGATCCAATGTAAAACCTAATATAACTAGAAATAGCAGAAAAAAAAGCACGTTTCTCTCTCTTCTCATTTATTGGAGTTTTCTCTCTCTTCTTGATTTTTGTTGTTCATTGTTGTTGCTTTATTCATCATCATCTTCTTCATTATCATCATCTTATTCTTCATTATCAGCTCTTCTTGTTCATCATCATCATCATCATCATCATCATCTTCTTGTTGTTGAACATTGTTGTTACCACTACTATTGCTACTTGATCAAAATTTGTAGGTCAAATTTTATTCGTCAATCACTTGGGAATTACTTATAGGTGATTTTAGTAAGTAAAATTATAATTTTTAGTTGAATTTCTCATCTGGGTGTATCTGCTACTGCTGTTTTTTCAACAATAGATAAAACATGTCACGTGAATCCTACAGATGAGTAATTTGTTGCAACATATTGACTAATCTGTTGCAACATATTGACTAATATGTTGCAGTATATTGACTAATCTGTTGCAAGATATATGACTAACCTGTTGCAACAGATTACTCATCTGTTGGATTCATATTATAGTGTTGTAACATGAATCCAACATATGGTTCATGTGTTGCAACAGATTAGTCATATGTTGCAACAAATTACTCACTTGTTGCAACAAATGACTCATATATTGGATTTATGTTGCAGTTTCTATCCATTGTAGCAGTAGCAGGTATACCAAATAAAAAATTCAACAAAAACCATAATTATACTTACAAAATCACCTATGAAGTAATGTTCAAGTGATATACGAACAAAATTTGACCTAATTTTTTTTTTTTAAATTTCAACAAGTACACAACAAATAAATGAAACACATGAAAAATTTCATGAAATAGGTAAAGAAGACAAAAATAGTGTATCATACATCAAATGGAAAAGGATCAAGGGGACAAACGTTTGAGTTCTCATAAAAATATATTAAATTCCCTAGTATTTTAATTGCTTTCAAATGGATGGCCCATCTATTATAATAGATTTTTTATTTATTTGATAATTTCCAACAGTTGAATCATCTGTTGATTTAAATTAAGCAATTACTAGTAAAACTAGATTGATTTAGCTAAAATTAAAGAAGTCTTTAATACAATGGGACAAACATTTGAGTTCTCCTAAAAATATTTGAGTTCCCTAGTATTTTAATTATTTTTCAACAGATCACCTATTTATTGCAACAAGTTAGTCATCTATTGCAATAAATGCTTATAACAGATTAGTCATTTATTAATTTAAATTAAGTAATTATTAATATTAATTTAATTGATTTAACTAAAATTGAAGACAAGACCTTAGACAATGAGGAAACGTTTGAGTTCTCCTAAAAAATATTTGAGATTTAGTATTTTTAATTATTTTTTCAACACATATTTTGTCTATTTAGCAATTTCCAACAGATGAGTCATATATTGTAACAACTTAGTCATCTGTTGCAATATATGACTATATCTGTTTGATCATTTTCAATAGATGAATTAGTTCTTGCAACAAGTGAGTCATTTGTTGCAACAAATGTCTATATCTGTTTGGTCATTTTCAACAAATATTTTTATTTGTTTGGTCATTTCCAACAGATTACTCATCTGTTGTAACATGTTAGTCATCTATTGATTCACTTTAAGTCATTATTAATAATAACTAAATATTGATTTAACTAAAATTAAAGATGAATTAGTAAGTTCAATTACGATTTTAATTAATCTCATAGTAATTACATGATCAATTAAGTGTTTCATATTGAGTAGAATGATTAATTGACCAATTTTATGAGAAATAATTCAAATTAAACCATTATTAGAAATAACTGTATTGATTTAACTAAAATTAAAGATGAATTAGTAAGTTCAATTGCGATTTCAATTAATCTCAGTAATTACATGATCAATTAAGTGTTTCGTACTGAGTAGAATCATTAATTTACCAATTTTATTTTAAATGGTTCAAATTAAGTCATTATTAGTAATAAATATGTTGATTTAACTAAAATTAAACATGAATTAATGAGTTCACTTATAATTTCAATTAATCTTATCGTAATTAAATGATTAACTAAGCGTATTCGTCCCAAGTAGAGTGATCAATCGACCAATTTTGTTTGAAATAATTCAAATTAAGTCATTATTAGTAATAACTAAGTTGATTTAACTAAAATTAAAGATAAACTTACAATTTCAATTAATCGCATAGTAATTAAATGATCAACTAAGTGTATTCGTCATGAGTAGAGTGATCAATTGACCAATTGTATTTGAAATGAATCAAATTAAGCCATTATTCAAAATAACTAAATTGATATAACTAAAATTAAAGATGAATTGATAAGTCCACTTACAATTTCAATTAATGTATTCATCCTTAATAGAATGATCAATTGATAAATTTTATTTAAAATGATTTAAATTAAAAAATTATTAGTAATAACTAAATTGATTTAACTAAAATTAAAGATAAGACCTTAGACAAGGGGACAAACATTTGATTTCTCTTTAATATATCTGACCTTTAGTATTTTAAATCATTTTCCAACATATATCCTATATGTTTGATAATTTTCAACAGATGAGTCATCTGTTGCAACAACTTAGTCATCTGTTGCAACATATGTCTATATTTGTTCGATGATTTTCAATAGATGAGTCATTTATTGCAATAGTCTAGTCATCTATTACAATATATGTCTATATTTGTTTGATCATTTTCAACAGATGTCTTTATTTGTTTGGTCATTTCCAACAGATGTCTTTATCTGTTTAGTCATTTTCAACAGATTACTCATCTTTTGCAACATATTAGTCATCTATTGATTCATATTAAGCCATTATATTAGTAATAACTAAATTTATTTAACTAGAATTAAAATTAATTATTAAGTTCAATTACAGTTTCAATTAATCTCTTGGTAATTACACCATTAACTAAGTGTATTCGTCCTGAGTAGAGTAATCAATTGACCAATTTTATTTGAAATGATTAAAACCAAACCATAATTAGAAATAACTATATTGATTTAACTAAAATTAAAATGAATTAGTAAGTTGACTTAAAATTTCAATTAATTTTATAGTAATTACATGATCAACTAAGTGTTTCATCTTAAGTGGAATGATCAATTAACCAATTTTATTTAAAATAATTAAAATCAAGAAATTATTAGTAATAATTAATTTAACTAAAATTAAAGATGAATTGATAATTTTAATTACAATTTCGATTAATCTCATAGTTATTACATGATCATCTAAGTGTATTCGTCTTGAGTAAAGTGTTAATTGACCAATTTTATTTGAAATGATTCAAATTAAGATATTATTAGTAATAGCTACATTGATTTAACTAAAATTAAAAATGAATTGATAAGTTCAATTAAAATTTCAATTATTCTCATATTAATTACACGATCATCTTAGTGTGTTCGTTCTGAGTAGCGTGATCAATTGATTAATGTTATTTGAAATAATTCAAATTAAGCCATTATTAGTAATAGCTAAATTGATTTAATAATTATAATTTCAATTAATCTCATAGTAATTATATGATCATTTAAGTGTATAACCTATTGCAACAGATTTAATCTGTTACAACAGATGAGTCATCTGTTAAAAATTATTAAACAGATATACACATATGTTGAAATAGATTAGTCATCTGTTGTAACAAATGTCTTTATCTGTTGGTCATTTTCAACAGATGACCAATCTGTTGCAATATATGACTTTATTTGTTTGTTATTTCCAACAAATTACTAATTTGTTGCAATAGATGACTAATCTATTGTAACCGATATCTTTATCTGTTTGGTCATTTTCAACAAATTACTCATCTTTTGCAACATCTTAGTCATCTATTGATTCATATTAAGACATTATATTAGTAATAACTAAATTGATTTAACTAGTATTAATAAGTTCAATTACTGTTTCAATTAATCACATGGTAATTGCACGATCAATTAGTGTGTTCTTCCTGAGTAGAGTGATCAATTGACCAATTTTATTTGAAATGATTTAAACCAAGCCATGATTAGAAATAACTATATTGATTTATCTAAAATTAAAAATGACTTAGTAAGTTCTCTTACAATTTTAATTAATTTTATAGTAATTATATGATCAACTAAGTGTTTCGTCTTAAGTAGAATAATCAATTGACCAATTTGATTTGTAATAATTAAAATTAAGAAATTATTAGTAAGAACTAAATTGATTTAACTAAAATTAAAGATGAATTGATAATTTAATTACGATTTCAATTATCTCATAGTAATTAATGATCATCTAAGTGTATTCGTATTGAATAAAGTATTAATTGACCAATTTTATTTGAAATGATTCAAATTAAGACATTATTAGTAATAACAACATTGATTTAACTAAAATTAAAGATGAATTGATAAGTTCAATTATTATTTCAATTATTCTCATATTAATTACATGATCATCTTAGTGTATTCGTTTTGAGTAGAGTGATCAATTGACTAATTTTATTTGAAATGGTTGAAATTATGTCATTATTAGTAATAGCTAAATTGATTTAATAATTATAATTTCAATTAATCTCATAGTAATTACATAATCATTTAAGTGTATAATCTATTGCAACAGATGAGTCATCTGTTGAAAATTATTAAACATATATACACATATGTTGCAATAGATTGATCATCTGTTGTAACAAATGTCTTTATCTGTTGGTCATTTCAAATAGATGATCAATCTGTTGCAACATATGACTTTATCTGTTAGTTATTTCCAACAGATTACTAATTTGTTGCAATAGATGACTAATCTGTTGCAACATATGTCTTTATCTGTCTAGTCATTTTTAACATATTACTAATTTGTTGCTACAGAAGATCAATCTGTCGCAATAGATGTCTTTATCTACTTGGTCATTTCCAATAGATTACTCATCTGTTATCAATCTATCTTTAATTTTGTTGTAATAGTAAATAATCTTGTGTTGTTATTTAATTTTAGTCTATGACCTTGCACTCAACCAAACACTTTCTTTCTTCTAATTGACTCTTTCAACTCTTAAATGCTCAAAAACCTACACCTCTCAACATCTTCAAAAAATAGACAGAATGAAAAAAAAATAAAAATAAACTCAATCGATTAAATAAAGATTTTCTCATTCATTACATAAAAAATATTTACAAGATTAGGTAGATCCGATAAAATAAATTTAAAATGATAAAAAAAATATAAGCTAATTCTTCTTCTTCTTCTTCTTCTTCTTCTTATTATTATTATTATTATTATTATTATTGTCAATCGAAAACTCATTGCGCAACAGACTCCTCAGCCTTCGAATCCCACGAAGTACCCTTGCTGTCGTGGCGCCCAACTCTCACTCGAGTTCATGAACCAGCCTTTCAAGTTCCTACACGGTGTCAAGCAGAATCGCAATGTACCAAATCAGATCAGTCATATCTAGAACATGCATGAACAAATAACGTAAAATAATAAACCACATATAGTACCAACTGGCAGTTTAACAAAAAAAAATGTGAAACTTAACTAGAAAATAGAGATGCATGTTAATAATTTTCATATTAGAACAAGAAAATAAAACATACCTCAATGAACGAACAAGAAATTTATTTTTGAAAGAGAAGTGATTGAAGATATAATGGCGGTTTTATGCAAGACAAGATGCAAGAGATAGAGCTGAGGAGACCTATTTATAAAAGATTGAATGAGCGAGTAGTGCGGTGTGTTAGGCAAAAAATCACGACCGTTCACCTCTTTTTTAATAATTATATCTCTTAATTAAATCGAACTTGGTGACTTTTTGATTATTTAAATTAAAAAAATAGATTTAAATACAAAAAAGGTGAAAAGTCATAACTTTTCATCTTTTTGGTATTTTCATTATTTAAATTAAATAGCTACAAAATTGTGTTCATCATATTTTTTTTTTCATATTTTTTTTTTCATTAAATGACCGAAAAGTCATGACCCTTGAGTTCTTCCAACTGATGATCTGTTTGTTGCAACATATGATCCATCTGTTACAACAGATGACCCTTCTGTTGCTACATATGACTCATTTATTGGAGTAATTGATTCATTTTTGGAACATATGGTTCATCTATTGCAACAGGTTGTTCTGTTTATTTGTTGAAAAAATAAATCAATAGCAAGATTTTTCAATAGAAATAATAACAAATCATCATTTATCAATACACCATTTCTACCATGAGATTAATTGAAATCGTAATTGAAATTACTAATTCATCTTTAATTTTAGTTAAATCAATATAGTTATTTCTAATAATGGATTAGTTTGAATCATTTCAAATAAAATTGATCAGTTGATCACTCTACTCAGGACGAACATACTTAGCTGATCGTGTAATTACCATGAGATTAATTAAAACTGTAACTGAACTTATTAATTCATATTTTATTTTAGTTAAATCAATTAGTTATTACTAGTAATGGCTTACAGATGAATAACATGTTACAATAGATGAGTAATCTATTGGAAAAGACCAAACAGTTAAAGACATTTGTTGAAAATGACCAAACATATATAGACATCTGTTGGAACAGATGACTAACCTGATGCAATATCTAACTTATCTATTGAATTATCCAACAAATATAGTCATCTGTTGCAACAGATGGCTAAATTGTTACAACATATGACTAATCTATTGAAAATTATTAAATAGACAAGATATATGTGAACTCAGAACCAAAATGAGCCACATAATTTAAAAAGTGATCAAAATAGGTCACCTATTTAAAAAGTTACCAAAATAGGCTAAACGTAATAATTTATTACGTTTTCTACTTTTTTATTAATGGTCAACTAACGAAGTTGATTTTACAAAAACATAAGAATTTCTAATGTTTTGTGTTAAACGCAAGAAATTCTTACGTTTTATAAAAAAATATAAGATGTAAGAATTTCTTACGTTTTTTACATCATGATCGAGGAAAAAATGCAGTGAATTATCAAATCAATTAAAAAGATATTAAGAAATGAGTTGTTCAACATAACAAAAAGTTATGTTCTTAACTTTTTTATAGCAGTGGTCCCCCTCCCACAATTTCTTTTTCCACAAATGTCTCATCACTTCTACTTTTTCCACTTTTTACATATGATAATTATGAATTTTTTGATTAGTTAAATTTATTTATATTTTATATGTAGTTCAAATAATTTTTTTTTCCTCTATGTAATAAATTTTTACGTTTTAGATTAAAAAAATTTTAAAAATAGAAGTAGCAATTACCTCATTAACTTAACAATTTTCTTATATTTATTCTATATCAAAAAATAATCACTTCTATCCTTAATTATCCGATTTCTCTCTAAAAAAATTATACTTTTGAGTTTTCCTCTACTCCAAAATAGTGAAATGTTGAATTATCGTCGATTAAATATTCTACTATATACAAGAATTATATTTTTTTGGTGTATTAAAAATATGAAATTAATTTTTTTAGGATAGTGATTCATCATAGTTTTTGATTAGTGTTTCGATTAGGATATTGAGGAGACTCACATGCACAAATACGTTTCATATTATAATTAATGGAGTAAGAAATTATAATTTAATTTAGGAACACTCCTAAATTAATATAAGAAAATATATTTTTTTAGGTACACTCCTAAAAAATATAATTCTTGTATATAGTAGCATATTTGATCAACGATAATTCAACAGTTTACTATTTTGGAGTAGAGAAAAACTCAAAAGTATAATTTTTTTTAAAGAGAAATTGGATACTAAGGATAGAAATGATTATTTTTTGATATAGAATAAATATAAGAAAATTTTTAAGTTAATTGATACTTCTTTTTTAATTTTTTTTTTTATGTAAAATGTAAAAAATTATTACATACAGAAGAAAAAATAAATTATTTGAGCTACATGTAAAATATAAATAAATTTAAATAATAAAAAATTCATAACTATCATATGTAAAAAGAGAAAAAAAATAGAAGTGATAGGACATTTGTGGAAAAAGAAATTGTGGGTGGGGGACCACTGCTATAAAAGAGTTAAGAACATAACTTTTTGTTACGTTGAATAACTATTTTTTTAGTACCTTTTTAATTGATTTGACAATTCATTGTATTGTTTCCTCGATTATCATGTAAAACGTAAGAAATTCTTACATTTTATATTTTTTTTAACAAAACATAAGAGTTTCTTACATTTTTGTAAAAGTCAACTCCGTTAGTTGAACATTAAGAAAAAAATTAGAAAATGTAATAAGTTATTACTTTTAGCCTATTTTGGTAATTTTTTCAATAGGTTGCCTATTTTGGTCACTTTTTTAATTCTGTGGCTCATTTTGGTTCCGAGTTTGATATATGTTGAAAAATAATTTAAAATACTAAAACTCAAATATTTTTAGGAGAACTCAAACATTTGTCCCCTTGTCTAAGGTTTTGTATTAAAGACTTGTCTTCAATTTTAATTAAATTGATTTAGTTATTATTAATAATTGCTTAATTTGAATAAACAAATGACTTACCTGTTATAAACATCTGTTGCAATAGATGACTAACTTGTTGCAATAAATAGATAATCTGTTGGAAAATAATTAAAATACTAGGGAGCTCAAATATTTTTAGGAGAACACAAATGTTTGTCCCATTGTCGTAGAGACGTCTTTAATTTTAGCTAAATCAATTTAATTGTTACTAATAATTGCTTAATTTGAATCAATAGATGACTAACATGTTGCATCAAATGGTTCATCTGTTGGAAATTATCAAACAGATAGAAAATCTATTGTAACAGATGGGTTAACTATTAGAAATCAATTAAAATATTAGGGAACTTAAACGTTTTTAGAAAAACTCAAATGTTTGTCCCCTTGATCCTTTTGCATTTGATGTATGGTATATTATTTTTGTCTTCTTTACCTATTTCATGAAATTTTTCATGTGTTTTACTTATTCGTTGTACCCTATTGAAATTTTTTACAAAAAATTTAGGTCAAATTTTGTTCATATATCACTTGGACATGACTTCATAGCTTATTTTGCGAGTAAAATTATAATTTTTGTTGAATTTCTTATTTGGTGTATCTGCTACTGCTACAATGGATACAACCTGCAATATGAATCTAACATATGAGTCATCTATTGCAACAAGTGAGTAATTTGTTGCAATATATGACTAATATGTTACAACAGATGACCCATATGTTGGATTCATATTACAACACTATAAAACGAATCCAACAGATGAGTAATCTATTGCAACAAATTAGTTATATATGTTGCAACAGATTACTCATTTGTTGCAACAAACTAGTCATAGATGTTGCAACTAATTACTCAGTTGTTGTAACAAATTAGTCATATATGTTACAACAGACCAGTCATATATGTTGTAACAGATTACTCATTTGTTGCAATAAATTAGTCATATATGTTGCAAGATATTAGTCATATATGTTGCAACATATTACTAATCTATGCAACTGATTAGTCATATATGTTGCAACAGATTACTAATCTGCACAATATATTATTTATATATGTTGCAACAGATTACTGATACGTGTAACAGATTAGTCATATATGTTACAACAAATACTCATTTTTTGGTTTGACGTTACACGTTTTATCCATTATTAAAATACAGCAGTAGCAGATACATCCAGATGAGAAATTCAACTAAAATATAACAAACATTAAAAAAATAACAAAAAACATAAAAAAATAACAAACGCTAACAAATCAAGTTCCTCATTTTCGTCATAACTTAGAAGCCCTAATTTTTTACTTGTGTAAATTGAAAAGAAACTATGAAGAACTCAAAGTTGTTGTCGCCGGAGAATGTTGTCACGTCGACTGACGGTTGAAAGTAAAAAAGGAACGGGCAAGAACTCAAAACTATTTGTTGTCAGAGGTTGAAGTTGCACAAGATTTAAGGGAGAAATTTGAAAAGTTATTGGTTGGGAGAAGTTAGAGAGAGAAACTATAGAGAGAAAGAATGAAGAGACAGAGAGAGATTGATTTTATGTATTTTGATCAATTTATCCCTCTCCGTTGTATCTATGTATGGTTTCTAGTGTATGGAGATGGTTGTCACGATTTTTGATGTTATTTGAAATGATTTACGCGAGTTTGTGATTTTTAGAAGTTTGAATAGTCTTATAGTTGACTTCGATCAATATTTATTGTTTTGTGTGTCGTATGGAAAAACGAACTATGCTAGTAGATCCGAAATATTGATTTTAGATTAGTAGCATGGTTGATTCGATTTTATGGATTTTAAATCTCATTTCGATCCTTGATTTAGAAATTAGTGAAATTAAATCTCGGAGGTTAATTTTTGTAAAAATAATCTATTTTTAAAAATCTAATGTCTTGATTGAGTTTGCAACATCAAATTTAGTCAAATAACATATTTCGTTTCCCTTCACATGATTCCAAATGAATTTTGAGGGGTTGATCAGCAACTTTGTAACTTAGAAATGTTATTGATCTAACTGAAATTTGGTGCAGCCTCTTTAGCACCCAATGGACTGCTAAAGTTGTAGCTGCTTTAGCGGATCCTAGCAGGGTAACAACCGCTAAAGTGAATGTTTGACCGCTTTAGCGGTCGCAGATCCTAACATTCCACTATAACCCAAGTCTATTTCCAACATTAATTTGAGATTCATTTATCGATCCTAACTCTCGATTTTTGACTCGAGACTCGACTCCTGATCTCGATCTAAAACACAACTTTCAATCTTGACACTCAACTTTCAACCTAAGACCTGACTCTCAAATATGATCCAAGACATATAATTTAGAATTCAGACACGACTTGACACTCGATTTTCAAACTCAACCTAAATATGAACTCTTAAACTTGATTTGGGACTCGAAAATCGATCGGACCCCAACTTCAATTTGAGAATAACTCTCAACACTAACTCAAGATTCGACCTCGAGACGGGAATCAATGTTATCCAACTCTTAAAACTCCGAATATGACTCCAACCCTAACTCAAGACCCATTATCCTAAATGCTTTTAAGATAGTATTTTCTTCTTACTAATCAAATGCTATTAAATATATAAGAAATCATATATTTTTCAACAAAATATTTTCTAAAAAATATTTTTCATCATACCAAATACAACATAGTTTTAACTTTACTTATTGCTATGTAAGTTATTCGTAGTACTGTAGTAGTCTATCTCATTTAGCTTACTTATGAGATTACCTTTTTAAATTCTGTACACTAATGAAATTTTTTCATTTCTACTTTTAAAAAAATCAGTTCTAGTAATTACAACAGTTACATTATAATTTTTCAAATTTCTATTCATACAGGTATCCATTACAAAGTTACTTATAGTAAAAAGTTTATATTGTAAGTAATTATTTGTATTTGTCTATTATTGACCTCATAATTTTTGAATCATTAACACCAAGGTGTGCCTAAAATATTGTGATGCATAACATATGAATGTAATATCTTTCTAGGAAGGTCAGGAAACATCGATATAAGTTAGTACTGATAATGTTTGTATTATGACTGGATCATTGATTCACTGATGACAGTGATGAACATTCATGAATGTGTAGAGAGGAATTGAGGAAAGTAAAGAGAGAATTTTTGGAGAAAATATTTCCTTATTGTATGCATATAGCAGTAGTACATTCCTTTATATAGAGGAACAACAACTTAACTTACTCCTTCTATAGTTGTATGATAGCTTAGAACATCTAGATAAAACTACTAACAACTAACTAATTTCCAACTGCTTTCTCATTCCATTACTCCCCTTCAAGCTGGAGTTTGTGTACACATCTAACACTCCTAGCTTGTCCATTAGGAGATGATGTTGTGTTGTCCCTAAGCCTTTTGTAAGTAATTCTACCAACTGCTCCCTTGTGTTGATATACTCTGCATGAATCAAACCACTTGTTATTTTCTCTCTTATAAAATGATAATCTATTTCAATGTGCTTAGTCCTCTCATGAAATATAGGATTACCACTGATTTGAATTGCTGTCTTGCTATCACAATACAATTTGATAAGTGTGTCGATGCAAATATTTAATTCCTTTAACAATCCAGTCAACCATACAAGCTCAGATACTGCAGCTGCCATGCTTCTATATTCATCTTCAGCTGAACTTTTGCTTAATGTGTGTTGTTTTTTTGACTTTCATGATATAATCGATTTCCCCAGCTTTACCATATATCTAGTTACTGATCTTCTAGTATTTGGGCAGGAAGCCCAATCCGAGTCACAAAAAGCTTGAAGTTGTGTACTAGCTTCACTGCTCAGCAATAAACCCTGTCTTGGACCTCCTTTGATGTATCTTACTAGTCTCAATGCTGCTTTCCAGTGTGAAAGTTTTTGTTTTTGCATAAATTGTGATAGTAGTTGGACTGCAAAGCTAATGTCAGGCCTTGTGGGTGTTAAGTACAACAATCTTCCAATTAACCTCTGATAAGCACTAATGTCCTTGAACTTAGGATCCTCAGTTTTATCGATGTATTCATCATATTCAGCTATAGTAAGTTTCATATTCTCTTCTAAAGGTGTGGCAACTGGCTTGGCACCACTCAGGCCTGTATCTGATATAAGCTCAAGTGCATATTTCCTCTGAGTAAGTAGTATTCCTAATTTCGATCTTAATACTTCAATCCCTAGAAAATATTTAAGATCACCAAGATACTTCATGTTTAAGTTGTTATGCAGTGCACCTTTGACTTTTTCAACCAATTTGTTGCTATTTCCTATAATAAGTAGGTCATCTACATATATCAGAACTATTGCAATCTCATCTCCATGCCTTTTGATGAATAAAGAGTGATCATTAGCACTCTGTGTATAACCTGTCTTCAATAAAGCCTCAATCAATTTCAGGTTCCATTGTCTCGAGGCGTGCTTGAGTCCATATAAGGACTTGAGAGTAACTTGCATACCTTGTTCTCCCCCTGTCTCTAAAAACCTTGAGGCAACTCCATATAGAATTCTTCTGAAAGGTCTCCTTGCAAGAAGGCGTTATGAACATCCATTTGAAATAAAGGCCAATTATGAGAAGCTGCAACTCCAATTACTACTCTGACAGTTATCATTTTTGCCACATGAGACAAAGTCTCATGATAATCTAACCCCTCCTGTTGATTGTATCCTTTTTTCTACCAGTCGAGCCTTATATCTTTCAACCTCACCAGTGGATTTATATTTCTCTTTGTAAACCCATTTAGAACCAATAGCTTGCTTCTCAACTGGCAAATCTATTATAGCCCAAGTCTTGTTTTTCTCCAAAGCCTGAACCTCAGCCTTCATGGCATCTATCTATTCAGGACACGGATAAACTTCTTTAAAGGTGCTAGGTTCTACAACAGATGAGATAGTAGAAACATAAGTGTGATACAAACTATTCATGTTGGAATAGGATAGGTAATCTTAAAAAGGATAGAAGTATGTAACAGTTATTCTTCTAGTCAACATGTAGTCTTTATGCCACAAAGGTGGTTTGGAAACTCTTCTAGTTCTTCTAGTGTTAGACAGAGTAGTAGTAGTTATCTCCTGCGCCTCAACATCAGGTAAAGTTTCAGTTGTTTCACCACTAGTGTTGGGTAAATTTTCACCATCTGTGGGGGTATTGAGCTGCACAGCAGGTGGTGTTGCACTTTTTGAATCTTTCTCTGTATCTAAAGATAGGTGTATATCATTTGACACAACTAGATTATCAGCAGGGTATATATGATTCTCAACGCCTACATCCTTAGCCGACAAGTCCTGAACTTGATCCGAATTCTCATGTAGAGGCATCATCATATCCAATGGAACAACTGAGCTTGTTTTAAAAGGAAAGATATGTTCAATAAAAGAGACATCTCTACTAATAAATAACAGATTATTATCCAAGTCCAATAACCTGTAACCCTTTGAATATCAGAATATTCCATCAGAACTGCTTTCTTTGCTCTAGGTGAAAAATTTTCAAGTCTAGGCAACACTGAGGCAAAACACAAGCAACCAAAAACTCTTAAGTGAGACAGATTTGGTTCCTTACCATAGAGAATTTCATGTGGTTATTTTTCTTTCAACACCACACTAGGTAGTTTATTTATCAAGTAGGTCACAGTCTTCACACATAACCCCTAGTACTTTATAGGTACTCCACTTTAAAATCTCAAAGATCTAGATGTATTCATTATATGTCTGTGCTTTCGTTCTATCACCCCATTTTGCTGAGGGGTGTAGGTATAAGGACTCTAATGAACAATGCCAATAGAAGAAAATAAAGTGTTGCATTTCAAATTAAAAAAATTACTACCATTATCTGATATCAAAACTTGCACCTTCACACCAAAATGAGTGTTGTCCAAGGTGAAAAAATCTTTTAGGATGAGATAAATCTCAGTCTTACATTTAATGAGACAAGTCCAAGTAAATCAACTATAGTCATCTACCAATGTAACAAAATACTGCTTTTTGTCATAGGTAGGTGTCTTATATGGACCCAAGACATCTATATGCATAAGTTGAAAACAATGTTTAGACTTGCTAGTGCACAGTTGAATCGTGGTGGGACCATAACCCATAGATCACATGATCGAAACCTGTCTCTGATACCATGATAATCTTTATATTATGACTGAATCATTGATTCACTGATTACAGTGATGAACATTCATGAATGTGCAGAGAGTAATTGGGAAAAGTAGAGAGAATTTATGGAGAAGATATTTGTTTTATTGTATACATATAACAGTGGTACATTCCTTTATATAGAGGAACAACTTAACTGACTCCTTCTACAATTATATCAAGTGTACTTATCTATAATTTATTTGTTGGTACTGTAAGGATTTTTGCCCTGATTTTATTACTATATTTAAGTTTTACTTTTTCTTAGAAGGAAAATAAAAGTTACTATAATTACTTTTACTTTTACTGAAAGAAAAAAATATAATTCCTTTCCATATTTGTCTAAACTTCTTGGAGGAAAGGTGCGAGACAACTATAAATAGAAGACCCCCTTCTCATACCCTAACACAATAGCATCCACAATGTAGTCTTTGTTTAGGGGGAGATTTTCTCCCTCATTAGTTTATGTTTTTAATATTAGATTTTATATGTAGGTCAATTGACCAAATAATATAATAATATTAAGCTTTTTAGTATTGTTTATGTGTTTTTTGAATTGTCACCACAATGGTTTGCAACTAATAGCTTCCGCATGACGCCCCCTCGATTTTGAACCCAATAAGTGGTATTAAAGCTTACGGTTCAATAGTCCAATGGTTCGGTAAGACCAGATTAAACAGGTTCAAAGCGGTTTCAAAATCAAGCTGCAAAAATTTGGATGATAATGATGATTTTTGTCAAAGTACATATGGAGAAAAAATTTCAAACAAAATTTCAACAATCCTGCTGCTTATCCATCTTTAAAACCAAAATCAATTTTCAACCCATGTTTATGGGCTCCAAGTTTTAACCCATACTTGTTTAAACTCTTGGGCTCCTTTCAACTCGTGCATTTATTTTAACGTATGAACTCCACTCTTAACCTGTGCTCAATTTCAATACACAAGGCTTCACTTTCAATCTTATCAACCTGTGCTTCTATTTTTAATGTATAGGGCTCCAATTTTAACCCATATTAATTTTTAATCATGGTAAGCAGCAGTGATATATGAATAATATATATAAAGAACAAAGATCATGCACAAGAAAAAGGAGGATCAAGAATATTTTGAAGAAAATCAAGCAAAAAAGGGGAGATTTATTAGGGTTTTTTCCCCAATTTTCTTACTATATTTAAGTTTTACTTTTTCTTAGAAGGAAAATAAAAGTTACCATAATTACTTTTACTTTTCTTGAAAGAAAAAATATAATTATTTTTCATATTTGGCTAATCTTCTTGGAGGAAAGGTTTTGGACATCTATAAATAGAAGACCCCCTTCTCATACCAAAATGATGTTAGGCGTATTTACACACCGAAAGCACCTTAATTTACCCATATTTTAGCTAAGTTTTGAGGACAAAATATATAATTCCTGCACTTTTAGTCCTTTCTCCTGTAAGTGATCTAACCAACGTGATTAGCAAGTTTTCAGGTATAAATGATGAAGATTTCAGCATTTTGTGGACTGTTGGACGCCAAAGGAAACCTCAACGTAAGAAGGATGGCAACTTCTGGAAACTGGTGGACTGAAAGTGATGCATGGAGAACTTGTCCTGGGCAAAAACAGTATTTCTAAAGACTTGGGGATCAGCAGTAACTTAGTAGGATTAGGACAAGGATATAGTAACCCAGTAGGACTAGGACAAGGATTAAAACCCTATTCTAGTAGGATTAGGACAAGGATGTTATAAATACCCTATTTTGCTAAATTTTTCAGTATTCACTCATTCATTCACTCATTCATTAATTCAAGTCTTTTTCATTCAACTTTTTCTACTATTCACGTTACTTTCTGACAGAGAAAGCACGATCCTTGTGACCAATGTGAGATCATAATGATGTTTATTGTGATCTCCGTTGAAATCATGAGTATCTAAACTTCTCTGTTAGGGTTATAGAAGCCTTATGAGATACTATCTATTGCTATGAGTTTGTGAATTCTTGATACATATGCTGCTTATATCATTACACTCTTCATCTTAATTGAATTCTTGTAGTTGCAAACATATAGAATACGCTAGTATAGAATTAACTTGTTCGAAAGAAAAGTTACATGTCTGGAAAAGAGAGAGTGACAAGGAAATAGGGATACCAACCCCTGCTTAAAAGTTTGCGCCGTAACTGGATTAACCTCTTGGAGAATTCGTACCATTAGTTATACACTTTAAGCTCGAAAGAGTTAAAGTGAGATAATCCTTTATGGTCGAAAGACGCCTGGATTTACCATAGAATACGAATCTCTATAAGCGCATGCATGACTGAATTCCGCATAACTCATAGCCAATAGACACGTAAAACTCACAAGGTGGACATAGCCCTAACTTACAATTCTGATTTATTAAAACCTACCAAACATTCCTTTTTACTTTGCTATTTTTGATACTTTTTATTTCACACATAAAATCCCCTCTTATTCTGCAGAACCTTAGACCAAAAGTCTAATAATAGTTGCAACACTTAGTGACCGAGTATTCCATGTGGGATTCGACACCCAACCCAGATGGGTTTTATATTTGACGACGACCGCTTACACTCTTATGAGAGCTATAGTTTGAGCATTATCAAATTTTGGCACCGTTACAGGGGAATACGGTTGTCAACTGAGTTTGTGATAATTACTAGACCCTTTGGTCAAAGATTCTCGTACTTTACTTTTAGTTGTTCTTTTTGTTTTCTGCAAATTTTTGTTCAGTGCATGCCACATACTCAAAGTTCTGGTCAACCATTATTACCTATGAATCCTGAACCACATTGTATTGGCAGATTGGATGCACAACGTGACATTGAAAGAAGGGCTGCTCAACAGGAGCAAGCTAGATTAGCTGCGTTGGCAGCCACTCAAGTGCATCAACAGAATATTGATAATCCAGGCCATGAAGCAGACCCTGATGATGAGGACCTGGGTGATGATGAGTTACTAAACCCTAGGCGTGATGCTGAGGTGGCGACACATGCTAATAGAAGAGATAGTCAGGCTAGATTTAGACCTGAACGCCGAGCTATGAAGATTCCGTTTGATGATGATGATGATGATGATCTGGACGGAGCTGGTGCCACAGGAGCTATTATTCCGTCGCCCTTGGAACCCGGAGCCAAGTTCAATATCACTAGCACCATGATTCAGTTATTGCAGCTCAAGGGACTATTTGGTGGACTTGCAGGTGATGATCCGAACATGCATCTGGTCAATTTTATCTCTATATGAAAATCATTCGACAATCCAGGCATTGGGACAGAATGCAATTTGGCTGTGCTTATTTCCATTGTCTCTATCTGGTGAGGCAACTCTATGGTTGAATGGGCTGACTCCTGATTCTATCACTAATTGAGGCAATTGAATGACGCTTTCCTAGAAAGATTCTTTCCGCCATCCAAGAGAGCACAATTGAGAGATAAAATCAGCAATTTTCGTCAGTTTCCAACTGAAGCCCTCCACGAAACATGGGAGAGATTCAAGAAGAAGCTTATGAGGTGCCCAAACCATTATATGACCAATGTCCACTTGATGGAGATACTATACAGATCCTTGAATTCAGTAACGAAACTAGTGGTTGATAATGCTGCAGGTGGTTCATTCATGGACCTTACTTTTAATGAGGCAAGTGGTATGCTAGATCGTATGACAAAGCAGAGTAGAGCTTGGATGCCAGGGAGTCTGAGGTAGCAAGCTCTACTATATTTATTGGCATGACTGCAGAACAAAGGCAAAGAGAGGAGAAACACGATCAAGATATGGCACACATAAAAAGACAGATGGATCTTCTTACCAAGCACTTATTATCAGGGAAGACCGAAAAAGTCAAAGCTGTTGTGTTACAAGCAAAAGGTGAATCCAATTCTGAAGAAGAAGCTAACTACTTGAATAATCAGGGGGGTTTCCAAGGCAATGCCCAAGGAAACCAAGGTCGGAACTATTATGATAAATCGAGAAACAAAGACCGTGATCAAGGTAGTTGGAAGAACAAGACTGATAGGAGTGGTTTGTATGTTCCTCCTGGAAGACATGACGCCGCTGCATCTGGTTCTGGAAATATGTCCATGGAAGATATGATGGCTAAGCTATTGAAAGGAGTAGAGGCAACCAACATGGGAGTAACTGAGGTAATAAATAATTTGTCCTCAATGAAGCACTTGGTTGACTCGCATTCTACTGCAATAAAACAACTGGACCAACAATTGAGTCAACTATCAGCGACAATCAACCAAAGAAAAGCTGGTACTTTACCTAGTGACACTATGCAAAATCCAAGGAATGATGGATCATGCAGGGATATTACTACCAGGAGCGGTAAGGTGTTAGACAATCCGTCTAAAGACAAGCAGGTGGTTGATGATATAGAGGAGATTGTTATTGACGCAAATTGTGATGATTCTGTAGAAGCTGAAAATCAGAAGGAGCACATTCATGAGAAAACTATTCCTCTTCCACCACCACATTTTCCTCAGAGATTGAAGAAAAAAAGCTGGTGACATACCTGAAAAGGCTGATAACCGGAAGTAAGATAAAAAAGAAGTGGTGGAGAAAACGATTCCCCTTTCACCACCATCTTTTCCACAGAGACTGAAGAAAAAAGTGGATGATACAAGGTTCAATAAATTCATGACGATGTTGAAGTAACTGACTATTAATGTTACTTTGGTGGAGGCGCTGGAACAGATCCTGGGTACGCTAAATTCATGAAGGACCTTTTAACAAAGAAGCGGGCAGTAAGCTATGACCCAACAGATAATATTCATCATTGCAGTGCAATTGCAACAAGGTCCTTAGTACAGAAGAAGGCAGACCCTGGTTCTTTCACTATTCTTTGTACGGTTGGATCTATGAGTTTTGCTAAGGCATTGTGCGATTTGGGAGTAAGCATCAATTAGATGCCACTATCCGTCTACAGAAAGTTGGGGTTGGGCGACCCTACACCAACCAATATGCGGCTCGTGATGGCAGATAGGTCGGTAAAACAACCTTTTGCTATCCTAAATGATGTATTAGTGAAGGTTTCCACCTTCATCTTTCCTACAGACTTTGTTATTTTGGATTGCGAAGTGGATTCTGAAGTTTCCATAATCTTGGGACGCCCTTTCCTCGCAACTGAAATTGTGCTTATTGACATGAGAGCTAATGAACTTTTATTTTGGGTGAATGACGAAGTGGTCCATTTTGATGTATGCAAAGAAATGAAGCAGCCCGAAGATATGGATGTGTTCTATGTAGCTGAAGTTAATTATAAGGATGACAAAGAATTATTTGTAGAAAATCAGCTTACTGATGAGTCACTATCTAATGAGCTGCTGAATTTTGAGCGTGAGGAGGTTCAAGAACATGAAGAAACTATGTGTGCTCTAACAGAAATAGGGTCCTATTCTCATACTCCTAAGCAGTCGGACCTTGATCTTAAGAATCAACCGTCACCAAGAGCAAAGACTTCTATTGAAGAGCCCCCAGTGCTAGAATCGAAAGAGCTCCCCAATTATTTAAGGTATGCATTCTTGGGAAGTGGAAATACACTTCTTGTGAGTGTGGTGGATGATTTAAGTGAACAGCACATAGAGGCTCTCGTCTCTGCTCTAAAGAGATACAAGATAGCTATGGGTTGGACTATTGATGATATAATTGGTATCCCTCCTAGGATATAGATGCACAAGCGTCATCTCGAAGAAGATTGTATGCCCACAATGAAGCATCAGCATCGTCTGAATCCATTCAGAAAACGATGCACCAAATATCTCGATGAAGTCTAAGTAATCAAGATAACTATGTCGTGCCACGACAATAAATCAAGCGCTTTGTGGGAGGCAACCCATCGTTTTTAATTATTTTTGTTGTTTTTGTTTTCCTAGGATTTTGTCGATCCATGACCAAAAATAAGGCGCTTGGTGGGAGGCAACCCATTGTTCTAATTGTTTTTGTTATTTTTGAGTAAGTGGAGGTGCAAGACGTATAAAGGAGGAGCTTGGTCTTAAATTTTGATTTGAAAATGAGCAATGGTAAAGGTGGTAAGTGAGTAACGAAGGAAAAAAAGACTTTTGGTTAGGCATTGCCTATACAAATCTAGGAAACGGACAAGGCAAGGCCTATGCTATTGCCTTCTGCTCAACTAGGCAAAGCATTAGGCGACGCCTATGCTATTGCCTTCTGCTAAACTAGGCAAAGCTAAAGGCGCCGCCTATGCCATTGCCTTTGCTCTCTGAATCTATAATGCCATGGCATAGGCACCGCCTATGCCCAACTAGGCCAAGCATTAGGCGCCGCCTATCCTTCCCAAAACTCTCAAAACTCTTATTTTTGCTCATCTAACCTTGCCAGATCATCTTCCGAGTTCAACACCAAGTAAGATCTTCTTTTATATTCCGTAATTATTACAATACTACGCCTATTATGATTCATTAAATCTTTAAGTAGTGTTGGTAATTTGAATAAGATTGGGTGGACATGATACATCTAGTTGAGTGAATGAATACGTATGGGTGTTCTAGTCTTTATTCCAACTTGTATTTGATTTTGATACACTATCATACTTTTGCGAAATCGACATGGTGAAGGAATTGCATAAACATCAAAATTGAATGCTCAAAATGCTTGAATGACTCGTCCATTGAGATAAAAATCATGATTGAATACAAGCATGAGATGTTGTGATTATTTCTATGTCATAACTTGATATGACCTCTACGTAGTAGTCTTGTTCAAAAGGTGAATTAATCCAAACATGAAAGTATAATCAAGATTACATGAAATAGAGTTGCATGGGATAGTTAAGATGTCATGAAGGTATGACTGTGCTGAACATATAGTTGGAAAATATTGCCTATACGTAAGTCGATGAAGTCTGAGCAATCGACATCACTCGCTTAATTAGTTTGTACCAACAAATTAAGTGTGGGGTGGTGCCACTATTGTTTTGTTTTTTGATTGAATCTTCCGAGATGAAGCTAACATGAATCTATTAGGATCTCAGGTAAAATGGCCTCAAAAGGACGACAAGAAAAACAAAAAGCACCCACCTCACAGAAAGGTAAGAAAAGAGGAAGAAAAGAGTAAGCTGAATCCTCCGTGCTGCAAATACCTCGACGCACTCTTAGAATCAAGTGGGGTATATTTTGAGGAAATTCTAAGGATGAAGACTCTGATGATGATTCCGACACAGGGGGTATGACCTCAGACATAAAAGAGGAGTTCGACTAATCAGATTTTCCTTATTTATTTTCCATTGAGGGCAGTGTGTCCCGTCTAAGTGTGGGGTGCTGGTATTTGTATGCTGTACTTCTTTGCCTACATTTATTTATGTTTGTTTGTTTGAATTAGTCATAGTTAGATAGCTGAATTTTTTTTTAGATATTTTGCATGAAATTGTTCTGATAGGCGGCATGGTATTATGATAAGAGTTTGTGCTAAAATCACTACTATTGAGACATTTAGGCTCTAAGTGTGACTCGCAGTATGATACTTGTGTGGTTTAATTCTTTCATCTGTTGGGACAAGAGTCTATACTGCTCCCAATAAAGTTGACCATGTGCCTTGTGTGTGTGAGATTATAGTATATTCTGTGTTGTGACTGATGCTAGAACTTGCCTGGTGTGTGTGTAAAGAGAAATAAAGAGTGTGAGTTTAGGAGATGATTTAGGAATTTCTTTGGCAGCCTGTAATTGATTACCTTATTTTTACCTACCCGTGTACATTTATCCTAGTTAAACCCCTTTGAGCCTTTAAGCTATTTTCTTTGACAGACTCATCTGTAGCCTAATCCATTTTTTTCAAGACCATAATTTGATCCAAATTCCTAAGCGCTTTAAATTGTAAAGTCATGTGGCAAAATAAGAGGAAATTAGGTGAGAGTGATGCCTTAGAGTGTATTGGTACTTGAATTTGTTATGAAAAAAATGGCTATTATAGAGGTGTGTTATAAAAAAAAGAAATAGAAAAACAAAAAGATAAATTGTGTTCAAATAAAAAGATAGTTATGTTTGAATGGCAAAATAGGTGAAAAGAGGTGGTAGATAAAAGAAAAGTAGAGAAGTTGTTTAAAAAGAGAGTGTTAATGGTATAATGTGATGCATTAAAGCGCTTAGGAACATAGTCACTATTTCTAGCCAAAATAGTCCTACCCGTCCCTTAGCCTACATTACAACCTGTAAAAGATCTATTTGATCCTAAGCTTAGCATTCTGATATTAGTAGAGCATTACACTAAGGGCAAGCCTATGGTCATCAGTTGCAACATATGAATTCTTTGTGAGAGTGAAAGCAAGGAAAATCTTATACCCATGTTTCGAAAAATGCAATACTTGTGAGTGATTATGGGTAATATCTTATTGAGACACACATGGTTGATGAGTTTTGGGTAGTTTGTATGATTCTTTGTGCCTTAACTTGTGGATACGAATTAGCCATCATCACGAGTCTATGTTAGAGGTTAAATTGTTTGTAGTAGTGATCAGAAAACTACTCTTTGTTAATGATTTACGTGCATGTCTTGATGAATATTTTGTGTTGTTACTGTGAAACCCTAAGTAGATGTTTATATGGATATGATATTTTGTTCGAGGACGAACAAAGCTTTAAGTGTGGGGTGTTGATGTTAGGCGTATTTACACGCCGAAAGCACCTTAATTTACCCATATTTTAGCTAAGTTTTGAGGACAAAATATATAATTCCTGCACTTTTAGTCCTTTCTCCTGTAAGTGATCTAACCAACATGATTAGCAAGTTTTCAGGTATAAATGATGAAGATTTCAGCATTTTGGTGGACCGTTGGACGCCAAAGGAAACCTCAACGTAAGAGGGACGGCAACTTCTGCAAACTGGTGGACTGAAAGTGATGCATGGAGAACTTGTCCCGGGCAAAAACAGTATTTCTAAAGACCTGGGGATCAGCAGTAACTTAGTAGGATTAGGACAAGGATACAGTAACCCAGTAGGACTAGGATAAGGATTAAAACCCTATTCGAGTAGGACTAGGACAAGGATGTTATAAATACCCTATTTTGCTGAATTTTTCAGCATTCACTCATTCATTAATTTAAGTCTTTTTCATTCAACTTTTGCTACTATTCACGTTACTTTCTGACAGAGAAAGCACGACCCTTGTGACCAATGTGAGATCATAATGATGTTTATTGTGATCTCCATTGAAATCATGAGTAGCTAAACTTCTCTGTTAGGGTTATGGAAGCCTTATGAGATACTATCTATTGCTATGAGTTTGTGAATGCTTGATACGTATGCTGCTTATATCATTACTCTCTTCATCTTAATTGAATTCTTGTGGTTGCAAGCATATAGAATACGCCAGTATAGCATTAACTTGTTCGAACGAAAAATTACATGTCTGGAAAAGAGAGAGTGACAAGGAGATAGGGCTACCAACCCCTGTTTAAAAGTTAGTGCCTTAACTGGATTAACCTCTTGGAGAATTCGTACCATTAGTTAATCCTTGATGGTCGAAAGACGCCTGGATTTACCATAGAATACGAATCTCTATGAGCGCATGCATGACTGAATTCCGCATAACTCATAGCCAATAGATACGTAAAACCCATAAGGTGGACATAACCCTAACTTACAATTCTCATTGATTAAAACCTACCAAACATTCCTTTTTACTTTGCTATTTTTGATACTTTTTACTGCACGCATAAAATCCCCCCTTATTCCGCAGAACCTTAGACCAAAAGTCTAATAATAGTTGTAACACTTAGTGACCGAGTATTCCCTGTGGGATTCGACACCCAACCCAGTTGGGTTCTATATTTGACGACGACCGCTTACACTCTTACGAGAGCTGTAGTTTGAGCGTTATCACATAACACAATAACATCCACAATGTAGTCTTTGTTTAGGGGGAGATTTTCTTTCTCATTAGTTTTTATGTTTTTAATATTACGTTTTATATGTAGGACAATTGACCAAATAATATAATAATATTAAGCTTTTTAGTATTGTTTATGTGTCTTTTGAATTGTCACCACAATGATTTGCAACTAATAGCTTCCGTATGACGCACCCTCGATTTTGAACCCAACAGGTACTGCATCATAATTTTGTCGATCATGGAAGACAAGGAAAATTTGAAATACTAGTCAAGTATAGGTGCTTTGTACGTGTGTCTCACCTAGTGAAAATGGAATATCACAATGAATTTTCAGTATATAGATATCAAAGAACTAAACTACAGGAATAATAGTATCTTTTGTGGTGCATCTCTCATTTAACACTTTGTCAGTATTTTTTTATTTTATTATTTAAAAAAAAAAAAAAAACTTCACTAAGACCGGGCCAATTCGAAAAGAAATTCAAGAGGTGCTTCAAATAATGTAATAGCAGGGAGGATTTTCCAAGAAAAAGTATGCACAATTATTATGATCCCAATTTGTGGGTATTAGTGTTTTCATGCACGAATTCGGGAATATTTGATAAAGTGAGGACATAGAGCAAGTTCAATGTCAATTCATAATCAATGTTCTTAAAAAATAATTATTTGATGTTTAGATGTTCAGTTTGTTTAACATCATTATCAGGTTGTTCTGTTAAAAAGACATATCAAATTCCTAGTTGAGGATAAAAAGTTATCTACTTGTTTAATCGGTTGAGTTCTGATGCATGCACGCAATATTAAACGATTGATGATTCTTTTGCAGCTGCCTTTGAGTGGTAGAGCTTCACAATTGGTAGCCTGGGGAATATGAAGGCATACAGAAGGATTGCATAAGAAGTCAAAGAATACGAAGATGGCAAGGAACTGCAAAACCATCAATTATAAATTTGACATAGTATGTACAGAAATATTAGTTGCATCACAATAGAAGTACATGAAGAATATTATTTTCGATTAAACTTTTCAACAATGAAATCATAAATATTATTATGACTGAAGGATACATATTATTTATAATATTTTGGCACCACAAATGCCGTGTTAATTAGAATTTGATTTCCAGTTAAAGAAAACATAAATCTAAATGATTTATTATATAATTAAAGTGCTATACACTTAAAAGAACTAAATCAAAACTTTTCTAGTGTGATTTGTTTAGTTATGGAAAACTTCCAACTATACTTATTTGGGGAAGGAAAAAAATAACACCTAAAATTAAAATAATACCATAAAAATAGCACTCACAATTAAATTATCGATACCATTTTCACAATCACTGCTTTATAAAATCCCCCTTCTTCTTCAACCCACTTCATGTTTTTCACTCTTTCAAATGGTATAACCTATAAAATAGGCTCTCAAACTACTAAAATCAAAACATGGAGAACTATTCCTACATTTCTTATCCTGAATTCGGTGACTTTTCTCCATTTGGGGTGACAAGTCTGAAATTGCGTTACAGCTAAGGGTGTTTCTACTCATTTATTTTTCTTCTAAATTAGACAAACTTTACGAGGAAAGGCTTGTTGGGATTAAAATATTTGAAGAAATTTTGTGATCTTTTGTTCCTTGGACAACAGTTTCGGCAATTGAAAGTACAATGGACCAAATTGTAGTCTGCCTATCCATTTCACTGTCAATTGCAGCTGGGCTTACTTTTGGTTGAGATTGGGTATGCTTGCAAAGATTGTATGGATATATGAACACTGCATATGCATGCATAAATTTCTCTTCTATGAAGTGTATTAATGTGTTATAAAAAAGTATCTATTGGGTATATGATCCCCTCTTTCTTTTTTAAAAAGTGTATTAATGTAATATAAAAGTGTATCAATCTAGTATAAAAGAGTATCAATTGAATATACAGACACTGCATATTCATAGATTCCCCTTCTATCTTGTTATAAAAGTGTATCAATATGGTATAAAAGAATATCAATTGGGTATAAAAGTGTATCAACTGGGAATAGAAACTGCTTGTGGCCGACTGGGCAAATGGCTAAAAGATGGAAATAAGTTTAGCCGACTCGCTAAAGTTATCCACCTTTTTCAAATTGTGGCCATTTATTTTTTTAAAAAAGTCAACTCATGTCCTTTCCCCTCCTTTATTAATGAAAAAATGTACTCCATTCGTCTCAAATTACGTGTCGCCATTTGACAGAACATGATATTTAAGAAATAAGTATTGACTTTGTTAAAGTTACAAAATTATTCTTTTTTAAAAAAGGAGTAATAGTATTTAAAATTAAATGGGATCGCTTTTAATTGAAAAAACAAATAAAAAAAGAGTAATAGTATTTAAAATCAAGTGAAACTTGTAATTGTGTTTTGAGAAACTTACCAAATAAGGAAAGTTCAAATTACTTAAATATGAGTATTTTAATGAAGGGTAAAATGTTCAAATTACTTTTGTAAGGGTTTTTACAATTTTAGTATATTATAGACTATAGATTATAGATATAGATATAGATTGTTATGCATAATGTGAAAGATCTATCTTGAAAAGTTTAAACAACACAACTAAAAGTTAGTGCACGGATTGTTAAAATTTGTGTCTAACGTGTTTAAACGAATATAAAGTTTATGAAATAAATGGACTTTTTTGAAACTTAATCGCTCCACCTTCCCGGAAAAAACTTAGATTCATGGCATGCTTAGCTAGGTGGAGGAAATATAAACAGAAAAGAGGATATCCTCCGGGTTAGGGCAGCGATATAAAAATTAAGCCTTAGAAGTATTAACTTTGTCAAACCATTCTCTTGAGACAATTTTGATTTCTACCTACTTTCAATACTTATTTTGAGATTTAGACATCAAATTTCTTTTTGATTTATTTTTTAAGGTTAGGATATGAAAAGTGCAAAAAATGGGCCAGGGATATGGGGCCATGAGCTTCTTCAACATTTTTAAAACTTGAGAAAAAAATACAACATGGTCCCCTTTTTATATTTATTAAATTTCCATAAAATCATTTAATATTTCCAACTACATTTCTCTCTCTTCAAAATCCTACTTATGGCGATTGTTGTTCCGATATTTTCGAAAAAATTTGCACGATTCTTGCTTCCTCAGGTGAAATTTTTCAGTTTCTCTTAATCAGGTAAGTTTAATGTTCTTCCTCGATTAGTTTTAGATCCATTTTAGTAATTTTTTTTGATGTCGTTTTGTGTTGGGGATCTTCACTTTTTGAAGAAATTGCACTATTCTTCGTTGAATTAGTCGAAATTTAAGTGTTTTCAATTAACATAATCGATTCCGCATGGTTAATCGTTTTTTACTTTGGATAATGAGTAGAAAATTTTTAATTTTTTGTATTTATATTGCGTATTGATTTTGAATTTTTTGTATTGAATTAGACCAATTTTAATAGTGTTCTTGTTGTTGTGAATTGCGCTGCCAATATCTGGTGAAGTTGGAACTTTATTTGCATGTTTGAATGAGGCGTTTTCTCATTTTTCTTAATAGACCAGTAGTCGATAAATCGACCACTTCAGATTTATTTTTGCTGCATTTTTTGTTTTCATTAATAGACCAGTGATCGATAAATCAACCACTGCAGATTCATTTTTTGTTGTAGATCATAAATGATGAGAAGGGTTCATAGAGCAGTTAAAATGCCTACTTTCACTGCTTCTAGTAGTAGGAAGCAAAAATTCAAAGAAATTTTGAAAACTTCCAAGAGGAAAAAACCCATATCGATGAATCGGAGTCGAAAATCGAATAAAAAATCCTTGTCGATATTTTTGAATATGACGAAAATAGTGCATACGAGAGTGACGATGTTGAGAATAGTGAAGGTAGAAACGAAGGAAAAAACGAAGAAAAAAGTGAAAGTGATAGCGAAAAAGGTGAGGATAGGAGAGATAGCAGAGATGGGGAGGAGGATCCCTTATCCTTGCCAATTTGTGTGAGAGATATCTTCGTTGAGTTGTACGGCCTAACAACCTGGATGGATGATCTAGGTTCTTTTCCTGCAAAGATTTCTGTGAGAGTAAGAATGACGGTGTATTGAGAGTTTAGAAGGATTCTTGTTGAACAAAAGTTGTATTCTGATTTTAAGAAGACATGGTTTGGACACTTGAGGCATATCACAGAATATTTTAAGTTTAATGGACAGACGATCCATTATATGTTGCTGCGACATATAAAAAATCAGAAAAACTACATGAAATTTGGTTCTGTGTGAATGGTAAGCCAGCTTGTTTCGGCTTAAAAGAATTTTCTTTGATTATGGGGCTGAATTGTTCGGCATATCCTCGTGAATAAAAAATGAACAAAGTCCTCCAAAATGGAGAAAGCTTTCATTTTAAGGTGACAAAGAACAAGAGCATTACTGCTGCAAAATTGATTAGACTGATGAAAGGTAATAGGATGAATAATCAACAAAAGTTGAAGTGTGGTTTGGTTTAATTCGTCCAGTGATGCTTCTGGAAAATGACCCGTCAAAGAAAGTGGATTCGGACCACATCAACATGGCGGCTGATTTAGAATTTTCCGGGGGGTATCCATGGGGAAAAGAGTCCCTTGGGTTGATCTTGAGCTATCAGACAAAGAAGACTGATCTGACCAAGCAGAAAGAAGCTTTTGTTAGGAGAAATAATGCATCGTACGCATTATATGGCTTTCCCTGAGCGTTTCTGGTACTTATAATCTACCATCTTATTGATTCATTATAGACTCCTACATATTTATGTAATAATGCATAGACACTGGAGATTTACTTCTGGTTTTATTAATTAATTGCAGGTTTGGATATATGAGTCCTTTCCTCATCTGGAAAGGTACGCCAACAAGTTGTTGGATTCTCCTCTACCCATTCCTCTTCTTGTTAGATGGCATACGTCGAAGTGGGACAACATAATGGCAGGCGACCCACTTAAGTACAAAGGAAACAACACAAAGGTAAACTTATTCTTATTATGAAAGGTATGATACTAATATTATTATATTGGAGAATGTCGTGTAATTTATTGTTATTTTTTTGTAGATTGTGCACCCGTACCTTACCCCTACTGTTCGTGAGATGGAGTAGAGATACATGAAAATATTTAAGCCATACACGGATGAAGTTAAGGATGCGTCCATTGATGCGTTGAAGGCGTAGCTAAAAGGTGTGACTGTCCTGACTTCATTAGGCCGCCATTATGTTTCAAGTCAACCACACGCTTGTGATCATGCTGGTTCAAGTGGACTTAAAACTTCACCGAACGCTTCTAATGACAATGACCTGCACAAGTATGTTGCTTTTCTTGAGAAAAGTCTACTGGATATTGCTTCTTTATTAGAGATGAGAGGCTGAGGAGAATCGAGAAGAATAAAAAAGCAACAAGATGAAGGTAAATTAATTTATTTTTTACTTTTTCAATTTAATTTTCTTGCATATGTTTTGTAATCCTTTGAAAACAATACAGTTCACCTCAACAGTCCCCCTCGTAGCCGGCATCAAGTAAACCTCTAAGAACTTGCAGTCGCAGTGACGGACATTACTGCAGTAGATGAAAAAGGTGAAGAAGAGAATAAAGAAGAAGAAACAGAAGAAGAGAATGCACTAGATGAAGAACATGAGAAAGAAGAAGAAGAAAAAGAAAAAGATGAAGAGATAACAGCTGAAGCAGAAGAAGAAAATGAGGAGAAAAAAAAAGAAGATGGTGAAAAGAAATCTAAAGAAGAAGAAGACAAAAACGAGAAGAAAGTTGAAGAAAAATTAGTGGTCGAACAGGAGGTTGAAAACACTGAAGAAGAGAAGAAATCATAATCAGAAGAAGAAAAGAAAAATGAGAAGAAAGAAGTTGAAGAAGAAGAGAAAACATAAAGAAAATAAAGTGGATGTGATGGGTGTTGTTGCGAAACTCAATCAAGAAAACAAGTAGTTTTGTGGATTTGGAACTAACAATTTTCTTAATGATTTATTTTTTTAGTGATTTATTCTTTATGGTTAATTGAATTACATATATTTGACATGTCAATGATGGCAATTACTGATGAAATAATGTTCAGTTATTCTATTGTCTCGTTAGATTAAATAGCTGGCTGCATTGCGTTACCAGTTCAGCTATTGTCCTAATTTATAGTGGTTGATTGGAAACATTATAGAAGTTATTCTCTAAAATTTATAGACTTAACAGACTATCGATTGAGTAATTCATATATTTACTTGCAATAAATATCATGATTTATAAAGGTCGGTGATAAAAGACATAGACATAATTTTCTATTAATTATATATTACACCCAGAATTGATTTATGAAACCTTATATCTATTTATTCAGTTCTCTATATCCCCATTACACCTTTCCAGAAAGCCAACAACAATAACAAACCATACAATAAATTTTTTAGGCCTTTCTCTTTTTCCTCGGCCAAAATCAACCTTTGCTTTACTTGATTCCTCTCCAATTCAACTTCTTTTAGTGATCCTTTCAAGTAATCCCTTTGCTCTTCGGCTTCTTTTAGCAATGTCATGAATAAATCTCTATTTTCTTCGGATTCTCGAAGCCTTTGGAGTATATGAAACTTGGAAGCGCCTCAAAAATTTGATGTCGATGGGCTGCTCGTCAGTGAGTCTTCGTCAAGCCAATTAAAAAAAGAGCATCCGCCATAATCCTTTTCAACCGCACAGTTAAAGAATTTTTGAACTGGATTCCAATCACAGTGTGACGTCTTTAATTTTTGGGATGCTTGAGACATTGTAGATTTTAACAAAAATTAAAGCCAAAAAAATGAGAGTGTTAACAAAAAAAATAGCCTTCCTTTTATAGAAGAAAAAAGTGAGATATTACTGTTGGGTGTTGATTTGATGTGTACTTTATTACAATTGTAAAAATCTAACATTTTTTTATTTTTTTTTTACTGCTAGTCTTGTTTCATTGACGTTATTTATAATCGATGCCTTCTGAGGCTTTTGGTAGATGATTCATCGAATAGATAGGCAGTCTAGCATATACTAAGAGCTAATTCCTTAATAACCACACTAGACTATGCTAAATATTCGTAGACCATAATTGGCACATATTTTGAGAAGGATTATTTAATCAATAAAATAATAAATAATTATATTTTATTCAATTAAAGAAGCTTGAACAAGTCATGTGATCGTATGGGAGTCCACAGAAATTAAATAAAGTGATCAAAGATGTGTGAGGATGGGTAGTGGATAAACAACAAATATGCTTGGGGTCTGTCACACCCCTTTTTCGACTCCAAAAAAATGGTTATAGTTTAAAGTTCGAAAGGGTTTTATTATTTAAGTGACAAGAAATGAAAATTTATTTCGAAAAAGGATTATTTATGTTTTTTTTTACGCAGAGTCGCCACTTGACATGATCTGATGTGCCAAGTCACCATTAGAAAATCCTTTTCATAACCGTTTGACTCTTAAACTGGTTTGCGAACAGAGATTCCGGCTAAGGAATTCTGTTGACCGAGGGGAAGGTGTTAAGCACCTCTCGATCCCGTGGTTCAACCACGGTCTCTTCGTAGAGTGTATTGACTATTTTTTTGGCACTAAGAAATGTTTAAACCGCACAAAAAGCACGCAAAATAATCATACAAAACAAAACAATCCGAAATGTAAAGTCCAGTCCAATTATTACAACCCGAAATAAAAAGGGACTGAAAGTAAACCTACACTAATCCTAAACTAATGCTCTAACCGACGCCTCGAGCCTTCACCACGAACGTCCTCTGAGTACGTGATACCTCAGGGTATTCCCCGGTGAATAAATATATACAGATACTTCGGGGCATTCCCCAACCAAATTATACAATTAAATTAAATGTGACAAAAAAAAATAAAACCATTCCAACACATATTTCAAACATGTCATCAATCCACCATGCCTAAATTTGCCTACCCGAACCTACCATTTGTATATCCAATTAGCGACCTAAAATCATGACACTATAGAGTTCACCAACATTATTCATGTTTATTCCAAGTTGAATAAAAAGTAACAATAAAACCACCATTAACCCAAATTCATCATTTTATCAATATCATAATTCCACTCCAATTTTCCTTTTATCAACCCATTAAAACATGATCAAACTCATTCCTTAAACCAACATAGCCGAATCACCAACGTCATGATAAACATCAATAAGATCCAACAAAATATAATAACACCACACATATTCATAGCCAATGCGACCAATCAAAATAAAGAAGAGAATGGGTTAAAGAAATGGACCTCAATAGAATGTTCTCGTAGATGATAAAGAAGTCCGAGACCGAAATCCTCCAATGTGGAACCCCAACGACGAACTCACCAAATCAATAATCCAATAGTACCAACTTTGAAACGTGTCTTTCCATTGCAATAATTCAATTTTAAATTTCAGAGTTTCATAGCCAAACAAAATGATTGAATCTGCTGCCACTATGATCGGAATCTCGGTCGAAAACTTTGATTGGACATATTCAACAACAAACCCAAAGGGAAACCCAACTATTTTAAAACACTTTTCAAAATCTGATTACCAAACTTCGAATTGGTAAAATCAGCATGTTATGTATTTAGAGTTGTTTTTTCGGTGGGGTTTCGCCGTTGGTTGCCAGAGTTGGCCCGATAGGGTCAAGTTTGGTTGAAAACTGGACTTGGGGGTGAGGAAATGGGTTTGCCGGTCATTGTTTTCCAGCGATGGCTCAACCAAAGTAGTCCGATGGGTCGTAACGGCTTATTCGGAGCTCCGGTGATAGTCCTAATGTGATGGATCACTGATTTTTATTCAACTTTCTCTCTCCCCATCAATCTTTTCTTGTTTTCTCCTCTGTCGTGTGTGATTGTGAGTTCTTTGGTGGTCTGCTTTCTTGTCCCTTTTTCGGCGGTGTATGTGTGTATATCCGATAGCATGTGTGTGCGTGAATTTGTGCTTGGATTTGTGAGATGAGTGATGAATCTTGTGTGTGTGTTTTTATGTTGAAGAGAATAATGGTGAGGTCTGTTGTTTTGATAATCTATGTGTGTCATGTGAGAATTCCCCTTCTAATGGATTCCCACTTGTGTGCTGTGAGAATGAGTGAAGATGGGTCCTTGGTGTCCTTTCTGCTTCTCTTTTGTGTGTGTATATATGAGGTAAGGGTGGGGTAGGGGGTAGTGGTGAGGTGGGGTAGAGTTTGTTAGGATAGGGTAGGTAGGTGTTGTTTTTTAATTGGAGGGATAAGGGTTAGGTGTCTATTTTTGTTTGGATAGGTTGCTAGTATAAGACAAAATTAGTTAGGGGATTGTTATTTTTTGTCATTTTGTGGAGGGATTATCACACGGGTGAGGGTACATGGTAGGATTACATAACATGGGTAAAAGACATCGGGGAGGGACGAAATTAGGTGTCTACATCATGCTCCCTTTGAATGTAAACATGAAGTGTTTTCCGACAAAGAAGTAGACAGCGAGACCAAATTTTGACTCGACCATTATCCAATGAAAGTAACAGAAGGAAGAAGGACAATCGGGTTTTGACTTAAGACATCCCACCTACTCACATTATGATAGGATCGAGTGACAAGTATCTCAACTTTTGGAAGGAGATGGACTATACCGAGTTGGAGAGTCGAGTGAGGTTCCATCGAGGTTCTGGTCCGCGACTCTGTCATTACATCAAAAAAAATAAAAATTACAAGTTAAAACATAAATGAAATTACAAAATCCTATCTATATAGCTTCTGTTGGCTCTGGACTCGACTTTTATCACCCTATTCTTCAGGCGGGCTCCTGACTTGCAATTTCTTCCAACTTGTTGCTTGACTTTCAATTGCTTCGCTTTGTTGCTTGACTTTTCATTTCTTCACCCTATTCTCCAGGCAGGCTCCTGGCTTGCTATTCCATCACTTTGTTACTTGACTTTTCCTTTCTTCACTCTTTTCTCCAGGCGGGCTCCTGACTTGCTATTTCATCACCCTGTTCTTCAGGGCTCCTGAATCCCAAAATTAACACTAGAACGAAAATTATCCTAAAAATTATAGTAAAGTAGTATTTTATTTTTGAAAGCATTGTCCCATTTTCCAGGAGGGTCCTGAATAGAAAGTAACATCCCATTTTCAGGAGGGTCCTGAACATAAAGTAAAATCCCATTTTTCAGGAGGGTCTAGAACATAATGTAAAATCCCATTTTTCAGGAGGGTCTTGAACAAAAGTAAAATCCCATTTTTAGGAGGGTCCTGAACAAAAGTAAAATCCCATTTTTCAGGAGGGTCCTGAACAGCAAGTAAAATCCCATTTTTCAGGAGGGTCCTCAACATAAAGTAAAATCCCATTTTTTTAGGAGGGTCCTGAACAGAAAGTAAAATCTCATTTTTCAGGAGGGTCCTGAACATAAAGTAAAATCCCATTTTTTCAGGAGGGTCCTGAACATAAAGTAAAATTCCATTTTTCAGAAGGGTCCTGAACATAAAGTAAAATCTCATTTTTTCAGGAGGTTCCAGAATAGAAAGTAAAATCCCATTTTCCAGGAGGGTCCTAAACATAAAGTAAAATTCCATTTTTTTAGGAGGGTCCTGAACGGACAGTAAAATCCCATTTTTCAGGAGGGTCTAGAACATAAAGTAAAATCCCATTTTTCAGGAAGGTCATAAACATAAAGTCATTTTTCAGGAGGTTCCTGAACATAAAGTAAGAATTCCATTTTTTTCAGGAGGGTCCTGAACACAAAGTAAAATCCCACTTTTCAAGATGGTCCTCAACATAAAGTAAAATGCCATTTTTTTAGGAGGGTCCTGAACAGAAAGTAAAATCCCATTTTTCAGGAGGGTCCTGAACAGAAAGTAAAGTCCCACGGATGTGCATTTCCAATGTTAGCTGAATTAAGTGAAGAGAATTTGCCCCTATTTCAACAAAGAAAATTTATCAGTTAAAAACTTAGTGGTGGCTTGCAGAGCTTGGCTTCTCAGGTATCTGCCCAGCACTCGTTCCTTTCATCTTTGTTCCAAATCTCTAACACTTGCCCTGTCTTGCGGCATCATTGCCCCGGATCCATATTGAGGGAAATGAGTTCTCACTCAAACAATGGGTTTTCATTTTACCATGCCCCTGAGGTGCACTCTTTTCCCAAATCTGAATGCTTCCACGAATCCAATAGCCTTTCGGTTGATAGACTTCCTTTGATTCATGTTGAATTACGATCATATTTCTTTCCTGTGCTGTTCCTTGGCTTTTCCTCATATAATCGGAAAGATTGGTAGTAAATTTTGAAATCCTTTCTCATTTGCGTTGACACAGACTTGACTTAAAATATAAAGAAATGATGGTGAATTTTATTTTGATAAATGACATAAAAAGACAAAAAAACATGACTATGTAAATGAAAGAAAAGGGAAATGCCCCATGTTCAAAAAGAAAACTTATCTGAATATGACAACTAACTCCAATGAGCATGACATACATTTTGGATTGAGCTGCCTGATCTTCCTATCCAAACTCCCCATTTATTGTTGAGTTCATGCATTTTCCGCTGAGACGCTTCTTCAAATCCATTGGACTCATACATCGCATTCGATTGAAGACATCTTAAAAGACTTTCGTCAACAAATCTCTTTCTTTCACTTTTTGATTTTCTCTTGAACTCTCCATCGCCTTATGGTGCCCGTGAGGGTTTTCACTAATAAAACTCTCTCATTTTTATTTCACTCCACTCACCATCGCCTTATGGTGCCTGCAAAGGTTTTAACCAATAAGACTCTCTCATTTTTATTTCTTTGCACTCACCATCGCCTTATGGTGCCTGCAAAGGTTTTCACAAATAAGACTCTCATTTTCATTTTCTCTCAACTCACCATCACCTTATGATTCCCACGGGGGTCTTCACCAATAAGACTCTCTCATTTTTGTAGTTCTTTCCTGATTTCTTATACTGAGGGAGACAAGCGGTACTTCATAATGAATCATCATATCCATCGCATGCTTAGCCTTAACATTATTAAAAATTGATCTGAAGGACTTTGTTTGGTTTTAACTTGGCTTTTGGTTAAGGTTAGAAAAGATGGTAAGACGCTCAAACGATACTTGAAGTGGGGGTGGGACTTACAACTTTTGGAATCGACTCAAGCAACACATTAACTCATGCCCCAGTTTTATTGACTGGGTGAATCTTAAATCTTTATTTGGTTGGACCAAGCCCGAAATAGGGCAGCATACGTATCTCACTCCTGAGAGAGGAGAATCAGGTCAGACGCAGTTTCATCATCTTGTTCTTTGTTTTGATTTGATTTTGATTGATGATTTTTTTTTGGACTCTTTCTTTTATTCTTATTTTCTTGACATATATCTTTGACTTTATTTTGATTCCAAAAGAGGGATATGAAAGAAAATTGAAACGAAGCTCAAACGGGTAAACAAAGGATGACACAATGTTTGGATAAAAGAATAAAATGCCTTCATCATATCAATCTTCAAAAATGCAAGTACTAAACATGGAATAAAATCAATAAAGGATCAAATATCATACATAGTATATTTTGACCGCATCAGCATTGATAGCCATTTCTGCCATTTTGCCTTCAATATCTGTCAAATATAGGGCTCCATTGGGTAGCACTTTCTTCACAACGAAGGGACCTTGCCAGTTAGGGGAGAACTTGCCTTTCGCTTCAACCTGGTGAGGAAGGATACGTCTCAATACCAACTGACCGACTTTAAAATTCCTGGGACGGACCTTTTTGTTATATGCTCGAGCCATCCTCCTCTAATACAACTGGCCATGACACACAGACATTAGCCTTTTTTCCTCAATCAAACTCAAATATTTCAGTCGGGTTTTTACCCATTCGTCATCATCAATCTCTGCTTCTACAATGACTCGAAGAGAGGGAATTTCAACTTCTGCAGGGATGACTGCTTCTGTCCCATACACCAATAAATATGGAGTTGCCCCTGTTGAAGTGTGAACAGTGGTGCGATAACCTAGCAATGAAAACGATAACTTTTCATGCCACTGTCTAGACCCTTGTACTATTTTTTGCAGTATCTTTTTGATATTCTTATTGGCGGCTTCTACATCACCATTGGCCTTTGGGAAATATGGAGTAGAATTTTGATGCGCAATCTTAAACTGTTGACATACTTCTTGCATAAAATGACTATTGAGATTGGCAGCATTGTCTGTAATGATCATCTTAGGAATTCCAAATCTACAAATGATATTGGCATGAACAAAATCAACCAAAGCCTTCTTTGTCACTGACTTGAAAGTTACTACTTCCACCCACTTTGTGAAGTAGTCAAAGGCTACCAAAATGAATCTATGTCCATTTGATGCCTTCGGATCAATTGGTCCAATCACATCCATTCTCCAAGCCACGAATGGCCATGGAGAGGCCATTGCATGTAACTCTACTGGAGGAGAACGTATCAGATCACCGTGTACCTGACATTGATGACACTTTCGAACAAATTGAATAGAATCCCTTTCCATAGTAAGCCAGTAATAACCTGCTCGAAGAATCTTCTTTGACAAGACATGACTATTTATGTATGACCCGCATACTCCAGAGTTGTCATACCCCAAATCCCATTGGAGCGGACTGGCACCCGTAGCCGAGGAGGCCCGGGAGAACCCGTTCATAACCTATACTTTCACATTTACATTACTTATGAAAATTAGAAATTTGGGCAGCACTTCATTGTAAATAGAAGCAAACAGTACCTGTATCAGCCCAGCAAACACGCATAAATATATATATGAACAGTAATTGGCCGTCAGAGCCATCACGTCTATCAACCAAACACTCCTATGGCTGTACAATATGTCTACAAAAGCCTCTACATAGATACACAACTGAGTTAGGGTCGGGATAAACTCCCGCCCACAAAAGACTTTTATACAAATACCAAAAAGTACATATAGAAACGACTTGGGATGCCCCGAAACAACTGGAGCTCACCACTAACAACAGAATATCCTAGCTCTTACTACAGAGGTGTACGACCAGATGTACCTGTTCCTGCAGGCATGAATACAGGTCCCCCGTGAGGGACATCAGTACGGAAATATGTACTGAGTATGTAAGGCAGAGAGTATCAAGATGAGATACAAAAGATCAACAGAACCCAGATACCAGTGAAAAAATAGTATGAGTAGACACACTTAAAAGAGCTGATGGGATACCTGCATATTACTTTCATATCATTACTTCCCGTAATCCTTATCAATACATAACATATGTCATACAATGACCAACTGATCAGTGGTACTAATACAATACATCAGGGACCACCCCTGGGATAGCATATGTACATAATCTTTATAATACAATGGCCAACTGATCAGTGGTACTAATACAATACATCATATCATCAATTTAAAATAAAGACATTCCATTTCCTTAATTCAATTAATCTTTGCGATTGGTTACTTTGTGCTCACACCTTATGGAACTTGAAACCATGATACCTCAATAGGAAAACATGTAAATAGGAAATAAATATCATGAAAATGAGGTAGAGAATCATGGATACCTCATTAAACCATTTCGGAGTCAACAATAGTATATGAACATTTTTTTACTAGCTGGACATCTTAAAAGTGAAAACAAGTTCAATTGGTAGTGTCAAAGATCATATGATGTTATTATGTGTCATGTGTCATAGGACAATGTTGGAAGCTTACTTGAGAGTGCCATGGGTCATTATTCATGCCAAAGATTAGATAGAGTATGTCTTACATACCTTGATATAACCACTTCAATACAAGTCCAACTTGACTTCCCGTACTCTTCGAACACTTATCTACAATAAGTCATTTGTGGCAAACTAGTATTAGCACCCAAACCTTACCATTTAGGTATTAACTTCACCAAATAATGTATAGGAAGTAATCCTTTAACTCATCAATAAGAGTGCTACATACATCCTCTTATACTCTTGTTACATTCACATATCATGCATTTTCATGAAATATCCCTCAACATTACTCTTAGCCTTTATTTCCCTTCTTAGTCACCATCCAATACCAACATGATCACTAGGCATACATAACCACTAATATAATGATATATCACCACAATTCATCCTCCATAATCCAATACAACAACTTCCATAATTTACTACTAACAATGTATACAAAACAATTCATAACTATGTTTCTAGTTATCTTCCAACATCACGACAATACTCATAATCCTTTATCAATACTTATTCATGGATAAGAATCAAGAATAAACAATATTCATACCTTAACAATGAACTCTTGTATTTAGAATCCTACTTACATAACCATGGGGTGCTTCCCGAAGCTTTCGAGATGGTGAACACAACTACGGAACCAATTCGAATTTTCTACGGTTGAATCACAAAATATTTGAAGTTGAAATTAGGCTAGGGTTTCACCTTGTCTTAATAATTGGATGATATATGATATATATGAGGCTAAGTGTATGTTTATAAAGACCAATTTTTGTCCAAGAGGTATTAGAAAATGACCATTTTGCCCTAAAAATTTAAATAAATCCCGAATCTGTCCCCAGTTGACAGTTTTGACAGGATGAAGTAAATCGATCATAACTTTTTGATCCGGTATCGTATTTGGGTGAAAATAATTGCATTGGAAATATAATTCAAAGGGCTTTCATTTCCATATAAAGTATACCACCCAGTTCTTCCTGTACAAGGAGTTATGGTCGTTTAAAGTTGACCCAAAAATCTGTCCCACAATTCTGTTTTTTTTGATAGGCTGCAGTAAAACGGGTATAGCTCCTTACTCAGACATTGGATTTGGATGAAACCAATTTCATCGGAAAGAAGACTCTCGGAGATTTTCGTCGATATATAGAATCTCACACAGTTCTTTTTGTACAAGTAGTTATGATCGTCTAAAGTTGATCCAAAAAAATAATTGTCTAGCTGCAGTAATTTTCCTGCAGATTTACTGTTCACAGGCTTCCCGGCCACCGATTTGAAATTTCAAATGTGCTCGCTTATATGAAATACTCCTCTGTTTTGGGCAAACTTTATATCGTTGGAAATCTTATTCCAATACCTACATATACAACTATTGACGGGATACTTGCGAACACCATACACTTAATTTAACCCATACGCAAGCCTTTAGGACTCCATATAATCGCGATAAGTGTACGAAAAAAATTTACGGGGTGTTACATTCTCCCCCCCCTTAATAACATTCGTCCTCAAATGTTAGCATAGTTACTCAATTATGACATGTCCAAGCTTACAATTAACATATTCATCATCATAACATACTTGCATAAAAATAAACACTTGCTTGTTATTGTTCTTTTTCCGTCTCATGAACTTGCTCCTCATCGTTGAATAGGTAAGGGTACTTAATCTTCATCGCTTCCTCGTCTTCCCATGTGATCTCCTCAACTTGTTGATTCCTCCAAAGTACTTTTACCGATGCTATCTCTTTATTTCTTATCTTTTTAATTTGGCGATCAAGAATAGCAATAAGCATTTCTTCAAAAATGAGATCTTCTGTAACTTGTACATCTTCCGTAGTAGTGAGGTACGATGGATCTCCGATGTACTTGCGAAGCATCGAAACATGAAATACAGGATGAACTGCTGAGAGCTCTTGAGGTAGCTCTAACTCATAAGCAACTTGTCCAAATCTATGAATGATCTTGTACGGACGTATGTATCGTGGACTTAACTTTCCTTTCTTGCCAAACCTCATCACTCCTTTTATTGGTGATACTTTCAAGAATACCCAAACGTCGATAGAAAACTCAAGTCCTCTTCTTCTAACATCCGCATAAGATTTGTGTCGACTTTGAGCTATTGCAAGCCGTTGTTGGATCACTTTAACCTTCTCCATTGCTTGATAAACAAGATCCGGTCCAAACAAGACCGCATCACCTGCTTCAAACCATCCTATTGGCGATCTACACTTTCTTCCATACAACGCTTCATATGGTGCCATTTTGATACTTGAATGATAGCTATTATTGTAGGCAAACTCGATAAGAGGTAGGTGATCATCTCAGTTGCCTTTGAAATCTAATACACATGCTCGTAGCATATCTTCAAGTGTCTGGATGGTACGTTCCGCTTGTCCGTCCATTTGAGGATGAAAAGTCGTACTTAGATTTACTTGTGTCCCCAAACTCCTTTGAAAAAACTTCCAGAAATTCACGGTAAATTAGGCTCCTCGATCGGATATAATGGAAATTGGAACTCCATGTAACCGAACGATCTCCTTAATATAGAACTTCGCATACTCCTCCGCCGTATAAGTTGTCTTAACTGGTAAGAAGTGCGCAGATTTGGTAAGCCTATCAATGATCACCCATATGGAATCAAACTTCCGATATGTACGAGGCAAACCCGTGATGAAATCCATATTGATCTTGTCCCACTTCCAGACTGGAAGATCTATACATTGCATGTAACCACTGGGTTTCTGGTGTTCTACTTTGACTCTTTGACAATTCGGACATTCAGCTACAAATTCGGCAATATTCTTCTTCATGTCATTCCACCAATATATTGCTTTCAAATCTTGATACATCTTAGTCGACCCTGTATGGATGGAATACCTTGAACAATGTGCTTCTGTCATAATTCTCTTTCTTAGCTCAACTACATCAGGTACACATAAACGATTCTGACACTGAAGCACTCCTTCTCACGTAAGCTCAAATGCCTTTGTCGCGCCACTCTGCACATCCTCCTTAAGCTGCAATAAAATTGGATCTGCCTACTGTTTCTCTTTCACTTCAGCTATCAATGAAGATTCCACTGCATTACGTACAATAACCTCTTCATCAAGAGTTTCGAGAAGTCGAACTCCCAAATTAGCTGGTTGGTGAAGATAATTAATCATCCCCTGCTTTTCTATAGATTCCATTTTAGACTTACGACTCAGTGCATCCGCTACCACATTCGCTTTCCCTGGATGATACAAGATATCAACATTGCAATCTTTCAACAATTCAAGCCATCTCCGCTGCCTCATGTTTAGATCTTTCTGACTGAAGATATATTGCAGGCTCTTATGATCGGTATATATGTCAACATGAACCCCATATAAGTAGTGGCGCCATATCTTCAAAGCAAATACAACTGCAGCTAGCTCAGGATCATGTGTGGGATAATTCCTTTCATGTGGTCGCAACTGTCTAGAGCCATAGGCTATTACTCTACCATGTTGCATTAATACACATCCTAAGCCAATTTTTGAAGCATCATAGTACACTGCATACCCTTCTGTGCCTTCAGGAAGTACCAATACCGGTGTAGAAGTCAACTTGCTCTTCAGATCTTGGAAACTCTTTTCACAGGCACCATTCCATTGAAATTTGGAGGCTTTATGAGTCAACTTAGTCAAGGGTGCAGAAATAGAAGAAAAACCTTCAACAAACCTTCAATAATAACCTGCCAACCCGAGAAAACTACGAATCTCCGTAGGCGTCGTGGGTCTTGGCCAATTCTTCACAGCCTCAATCTTCTGAGTGTCAACTTTTATGCCTTCACTGGATACAATATAGTCCAAAAATGCCACTGACTTGATCCAAAACTCACATTTAGAAAATTTTGCATACAACTTATGATCACGAAGAATCTGCAACGCCTGCCTTAAGTGATTAACATGGTCCTCTTCTGATCTAGAGTAGACCAGAATATCATCTATGAAAACTATCACGAACACATCTAGAAACGGCTTAAAGAACCTATTCATCAGATCCATAAAAACTGCGGGTGCATTTGTCAGCCCGAATGACATAACCAGGAATTCATAATGACCATACCATGTTCGGAAAGCTGTCTTGCGTATATCTTTATCCTTGACTCTCACTTGATGATAGCCTGATCTCAAGTCAATCTTGGAAAAACACTGGGCACCCTGCAACTGGTCAAATAAATCATCAATTCGGGGAAGAGGGTATTTATTCTTGATAGTCACCTTATTCAATTGCCGATAGTCAATACACATCCTTAGCGAACCATATTTCTTATGCACAAACAATACTGGTGCTCCCAAAGGGGACATATAAGGCCTGATGAATCCCTTCTCTAGGAAGTCTTTCAGTTGCTTTTTCAATTCTCGCAACTCTGCTGGTGCCATTCTATAAGGAGGAATTGAGATTGGCTGTGTGTCTGGCAACATATCAATACCATACTCCACTTCTCGTTCAGGAGGTAAACCTGGTAGTTCTTCAGGAAATTCATTCACAACCGGAATGGTCTGAAAAGTTGGCGGCTCTGCCTCTGTATCCCTTACTCTAACCAAATGGTATATGTACCCCTTGGAAATCATTTTTCTTGCCTTAAAGTAAGAAATAAATCTACCTCTCAGCGCGCCAACATTACCCTTCCATTCAAGGACTGCCTCATTTGGGAAATGGAAATATACCTTCTTAGAACGACAATCTACTATAGCATAACAAGACGCTAACCAATCCATGCCCATAATAACATCAAAATCTACCATTTCAAACTCAACAAGATCGTCCATCGTATCACGACCACAAATATTCACAACACAATTTCGATAAACATTCCTAGCTATAAGAGATTCCCCCACTGGCGTTGATACTTTAAATGGCTTGGCTAATAATTCGGGTGTTCTTACGAACCTTCCCGCAACCAAAGGAGTAGCATACGATAATATAGAACCAGGATCAATTAAGGCATACGCATCAAATACAAAGATGGATAACGTACCTGTAACCACGTCTGGAGAAGCCTCTAAATTTTGCCGATCTGCTAGGGCATACGCACGGTTCTGAGCTCCACTAGAACTAGCTGCTCCTCTATCACCTCTACCGTGACCCATAGGTTGTGCACCCCTACTCAAAGGAGGCACCGATGATGATGCAACAGCTGATCCGGTAGGTCGTGTTATACTACCTGTGGTCCTGCGTGGACAATCTCTAGCCATATGCCCCAGCTTACCGCACTAAAAGCAATTGTTCATCCCAAGCCGATATTCACCAAAGTGAAATTTTCTACTTATGGGGCACGGGTGTCGTGGAGGTCTCAATTGACTCATACTCCCTTGCGCTTGATACCCCACTGTTCGCGAACTCTGATTTTCACTGCTTTACCCGAACTGATTACCTCTGAACCTTTGAAATTGCGGTGGAGCACTAATTGCAGGATAAGAAGATAACGGGCTAGGCAATCTATGAGAGAACGAAGGCCTAAAACCTCCCTGAGATGCCATAAACTGCCCTATAGCTCTGGCCCGCTTAGAATATCCTTTTTTCTGATTCCTGGGTTCTTCTTCTTTGCCTCTGATCTTCCATCTTCTGAGAAAAAGCTTGTATCCTTGCTATATCCATGTCCTTGTTCAAAGCAGTAATTGTACAATCTCTAACCAAGTATGGTTCCAATCTATCCACATAGTGATGAACTCTGTCATCCAAAGTAGCTACCACATTAGAAGCATATCGATACAAGGAGTTAAATCGAAGACTATACTACCTTACACTCATATTACCCTGACAAAGATTTAAGAATTGATCTGCACGGGCCTGACGAGTCTCAAATAGAAGATAATGATCAATAAATGCATCTTTGAACTCTCCCCAGGTAGTTGGAGGTGCATCAATACCCCTAGATCGTTTCCAATCCTCGTACCATAATATAGCCTCTCCCTTCAGTCTATATACTGGTAGCTCAACCATCTCTTTACCGGATATGTGCATAACATCTAGAGACCTTTGAGTTTGATCGACAAAGTCCTGCGGGTCTTCATTAATATCTGATTCGGTAAAAGTAGGAGGATCCAGTTTCAGAAATTCCTGTGTCCGAAGGCTAGCTACTCTATCCGTACCACTAGAACCCGTGGTAGGAATAGCTTGCCCTTGAACTTGATCGGCAACTATACGCGTCAGAAGTTGTACTGTATCCCTCAAATCTCGATCAACAGCATTAATAGATGGCCCTTCCGGAGGAGAAGAAGATCTTGATATATGCTCAGCTTGAGACTCACTTTGTTCAGCTTGTGCCGGTGGTGACTTACTAGTACCGACTCCGGCCACTACATCTACTCGCTTCCACTTATTCTTTCTCCTTGTAACCGACATTGTTACTGTAGTAAATAAAAAAGACAATTGGATTAAGTGATCGATTATGACTTTATCTCTAATAAGGGCTCTATTTCACGATCTAACAAATGGAGAGTGGAAACAATCCCTGAATGTCCAATAGCCTCCTGTTTATAGATGTGGTGCACAACACACCGATAAACGAGATTCTACGTAGACACGGCTTTGTAGACTCACTAGGACGAACTTCTCTGATACCACTTCTGTCATACCCCAAATCCTATTGGAGCGAATTGACACCCGTAGCCGAGGAGGCCCGGGAGAACCCGTTCATAACCTATACTTACACATTTACATTACTTATGAAAATTAGAAATTTGGGCAGCACTTCGTTGTAAATAGAAGAAAACAGCACCTGTATCAGCCCAGCAAACACGCATAAATATATATATGAACAGTAATTGGCCTTCAGAGCCATCACGTCTATCAACCAAACACTCCTATGGCTGTACAATATGTCTACAAAAGACTCTACATAGATACACAACTGAGCTAGGGTCGGGACAAACTCCCGCCCACAAAAGACTTTTATACAAATACCAAAAAGTACCTATAGAAACGACTTGGGATGCCCCGAAACAACTGGAGCTCACCACTAACAGCAGAATGTCCTAGCTCTTACTACGGAGGTGTACGACCTGAAGTACCTGTTCCTGCAGGCATAAATACAGGTCCCCCGTGAGGGACGTCAGTACAGAAATATGTACTGGGTATGTTAGGAAGAGAGTATCAAGATGAGATACAAAAGGTCAACAGAACCCAGATACCAGTGAATAAACAGTATGAGTAGACCACACTTAAAAGAGATGATGGGATACCTGCATATTACTTTCATATCATTACTTCCCGTAATCCTTATCAGTACATAACATATGTCATACAATGGCCAACTGATCAGTGGTACTAATACAATACATCATGGACCACCCCTGGAATAGCATATGTACATAATATTTATAATACAATGGCCAACTGATCAGTGGTACTAATACAATACATCATATCATCAATTTAAAATAAAGACATTCCATTTCCTTAATTCAATTAATCTTTGCGATTGGTTACTTTGTGCTCACACCTTATGGAACTTGAAACCATGATACATCAATAGGAAAATATGTAAATAGGAAATAAATATCATGAAAATGAGGTAGAGAATCATGGATACCTCATTACACCATTTCGGAGTCAACAATAGTATATGGACATTTTTTTTTTCTAGCCGGACATGTTAAAAGTGAAAACAAGTTCAATTGGTAGTGTCGAAAATCATATGATGTTATTATGTGTCATGTGTCATAGGACAATGTTGGAAGTTTACTTGAGAGTGCCATGGGTCATTATTCATGCCAAATATTAGATAGAGTATGTCTTACATACCTTGATATAACCACTTCAATACAAGTCCAACTTGACTTCCCGTACTCTTCGAACACTTATCTACAATAAGTCATTTGTGGCAAACTAGTATTAGCACCCAAACCTTACCATTTAGGTATTAACTTCACCAAATAATGTCTAGGAAGTAATCCTTTAACTCATCAATAAGAGTGCTACATACATCCTCTTATACTCTTGTTACATTCACATATCATGCATTTTCATGAAATATCCCTCAACATCACTCTTAGCCTTTATTTCCCTTCTTAGTCACCATCCAATACCAACATGATCACTAGGCATACATAACCACTAATATAATGATATATCACCACAATTCATCCTCCATAATCCAATACAACAACGTCCATAATTTACTACTAACAATGTATACAAAACAATTCATAACTATGTTTCTAGTTATCTTCCAACATCACGACAATACTCATAATCCTTTATCAATACTTATTCATGGATAAGAATCAAGAATAAACAATATTCATACCTTAACAATGAACTCTTGTATTTAGAATCCTCCTTACATAACCATGGGGTGCTTCCCGAAGCTTTCGAGATGGTGAACACAACTACAGAACCAATTCGAATTTTCTACGGTTGAATCACAAAATATTTGAAGTTGAAATTAGGCTAGGGTTTCACCTTCTCTTAATAATTGGATGATATATGATATATATGAGGATAAGTGTATGTTTATAAAGACCAATTTTCGTCCAAGAGGTAATAGAAAATGACCATTTTGCCCTAAAAATTTAAATAAATCCCGAATCTGTCCCCAGTGGACAGTTTTGACAGGCTGAAGTAAATCGATCATAACTCTTTGCTCCGGTATTGTATTTGGGTGAAAATAATTGAATTGGAAAGATAATTCAAAGGTCTTTCATTTTCATATAAAGTATACCACCCAGTTCTTCCTGTACAAGGAGTTATGGTCATTTAAAGTTGACCCAAAAATCTGTCCCACAATTCTGTTTTTTTTTTGATAGGCTGCAGTAAAACGGGTATAGCTCCTTACTCAGACATTGGATTTGGATTAAACCAATTTCATCGGAAAGAAGACTCTCGGAGATTTTTGTCGATATATAGAATCTTACACAGTTCTTTTTGTACAAGTAGTTATGATCGTCTAAAGTTGATCCAAAAAAATAATTGCCTAGCTGCAGTAATTTTCCTGCAGATTTACTGTTCACAGGCTTCCCGGCCACCGATTTAAAATTTCGAATGTGCTCGCTTATATGAAATACTCCTCTGTTTTGGGCAAACTTTACATCGTTGGAAATCTTATTCCAATACCTACACATACAACTATTGACGGGATACTTGCGAACACCATACACTTAATTTAATCCATACGCAAGCCTTTAGGACTCCATATAATCGCGATAAGTGTACGAAAAAAATTTACGGGGTGTTACAAGAGTGTATTTTAACCATGATTGCCTAGGCTTCTCTTGCATCTACACCTTAAAAGTCCCAGATTTGGGGTTCTCTTATACAAGATATCCCCACTTAAGAAAAATCCACTAGCCAAATGCCTAATAGTCCTCTTTTGATCGTTGGTGGCCTATGCTGGGTATTCTCCTGACTGAATGTACCGCTTGATATCCAAGAACCGGGGTTCTCCATCGATCTCTTCTTCAACCTCATTATAGTAAGCATATTGATCGCGACTCTGTATATACACTGGATCGATGTAGGCTTTGTCAAGATGTTGGAGCATTGAAGACAGAGTGGCTAAAGCATCAGCAATTTCATTATGAATCCTTGGACTATGCCTAAATTTTACGAACACAAACCATTGACAAAGCTCCTGCAAGCATTGTCGATACGGGATGAGCTTCAAATCTCGCGTCTCCCAATTGCCTTGAATTTGATGGACGAGCAAATCCGAATCTCCCAACACCAATAATTCCTAGACTCCCATATCAACGGCTAACCTCAAACCAAGAATGCAGGCTTCATACTCTGCCATATTGTTAGTACTAGAGAATCAAAGTTGTGCTGTTATCGGGATATGTTGTCCCGATTCAGAGATAAGAACCGCACCTATTCTGACTCCTTTCATATTGACAGCTCCATCGAAGAATAACCTCCAACCTGGATCAGCATCTATAACGAGTTCATCGACACACAACACTTCTTCGTCCAGAAAATATGTCTTTAATGGCTCGTACTCTTCATTGATGGGATTCTCAGCAAGATGATCAGCCAAGCCTTGGGCTTTCATGGCAGTTCGAGTCACATATACAATGTCGAACTCGGTAAGCAATATTTGCCACTTTGCTAATCGACCTGTCGGCATAGGCTTCTGAAAGATATACTTCAAAGAATCCATGCGGGAGATGCGATAAGTAGTATAGGATGAGAGATAATACTTCAACTTCTGTGCTACCCAAATTAGGGCACAACACGTCCTTTCAAGAAGAGTATACCTGGCCTCATATGCGGTGAACTTCTTGCTAAGATAATAAATAACCTGCTCTTTTTTGCCTGTGACATCATGCTGACCCAGGATACAACCGAAAAAATTGTCTATGACTGATAAATATAAGATCAAAGGCCTACCAGGCTTCGGGGGTACCAGCACAGGCGAATTTGACAAATATCTTTTGATTCGATCGAACGCTTCCTGACATTCTTCAGTCCATTTTACCGTAACACTCTTTTTCAGCAACTTGAATATGGGCTCACAAGTGGTCGTGAGTTGTGCAATAAACCTGCTAATGTAGTTCATTCTACCAAGCAAACTCATCACCTCCATTCTATTCTTGGGCGGGGGCAAATCCTGAATGGCTTTGATTTTCGAGGGATCCAATTCAATTTCCCGACCACTGACTACAAACCCCAACAGCTTTCCCGATGGAACTCCAAATACATATTTTGCCGGGTTGAGTTTGAGATTATACCTGTGAAGCCTTTCAAAGAACTTTCTTAAATCTTTAACATGGTCAGACTGACTTTTTGACTTAATAATCACATCATCCACGTAGACCTTAATCTCCTTATGCATCATGTCATGAAACATAGTGGTCATGGTTCTCATATATATTGCTCCAGCATTCTTCAAACCTAACGGCATCACTCGATAATAAGTTCCCCATGGTGTGATAAAATATGTCTTCTCCGCGTCTTCATCATCCATAATGATCTGGTGATATCCGGCATAGCAATCCACAAAAGAGGCGACCTCGTGTTTAGCATAGTTGTCTAACAAAATATGGATGTTGGGTAGTGGAAAATCATCTTTCGGACTGGATTTGTTCAAATCGCGGTAATCAACACACACTTGAATTTTGCTATCTTTCTTTGGTATGGGAACAACATTGGATAACCACATGGGATAGCGAGCTCCTCGAATTACTTTGGATTCAAGTTGTTTCATGATTTCCTCTTTAATTTTAATACTTATATACGTTTTAAACTTCCTCAACTTGTGTTTGACAGGAGGGAACGCGGGATCAGTTGGAAATTTGTGAGCCACTAATTCAGTGCTTAATCCAGGCATATCATCATAAGACCATGCAAAAACATCCTTATAATCAATTAATCCTTGAATCATTCCATCTTTTAGTTGTGGCAAAACATGTACACTGATTTTAGTTACCCTAAATTCTTCTTGATCCCCTAGATTTATTGGCTCAGTCTTATTTAAATTAGGATTCGGTTTATCTTCAAACTGTTCCAACTCTTTGCTTATTTCTTCTAGTGCTTCTTCTTTATCATATTCCCCATCCTGCTTCATTATATCTTGATTAGTTTGGATTTTAAGGTCAGGCTGAAAATTCCGCATGCATGTCATGTCATTAGAATCAGCATAAAGAGTACTGTGTAAGAAAGAAAAACAAAATATTAGACACGAAACAAAAGGGACATTGCATTTCATTAAATAAAAGATAGAAGGGTTTAAACATAGATGCCAACATAACATAAAAAAAACTAAAATCGAATTACAACCCTGAAATAACTCAGATAAACAAAATGAAAAACAAAATAAACTACCCAAAATCCCTCCTGACGGGGAGATGAGTGACTTCCCCATTATTGAGCCGGACAGTTGGACCTATGAATTGCACGTCTGCCATACTGGTACCTTCTCCTACTTCGGCCATATCAACTTCAATAAAAAGGTTCTGGAAGTCATCAAATAATTCGACTTCAAATTCCACATGCTTCGTGACACCGCTCTTAACAAATGATTCACTGAGTAGTGGCATTGGGCGAGGGAGTGACCATGTTTCCTTTTTCCATCCCTTGGATTTCTTCAGATCTTCAGCCGTAGGCTCAAATCATAGACCAAACGTGCCCACATTCTCACTCGGACATATGGGATAAACTATACCGTGTAGAGACTCTCCCAAACCCTTTCCTGGCTCAAATCCGTATTTCCAAAGTTCACTCACCATCATGATAGAAGAAGAAGACAATTGCGGTTTGGGTATAGCCTGCCATTCAAGATTCACTGACACTGTATCAAAAATTTGATAGAAGAATATCTCCTCTATGTTATTTGCTTCAATAAGAGACAAGGGAGAATCTTCGCCGGCGGACAAATCTCCTTCACCGTGAATAACCACTTCTTTCCTGTCATGCTCAAACTTAATCATTTGGTGCAGTGTAGATACAACCGCCTTGGACTTGTGGATCCACGGCCATCCCAAAAACATATTGTAAGATGAGTCTACATTCAATACTTGAAACTCTATGGCGAAATCAATAGGCCCTATGGTCAACATTAGTTCTATTTCGCCAATGGAATTTGATTTTGCACCATCGAAAGTCCTAACACATACATTGTTGGGCCTGATCCTGTCAGCACCAATATTCAACTTTTGCAAAGTAGAAATAGGGAAATATTTGCACCTGAACCTCCATCAATCATAACATGAGTGACATAGAAATCTTTACACTTCACTGTAATGTAAAGTCCCTGGTTATGCCCTGTACCATCAATAAGCAATGGTCTGTATCTTGATAATAGGCTTATAACCCCTCGAAGACTCTTTCCCATCATATATCAATTCTAACATATTGGCTTCAGCATAGGTTGGCAGCGGATTCTGGTTAATGTTTGGACCCTATGGGGCCTGGAACAGCATCTGATTTGTGTCAATTAAATCTTTGACAGCTCTCTTTAAATGCCAGCATTTCTCCATATCATGGCCTGGCATATCAGAACAGTACGCACACCTTAAAGAATAATTGAGATTCCTTGGCGGTGGATTTGAAAGCCTTCCTTGAATTGGGCTTAAAACCTTCAACTTTATCAACCTATCAAATAAGCTAGCATATGACTCCCCAAGAGCTGTGAATTGATTTTTCCTTCTCCTTCTTATACTCAGGCCTAGGCTGAAAGCTGGGTCTGGAGGGTTTTTGGTAATTTGGTGGAGCGAATGGACAATTTTGTAGAGCTTGCGCGCGCCACTGCGGGTAAGAAGAGGTTTGGGCATATGGCTGCGTGCTATATACTAGGTACAGGGGTGGTGGAATGGAATATAAAGGGTTTTATAGAGGGTACTAATGGTGGGGAGGAATATATGGAGCTTGGGCGTAGACTTGGGCTTGGGATTGGGGATAGGGGCGTGGTGGTCTTTTGGGATAGTATGACAGTCACTATGTCCTCTTTCTTATTTTTACCTCCAAATGCGCCAGATCCACCTTGAATCGCTTGTGTGGTGGCTTTTAATGCGGCAAAACTCACTATTTATCCGGTCTTAATTCCGTCCTCTATTATCTCCCCCATTTTGAGGACTTCCATAAAAGACTTTCCCATTGTCGAAAGTAAATGTTGAAAATAAGTCTCATCCTGTGCCTGAATGAAAAACTTCTACCAACTTACTTTCTTTCATTGGAGGCTTTACCCTGGTGGCCTGTTCACTCCACCTTATCGTGTATTCCCTAAGACCTTCAGTGCTTTTTTCTTCATGTTGACCAAGGATTTTTCGTCTAGAATCAGGTCGATGTTATACTAAAAATGTTGAACAAATTCAGAAGCTAAGTCATCCCAGCTATTCCATTTATCAATATCTCAATTAATAAACCATTCTGAGGCCAGATCAGAAAAACTCTCGCCAAAGAAAGCCATGAGCATCTTTTCCCTTCCTCCTGCAGCCCTCAACTGGTTGTAATAACGTCTTCAGTGTGCCACGGGATCACTGTGACCTGCATACTTCTCAAAATTAGGCATCTTAAAACCGAGGGGAAAGTTGATATCTGGGAACATGCAGAAAACACTCCTATAAGCTCCGATTCCTTGTAAATTCTTCATATCTTGTTTTAAAATTTTCAATTTCCGGGCTATGATATCCTGTTCCTTTGCTGTGACAGGTTTCTCCATATCAAATAGAAATGCAGGCAGCTAAGTGTACCCATATTGTTCATTCATTTTCAAAGTAGGCTCCGAGGCATAATACTGACTATCTGAAACCTTCAGTACTGGCTCAGTGGCGGACCTAGAAAGCCTCATTATGGGACACACAACATATATGGGAGTTTCATGTGGTGGCGGAGCCATAAATACCGGTGTGATCGGTGGCACTGGTTGAGCAGCTGGTCTTGATTGGGGAGCTGCCAAGGGCACACCAGAACTGCCAGGATAATAATATCGCGGAGTGAATCCTAGCGCGTGCTCAGGTGACTCAGTAGAAGCAGAGAATTGAGCCTGAGAGAGCGGTGGTCAGTTAGAGATATTCCCAAGACCTTTAGGGAGCAGAGGAGAAGGCATTCCACTGGCCAATGCCTGGTACAAATCTATAAGTTGTTGCCTAAGCCTTAATACCTCATCATTGTGCTCAAAACTTTCTTCCCTGTGATCTTAATCCGGGTCAATGAGCGAATTTTCAATCTCCCTGCTAGCCATGGCGAGCTTTGCTTTGGATCTAGTGAAGTATGGGTGACTAGCCAGAGTGCTGAAGACCTACCACTGTTATCTGAAAGAACGTGCTCATCAAAGACGACATCCGTTAGGATTAGAGCACACAACAAGCATGGTAAAATTGTCCTAAATTCATGTTCATTTCTACCAGCTTTTGAGGGTAGCAAGGTCATTTTAACATCATCCTGATTTTTGTCTACACTTATCTTTTTATCTACACTTATTATTATTATTATTATATTATTACATTTTTTTCATATCCATCTCTGCTCTTTTCTTTTCTCTCGTTATCTACCTTTATTTTATCATTCTTTATGGATTTTGTTTTTCTTTAAAAGAGTAAAATAATGAAAAACAACGAAACAAAATGATTAGATAGAACCCAAAAGTAGGTTGCCAACATATCATGTTGTACATGAATCAGATCTAGCATAGTTCGGGCAGCATGTGCGTCACCCATTTTTTCGAAAAATGAAAATAAAAAAACAATGGAAAGACGTAACATCATACCATTTTGAAGAAAGAAAACAACAAAAATGTACAAAAAGTTTGGGACCACTTTAAAACTAAACAACAAATACGAAACAACATTCTAGACCCCTGAGACGACATAGGTGAAATTACTAATAAAGACCCTAATATCAAAAACAACTTGACTTTGACTTAAAGCAGACACCACCCTACAATGCCAGACACATAAAATACTCAAACTGAATAAAGATAAGAAGTGCTCTTTCAGACTGGTGCTCTGCGTGATAACCCTGGCTGATATGGACCTGTCTCTAAAGTTATCTTTCTCCAATTTAAGCTTTGTAGCATATCCTGTAAAGACACGCTGATACCAGGAAAGAATCTTCGGGCTTGTATTCCTATTTCATGAGGAGTGCACTTTGAAAGATTATTCTGACACCGTTCTACCGTCTTGAACAAATCTGCTAACTGAACTCTCAGTGTTTCCACTTTGGACCCTACACTTTCATCCTGATGGTCGTCTACTATGCATTTTTCCTGTATTCTCCCTCTAAGCTGCGAAGTCAACCCCGAGGTATAGATTGAAGCCAGACCCCATATCCCTGAGTGTAGCCTGGGTTATCCAAACTTTCTTTGAGTGTGTCTACACCTAGCTTTGTTGCATGCTTCCAAAACTGCTCGTACTTGCTCTCACCTAAGGCTTGGTCCTTGAAGTACTCAACATCCTTCAAAAGATCCACTGCTGGTGGCACGTCCTGCAGCCTACCCAACTGGTGCATTACCCTAGAAGGACTGTATGGTCTGGTGCAATTGAGCCCTAACATAGCTAAAGGGAGCTCCTTCTGATAACCCAACAAGATTATCTTCGATCGAAGCCACAGATAAGTCCACAGAATGTTATCCCTGGTTCTTGACTCAAGGAATTCAATCCAAGCGTCGACTCCCATGGGTAACGAGAATTTATCCAAACGCAACCTGGAGTCCATGGCTTTCACTCCATTAGGAATACAACGATCTAACACGTCTAGTCTAACTAAAAAGGGCGCATGTAAATGCTCCATCACCCATATCTGCAATATCAGGTTACTACCCTAAAAAAATCTCTTTCCCCCTTCACTTCGGTTAAAGCCTTATATATTTCTGTTAAGATCATGGATATGAGAGTGAACCTACCCTTTTGATTAATGACCTTGTTGTTTTGATGCTTATGAAATAGGGCCATCACCACAGATTGCAAACGGGTATTAATACGTCTTTCTTCTAGTGGAAACACTAAAGTACCTAACAAAGCGAGGGTGAGCTTCAAGATGCTTTCTCTCCCACTTCTCCTTAGTTATATGGAATTCATCCCAAAAGCAATCAAAACCTTCCGAGGGCCCAAATCTAGCGAACAAAAAATCTAGGGAAACCCACGAATCACTTAAACAACCCAAACGGATACCATTACTTTTTGAACCACAAGCCTGGAAAAATCTCACGCCAGTATGATTTCGTGCTCGGATCATATCCTTCTCGATATAGGGCAAATACAATAAATTGGATATTTCTGCCAAAGTGGGAGTCATTTAACATTCCCCAAACCTGAATACCAAACCACTCGGATCCCAAAAGGTCAACAAAGCCTCTATTAAATCAGGACGAGGGGTAACATCCAGAAGTTCCGTAAGATCACCTAATATTTTAACCAGTTTCTACTGATCAACATAGTTAAACTTTTCCCACCATTTGATTAACGTTTTGGGCACCTTGACAACCATCAGAACTCTAGACTTGTTGGACAAATCCATCCTTCAATAACACACAAGACGTTATCTCAAAAAATTCGACAGGAGTAGAAGATTCCCAACCCTTGGGATTTTTTACGCAAACATATGTCGATGGGACAGACCACATTCATGACTCCAATTGTCCGAACAGAAGTACTGAGCGAAATCAGTATACTTGGGAAACAACTCTAGATTATGGGGCGAGATACCTAGGCTAATAAGAAGACAAATACCAACCCAAAGATTTACCGGACCCACGGAGGGTTGCCTACGTATCCCAACCCAAGGGAAGGGAATTAGGTATGCGTAGTTCATCCAAATTGGACAATTAATGATTAACTAATACATTGACCCTAACTTAAGAGACACTACCAAAAACAAATGAAAAAAAACTTTTGGATTTTCATCTAGACACTTTAACTAAGACTGACACCACTAATTATGAAGAAAAAATCTTTTTGGTATTTTTGTTTTTGACAAATAAGTAGAAGAGGCAAACAAAACTTTTTTTTTTTTGAATTTACGGTACTTTGAGAAGACAAATGCAAAACATAAAAAAATCTTTTTGAGTTTTTGGATTGTGAAGAACCAAAGCCATAAAGAATTCTAAAATAAACTACGACATTCCTCTTTTTTTCATTCTTCTTGACTCACTTTTTCTATTTTTTCTTTTTCGTTTTTGCCTACGCACCTTACTCCTAACAATTTTTTTATTTTTTTTAATTTTATTTTTCTTTTTTCAAAAATCAGTCCATCAAATGACCACGTTACCCTTAAAAATGCAACAGTTAGCACGTAGGGATGCTTTAGAGGGGAGTATCGTACAAAGGGCCATATGGGTACCTCTAGGTCTCCGTATGATGCACATAAGCATGACCTAAAGGCTGACCTACATTGTGGTTCTCTAACAAGGCTGTTCGGGGGAGCGTGTGGTGATAGTGGCTGCTTTGCTTTCCACCTACTCCATAACACCGACGGCTCCCCCCTAAAATAAGGGTGACTCAACTAGAGGTTGTGTACAACACGTGTACTATGGACTTGTTGCAGAAAGAAGGCCGGGGGGTGGACTCATGATGACATATATAAAGCGGTAACACATAGGCTAAATACTATAAACAAAGAGCACGAAAACGTACAAAAGTGAAAATAACATCAACAATAATCACAAACAATGCTTATGCACTCGTAATGCCAAACAAAGTCGATACAACTCTAAAATAATCTCGAATTCTCATACTGTCCCCAGCAGAGTCGCCAGAGCTGTCACACCCTTTTTTCGACTCCAAAAAAAAATGGTTATAGTTTAAAGTTCGAAAGGGTTTTATTATTTAAGTGATAAGAAATGAAAATTTATTTTGGAAAAGGATTATTTACGGGTTTTTTTACTTAGAGTCGCCACTTGGCATGATCTGATGTGCCAAGTCACCATTAGAAAATCCTTTCCAAAACCGTTTGACTCTTAAACTGGTTTGCGAACAGAGATTTCGGCTAAGGAATTTTGTTGACCGAGGGGAAGGTGTTAAGCACCTCTCGATCCCGTGGTTTAACCACGGTCGCTTGGTAAAGTGTATCGACTATTCTTTTGGTACTAAGAAATGTATAAACCATACAAAACGCACGTAAAATAATCAAACAAAACAATCTGAAATGTAAAGTCCAGTCCAATTATTACAACCCGAAATAAAAAGGGACTGAAAGTAAACCTACACTAATCCTAAACTAATGCTCTACCCGAAGCCTCAGGCCTTCACCACGAACGTCCTCCGGGTACATGATACCTCGGGGCATTCCCCGGTGAATAAATATATACAGATACTTCGGGGCATTCCCCAACCAAATTATACAATTGAATTAAATGCGACAAAAAAAAACATTCCAACACATATTTCAAACATGTCATCAATCCACCATGACTAAATTTGCCTACCCGAAGCTACCATTTTCATATCCAATTAGTGACCTAAAATCGTGACACTATCGAGTTCACCAACATTATTCATGTTTATTCCAAGTTGAATAAAAAGTATCAATAAAACCATCATTAACCCAAATTCATCATTTTATTAATATCGTTATTCCACCCCAATTTTCCTTTTATCAACCCATTAAAATATGATCAAACTCATTCCTCAAACCAACATAGCCGAATCACCAATGTCATGATCAACATCAACAAAATCCAACAAAAATATAATAAACCACACATATTCATAGCCAATGCGACCAATCAAAATGAAAAAGAGAACGGGTTAAAGAAATGAACCTCAATAGAACGTTCTCATAGATAATAAAGAAGTACGAGACCGAAATCCTCCAACATGGAACCCCAACGCCGAACTCACCAAATAAATAATCCAAGTGTACCAACTTTGAAACGTGTCTTTACATTGCAATAATTCAATTTTAAAATTCAAAATTTCGTAGCCAAACAAAATAATTAAATCTGCTGCCACTATGAATGGGATCTCGGTCGAAAACTTCGACTGGACATATTCAACAACGAACCCAAAGGGAAACCCAACTATTTTAAAAAACTTTTCAAAATCTAATTACCAAACTTCGAATTGGTAAAATCAGCATGTTATGTATTCAGAGTTGGTTTTTCGGTGGGGTTTCGCCGTTGGTTTCTGGAGTTGGACCGATAGGGTCGATTTTGGTTGAAAACCAGACTTAGGGTGAGGACACGGGTTCGCCGGTCGCTGTTTTCCGGTGATGGCTCGACCAAAGTAGTTCGATGGGTCGTAACGGCCTATTTGGAGCTCCGGTGATAGTCCTGACGTGATGGATCACTGATTTTTATTCAACTTTCTCTCTCCCCATCAATCTTTTCTTGTTTTCTCCTCTCTCGTGTGTGATTGTGTGTACTTCGATGGTCTGATTTTTTGTCCCTTTTTCGATAGTGTATGTGTGTTTATCCGATAGCATATGTGTGCGTGAATCTGTGCTTGGATTTGTGAGATGAGTGATGAATCTTTTGTGTTTGTGTTTTTGTGTTAAAGAGAATAATGGTGAGGTATATTGTTGTGATAATATGTGTGGGTCGTGTGAGAATTACCCTTCTAGTGGATTCCCACTTGTGTACTGTGAGAATGAGTGAAGATGGGTCCTTGTTGTCCTTTTTGCTTCTCTTTTGTGTGTGTATATATAAGGTGTAGAGTTTGTTAGGATAGGGTAGGTAGGTGTTATTTTTTAATTGGAGGGATAAGGGTTAGGTGTCTATTTTTGTTTGGGTAGGTTGCTAGTATAAGATAAAATTAGTTAGGGGATTGTTATTTTTTGTCATTTTGTGTAGGGATTATCACACGGGTGAGGGTACATGGCAGGATGACATAGCATGGGTAAAACGACATCGGGGAGGGATGAAATTAGGTGTCTACAGGGTCAATGTTTATCCAAAGCACAAGTGTATTGTGGAGAATTCATTTGTTCAGCCACAACTCATCACCTCACATCTTTGATCACCACTTTCTATTTATGTAGACTCCCATACGAGCACGTGACTTGTTTAGGCTCATTTAATTGCATAATATCCAATTATTGATTATTCTATTAATTAATTAATCCTTCTCAAAATATGTGCTAGTTATGGTCTATGAATAGAAAAACATAGTCCAGTTATTTATTTGTGGAAGGAGTTTAGAGTCTATGCTAGACTATATCAGGTCAAGTACAAAACTAAGCATAGTTTAGCATATATGTTGTACAACTTCAATAATAAATGTACTAGACTATGACACATATTTATAGACCATGACCAGCACATATTTTGAAAACAATTATTTAATTAATAAATATTAAGTAATTGAATTTTATACAATGGAATGAGCCTAAACAAGTCATGTGATCGCACAAGAGTGCACATAAATTGAAAGTGGTGATCAAAGATGTGAGGTGATGAGTTGTGGTTGAACAACCAACATCCTTAGGCAATATTTTTCAAAGCACAAGTATATGGTAAGGAATTCATTTGTTCATCCGTAGTCCATCCTTACACATCCTTGATCACCTTTTACAATTTATGTGGACTCTCATACAATCACATGACTCATTCAAGCTCCTTTAATTGCATTAAATTTAATTAATTATTATTTAATCAATTAATTATTTCCTTTTTTTTTCAAATATGCTACTAAGGGCAATAAACCAATACGATATATTATTGACAAGGCTTATAGTCTATGAAATATATTGGACACAATAGATGAACCTGTATTGTTGAAAGCATTGAATAAGTATATGTTCGGAGATGAGTATATAATAAACCTCATTGACTTCACATTTAATTTTGTATTAATCAACATAATCGCAGATAGACCAGATTCGTTTTCCATTTGCGTATATGAATTAATTTGAAATCTGACAATAGTCTCGTTCATCTTCAACTTGATCTCATACAAAAATTCTAAAAATAAAAAATAGTAAAATTACAGTGGAGACAAATGCAGAAAACAAGAATTAATTTTCCATTATCATCTATGAATTGATTTTCACATCTCACAACCGTTTGATTCATCTTTTATCATCAGAAATTACAAAATTAAAATATAGATGAATATAGGAAACAAACATATTTCATAATTCGGACTCCAAAGGGACAACATTAATTGATTTTGAATACGCAAGGATTTACTCTTCCACTTTATAAACGGGTGAAGTGTAATCATAGACTCTCAAACCATAATCTTCACCGTGCTTCAATCGCAAAGCAGCCATCGCATGATCATATGGTATTTTGATCAGGTCAAACTTCCTGCAAGAACATGACCTTTCCAGTAGGTCGACTTTGGTCGTATAGCTACTGCTAAACACTGTGAATTGCCTTTCATCCCCGTTGACGCTCTCCACACAGAAGGAGTCTCCCTCACTCATATTGTCTCTTAAGATTTTTTTTGGCGGTGGGCATAACTTTGTTATCCTTATATTTTAGGACGTAGGTACACCTCTTCCTAAATATTTCACCAAACCTCTTAGCAATCAAATTGAATATGGATGTCACGGGGTACTCCCTTTCGACAATCAACATAACGTTCATCAACATCATAATATTTGTGGTCATCACGTCAAAACTATTTCCGGGGAAGTATGCCCTACTCCATTTATCAAAACCAAGTTCATGCTCGAGGAAAAAGGTTGCCTCAGGACAGTAGTTATTGAATTCCACAAAATGGTTGCTAAAATCGTCGGGAGAATATGCCTTTTCCACATTGTAGAATAGATAGAGGTGTTCTCCGTAGTGGTGATTTACCTGGAGATTTTCACCTAGGTGCCTCATGTAGTATCCGTGATTATCATGGTTGTACACCTCGTGATGCCATTGGTGATGCTCTTGTGCCTATCGGAGATAAAGCACAAATCTGGTCCATTGACCATAATAGACTTTAGCTTCTCAAAGAAGAACATCCAAGATGCATCGTTCTCCTTCTTAATGACTCAAAAGGAAATGGGATAAATATAGTTCTCCATATCCTGTGCAACCACGCTTAGCAGCACGCCCTAATACTTTCCGTATAAATGAGTATCGTCAACCATAATAACCTTTCTCATGTAGGGGAATACCCTAATGCAAGGGCCCAACAATAAAAAGTAGTACATAAAACTACAATCGACCTTGTTCACCATGAGGGAATAGGTTGTTCCAACATTAAGAGCATCGATCATGTACAAAAAAGCAGGCAGGCAGGAATACTCGTGCTCCGCTGTCCCTCAAACCATTTCCTTGGAAATCACACCCCCTAGCCAACATTTTCAATAGCTTGGTCTACTTTTCAACTTCTTGAAAATGATCCTTCGAATCTCGCTAGTGTCCAAACCCTTTATTTCGTGATACATGTTTACACAGAGCGACGCAATGACTTTAGACATAATTTTCCTATGAAAGCACATGACATATTCGACACTGCAACTGTGATCGCTGACGTATTTATAGATGATGAATCTATTCGTGCATTCATAATTTTTCGCCTGCAACATCCACACGCAGCTAGGACAAAGGCATTTCACCTTGAGAAATTTGTTGCATCTCTTCAACGTAGCATAATCAAAAGAATTTCTCACAGCTGCTATGTTCAGCAATAATTTCATCTCCTTTTTGCTGCTAAATGTTTGATTTACTTGAAAATTAGCTTCGTCGGAGAAGGTATGGTTGGTTTGTGCTACCAATTCGCACTCTTATTGATACGGTAAAAACTTGGAAGACACTAAATTGGCTCAAAACAGTCCAAACACACTCCAAAAATAGTCCACTAATTCAAAGAATAGAGGACCCTTTTGGAGACCACTCTCGGATTCAAGAATGCAATACAAGAAGGACAATATTACTAGGTGTTTGACACCTTTGCAGACAACAAAAAACTAAGTTAACAACACAAGATTAAACCACAATGATAACAACAACAACAACAACAACAAAAATAACTTCACAATACTAGATACAAAATGGATACAATATTACAAAAGGAAAAGGATAGATAGATAGACCACATGAAGATATAATATTAAGAACCCAAATGGTAACTCTTGAACCCTTAACACTTTATACAACAATAAACCTATCTCTTACAAAGACACAAGATCGTAATTCACCTCTCTAACACCAATGTTTTCAAGCAATCAACAACAAAGAGAATCCACCCTATTGTTGTCTCCTAGTTTTGTTTTTACCTCATCAAGAGAATAGAGGACTTTGTGTTTTTTCAAGTGTTTCTCACTTCAACATCCATAATAATCTAAGTAAATAAAACCCTACATTATTCTTTATATAACTATTATAAGATATAAATTAAAATGACCAAAAGGCTTTCAAGGAGTGGGCTGCCTATCAAGTGTAAGTTATGGGATAATTTTGGTGTGTTTTGGGCCTCTTCTACACTTAAATTTCACACACCAAGTCTCGAGACCAACACGCACCCTTATATGTCCATATCAGTGATTATTTTTGTATCATTTCTCCCCTTTTTTCATAGAAAATTGGATCTTCCAATTCCGTTGAATGATCTTCTGAATCCGTTGGATGAGCATCCAAACTCTCATCTTCAAATGAATCATATTCGTCGATTACCGGCTGTGGTGGCGTGATACAAGTATGATCATCATTGTGGACCAATATGTAAAGACTCGAGGTAGGGTGGCTTCCCAACCAATGGAACAGGATTTGAAGTGTAGAGAACAAGTACTAACACTCCAAATCCATCTAATATGCACACTCCAAGGCCTCCCTTTTGTCTTGGCTCATTAAGGTAATTCTAGTCATTTTTATTAAGTTAAAACCTAGGCTATAAATAGAACATGTTAGGTTATTTTGTCATAACTTAGATGATATTTTGATAGCTCTTTGAGATTATTCATACAAGTGTGGATATCACTTGTGACAAGTGTGGAATCACTTGTGTTGGTTGCTTGTTTTGAAGGGATTCCATTCCCTTGAGGTCACCGTAAGAACTTGATGTTATTTGTATGAATTCTTGGGTATTAATGTTCAATATACACTTTGGTTCATAGTGTATGTGCATTGTGTGTCAAGTTATCTATCATTATATCTTATTATTGTTATTGTGTTTATTCTCAGTTTTGGGTGTTTGAACCCCAGACCTTGTTGTGTCATTTTTGTTCTTGTTATTGTGTTGTAATCTTAGTTTGTGGCTCGCTAATTATAGGTGTTGAAAACCTTAGAATCTTGTTGTTATCGTGCTTGTATTGTTATTGTGTAGTGAATCCGAGAGGGGTCACCAAAGGGGGTCCTCGATTCTTCAAATCATGGATTGTTTTGGTGTGTTTTAGTGTCTTCATTGTCGATTTTGCATCATTTGGTATTAAATCATGGCTTTATTTTGTTCCCACAAGATCAGTATTGGGCTAGCTTGCTTGAAAATACAAAAAAAAAATAGTGTTCTTGAGTTTGGATTTTGGCCGAAAGTTTGTTGTGTTCTTGTTGTGTTTGGCCTAGACTTGAACATTATATCTAGGAGTCATTTTTTTTTGTCTTGGTGTTTCAAGTGTTAGTTTTCTTCATCACTAACACTCTTGAGTCAAGATCAAAATTTGAGCTTGCATCTGTTGAAGTTGTGTTGTGAACTTAAAGCCTTAGCCGATTGTGTTGTCATCTTGGTAGACTTGGCCGTGATTTGTTGGCCTTGTTGTTATTGGATTTGGTTGTTGGGATTATTGTGTTCTTGGTGATTGTTGAAGTTGTTCTTGATGTTCTTCATCCCTTTCAAGACTTGTTAAAATAAAGTGAATACTAGATCTATAAAGTTGAAGAGAAAAAGGTGAAAGCTTGTTAGCCTTGAAAGACTTTCCATCACCCATCAACTAGTCAATCACTTCCCAACAACTTTCCTTGATTTAAGGGGGATGGTATAAAAAAGTCAAGTCTTCCATTTTTGAATTTGACAATAGGATTTCAAGATTTGTTTCCCTCCTAAATAAATTTCCACCAATTCCAAATCACAAATTACTCAAGACTTCCAATTTTGGAAAATAAAATTTGTTAAGACCTCAACCAATACGTGGCTGCCGCATCACGTTTTACTGTTCACATGACAAATTTAGGCTAAAATTTTTGATTTCTTAGTTTCTAATCTTTGTTTCTTAGTTGGAATTTATTGATTCTATTGCTAATTAATAAACTAGTAATTGTCTACCAGGTTGTAAATTAGTTTTTGTGTTCGTTTATTTGCGTCTGCGTTTCTTTGTGTACTTTTATCTTTTGAAATTCGTTGTAGTTTATTGGTTCAAGTCCTTACATATTTTCTTTGAGTTGTTTCAAAAAAGAATCTATTTCGACATCGAGCCCTAATTGGTACCAAGTAATCTCCTTGGAGTATGAACGAGTTACCAACACTTGTGAGGCCAATTGAGAGGCATTTCAAAGTGTGAGAGCTTGTGAGGATGTTTTCTTTTCTAACATTAACTAGTTTGTTGTTTTTTATGTTTTTGTTTTAGAATTTATTTGCTAGGAACTATGACATTGGAAAAGGTGACCATGAACGATTTGATGGCTACCATAATAGGTATGAAACATGACCTTAGTAGCCGAATAAAGAGAATGGAAAAAATAATGGACCGAGTGGACGGAAGAATGGAAGGGACGGAAAGCTATCTTAGCAAGGAGTTGGATAACTTGATAGAGAATCCAAGCCTTCCTAATCAAGTTCTTGTGAGTGGACATGCTACACATGAGATACAAAGTAATCAAACTAACTCTTGCACTCTAGTGAATGAGGCTAGTAGCCAACTAAGTGTGAATGGTAGTTTGTCTTTAGGTGAGCCGAATGTGCCTCTATTTGGTGAAGATAATGTACAACTTGATATTGTGGATACACTAGTTGATCCATCTAGTGTTGAGGTCATTGTGGCAAGTGATAGTACATTGTCTTATGGAAGTCATGAAGACCAACTTGTGTGTGACAAAGGTGATGTTGAATATGTTGGCTTATTGACTATGGATGACCCTCTTGTAGTTTTTGTTGTAGACCATGCTAGAATAGATGGGATATATGATTATAATAGTGGTAGTATTGGGGAAAAAAAGCATCCTAAACCCGTGTCATGACACTTCACCCATTTGATCCCGGTGATCATTTGAAGTATGGTCATGAGGATGTCTTTTGGAATAACTTGAATGCGCATGGAGTTTGTGGCCTTCCTATCTCGGTTTCAATCCTATTTGTTGTTCCAAGAGGATTTTATGTTTTCCACTTGATGAGCAACTCTTGTTCCTGGTTTCTTATCACACTTGTGTGGATAGACTAGTTGACTCTTTCTTGGAAGGGTATTTGGGTAAGAGGGATGTTTGGGTGTATGTGAAGTTTGAGCCACCTTGGAAAGATGCTAAGATTGATTACACTAACCCTAACCATCATACCTTGAGGAACTTATGTTTTTTTGTCCTTCATATTGTTTTGCAAGGTTCGAATTCGAGGTCGAATCCTTTTTTACGAAAGGGAGGATGATACAAGTACGATCATAATTGTGGACCAATACGTAAAGAATCAAGCTCGGGTGGCTGCCCAACCAATGGAACAAGCTTTGAAATGTAGATAACAAGTCCCAATACTTCAAATCCATCTAATATGCACACTCCAAGGCCTCCCTTTTGTCGTGGCTCATTAAGGGCATTCTAGTCATTTTGTAATAAGTTGAAACCTAGGCTATAAATAGAACATGTTAGGTCATTTTGTCATAACTTAGATGATATTTTTAGAGCTCTTTGAGAGTGTTCATACAAGTGTGGATATCACTTATAACAAGTGTGGAATCACTTGTGTTAGTTTCTTGTTTTGAAACGTTTGTTGCTTGGGGATTTCGTTCCCTTGAGGTCACCGTAAGAACTTGATGTTATTTGTATGAATTTTTTGGTCTTAGTGTTCAATTTACACTTTGGTTCATAGTGTTTGTGCATTGTGTGTCAAGTTATCTATCATTCTATCTTATTATTGTTGTTGTGTTTATTCTCGATTTTGGGTGTCCAAACCCGAGACCTTGTTGTGTCATTTTTGTTCTTGTTATTGTGTTGTAATATTAGTTTGTGGCTCACTGATTATAGGTGTTGAACATCTTAGAATCTTGTTGTTATCATGCTTCTATTGTTATTGTGTAGTGGATCCGAGAGGGGTCACCAAAGGGGGTCCTCGATTCTTCAAATCATGGACTGTTTTGGTATGTGTTAGTGTTTTCCTTGTCGATTTTGTATCATGGCGGGATTGTCGGAGATCTCGAGATGACATTTATCCTCAATAATGACCTAGAGCCATCGGCAGCGACATCCAACATGTATAACGACACATGCCGATCATTATTTATGAACGTTGGATGTATTTTACCCCGACCATTCATTACATAGCTAATCACAACGTTCTTTGACTCGCATTTTAATTCTCCGCTCTCAATTATTCTTCGAACCATGTCGTCGTATGATCCATTGCGATGCAACAAGATGGGCACTTTCTCCTTTTCACTTTCAATAGTTGGGACCCTTTTTTCACGCACCTATAATTACCACCCATGACAACTACCTCAGCTACTGCCATAATAGACCACACAAATTGATAATAGATTAAGGTATCGATTTTCTGGTCGATGACTGATCGATCACTGATATGAAAACGTCCGTACAAAGACACGAACCGACTGATTTTTGATATAATCTTTGCCCTCCTAGCTCTGGGATGGAAAAATATATGTGTAGGACTTCTAAACTACTGAAATATATCTAATGACGAGGTATTGAGCGGATTTGAAAAGCTTTTTGAGCTAGTAGAAATGGTGAATTTTTTTTTTTTTGCACTTTTTTTCAAAAAGGATGAAACAACAATGGAGGCAATGATAAAAAATGGAGATTTTCAGTTGTGATGAATAATTTTTCGTCGGAAAAGTAGTCGGAATCGAAAATTATTGGTGAAAAAAAGAGCTCCTATTAGTGACTTCTTGAACAATTTTCTAAATTAAAATAGGAAATATGAAAAAAGGTGGGAAATATTACATATTAAACAGATAAGGTGAGGGACTGTAAAATTTAAAACTTGTGTGGTAGGTTTGTATGTAAGAAGTGATAATGTCATAATAGTGTCTAAATACCTAATTTTTCATGATTTGTGTGAAATGTCAAAATAAATTTTGAAAATGTCTAAATGTCAAACTATCCCCATTCTCTTATCATATGGTCATACGTCTTTAATTCTTTTCTTTAAATTATTCATGTGAAATGAAATTACATCACATAAATTAAATTACAATATTGTGAGGTCGTTATTATATCCTCATCAACCTAATATCCTCAATCAAACGGTCCAAATCTTGGTAGGAAGATCCACTTTCAGCAACACTTGCTATTGCCAAATCGCTCATCTGTTTAGCCCTTTCCAAGAATTTAATTTTATTCACCTCCATCACTTGTCTCACCATCCTCTCAACTGTGGCTCTATCGCATATATCTTTCATGTCTAGACCAAGCTTCCACACCTCCCCAACATACCTACTATTTACGTGTTGATCAACAAAATAGGGCCAACAAATCATTGGCACTCCCTCTACTATACTTTCCAAAGTTGAATTCCACCCGCTATGGGTTAAGAACCCGCCAATTGACGAGTGAGCTAGAACCTCTTCTTGTGGTGCCCAACTGACAATACAACCCCTCTCCTTTGTACTTTCAGACAACTCCTTGGGAACATTGTTAATGTTGTCCTCTTCAAGTCCAATAATTGAACCAGGCCTCTGGACCCACAAGAACGGCGTCATACTGTTCACAAGACCATACCAAAATTCCAAGAAATGGGCCTTGCTCATGGTCGCAAGGCTTCCAATGCTGACAAATAGAACTGATTTCTGTGGATGTTTGTCCAGCCAATCCATACAACTCATATCCTCTTTCCAGAGGCTGTTGGACATTGTTCTCTTTGGCAAACACTGGGAATTAGCTAATTTTGACTTGATTTGAATGTGAAGAGGCCCAATGGCATAGATGTTTGGAATCATTGCTCGGAATTGTGAGAGAATGGGCCCTTCAAGGCCTTCAAATGTGTTGAATATTACACCTTGGGCTTGAACAATATGTTTTCCTTCCTTGATTACCTGTTGGATAATGGGGGAATCAAGGTCAGGTGCTCGGCAGAAACTGGGAAGGTCTCGGCGCCTCAGGACACCTTCCATTCCTGGCACACTATTTACTAATGCATCCAAGTCATTTCCTGTTCGTACCAAGCAAGCACATATTATCGGGTTTTATATGTATCCCATAATAAGCAAAAAAATTATATTGTGAATTCATTTGCAAAAACTTTAAGAAATAAAATTATATTGATGACTACAGATGGAAATGACCATGGATTGGTTAGCCCAGTTGACGAATCCTTTTCCAATATTGTGCCTACGAATAGGAAAACGGCGACAGTAACATAGAGTACTCAAAACATAGAACGTATAATTTATATATGAGTCATACAAAATGTCATTTTAAATAAATATATGTCCACAAACACATTAAAGTTTCTTATCACAATAACCTGGCCGTCTCCATGAAAAATTATCTTATCAGCTAGCATTGCTGATCACCTAATTTGAATATTAATTTTTCTTTGTTCTTTTAGATGGATAAAAAAACAAAATAACAAGGTGGGACTACTAGATCAGAATATAGCTGCTGCACAATTGGGCACCTTTGACTTGCAAAGACTCTTTGATGATGTTAGATATATACTACTAAATTTAGTGTTATGATTCGGAGAGAATAAGCAAAATATAAGTAAAAGAAAACAAGAACAACACACAGATTTACATGAAAATTCTTGCTAGAAATACCTCGGATATAGACAGAGGAGGTTTACTATAATGGAGAGAGAGTACAATGTGGAGAAGACTTAATTTTCTGAATAACGAAAATAACTCACTAAATCGCACTTATATAGTACGTGCATACAAATAGGTTCTAAGCCCCAAAACATAAAGGTCCATACCGCGGGACTTCGCCCCGCACCCCATCGGGATCAGTGGTGGGCTCCGGGATTGGGCCACTACCACCACAGACCCCATTGAAAATCACAAACATGAATTGCACTGCAAAACTTTCAGGGGCGGACCAATAGAAATCGGATCACAACGGTAAGGGAACTCAAATAGGGTAGAAAAACATAGAGAAAAATAAACTTTTTTCTTGAAGTTCAATAAGGCTAATTAGACTAACCTTTGAAAGGAATTTCGCCAGCTTCAATGAGTTTGGGAACAGCCAAGTAAGTCCAGAGACTACAAGGACTTATAGTGTCAAAATAAAGAAGTGGGATTCTAGCCTCTTTTGCTATATCAACAGCAAAAGTAAAAACACCATCAACTATGAGACAAGTTGGACCACAAGCTGCTATCACCATCTCTCTGAATAGTGGGCTGCTCACCTCTTCTATACCTTCAATAATCTTCCTTATTTGGTCTCCAATTCTTGGATTATCTTCTGGAAGTCCATCTGGAACTGTCACGAATTTGAAGTTTGGATATTTTTCAAAACGGATTTGGACATCTGTGCAATTCAGCAGGCGTTGCTGGATATGTTCAGTGTTGAGGAAAGTGACATGAATTTCCTGGTGAAGGCACAAAAGTTCTGCCAGTTTTAGCATGCAGTTCACCGGACCTTGTAGAGGCACCGGGAAAACGAGTACGTGAGGAACTGCCATTCTTAATCTTTTAGTCTTTTTTTTTGGAAATTATAATCCTGTTGAGGTTTAATCTTGCTATGTGCTGGTTATTAATATGGTAGAAGAAATTAAAAGTAGCTACGGAATTCGTTATTAAATTGTCGCTGTATAGCACATAACAGCGAAACTAACACGACTTGTTGATTCTGACTAATTTTACTATTCAATATAGAAATCGTCCATGCCTATTTTCTGCAAATGTTTTCTGAAATAAACCCATCCACTAAGAAGCCAAAAGATTATATTCCCTCCATTTAAAAAAAATAATTTGATTTGGCATGGTGTTTAAGAAAATTAAAAAAATTGAATCTTGTGATATTAAAATAAAAATATGTCACATGTCACTTAAAATTAAAAAAAAAAATTATGCTTTTATAAATGGATTAAAAAAAATAAGATCATTCTTTTTTAATTGGGAAGTAATAATCAAATACAGTGGAAAGACAGATAGGGTCATATTGCATAAACTATTGTATGAAAGTAGAATTGGACCAATTTGCGGATGATGAAGCAGCTGGAAAGTTTGGTAAGTAGTTGACCTTAGTGGTTTTATTGGATCTTCATAATGAAAGATCAGATTTTGCTTTTCAGTAAATGTTTTTTTGTCCTAAAACTGCTATCGATCCTAAGTCGGGGTCTATTAGCAACAATCTGTTTACTTTATTTGAGTTAGTGGTGCAATCTGCATACACTTTATCCTCTCCAAATCTCATTACGTGGAAATACACTCAGAGCCAGAGCTAGAAATTATGTTTTAGGGGTTCAAAATCTAAAGAAAAACTAATTGAAGGGATTCAACATCTACAATATATAAATAAAAATTACTTTAATCATATATTAATAATATAATTTTTCGTTGAAGAGGTTAGTTCGAATCCCCTTTAATAGGCTAGCTCCATCTCTAAATATAGTGGGTATGTTATTGTTGTTTTTGTCCAAAAAATAAGGGAAGCTTGGATTTACAAGATCCGTAAATTATTCTACGTACCATAAACCCAAGAAAAGTATTCTACTGGTCATCTTTGGACGAGAATATTTTATGGAAAGAAGCAGGACTGTAGGATTTTTTAATTTTATTTTCGTTTATCACTTTGTGTTAAGACGAACTAATTAATGTTTGGCTGTTTTACTTTTCAAAATACAATAGGTAAGGTGACATTAATTCTTAGCAATTTGTTCAACGACGATAATGATGTCCTACTGAACTCTATGGTTGTTACTGAATACATTACTAGTATATATTTTCTTTTTCTTTCTTATAATCCACTAATTCTTTGTAAGAAATTTCCTTATTTTGAAAGTTGAAAAGTATGAAGAGATTTAATTTATTGACATTTGTTTGGACATTTTTTGCTGATCACTTAAGGGAGGTCAAACATATATATATATATATATATTTAATAATTATTTGTTTTACATTTTAGTACTTTTAATCATTTTTTAAGCATATATTAAGTACTATTGTTTTATGCTTAACATTATATATTTATGTGAAGGATTAAACTGATGTAAAGATGAAGATATTTAGAGTACACATAAATACAAAACATGAAAAATAATACTCCCCGTCTCATTTTATGCAACATACTTTGACCGGATACTGGATTTAAGAAATAAGAAAAAGACTTGGTGATGTTTACCAAATTATCGTTTATTAAAAATGTACTACTTTTATCTTTAATTAAGTGGGATCAATAAAGATACAACAACAACAAACCCAGTGTATTCCCACCTAGTGGGGTCTGGGGGGGGTAAGATGTACACAGTCCATACCACTACCTCTAAAGAAGTAGAAAGGTTGTTTCTGATAGACCCCCGGCTCAAGACACGAGATACCACACAAATACATAGTAAAGCACAGAACAAGATTTCATAATAAGAATAATACCCCCACCAAGTAATTCCCTACACTAGCGACCCAAACTGGCCCTAGCCTTCTGCCCTAATTCGCGTTCTCCAGATCTTCCTATCTAGGGTCATGTCCTCGGTGAGCTGTAACTGCTCCATGTCCCGCATAATCACCTCACCCCAGTACTTCTTCGGCCTACCCCTACCCCGCCTAAAACCATCCAACGCTAGCCTCTCACACCTACGAACCGGGGCATCCATGCCCCTCCTCATCACATGTCCGAACCATCTCAATCGGACTTTCTGCATCTTATACTCCACTGGACTCACACCAACCTTCTCCCTGATAGTCTCATTCCGAACTCTATCCCCTCTAGTCAGCCCACACATCCAATGCAACATTCGCATTTCTGCCACCTTCATTTTTTGGATGTGGGAGTTCTCAACTGGCCAACACTCCGCTCCATACAACGTGGCCGGACGGACTACCACCCTGTAGAATTTGCCTTTAAGCTTGGGTGGCACCTTTTTATCACACAACACCCCCGACACGAGCTTCCACTTCATCAATCCCGCCCCAATACGGTGCGAGACATCCTTGTCAATCTCACTGTTACCCTGTATCACGGACACGAGATACTTGAAACTATCACTCTTACATACCTCCTGTGATGCCAACTTCACTACCACCTCATTCTCCAGCCTCACGTCATTAAACTTGCATTCCAAATACTATGTCTTGCTTCTGCTCAACCTGAACCCTTTAGACTCAAGAGTTTGTCTCCACACCTCTAATTTGTCATTCACACCCCCTCGCGTCTCATCAATCAAAACTACATCATCTGCAAAAAGCATATACCAAGGCACCTCCCCTTGAATACGCCTCCTCAACACATCCATCACCAAAGCAAACAAAAAGGGACTAAGAGTAGATCCCTGATGCAATCCTGTCAAGACAGTGAAATGCTCTAAGTCTCCTCCTGCCGTCCTCACCTGAGTTTTCTCTCCATCATACATGTCCTTAATTGCTCTAATATATGCCAGCGGGACTCCACTCACCTCCAAGCATCTCTAAAGCACCTCCCTGGGGACTTTGTCGTATGCTTTCTCCAGGTCGATAAACACCATGTGCAGGTCCTTCTTCCTTTCCCTATACTGTTCCACCAGCCTCCGTACCAGGTGAATTGCCTCCGTCGTCGAGCGGCCAGGCATAAATCCAAACTGGTTTTCCAAAATAGACACTATCCGTCTCAGCCTCACCTCGACCACTCTCTCCCAAATCTTCATAGAGTGACTCAATAACTTAATCCCCCTATAGTTATTGCAACTCTGGATGTCACCCTTATTCTTATAGAGAGGGATCATGGTACTCCACCTCCAAGCCTCGAGAATTTTTGCCGTCTTAAAGATTTCGTTAAACAATCCTGTCAACCACCTTACACCAGCCTCTCCAGCGAACTTCCAAAACTCCACCGGTATCTCATCCGGACCCGTCGCCCTACCCCTTCGCATCCTGCGAACAGCCTCTCTAACCTCTTCTACCTTAAAACGTCTACAATAATTAAAATTCCGACACTCCTCTGAGTGCTCCAGCTCCCCTAACACAATAGCTCTATTCCCTTCATCATTCAAGAGCCTATAAAAGTACGACTGCCATCTATTCTTAATGTGGCCGTCCTCCACCAACACTGTACCATCATCCCCCTTAATGCACCTCACCTGGTTGAGGTCACGACCCTTCCTCTCCCTAGCCTTAGCAAGTCTAAACAAAATTTTCTCCCCTCCTTTCCCCTATAACCCTGCATACAAGCTCTCAAAAGCGGTCGTCTTAGCCGCCGTAACTGCTAACTTAGCCTCCTTCCTAGCTAGCTTGTACTCTTTTCTGTTTACCCGCTTCTCTTTTTCGTCCTTACTCTCAACCAACTTAACATACGCCCCTTTGTTGGTCTCCACTTTCTTCTTAACCTCTTCATTCCACCACCAATCCCCCCGATGATGCCCGGCCCGGCCCCTAGAAACACCCAACACCTCACTTGCATTCTCCTTGATACACCTAGCCACCCTATCCCACCTACAATCCACGTACCCCCTACACTCCCACACCTCCATTCTTGCCAACTTCTCCCCTATCTCCCACGCATTTACTGGCGTTAAGACGCCCCACTTAATATAGATCTACACTCCTCACCCCTCCTCTTTCTATTCTTCTTTATACCCAAATCCATAACCAAGAGCCTATGGTGGGTCGAAAGATTCTCACACAGGATGACCTTACAGTCCATACACTACACCCTATCCCCTTTCCTAAGCAACAAAAAGTCAATCTAGGTCTTGGTTATCGCGCTTCGAAAGGTGATCAGGTGATCGTCCTTCTTCGGGAAGCCTCGAGTTCACCACCACCAGCCCAAAGGACCTCGCAAAATCTAATAGAGTAGCCCCCTCTTCATTTCTTTCCCCAAAACCAAAACCACTATGCACATCACCAAAGCCTCCCGGTAATGCCCCGATATTCCCGTTGAAATCTCCTGCTACAACAATCTTCTACGAGCTAGGCACGCCTCTCACCATCTCATCCAAAGCCTCCCAAAACCGTATCTTCTCCTCCCCCTCCGAGCCCACTTTCGGCGCATAAGTACTACACACGTTCAGGGTAATCCCCCGAATGACCAACTTAATAGTCATCAACCTATCGTTGATCCTCTTCACCTCTACTACCTATTCTCTAAGCTCTTCATCTACTAAGATGTCAACTCCATTCCTACGCCTCTCACTCCCAGAGTACCACAGCTTGTAACCATCCACATCCCTAGCCTTAGACCCTACCCACTTAGTCTCTTGAACACACGCAATATTAATCCTCCTCTTTCTAAGAGTCTTCATAAGCTCTATGGACTTACCCTGAAGGGTCCATATATTCCAAGACCCAACCCTCAGCCTACCATCACTATCCACACATCTTCCTCTACCACCCTTGAGGCCAAACCTTGGCCTCCCTCCCACTCTTGCCCTTTTTTCATCCCCCGCCCCCACAATAGCCCCACGCCCCAACGCCCTCGGACATGACCCTATCCAACCATCACCGCCCACAGCCACTACTACAAGAAAATATAAGAAAATATAAACAATGGTAGTAGCAAAGCAGCAGCAAGAAATACAAGGCTCACACAAATTCAAAGAAATAATCAAGAAACAAAACTAAACTCAAATAGAGAGAAAACACCATTGGACTCCACACCCACAGCCCCAAAAATAGAGCCCCAAGCCGATAACCTAATAAAAAGCAGTGTAATAAACGACAACAGACAATATCAACAAATCAAACGCAAGTCAAGATACAATTCAAGATACAAGAGATAATACTAGAATAATACAAAAAATGAAATAACAAAGGTTAGAAGTCACCGGGTTACGCTTGTAGACCAAGTCGGAAACCAAAACCCAACGTAGATCGGGCTCTGGGGAGTTCCGGTGATGGAGAGACGACGCTGCTGGAGGCATAAATTAGAGGGAGCAGCGGCTGCTGGAGACCGAGGGGGCTGGTCATCGTTTGGGGGAGAGGAGGACGAATAGAGGGAGCCAGCGACGGTGCTGGGCTGGTTCGTCGCGGTTGGAGATGGAGATGGATGGCAGCGATGGGGTCACCTAGTTGACGTTGTTTGTTCGCCGGAGATGCTGAGACGGAGAGGGTCGCCAGTCACTTGGGTCTGACCGAAACCGGACGGCGGAGCGGTTGGGTAGGATCTCACCGGAGCCGAAGCCGGAGCCGGAGTTGGGGTTTACGGCGGAGGTGGACAGCTGTTTTTGTGGCAGAGGTGGCGGCGCTGTTTCGCCGATGGCGGGTGCCGTTGAGGTATGAACGGAGAGGGGGAAGCAGATCAGAGCCAGAGGTCGGCGAAGGGGGCGGCGGGGAGCGGCGACGGGGGTCGACGATGAGGGTCAGAGGTCGGATCAGAGCCGGAGGTCGGCGACGGGGGCTGGGGGACGGGGATGGTTTTGGTTTAGAGAGAGAGAATAAAGAGAGAGAGAGACGTTAGAGAGAGAGAGAGAGAGCCGTTAGCAAAAGGAAGGGATGCAACACGAGGACTTTTAAGTAGCTATCAAATAAGAAATGTGACATTCTTTTTGGGATAGATCAAAAAGAAAATAACTACACATAAAATAAAAAAAGGAAGTATAAGAAAATACAATTGCAATTGGGAAAATGAGAAGAACGAAGACTTACCTGACCCATGGTTGCACCTGAACGGATGGCAGCAAATTCAATTACGGGAAATTTTACTTGTTGCGTCGCTTCAATCTGCGTCACTCGGCCTCAAGGCAATATTTCTGACTCAGCTGGTTTTCCCATTTTATTTTAGATTTGGTTATTCTATTTAATACTTTTTTCTATACCTATAAAAGTTCTTGAGAATGATTTTACCATAATTTGACCCAGTACCAACTTTACCAGTCATGTAAATGAAGCTCTTTGAGAGGGTTGCTCCATATACTAAGTAGTTTATGGTCCTCCATCTTAAATAATTCATCTCATCTATAGTCTGGAGAGAAAGCTCAAACTTGCAACAGTCATGCCATTCTCTTAAATTCATAGTTTAAAGTATTATAATTTGTTGCAACTTTTCTTATCCATATTTCAAAAAGAAAGTTCATGACCCACCCTAACATTTCATCTGGCTTTACACCATTAGAAAAATTCAACTCATTCTTGTGCGTTGAATGATTCTAAAATCTTGCAAAAAAAAGGTCAAGACAATTTATAATTGTCACCAAAATGTATAGACGGAAATTTAAAACTTGTTTAATCAGTAATATATTCATGTGAACTTTATGGTAGATCTTCACACATGGTTATTAGCATCTCGTATACATAAATTACTAATTCATTTTTCAACATATTGTGGGGTGGTTGAAATTACTAATAATTGAGTGGAGCTGATAATTACTTAATGATGGATAAAGAATGTTTGGAAAATTTTAAAATAACCCACAAGTTTTCAAATTCACACTTTTATCCAAATGTTAGTTAATATAATGAGAAATGAAGGAAAAAAATATTTTTTCTCTCTCCTCATCCGTTATTATTTTCTCTCTTCGCGATATTTGTTGCTCATTCTTGCTGCTGTTTTATTCATCATCTTCTGATTCATTAACATCATGTTATACTTCATTATCATCTTCATATTCTTCTTGTTGACCATTGTTGTTGTTGTTGTTGTTGTTGTTACCGTAACTGCTGCTTTTTGACCAATTTCTTAGGTCAAATTTTATTTCTTACATCACTTTCAGCTTTGGCATTTACTTTGAGAGGAGACTTTGGTAAGTCAAATTATGCTTTTTGGTTGAATTTGTCATCTGAGTAACTGCTAGTGTGTTGTTTTTGCAACAATAGCTAGCACGCGAACATGAATGCAACATAAGAGCAATCTGTTTAAACAGATCCATCATCTATGGCACCAGATAAATGTTCTGTTGCAACAGTAGACTCATGTTGTATTCATGATTATAGTTCTAGGTGCCCGTAATATGAATTGCATAGATGGGTATTCTATTGCAACAGATTAATAATCTATTGCAATAGATTAATAATCTATTGCACCAAATTAGTTATCTATTTTAACAGATTAATAATCTGTTGTACCAAATTACTAATCTGTTGCACCAAATTAGTTCTCTGTTGCAACAAACAAGTAATCTGTTACACTAGACAAGTAATCTGTTGCAACAGATAATTATTCTGTTGCAACACATGAATAATCTGTTTCGAACAACAAAATACAACTCCTATCACAAACTCAACAGATAACTCATATGTTGATCTCTTGCTATTGATACTGAATTCAAATTATTCCTTAATTGTAAACATGTCATTTGTTGATAAAAAAAATAGGCAATATGAAAATTAAATAAGAATTAAAACGTCAAATACATCTAAAAAAATTTTTTTTATTAAACAAAAAAAATAAAAATACATAGGTAGAAGAAAAGAAAATGCTTAGTTATTATTATCATCATTATCATTATTATTATTTGTATGGTTAGCAGGTCAATCTTTAATTGGCAGCAGCTGCGCCCTTCTCAGCCTGCGGATCTCCCCCAACATCCTTACCCTGGCGGCGGCCAACTCCCACTGTAGGTCATGAACCTCCTTCTGCAGTTTCCGCATGGCGTCTCGTAAAATTGTGACATTCCACACTGGATCATCCATATCTAGAGAAAACGCATAAGTTGACAAAACACACACGGAAAAATAAAAGTAAAGAAAAAAATAATTCGAACGTAATACAACATATATTTACAAAAAAATTGAAATCTTTTTTACTATATTTCTATATTTGATTCTATATCATATATATCTCTCATTCTATATTTATTTTAAAATTGTTTAATGGAACAGTTAGTTATAATTAATAAGACATTCCTCCGCTTTCAGGTGAAAGTGAAGATAAAAAACAAGAATCAATCGTTCAAGTATTTCAAATTGAATGGCAAAATGACAGGAAGAGGGACATATAGAAAACTTACCAGAGACAGGAAAAAGCTATCAAGTCCTTGAAGAGTAAGTAGTTGAAGGTGTAATAAGAGCAAGGAATAAACAGAGTGTAGTAGAATGAACAATTGAGTAAGGAAGGACCTATTTATAGAGGATTGAACTTGAATGTGTTAGGCAAAAAGTCGCAACTGTTCACCTCCATTTATTAATAACATTTCTTGCTTACTGTGAAAAGTTATGACTTTTCAGCTTATTATTATTAATAACTAGTTCTTTCCAAGAACCATTTTTATATTGAGTTGTGACAACAGATTATATATTTGTTGCATAAGATAATTTTTCTGTGACAGTAGATATTTGCAACAAATAGATAACATGTTGCTTCAGATAATACATCTATTGCAACATATACTCTATATATCTTTTTTTAAAAAAAATTATCATCATGACAACCAAATTTTTTGACTTTTTAATTAACTGTTCACCTCCATTTATTAATGAAATTCTTGATTACTGTAAAAAGTTATGACTTAATTAAATTAAGAAATATTGCGATAAGTTATGACTTTCCAGGAACCGTTTTTATACTGAGTTATGACAACAGATCATATATCTGTTGCATCAGATAACTCATCTGTGACAATAGATATATCATCTGTTGCAACAAATAGATATCTTGTTGCATCAGATAATATATTTGTTGCAACATATAATGTATATATCTTTTTTTTTTAATTATCATCATGACATCCAAATTTTCTAACTTTTTAATTCTATAGATTAATAAAACAAATTTAAAGGCGCAACTGTTCACCTCTATTTATTAATAACATTCATGATTACTGTAAAAAGTTATGAATTAATTAAATTAAGCAATATTGCGATAAATCATGACTTTTTAGATTATTATTATTAATAATTAGTTCTTTTCAGGAACCGTTCTTATACTGAGTTATGACAACAGATTATATATCTGTTGCATCAGATAACTCATTTGTGACAACAAATATATCATCCGTTGCAACAATAGATAACCTGCTGCATCAGATAATATATCTGTTGCAACATATAATCTATCTTATTTTCAAAAACAATTATCATCATATCATTAATCCAAATTTGCTAACCTTTTTTATTAAATAAATTAATAAAACATATTTAAAAATAAAAATATTTTTTATGAGATTTTTACAGTTTAAATTATGTTTTATCATTTATTTCCTTATTGTTTTCTGTGAAAAAAAATGACTTAATTAAATCAAGCTGGTGAATTTTTTTATTATTGTGTAAAGTCATGACTTTTCAGCTTATTTTTATTATAATAATTAGTTCTTAAATTTAAATAACTTTTTTCCTCAATTTAAAAATCGAAGACATCTGGTTTTCAATAACCGTTTCTTTAATAAAATAATAACCATTATTTTTATTGAGTTATGGCAAAAAATTATATATCTGTTGCATCAGATATAATCCAATGATGCAGATTCTTTTTGAATTAAATAATCTTTCTTTTACGGTTATAAATTGTGTATATCATTTAGTTCCTTATTATTTATTAACGAATCATTTTTAGGAGAATCATGACTTTTCACCACCCACCCTCTGTTGCCACGAGTGCTCAATCCCTACCTCCAACGATCGAAATGTTGAGAATATGAAATAAATAGAATGATAATTAAATATTAAATATAAATTAAAAATTCAAAGTCAATCAAACCAAACCAATACATACGCTAAAAGAAAGAAAAAACATAACCTAACTATTATTACTACTACTACTATTATTATTATTATTATTATTACTATTATTATTGTCAATCGGACAATTTTCATCCGGCAGCAGCAGGGCCGCCCTCCTCAGCCTTGCTTCAAAGTTGGCCACATCCCTCTGAAAGTCATCAAATTGCCTTTGAAGTTCCCGCAAGGACTCCATATGAATGTTCTTGTATGAATCTGGACCAGCCATATTTATACTGTAAGTGTAGTAGAATGAACGAGTGAGAGAGAATAAGGAAACGAGGCCGGATGGATCTATTTATAAATTATTGAATCGGAAGGGGTGACTTAGTCAAACAAGAAGCCACGACTGTTTATATATCCCTTAATTAAATAAAACTGGTGACTTTTCAAATATATAAATTTAAAAAAATGTATCTAAATACAACATTTTATTTTTTATTGTATTTTGGAAAAGAAAAAAATTGCTTTAAAATAAATCTAATAGATGGGTAATCTGTTGGAAAATTTAATCCATCTGTCAGATAACTTACAACATATTGACAATCTGTTGCAACAGATGGATATATCAATTTACTTTGCCAACAGATGTGGCATCTGTGCAACTTGCTAGTCATCTATTTATTCAATTAAAGCCATAGATGGGCTAGTAAGAATAAGGTGCATGCAGATGGATCCACTATCATATGTGTGTGAGTTAAGAAGTATTATTGATAAGGTCACCGGGACAACACACACAAAGTGTAATATTTTTGTGAATGCAATTTTTAACCGATTAGGCATTGATCATTCAAACAAGATCCTGCATTATAAATTTTGATGGGTTCGAATTGACAAGGTTGAGGGCCTCATGAAGATGGTGCAGATGCCCTGTTACGAATTACTGATGGTTGTTGCACGTGTTTATGCGTGTCAAGTTTTGAGAAGGGATCAATATTTGGTGTCATTGCAGAGAACCAATAGCGATTGGACTTAACTTTAAGTGTACATTGGACTCTGAGAACACCTTCGAAGCCTTTTACTGCATCAAACAAGAATGAAAAAGCAATATAAATTCTCCTGGCCAAATTTACATGGAAGAGTTGATCGAGAAGATAATTATACGCCAGAAGGAGCCGAAGGAGAATGCCTGCAGGGGAAAGGGGAGTTGATGAAAGACTATATAATCTAACAACTAATTGAAGAGGAGACATAGGGTAGAAAATGTAACGCCCCGAAATTGGGTCCCGAGACGTCACACGGTGTTTAGGGGCATAAGTTACCCGAAGCTAACCCTTCTAATGGCATAACTCATAAGCAAATGAATAAAATGCTCAAGTCTACATGAGATTAGTGGAAACATAGAACTTATCTGAACTTGATCAATACAATTATGAATGTTACAAGGTTACAACTCTGCTTTTACAAATGAAACTGAAACTGAATACATCAACTTCTACTGACTGTCTATGAAGCCTCTACTGGTACTGACTTTAGATAGATGGGTCATGAATCCCTACTACCCAATATCAATACGAATAAAGTAAGAAAATGCGATACTCCTCGAACTATATAACTGACTCAAGCCCTCGAATCAAAAGGAATCATCACCTGCTGACTGGAAGCTGCCAACTGACTGAATGCGGTATTTGCGCTATAACTTGTACCTACATTTTAAGGCACTGTAGCATATAGAAATATATGGGGGTCAGTACTTTAAAGAATGTACTGAGTATGTGTGGGTGCAATGTAACCTTATAAATAATATCATAAAGGATTATGAAAAATCATACATGCTGACGATAATGACTTTCTTTGCTTGAATTAATTGAAATATATTCCTTGAAACTCATCATTAGTAATGCAAGCATTATATATCTAATAAATAATTATACTTAACTCAAACTCTTTAAATCATGACTTAGAGTGACTCGGTAACTCATGAAACTTAAACTCTTATGGACTTGGGAGTTTATTATAACCAACATGACTACACTATGTGAGCCGTATGGAGTCCAACATTTTTCCCTCCTAAGGAGAGAACCCCACATGGCAGGAGTGTTGTACTCTTTCCATGGAGTACAACCTCAATCTCATTATCACAATCCCATACTCAGCCTCTGGCCAACAATTATCAACATCAATCCTATGGTGGCACGTAGTTTCGAGAAAATACAACATTTCCCGCTCGGTGCTAAATACTCCTCCTAGACTCAGCTCAGAACGCGTTAGGAAATCCACCTTAATCAATAGCAACGCATGGGTCTATAATAGAGACCAAAACATAAATATATATATATCTCATTCGTAAATCATATACAACTGTGGATTCCTAACTCTACTCAAAATCAAACAATCTTTCTCAATATTAAGATGTATCAATTCATTAAGTCATGGTAGCATCAATAACTTTGAGGAAATATCAAGACTCATTATAACAACTCAATCTCATGAATCAATATACTCGATAATCTAATTTGTCATAAGGAGGCTTAAAGCTTGACACATGTCTTGAAAGCACTTGAAATACCAACTCATGGTAGAAACATGAAATTCACAATATTAAATCAAGTCATAATTTGGAAGTTGTAAAATACTCATGTATCAAAAACTTCAAGAAAACATCATAGAACTCATTCTTGACTCTCAAGCTCAAATATCAATATATATATATATATATATATATATATATATATATATATATATATATTCAATAATCAAACTTCTTGTAGAAAAGCTTAAATCATGAATCTGATCTCAAATTATTTGAAAATCATCAACTCATAATAACAATATTCAACTCATGGTATAAGTTCTCAATTGAAGGAACAAAATGATGAAATATTCATGTGTATCAATCTTGATTTGCTCAAATATCATAAATCATTAATAAAGTAATTTGGGTGTAAACCCACTTTTCAAATTTATGGATTGCAATAGTAGAAATTAAATCTTTGGGCATAAGAATGAAAGAAGTGTTCTTGTTCAAACCCCAAATAACTTGAATTATAAATTTGGGAATAAGAGACTTGATTGGAACTTCTTTCTCTCACTTTTAGGCTAAGATTCTTGATGCCTTTGACTAGGAAAGCTTGATTCTAGAACCACTTGGAGAAATCTCTGGGAGATTCTTGAATTTCTTAGAAGAAGATTGGATTTTTTCGGGTCTTGGAAGAAAACCCTAGCTTCTAGAGAACTCTTGGAGAGATTGGAGAGAAATGAGAGAAAATGATCTTCCCTTTACTACTTGGATATGTTTATAATACCAAAATGGGCGGAAAATACCAAAATGCCCTTTTGAAAAAGCTGAAATTCACTGATCGGGGCCTGTGACGGCCGACCTAATGGTCTGTCAAAGGATATGATGGTCCACCAGATCATCCGTTACTCAGGGGCCAAAAATGGAATATTCTACCTCGACCTGACGGACCCCTTGACGGTCCATAAAATTTTTGACGGTCCACCACTTTGGCCGTCACACGATGACCAAAAAGAGGGGTCGCTGCCTTAGCTTGATGGTCCACCAAGGACTTGGCGGTCAGTCAGGTCCACCGTCAGCCTGGGTGATTCCAATATTGTTTAGTAAAACGGCCATAACTCCCCCGTCCGATGTCGGATTTCGATAAAATTGGCATCGATGGAAAGCTTATTCAATGCTCTATATGTCAAAAGGTAGAAATTAGAGAAATTCTACACGATTCTATCATCATTCACTTTGAAAGTCATTTCCATATACTCAGAAGACGGATTTAGACTCAAGGAACAATCGGGGTATTACAATATCTCCCCCTTAGAAATATTCATCCTCGAATGTTGCTAGTTTCGCCAAGAACACAGAGAAAACTAAAGATACATAACTGAAACAACTTGCTAATATGAATCTATATCTTTATAAGCTTTGGAGTACTTCGCTGAATGTATAACGCGTGGTGAGAATAGCTATACCATTGAATCCGAGACTGGAAAATAATAGAATAGAAGACAACTATAATTCTCAACTAAGTCTGACCCGGTTTGCCTTCTTCTTATAATAAAGAGCTGGCTCATGCTGAGAGTTTAGGATTCACTTGATGTGATCAAGGTGCAATCGTACTCATAGACTGCGAATTGATAATTTATGCAAGTGTAGGTCACAAGGAACAAGGCTAAAATTATATAATGGGTATTACATTGTCTGGGTTAGAATACTTTGAAAAAAAAACAAAGAACGTTCAATGAATACCTATAGACTGAATCATATTAGATATTCGGATCTGAAACTGGTGCCTGATACATATACTGAACTGAATTCGTAGCTTTTGAGTGTGAGTAACCACTTGTCGGATTGATCGTACTTATGAAACTTCGAGTGGTAAGACCAAACTAGTTTCAAAAAATGGATGACCATAGAACCTATCTCCTAGATTTTAAAAAATGGGTTGCCGACTATGCAAACGAAATCATACTAGATACTCATACTTAAGTGGAGGACTCCTTCAACCCCCTTCCAAGGAATTCTAATGGTATGAAGGAGAAAGGAACTTCGGGACAGATCTAAACAAGACACCTGAATCAGAGATCATAGAATTGCCATAATCTCCTAGCTTGGAACATAAACCTGTAAATCATAAGTTAGGATAGAAGTACTAGGCCTCTAGTGATGCGACTTCTTTCTCTCAAACTTAACCATACTTCTCGAATGCTCTCTCAACTATACTATACCCTTTCAATACTATACTTAATCTATACGACTTATAATCCTCATATGGCACTGATGCTTCCATCTACTTATATCTCCTCAAATTAAACCCTCTCATCGTTTTCATGCCTAACCTAGAACCACCAAATTCGCCACGACACCATTCTGAATCATTCAATTCCACATAGCTACATTTTGCAACCTCTCACTTCAAGAGTAGTTCTTATTACCTTTTCGATAACTCCAATCCATCTAGTACTAGTCATTTACTAAGGTGCAATGTATCCATCCACACGTGCACAAACTCGACCTCCGAGCCTATTTTTATAACCATATATGCATTCCAAATCAAACACTTATAAAGTATAAAGCCTCTTATTCATGTCCTACACACCCCTTATCAAGAACAATTTTCATGAACTCACCTTAGAAAAGTACACCCGACATACTCCTAACTAATCAAGTCCTACACAAACAGTTCACTTTAATTTTCCCCTTAGACTCATGAAATTACACAAAACGAACGTATAATAATCTTTCCAATCATAACACATTAAACTTCAACTTACCATGGCATGTATCAAAGACTTAGCCTCAATGTTACTTCACCCTACCGCCTAGCCAAAGTAAGCATGCCACCCCCTGATGTTGATAAGGAAATATCTTCTCTCTCCCATCTAAACAACCATTTACCACTACTATCTTGATTAAGGAAAGACAAATAAAAGATTAAAGCATAAGGATTTGACACATGAATAGATACTATGAATAACTTGACACTCAATTGAGGCTTGAAGAATAGAGGATTTAACATCATAAACTTATCAAAAAAATATAGCCTGAGGACATGCACGATATAAATCTGAATTTTTTTTGTTGATCATTAGAAGCATTACTTGAGTACTTGAACTGAACATACCACAAGACTTGAGTACTTGAGTCATGATCCGTATGACCTAAATCTGGAACTCGTAATTTACGGAATATAATTCCAACTGCTAAAGATCTGAAACTCCACATTTTGGGAACTAAGAGAGGGCACAATTCTTTATGGTATGCATGAGTTATGATTATGGAATTGAAGCGTAAAGCATGAGTAATTATTGGAAAAATTGAAAAGTTCTGAAATAAGAATGGGTCGAGCATCATTGTTTCCCACCGGCACCTTACAACTTACTGGCATATCTCCTAAAATTTGGGAGCTTAACTTGATTAATCGTCCTATCATCTCTCCCTTAAACTTAAGCCATCATTCTGAATAGGTGAACCACCATATACGCACTAATCTAACCTAAAATCATTTTACTCTAGAGTTATGGATATAATCAATACACAAGAACAATAGAATTTAATCCGAGTGACTATATCTGAAATTATACAACCACTTTCTTACAACACTGTCTGGGTTACATCCTGTCCCCCTATACCTCCAGTAGTCATCATATGATACCCGCACGCTCACTAACTTTAGATCTACACGATCATCCCCATAATCGGAGTATACACCACCTAACACTCAACCCTCATTCCTATTAACTCATTTTTTTGAAATTTCAAATATTAGATTCTAACGCTCAACTTGAATGCTTCTCAACCTTTGACGGATCATACTACTATCGTTATAACCTACTAATATCACGCTTGTAGACTTATATTTCCAAACAATGAGAATCATACTCATACAAAAAAATCTCAACATTTTCAATCTAAACCCCTTAACTCCACCATCAAGAATATCATTCATTACCTAACTAGTCTTTTCTCCACCTAGTAGCTCCACAATGCCTCTATCTACACCATTTGCAATGATCCTAAAAAATAGTACAGCCCCATAGCATTTTGGGTAAACTTCCTTATAATGGATACACTATCAAACTTAATTACAAGTCGATTAGACTTAAGCTCTTGTATACACTGTTCAAACCTATTAGATTTCTTCTCTATAACTAGCACCATTAACCAAGAAATTGTCACATCCACCTTCATGGCCACCAATCATCCAAGCTTAATGCCTAGTGCTCAACATAACTTAAAACTCTACCTCACACGCAAAATTTTCACTTGGAAACTATAAAACAAAATATCCATAAACGCTAGCCTACTTAAACCTCATAACAATAATTGGTCATAATCACATGGCCTATCTCATTTACAACCCATCAATACATCCTTCTTCTACCCATTATTACTATCTATCCTTCGTACCTAGATTAACTTAGTTCATAGCTCTCTAAGCCTCAACTTAACTTCCTCTTGCAATCCCGGGAGCACCCTAGTTAACAACAATCATTCACTAAGTATCTTCATCCATAACCTATACTCGTCTTATGCAACACACCATCAACAACTCTTTTCGTACATCAGCAAACTACTATTTACCTTAACCAATAACTCTTTCTCCTCCTTTCACGAGCTAATGTACAAGGACATATCACTTCATCACTAACTCGATCACACGTAAAAAGGCTCGGCTATACATACTTTTAATAAATCACACTTACCACCCTTCTTGCCACCACACCTCTAAACCCAGTTCTAATCAGCACGAGGAAACAAGATACACAAAGAGTCGCTAGTGAATCAAAATAGGCATCACCCGGCTTCACTAGTCTTTTAGTTTCAACAACATAATGATGACAAAATTACGAAAGGTAGAAACTTAGCATACAAGATTTGATGATTTAGGAATACACATATCACTCTGTCTTAACTGAACAACTCGTAAGGGCGAGGACATAATATTAAGCTTAGGGAACTTATAACATGCCGGGAAGCTTCGCTCAAGCCGCTTTGTAAAACTTCTGAAACTCCACACTAGTAAGTCTGAAAGCATTATCAAAGAGAGAAAATTGGAATTCGCTAATCATGTTACCCCAGGAATAGTACATATATAAAGAAGTATAGACTATTAATATGATTCTGAGGAGGAAATCTGGAAGTGCGACACTAATAGGATACTTTCTTGCTCATTTACAACTTCATAACTATTTGTTGGGACTATTTAAGAAAGTACTATCTGCAAACAATTGATTTTGACTGTCTCTAATACCTTAAAAATAAGGCGGGGATGCCCCAAATAGGGTAAGATGAGAATCTGTATAATTTTCTCAATGAACTTTTCTATATCACGATCTAAGACTTGAAAGGATGGAGACCTTTTCTAAATGTCTTGTATCCTCTCAAAGAAAAGCACATACGTCTATGTACCATTCTGTGAGACTCTACTAGACACGACTTTATAGTTACCCTAGGACACTTGAACTCTGTGCTTTGATACCAAGTTTGTAACGCCCCAAAATTGGGTCTCAAGACGTCACATGGTGCTTAGGGGCATAAGTGATCCTAAGCTAACCCTTCTACTGGCATAACTCAAAAGCGACTGAATAAAATACTCAAGTCTACATAAGATCAGCAAAAACATAGAACTTATCTGAACTTGATCAATACAATTATGAACGTTACAAAGTTACAACTCTAATTTTACAAATGAAACTGAAACTGAATACATCAACTTCTACTGACTTTTTATAAACCCTCTACTGGTACTGACTTCAGATAGATGGGTCATTAATCCTAACTACCCAATCTCAATACGACTAAAGTAAGAAAATATGATACTCCTCGAATTGTATAACTGACTCAAGCCCTCGAATTAAAAGGACTCATCACCTGTTGACTGAAAGTTGTAAACTGACTGAATGCGGTATCTACGCTATAAGTTGTACCTACATTATAAGGAACTGTAGCATATAGAAATATATGAGGGTCAGTACTTTAAAGAATGTACTGAGTATATGGGGTGCAATGCAACCTTATAAATAATATCATAAATGATTACGAAAAATCATGCATGATGACGATAACGACTTTCTTTGCTTGAATTAATTGAAATATATTCCTTGAAACTCATCATTATTAATGCAAGCATTAAATATCTCATAAATCATTATACTCAACTCAAACTCTTTAAATCATGACTTAGAGTGACTCGGTAACTCATGAAACTTGAACTCTTGTATACTTGAGAGTTTTTTATAACCGGCATAACTACACCATGTGAGCCGCATGGAGTCCAACATTTTGCGCTCCTAAGGAGAGAATCCCACATTGATGGTGGTGGTGGGGGGGGGTTACTCTTGCCAGGGAGTACAACCTCAATCTTATTATCACAATCCCATACTCGGCATCTGGCCAGCAATTATTAACATCAATCCTACGGTGGCACGTAGTTTCAAGGAAATACCACATTTCCTACTCGGTGCTAAATCCTCCTCCCAAACTCAGCTCAAAATGCATTAAGAAATCCACCTTAATCAATATCAACTCATGGGTCTACAATAGAGACCTAAACATAAATATATATATATATATATATATCGTCGGTAAATCATATTCAACTATGGATTCCAAACTCGACTCAAAATTAAACAATCTTTCTCAATATTAAGATGTATCAATTCATTAAGTCATGGTAACATCAATAACTTTGAGGAAATATCAAGACTCATTATAACAACTCAATCTCATGAATCAATATACTCGATAATCCAATTTGTCATAAGGAGGCTTAGAGCTTGACACATGTCTTGAAAGCGCTTGAAATACCAAATCATGGTAGAAACATAAAATTCATAATATTAAATATCAAGTCATAATTTGGAAGTTGTAAAATACTCATGTATCAAAAACTTCAAGAAAACATCATAGAACTCATTCTTGACTCTCAAGCTCAAATATCAAGATATATATATATATATATATATATATACAATAATTAAACTTCTCGTAGAAAATCTTAAATCATGACTCTTATCTCAAATCATTCGAAAATCATCAACTCATAATAACAATATTCAACTCGTGGTATAAGTTCTCAATTTAAGGAATAAAATGATGAAATAGTCATGTGTATCAATCTTGATTTGCTCAAATATCATAAATCATTAATAAAGTAATTTGGGTGTAAACCCACTTTGCAAAATCATGGATTTCAATAGTAGAAATTAAATCTTTGGGCACAAGAATGAAAGAATTGTTCTTGTTCAAATACCACATACCTTGAATTATAAATTTGAGAATAACAAACTTGATTGGAACTTCTTTCTCGCACTTTTAGGCTAAGATTATTGATGCCTTTGACTAGGAAAGCTTGATTCTTGAACCACTTGGAGAAATCTATGGGAGATTCTTGAAATTCTTGAAAGAAGATTGGATTTTTTTGGGTCTTGGAAGAAAACCCTAGATTCTAGAGAATTCTTGGAGAGATTGGAGAGAAACAAGAGAAAATTATATTCCCTTTACTACTTGGATATATTTATAATACCAAAACAGGTGGAAAATACCAAAATGCCCTTTTGAAAAAGCTAAAATTCATTGATCGGGGCCTGTGACGATTAAACTGACGGTCCTTCAGTGGATCTGATGGTCCACCAGATCATCCGTCACTCAGGGGCAAAAAATGGAACACTATGCCTTGACCTGGCGACCCCTTGACAGTCCATCAACTTTTTGACGGTCCACCACTTTGGCCGTCACACGATGACCAAAAAGAGGGGTCACTGCCTTGGCTTGAAGGGACACTTGATGGTCCACCAAGGACTTGGTGGTCCGTCAGGTCCACCGTCAGGCCTGGGCAATTCCGATATTTTTTAGTAAAAAAGCCATAACTCCCCTGTCCGATGTCGGATTTCGATGAAATTGGCATAGATGGATAGCTTATTCAATTCTCTACATGACAAAAAGTAGAAATTAGAGAAATTCTACATGGTTCTATCGTTGTTCACTTTGGAAGTCATTTCTATATACTCAGAAGACGAATTTAGACTCAAAGAACAATTGGGGTATTATAGAAAGTAACTTCTAGAAAATCTGGCCGATGAAATTATCTAAAAACAACATGAGAAATCTGAATCAAGTGCAAATATAAAAGTGTATTCGGCAATGTAAATTCATCTGTTGAGAAATCTGTAGTACGTGAATCCCGATAATTTTCAAGCTTGGCTCCAGCTTTCTTATTCTGTATTTAAGCTGGTCATTGTCATCTTCAAAGTTGGTCAAGAATTTCTGGTATCTTGTGAGCTTGATCAGGAACACCACCTTCAAAGTTGTGGCAATTTAGAAGCCCTTTAGAACACTTTCTTTAAAAGCCTAAAAGAATATATGGAGGGTCGTTGTGTTTGTTTTAGGTCAAAATGGGTTGATGGACACTCAATTTATGGTCCCAAAAGTTGAACAACACACTTTTATCGAGCGTTTCTCAATTTAACTTTCTCAACTAATTTGATAAATTAATAAGCAAGGAGTTACGTAGCGTGTGATCTAAACTGACTCTGCCAAGCCTATCAAATATTACGTAACTCCAGGCTCAATAGGGCAACTCCTCGCTTAGTAGAGTCGGTTTAGATCACATGCTACGTAACTCATTGCTTATTAATTTATCAAATTGGTTGAGCAAGCTACATTGAGCAACGCTCGATAAAAGTGTGATGTTCAACGATTGGGACAAAATCTTGAGTGTGCATCAATATATTTTGACCTAAAACAAATATAGCGACCCTCCATGTATTCTTTAAGGCTTCTAAAGAGAGTATTTTAAAGGTCTTCTAAAATTCCACAAATTTTAAGGTAGTGTTCCTAATCGAGCTCAAAAGATACCAGGAATTGTTGACCAAATTTGAAAACGACAATGACTATCTTAAATACAGAATAAGCAATCTGGAGGCAAGCTTGAAAATTATTAGGATTCACATACTACAACAAACCTCTGATCTTCTCTAAGAAATGTTAAAAGCATGCTAAGGCTATAAAACACAATGAACTATAGCTATATTGTAATGGAAGTAATGATACTCAATTTGCCTTTCAATCACGTTTGTGGTTCCGATTAGGTCAATAACAGTGGACCTAATTGAAAGCACAAACAATAAGGTATGGGATGAAATTTAAAATTTAAAAATTATCGCCTTCTCTTAGATTCCTTACTTTAACTACAGTTGTTGTTGGCGCAAGATTTCTAGACTTATAGTACATTATTTCAACCCTCGATGCCCGTAAGGCTGCTTTCTTGGACTTCTACTATTTTCTATCTAGGTGATAATCCCGACCATACTACCTAGTTGCAACTTCCTAGCAAAGTGTTCATCTGCACTATTTTTCTTTCAGAGAGACAACAAATGAATTTACGTTTTTGGATACACTTTCATATTTGCGCTTGATTCAAATTTCTCATGTTGTTTTAAGATAATTTCATCGGCCAGATTCACTAGAAGTTACTTTCTACCCTATGTCTCCACTTCAATTAGCTCTCAGATGATATAGTCTCTTATCAACCACCTATTTTCCCTCGAAGGTATTCTCCTACCACACCTACTGACGTATAATCATCACCCAAAACAACCCAACCATATAAATTTGGGCTAGGACAGTAACTATATTAGTTTTCCATTCTTGTTAGATGCAATGCTAGGCTTCGAAGGCCTTCTTAGAGTCTAATGCAGCCTAAAAGTTAGTCCAATCACTATTGAATCTCTTTACAACGACACCAAAACTAGATCCCTTTACAATTCTCACAAATAAACATGAGCAACAACCGACATTAAATCTTAACAGGGTATCATAACCATATTCATTATCCCTCAGCCTTATTAGTTCGAACTACCAAACTTAACTGTAAAATTTCAGATGTCTTGTTTGAATGATCTATGACTAATCGGTAAAAATAATATTCACAAAATTAGTGTACTCTATGTGTGTTTACACAATAACATTATCAGTAATACATACCTCCCGCATATGAAGTGGTTCCATCTGCATGTAGTTTATTCATCCGAACCCATCTGGTTGGGCAAAAGTTGATCAACTATTAGTTCTTTATATCTACAATATTATTCATCAGAAGGAGCATTATTCATCTATTCAACAGATGTAAAGTTTGTTGCATCATATGTGGAGTATGTTGTAATAGATATGGAGTTTGTTGCAAAAGATTGGAGTCTGTTGCAACAGATTTGGAGTCTGTTGGAAAACATCAAACTAGAATACATCAAACCAACCTTGCTGGTGGTTTGATTTGTTCCAATAGTTTCTCCGTATGTTGAAACATCAACAATAACATAAAATACAAAGAAACAACAAATACAAAACATCAACAACAAAAAAACAACAACATTTGTTCCAACATCATCAACAACAAAAAGCAACATCCTTTGTCCCAACACCATTAACAACACCACACTACAACTTCCAATAATGACAACCCCACCAACAACATCAATAACAACATAAACAACAAAGAAACAAATAAAATACACACCAAAAAAATGATACTGCCAACAAGGCTTTTAAACTTCTCCCAGAAAAATACTTTTTTCGCATATTGTAATAAAAATTCTCGATTCGTTTATTCAACACTTAAAAGTTCCTTCAAATTTTTTAAATAAATATTATATGGGTAAATGGTAATTAAATAAAAATAATAGATATAAATAACTTGCAAATAAGAAGACGAGAATGAAAGAGCAATAGTGAACCATACCTTAGCGTCAAAAGGGGATCAAAACAGTAATTTCAGTTGAGAAAAGATATGGATCAATTTAGATTTGAAAGGATCTTTACTAGAAAGAGAAGAGAGAAAAAAATTGTGAAATCCTAAGCTGAAGAGGAGAGAAAGAAAAAATGAAAGTTGAATAAAATAAATTTAGAACTGACGCTGAAGAGATGAGACAATTCTAGATGTATCGTGTACATAGATGTGGGTTTCAATATTCATTAATTAATATAATTAATATTCATTAATAATTTGAGGGGAACAAGGAAGACTTAGTTTAGTTACATTAAAAAGACAATATAAGACTACTCAATGAACACATTTTGAGTTATCCAAAAAAAAAACTCTTCATTTTTTTACCGCATTTTGTAGTACATACTACTTTATCTACTCAGACAGAAACTTGCTTTAAAATTGAAAGAAAAAAATATTTTCAAAAAAATATGTCATCTGTTGCAACTGATAGCAATATCTGCTTAAAAATCCCAACAGCACAGTCATCTGTTACAATAGAAACAAATATCTGTTTAAAAAAACCTTTCCATTTGATACTTAAATATGTCAACTATTACAAAAGATATCAATATCTATTTAAATATCCCAACAGCTCAGTCATTTGTGACTACAGATGCAAATATGATAATTAAATATCTGTTGGTATCTATTCTAACAGATGACTAGTGATATTAAAAATAAAAGATAAGACTACTCAATGAACACATTTTTGAGTTATCTAAGAAAAAAACTCTTTATTTTTTACCGCATTTTGTAGTACTTACTCTTACTAGTAACTCTTACTTAGACAGAAGCTTGCTTTAAAATTGAAAGAAAAAAAGATTTTCAAATAGATATATCATCTGTTACAACAAATACCAATATTTGTTTGAGAATTTCCAACCATTCAGTCATCTGTAACGACAGATTCAAATGTCTATTTGATAATTAAATTAGATATGTCATCCGTTGCAATAAATTTGGATATCTGTTAGAAATTGTATTCATCCCGACCTGGGTCATCGATCGATCACTCTGAATTGAAATGAGCTCTCATTAACTTAATGTTGGGATTAACATTACCTACATTAATTTAGGTGGAAGTAGGGATGAATGAATGAGCTCATAGGGTCAACTACAAGTTCAACTGAGTCTTTGCAATTGGCGTTGGTATTGCATTTATTCCAACTCGGATCGTCGATCGATATCATTAACTTAATGTTGGGATTAATATTACCTACATTGATTTAGGTGGAACTAGGAATGAATGAATGAGCTCATAAGGTCAACTACAACTTCAACTGAGTCTTTGCAATTGGCGTTGGTATTGTGTTCATCCTGACTCGGGTCATTGATCGATCTCATCAACTTAATATTGGGATTAACATTACCTAAATAGATTTAGGTAAAAGTAGGGATAAATGAATAATCTCATAGGGTCAACTACAACTTCAATTGAGTCCTTGTAATTGGCGTTGGTTTTGTGTTCATCCCGACCCGGATCATTGATCGATCTCATTAACTTAATGTTGGGATTAATATTACCTACATTGATTTAGATCAAACTAGGGATGAATGAATGATAGGGTCAACTACAACTTCAACTGAGTTTTTGCAATTGGCGTTGGTATTGCGTTCATCCCGATTAGGGTCGTCGATCGATCATATTAACTTAATGTTGGGATTAATATTACCTACATTGATTTAGGTGGAACTAGGAAAGAATGAATGAGCTCATAGGGTCAACTACAACTTCAACTGATTCTTTGCAATTAGCGCTGGTATTGCGTTCATTCTGACTCGGGTTGTCGATCGATCTCATTAACTTAATGTTGGGATTAATATCACTTACATTAATTTAGGTAGAACTAGGGATGAATGAATGAGCTCATAGGGTCAACTACAACTTCAATTGAGTCTTTGCAATTGGTGTTGGTATTGCGTTCATTCTAACCCGGGTAGTCGATCGATCTAATTAACTTAATGTTAGGATTAATATTACCTACTTTGATTTTGGTGAAACTAGGGATGAAAAAATGATCTCATAGAGTAACCTACAACTTCAACTGAGACTTTGAAATTTGCGTTGGTATTACATTCATCCCGATCTGAGTCGTCGATTGATCTCATTAACTTAATATTGGGATTAATATCACTTACATTAATTTAGGTAGAACTAGGGATGAATGAATGAGCTCATAGGGTCAACTACAACTTCAATTGAGTCTTTGCAATTGGTGTTGGTATTGCATTCATTCTAACCCGGGTAGTCGATCGATCTCATTAACTTAATGTTAGGATTAATATTACCTACTTTGATTTAGGTGAATCTAGGGATGAAAAAATGAGCTCATAGAGTAACCTACAACTTCAACTGAGTCTTTGCAATTGGTATTGCGTTCATCCTGACCCGGGTCATCGATCGATCACACTGAGTTTAAAATCGCTCTCATTAACTTAATGTTTTAAAAACTAGCATATCTTTTGAAATTTCAAAAAATAATTAAGATCAATTTGGACAAAATAAACAATTTCAAAACTTGTCATTCTTTTACAAAATTACAAATCATCCATTTGTGGGAAAAACTTTTCCTCATTTCAAATCTCAATTCTTGCTCCTCCCTCTCTTTATATCTCTCTCTCTCTTTCTCAATAATACAGATAATAACTACTTAACATATTGCTCCAACCTTCAAACAGATTGATTTTCTTCCTATTTCTGATCACTAGTTGTTATTTTCAACTTCATTCTTGCTTATATCCATCGTTTCTCTATCTTCGTAGGTAACAGAGTTCGAAAGAATTCTACATTTGTTCTTTATATTAAAAATTAGGGATTTTTATTTAATGATGAAAAAGAAGACTTTTAGTTGTATTATCTGCAAGAATGGGTTGACAATTTTGTATTTTGATGCTAAAAAAGTAGAAAGCACCCGAGAAAACCCTAGTTTTTATTTCAGCATTTTGTTGACTCTCATGGTATTGTTGGATGGTGTTTGTGGTGTTGTTGGTGGATGTTGTTGTTAGTGTCGGTATTTGTGTTTTTGGTGGTGGTGTCGGTGGTCTTAGTGTTGGTATTGGTGGCATTGGTGGTGGTCTTGGTGGCATTAGTTATGGAATTTATTATGATGCTGGTGGTCCATCTGTTGCAATAGGTGGAATATCTATTGGGATATATTAAATAGGTCTTCAAATAGATTCCCCATTTGTTCTAACTGATGGCTTATCCATTGGAGTATTTTTTTTTTGTAATGTGGCGTAGAATAATTTTTTAAAATGTCTTAGCTTTTTTTAAAAAACAATTATGTAGACATCAAATGCAATGTATTTTTTGTTTTTCTATTATTTGTAGTTAAAAGATGTCTCCCAAAAGAAAAGAAACTGAAAGTGGACCAACTTCTGACCACCCAGCAAAAATGGTTAGAGTACAGATAGATTTGGAGGAAGTTCCTGAACAATCTCAATCGAGGAAATATGAAGCCGAGGAAAGTGATAACTCTTCCTTACCAATGAGGCATGAAATAATATCGAAATTCCAACATGATTTTTTCAAAACCATTAGTATCAACAGGTTTTGAGTTGCGATGCCGATGGATAGCCCTGACAAAGTAACTGGTGATCTTGTACTTACAAGTCAGTTGGGGAAATATTTTAATGAATTAAGAAGAATTATGAAGAATGAAAACATAGACGGACTTTTTAACAAGATCTGCTTTGCATACTTTTTCGAGATGCCTAAGGACCGCACTCTCTGTTTCCTAATGAGCATGGTATATGGTATTCTCAAGAGTAGGATCAAGTATGCAGGGGATGATAGAGATCCAAAAAGGGCGAAAAAAACATAGATGAAATATGGATCAACTACTGTGGCATGCCGATTTGTTTGGGGCTGAATGAGTTTTCCATAGTGATGGGCTTGAGATACTCCAGAAGAACCTCTCATCAAAGAAACACCCCAAAAAGGGTCCAATAAATGCAAGGGAAAAAAGGATAGATTGTTGGGCATTGTTAGACGTAGTAGCTATAAAGCGGCGGATTTAATGGCAGCTCTCGAGGATAAAAACATACCAAAGCACTGCAAGGAGAAATTGTGCTTAGTTTGGTTTGTCCATTTTATTTTATTGGAAAGAGACATCAGAAAAGTCATAGAAGATGATTTTTTAGCGCTTGCTGATGATTTTGACAAATTCAGCGACTATCCATGGGGATATGACAGCTACTACTTGACTGTAGAATATTTACTGACGAAGTTATCCACAGGGACGATCACATTATACGGCTTTTCCTAGGCTTTCATGGTAAAATTGATCACTATTTTTACTCATCCATTAATTTATAATGACTATATACTTATTATGACATTTTTTGCTTGCTTCGTGTTTATATTTTTCAGGCTTAGGCATGTGAAGCCATTCCTCCCCTCCGAAAGTAGTTCAAGGATTACTAGGATGAGGTTTCTCATCCAAGGATCCTTAGGTGGTTGGCAGCTGCAAAGGGAGGCAAAAAAATATTAAGGAGCAGTAAGATGATCTATTTAACCCTCCCGATGATGCAATGTCTTCTTTCAACTAAAATAATTTGCCAAAAAAAGATATTGAAATAGATGTTCCATCTGTTGCAATAGTGGTTCGTCTGCTGCAACAGATTACCCGTTAACTACATCTGGTGCAATAGATAGGTAATTTGTTGCAACAAACGATCCATATTTCACAATAGATTAACCATCTGTTGCTCTAGTTCTCTGAACCCAACTCAACGGATTACCCATCTATTATAAATTATAACAGATGTATAATCCGATGCAGCATATTGTCAATATGTTGTTACATACAGATCAGCTGTTGCGACAGCTATATCATTTATTACATAAGTCGGTTATGTTAACATCTATGTAACCCAACTGACTGCAAATTATTATTATATGATTTAAATGCCTCCTATCTATTTTTCTAGGTTATGCATCCTTGGATCGTGCCTAACGATAATGAGCTGGGAATGACTTTTTTCTTACTCTGGTCTTGTTGATACAAAAGAAGACCTAACGGTGGAGTTAATAAAGAAGGAATTGGCTGAAGCAACATCCATAAGAAGAGCAGTTAAGCAAGGTCTACCCAATGTTAAAGCTCTTCACAACCAACCTCAAACTGCAACAGATCTGGGTGCTTCTTCTATGGGTGTTTCTGGTGGAGTTGTTTGTGATGGTGGCAGCCATTCTGCTGCTGTTGCTGCTGCTGATAGTCATTATTATGAGCATGCGCAGCAAATAATAAATACTTTTGAAAACACCCCTTGCACAGGTACCTCTCACCTCTACACCAATCCCTCTCACCCTTGTAGTGGTCCTTCTTACCCCTCCTCACCCTCATGTTCTTATTACAAATACAGAGTGTGCAAGGACAGGAAGGATAAACTCCTTGAAAAGATAGAGGTTATTACTGAAGCTACCAAAGATTTGAAATTCATGAGGGGTGTCATACCATCCAACGAGGTGAGGGATCCATGCACTCCTACAGTAGAGGTTAGGAGGAAGAGAAGAAAAATTAGACAAATTCTCTCCGTTATGAAAAGAGTAAAAACTACAACTTCTCCCGCTCCAAGAGTTGTTAAAGTTCAGAGTCTGCTGAAGAAGGTGAGCATATTCGTGTCGCTTGGTAAGGAGAAGGAGAAGGAACTGCAACAAATCATGAATGGAAGGAGGAAAGTTAAAAAATAATACACCATGCATTCATGTTCCACCTAAGACTTCAAGAATATGACAAATATGTGTGTCTGGTACGAGGATAATATAAGTTTACTTTGGAAAACCTAGCCTTCCAATATACTCCATGAAGAAGAATCTAGGAAGCAGATCTGTTGCAACATCTTGGTATTTTGTTGCAACATAATAAACATTTGTTGCATAAGTTGCGTTGGCTGGGTAATCTATGAACTGATTCAGAGAACCCTCTGCATCAGATTCTTTCTACTGTATTTTTATTCTTTACAATTACTAGCCTATTTAAATTAATTGTCTTCTTATACCACAGTATGTTGATGAAATTCTCTGCCTCATGAAGGGCAGGCAATTAGCGTACCCGGATGCTTATGATGCTGCCGATAGGATAAAGGACCTCAACTTCTACAATAATTTCAATGATAGATATGCTGATCTCCGTAAGTAAGCTAATTCCGATGGCTCGAGACTTTATCAATTAGTTCTACGTTCCAATGGGATGAAGAAGCGATTAAATATGTTAGAGAGAAGAGGCATATCCACACGACAAGAGCTGGACCAAAGCAAAGATAATCCTTGCAGTCATGAACATGAAAGTCAAACATTTTCTCGCTATTGAGATACTACTCTATGGGGGAAAGATTAAGGTTTATGGCTGCAACTTAACTGTCTTCAGCGAGGACAAGTTTTTAGCCCACATGCATCCACTCTTGAAATTGTTTCCCAAGTTATTGATGTAGAGTAACCTGATAGATCATTTGTCATTTGAAGTCTTGATGAAGAAATCATGTGATTTTGAAGGTCAAAATAAGAACATCGAGCTCCAGAGAAATAGAACCGGTGCAGCGTGCGGGCCGTACTCACTTTCATACATCGAGTATTTGCTGACTGGTATAGAAATAATCGGTATGTACAACACCATTGTGGAAAAGATTCAATGAGTTTGGGCTTATGGGATCCTAACTAAATGGTTGGAGCCCGTGTATATAGAAGAAAATATACAAAGACGGAGACGAACACGATAATAATTTTTTTTATTTCAAGCCACCTCACTTTACATGTAGTGGCAAAAATTTTTATGTTCGTGGATAGTAAAATTTTTATAATGCAATAGATAGTATATCTATTGTAACATATATAATACCTGTTGTGATAGATTGATTATCTGCTGGGGTAGATTGGTCGTCTGTTGCATTAATAGATGTTTCCCGATCTGTCTGTCACAACAGATATCAAATCTGTTACAACATATAATCTATCTGTTGCAACTGATAGATAATCTGTTGCAATAAATGAAGAAAGTAGGAAGACCTATTATATAATTTCCAGTAGATGACCTAACTAAATGGTTGGAGCCCGTGTATAAAGAAGAATATGTACAAAGATGGAGACGAATACGATAACAATTATTATTTCAAACCACCTCACTTTACATGTAGTGGCAATAATTTCTTTTTCTGGCGAAAGTTGAATTTTTATAATGCAACAGATTATATATTTGTTGTAACAGCTAGTATATCTGTTGTGTTAGATATAGTACCTGTTGTGACAGATTGATCATCAGTTGGAATAGGTTGGCTATCTGTTACATTATGCAGATATTCCCAGTCTGTCTATCGCAACAGATATACAATCTGTTGTAACATATAATCTATCTGTTGAAACTGATTGGTGATCTATTGGAGTAAATAAAAAATGTAGGAAAACCTTTTATATAATTTCCAGCAGATGACCTACGTGTTGTATCTCATGGTGCAACATATGTCTAAATCTGTTTGATAAGATATATCATATGTTACAGCAGATGTATTATCTGTTGCGATATTTGAATCTAGTATTCCATTTCAATTATCATGTTCAAAACTAAGGATTAAATTATACTCATAGACAACATAAAATAAATTGAAGCCTTCGAAAATTACATGAAATGAAATAAATAAAATGTAAAAAAATTATTATGGACACAAATGATCTACTCTACAAATAAATCAACAAGTTAAATCAAGGAGGATAGGTTATTACATTGACAGAATTAAGCTATAAATATCTAATCAATATGTACAAGTTGTTCTTCAACCGGTATTATGGAATTCGGCTTTGGTCGTTGTGGATCTTTAGTGTCTCTTGCGTACGGCTTCTAAGCTTTTGCTTCTCCGTATTTTCATAAAAGAGAAACATATCTTTTGCCTAGTAATCCGGCATCAATTCCATTATTTGGTACTTGTAATCCATCACTCAAATACTCGGCGTAAGCGGCAACAAAAGGACCTTAATTTCTGCGTTTTAAAAAAATAGATGATCCATATCTTGCAGTTCATGCAAACGTTGTGAAATTTATGAAATGAAACTAAATCATGACACTTATACTTATAGGCTACCAATGGTTTATTGAGCAATTCCTTCAACATATTGTACATCAAATGGATTACCAATTTTATCCCGGTATGCTTCAATCATCGACCAATCAGTACAAACCTTTTGGTCCAAAAAGCTACTCATATCAAGGTAAGTAGGTAATATTTTGTCCAGATTTTGTATCTCAAACAAAGGCCCAAAACGTCTTCTTCACGACATCGAGTCATAAACTCAGATGCGCCTCTCTTTTAGAATGACGACAGCCAACACCCAATGGAATTCTTCACCATAATTGATTGGGATGTACACTTCGTCGATCAAATGCCAAGGTAAGCCAGCCGAAATGTTAAAACCTTTGATGATGTTGATTAAGCATTCCTCATTTCGAGAAACTTTCGGTTGTTGTTGACAATACCTATCGTAGGCATTATTGATATAAACTTTGTACAAATAATTGCTTGTCGTGTATCTGTATTATTCTTGTGTTTACAACTTGGACTTCTTTCGGAGGTAGTAAAATATGACATCGATATGTTGCGATATTATCAAGCATTTCATATTACGTGATGAAAAAATTAATATGCAAATGCAATTAAATAAAGTGTTAATTTATAGTAATATGTAAGGCATTTAAACCTCATCATTCTAGCAAGTTTGGGGTTGTGACTTCAAATAGAACCAATTCTTCATTCTAGGATGTGCAACAAAAAAGTCGAACATATCAAAACCAAGACTCAATTTGTTCACTTTGTAGCGTTCGTCATTTTGTTTTCTACATGATGATTTAAATGTGTTAATGCCACGTTCTTACAACAAGAATCATATAAACAAGTATCTTTTAAAATTAATTTATGTACCTGCCGGCATGATGCTTTAATATCCCATCGGCAATCTATTATGAATAGTCGTTGATCAACTGCGTTAGTTTTTTTGGAGCCTCGTCCAAGATGTTGAACCCTTCAAATAGGTAATTCTTCCGTTCTCCCGAACTGACAGGCTCCACTTTTACTTCTTCTTTGGAAGCAGTTGATGGATTATAAACTGTGATATTATGCTCTTCAGCAGTGGCTTCTACCATGACATCCACTTGGAAAGCTAGAATTATCAATGATAATTACAGATATACAACAGATTGTCCATCTGTAGCAACAAATGATCCTTATGTTATAAACAATGTATCATCTATTGGAATGAATCCGAACAGGTAAATTAGAGCAATACGATAATTTTGAATAGATGATCTATCTGTTGCAATATAAGACTCATCTTTTTCAATAGATAACGCATCTGATGCAACAGGTTAGACAACAGTTATAACAGATGTATATATTTGTTTGATAATTTTCATCAGATGTATCATCTGCTTAAAACAATTATGTGCTTGTTTGTTTGTTGGAACAGGTGATGTACATTCACCTTCTTTGGCTCATGTTGCTCTCTTGTGACCCTTGCACACTGAACATCGGTGCAAGACAAAGACAAAGGCATTGCAAATTTTCGTTTTTCGATTCTTGATGATACCTTGGAAGTATCTTTCCCTCTCTTCTTAGCCTCCTTAATCTCTTGTGGAGTGTATGGATATGAAATCCTCTTTGATAGAATGATACCCCTCTTAAATGTAATTTCGTTTACAGAAGCAGTTAGTGCATTAATAGCATTAATCACTCCATCATGTTTTGCCTTCCAGTCATGACATTTGCATGCAGAACATTTGCTAGATATGGAAAAATCTATACAACCAGTATGATCATAATCATAATAGCTTGTCGTTTTAAAAATGGTAAGAGGAGCATCATTAACCCCAACAGCAGCACCACTACCACTACTATCGTTAAAAGCAACAAGCTACCCTCCAAAATTATTTTTCTTATGATGGTTGTTGCTCCAAACAATTCCATTTTTATTCCATCAACGACCTTAAGGCCCGATAAAGTTTGCACAGACCATAAAGTAAGAAAATATGGCATCTTCAACTCTCGATTGGTCGAAAAAAGCCATGGATGGACAATCTAAAATAAATCGGTACATATATTAGAATGATGATGAAATCATTTAAAATAATCATTAATTAAAACAAAAACTTGATTAGAACTGGACTCACTGCTTCCTTGGGGGTATTGAAAATATCAAGAAATTTTGCATTTTTATCGATTTTAGCCGACAACCATCTCAGGATTCTTGGACAAGAAACTTCTTCCTGATAGTTCACTTGTTGTCTCAAATAAGGAATGGCTTCAAATGCCCAAACCTATAACATAACACCAATAAATCAAAAGTATTATTGAATAAAAAATGATGAATCATATCATGAGAAAATAAATATTTACCATGAAGGCCCATGGAAAGCCATATAAGTTAACTGTCTTTGGCGTCAACGGAGTCAACAAATATTGTATAGTTATTTTGAAATTTCATAACCCCAAGAATAGATGTTAAATGCCTTAAGATCCTCGGAGAAATTTATTAAACCGGGACTTATGTTGTTGTTAACGTCTCTCGCCCAAAGAATATTATGTACAAACCAAACCAATCACAATGATTGCTTGTGCTTCTTTGAGATTCCTTTACATTTCAACGCTTCTATCAAATTTTTGTGTTTGAATCTTGGAACAACAATGGACACTAGGTCCTCACGATCACTTTACTTGCCTTTGGAGATTTAATTACTTATCAACAATGTGTACCTTGTAAAGAAGCAAATCACTCAAAGAAAGTCTCCTAACTCTTGCAATGCTCTCCACATAGAAAACTAATGACTAACTTAATCCCAAGGCCTGAGGTTGTTAACTACAGAGAACTCAATTTCAAAAATAATGACATGTTTGGAGTTGGCACAGAGTAAACAAAAATCTATATATAGGCCATTCTTTTAGAATCGGAGGGAGTAATATGCACTGTGAAATAATTTCTCCTATACAAAATTGATAAAACATGACATTGAAACCTAGATAGAGACACCAAACTAAGAGAGACCCTCAGCTCCTTATACCTTCTACTCGATCTATCTCGTTTCTGATATTATGTTTTTATGCGCGCCTTGTTGTTTTGAAGCTCTATCTCGTATCTGATATTGTATGGTTCCATTCTACAAGAATCCCAAATCATTCATTTAAAGCTTAACCTCTTCATCATAAATGATTCCCTTGCCCCAAAATTATCTAGATCAATATAGAAATTCCAATTCAATTTTGGCCCTTTTGCTACAATCAAATACCAATACTTTATATTTGTAATTTAAGTTGTGAAATGTTGTCATAGAAAAAATATTTTTTTAATTATATTAACAGTAGAAAAAATATATAACTACTTTTTATATAGTTTTAAATATATACATTTAGATTTTAAAATGTTACACCTTGGAAATTTTTTTGAATCCAAGTTTAACACTTTAATCCAACATGACCCTAAATTTAGATAGAGATATGGGGTGTACGCATTTTATGGAGAATCATAGTGTGCGCATATGTCTATAATTGTAGTGTATATAAGTTACTAGAGGAACATGACCCATGTCAGCACGGGTTCAACATTAAGATATTTATTTATCTTTTCAATCTTGATATATTTAAATAAAAAATTTTAATAAAAGGATTGCATATGTTTACTAGGATTCATCTGGAATCTAGCATGAGTTCAACATATGTTATTTTATATGTATTTAGATAATTGAAGTTGTTAACTATTGTAATCTATAATATTTTTTATGTAATTTTTAAATTAATATACGTTACTTTTCTTGTCCAAATTTTTGTGGCATTGATAGTCATGAATTATATTTTAAAAATAATTTAAATTTTAAATTATTGTGATTTATAATACTTTTCTTCTATTCCAATTTTAGTGACACTAATATAATTTTAAGAGTCGATCAAATATTTTATATTTTTTATATTTTTTAAGTTGTTAATTATTGTGATTTCTAATAATTTCATGTAATATTTTTTAAATATATAACATATTAAATTGTTTTTAGATATTTTAAGTTGTTAACTATTGTAATTTATAATACTTTTTAAGTAATTTTTGAATAATATATGCTACTCTCCTTGTCCAGAGTTTCGTGTCGACGATAGTCAATTACATTATTTAAAATAATTTAAATTTCTTATCATTGTGATTTATTATATTTTTTATATTTCAACTTGTGTGGCACAATGCTTAAATGACCATAATAATTAGTTAGGAGTGATATAGTAAAATGTAATTATTATTATTTATTATTTATTATTTTTATTATGTGTGTGTGTTGATTCAAGAAGAATTTGGAAACATTTAGAAATGTGTTGAATGGTACAAATGTTAATAATCCCTTTGGTGCTTCTTGATTTCTATACGTTTATCTCTTATGTGTTTTTATTCTTTTGCCCTTTGAGTATATGCAGTAATTTTTATTTTTTATAAAAAATATCATGAAAATTTTAATTCATAATATATATATATATATATATATATATATTAAAATCGTGGATTCAATATTATTAATTTTTCAATACATAAGTAACTTATAATAATTAATTGCGGGTGATACATTAAAATCACGATTGAAGCAGCAGAAATCAGCCAATTTTTTTTAAAAAAAAAAATTGTTAATTATTGTTATTTACAGTATTTTTTATTTTATTTTTAAATAATATATATTGTTTTATAACTTCTTTTGTCCCGTTCCAATTTATGTGGCACTAATATAATTTTGATAGTCAATCAAATATTTTATGTTGACATGTCATTTTGTTATTCTTATTTTTCTAATACGTAAATGACTTATAATAAGGATTGATATAGTAAAATCATCGATCGAAAGAAGAAAATTTAATTTAAAACATTAAGAGTTATTTTCGCATTTTATGTCTATTTTATTCTTCATTAAATATTATTTATTTTCTTAATACCTAGATGACTCATAATAATTAATTAAGAGCGATTGATTATGTTATTACTATAAAAATTAATATAATTTTATCATATCCAATAGTAATCATCAATAATTCACTGAAATAGTATATTAATTAAATACGGGATGCAATATTTTCATATGAAAAATATGATATTATTAAATATTATTGGATAGTGCATTATATTTATATTTCACAATAACAAAATTTTACTATATATTTTTCTTTATTTTTTTTAACTCGATACATATTGACCCAACACAAATTCTAAGAAAATATTCATTAAAAATTTATTTTATTAAATTAAATTTATTAATTTTGTACTTTAAAAATTTTAAGTTAAGTTTAAATAGTAGTATTTCTATATAAGAAAAAAATAATTTTAAATTTTAAATTTACTAAAATAAATAAAAAGATTAATTTTCTATATAAAAGTCAATTAAAATAATAAAATTGATATACTTTTACTATGTAGTTGCAATTAATTAAGATAATTTTTTATTTTGTCATGATTTATGGTGCACCGATAAAATTTTTAGAGTTGAATAGAACTTTTATCTATTTTTAAAAAAGTATTTCGACTTGTTAATTATTGTGATTTATAATAATTTGTACGTAATTATCAAATCATATATTTACTCCTTGTGTCCCAATTTAGGTGGCTTCGATACAATTTTGAGAATCAACTAAAATTTTTATATATCTTTGAAATATTTGAAGTTGTTAATTATTATAATTTGTAGTACTTTTTCTTTTATCTCAATTTATGTGGCACGACTAAAATAATGAAAGTCAATAAAATTTCTATATGTCTTTAAAATATTTTAAGTTATTAATTGTTGTGATTCGTGGTAATAAATTAGTTCTGAACATGATAGCCAATTAAATAAAAAAAATTACTTTCAATGTGTAGTTATAGTTAATTAATATAAACTAATAGAATATATTAAATATTTAAACCATTATGATGAAACAATGAAATTATTATATATTGGGCATGGTATGTAATTAAGTGGGAATGGAGGGATTTTTTGGTAATTGCATGAGAGGTGGTCGAAACTACTGCTTCTATAATAAAAATATGGTTGTTACTAGTAGAAATTAAAGAAAAAAAATGAAGGATTAGTTTCACGACTATCGGCTATGAAAATACCTTGGAAAACTAAAAAAAAAATGAAATGAAAAAGTCTTAAAACTTTGAACTGTTACTTCAAGTGGGGCCACTTTAGTTCCTAAATATATTAAAGCAAGTACATAGGGAAACAAAAAGAAAAGATTTTGATTTTAGGAAAAAACTAACGCACAGTACAATTACTTATCCAAAATAAAAGTAGTAAGTGTAAAATGAAAAGTTAAGGTATTAGTTCTAGTGGCATAGCTGATTTAAGAGGAAGAAAGAGGCGGCAGCTGGAGTACGGCTTGAACTCAATTTCTTCCTCTTCTCTCGGAGTCCAAGAATTCACTAGAGGAGGAAGGGAAGATTATAGTAATTTTGAAATAATCTTGAAGAAGTGACTTCAATAACTTATAGTTGGAATTGAACTTCTAGAGGTAATTCTCTATGCCTTTCTTTTTGAATTTCATTACAGACAAATATTTGGGGTATCTAATTTGAATTTTTATACTAATTTTTGAAATGGGTTCATGAGAAGAAAAAGGGAAAAAAATGAGAAATTTTGGCGAAAGATTAGGGATTTCTATCAATTGGGTGAATTTACCGTTGAATTGTAGAGTATAAGTTATTAAAGTTGGAATTCATTCCGAATTCTTGTTAAGGAATTCAATTGGTTCCGGGCATAATCGAAGACTTTTGGAATAAATTATTAAATGCACATACGAGTCATTGATGGACACATATCTAATCCTTGTAGTTAATCGATTGGCAAGTGGATACGTGGATTAGTGGTTAGGAGGATAAGGGCTATTTTTTTGCGGGTTAAATTGTTTAATGCTCGGAAAGCTATCGTAGCTAGTTAAGCGCTACAATATGTAAAGCTAAACCTTCCCTTGCCGCTAAGGCACCACCCTACATTTCATTCTTTTTTCCATTTGATGTTAGTATACTCATGAAATACGAAAGTGGAATCTTTATATTGCCTTACATATCATTCCCTCGCTTTGCCATCAAACTTATAAGTATCTACCTTTCCTTCTTTGTGTTAAATTTCTATGATACTTCCATATTATCATAACTTTCCATAACTGAAGCCCTTACACGCTAGAAGTAAATAGTAATAGAATGGTTTCACTTGTATATGGTAGCTAAACAGTCTTTATCATAACTCATATGTCATAGGCCTTCAAGGCATTATTTGATAAACATTAACGACAGGAGGGTACATAGGTTTGGTTTGACATATCGCTCGACGTGATTCTGTGCACAGGATCGAGACTAGACCACTATAGTGAGCCCAACCATTAGGCGTCCTCACCTTTGTGGAATCATTTGTATTTGAAGTTAGCTGGAACATCATGTATTGGTTTCCCCTGACTCAAGTCAACATATGACAGATATGGCCTGCGGGCAGACCCTCATAGTGAGACTTTGGGCGGGGCATACCTAGATAAAGACTGCGGTTACAGTTACACATATGAGATCATATCAATGAGTATGTGAGAAACATATGCTTTATAGGGACTTTGGATTAAAAAGGACTCCCAAGTTGTCCAATTGAGTGGGAGTCCTCCAAGATTTTTTAATTAAGTGAGAGGGACAACTTTTTTTTGTTTTGAAGTTTTTTCTTCCCAACAACTTGTTCTAGTTGTTTGACAACTTTGGTAGTTGTTAAACAACTACACGTAGTTGTTCGACAACTGCGACAAGTTGTTCAGCAACTGCACGAAGTTATTCAGACAACTAGTGAAGTTGTCCAGCAACTATCTCAGTCATTCAAAAAGAGTTAATTTTTTTTTAACAAATTTGTAGGACCCACTTGTCCCCTATTCTTAATTGGAAACTTGGGGAGTCTTTTGACTCATTTTTCTCTGCTTTATACTTGTCTCAAATCGCCTTTCGAAGGTCATCTTATGATCATTTGTAAAACGTATAGGAGAAGTGCATCACTTAGGCAAAGTATAGGCCATATATTTTAATGAACATTTTTCTAAACATTGTATATGATGCTAATAAGGTCGGTGCATAAGTTATAAGTTCATATCGCATATGTGCTATTTGTTGGCTCATACATTTTTCACTTTACCATTTGACTCATATGAGCTTTTATACTTGTCCAGCTGTTACTTTGTCTACTTTCATATCAGTGCATATTGTTTATGTACTGACGTCTCGGGCTTACCATGTTTTATTAATACAAGTTCAGATTCTCAGGATAACAGACGTCCACGTTAGGCCCTATTGTCATTTTCAGTTGATATTTTGGTAAACTTCAACTCTCTCTGGAGCCAGTCTATGCCTAGTATTTTTGATTATATGTACAGGTCTCTGATTGGACATGAAGGACTTGATGCCAACTAGTCACTTGTAGTATAGTATGTTAAACTGACTAGAGGCTTCATGGACATCGTGTTCTATTGTATAGTTTTGTTAATGTAACTTCATCGTGTATATATGCAACTCTTATTGAATATCCTACCCATTATTATGTCATAACTTCGCGTATGTCATAGAGTGCTTATAGAGTAAGTGTATACGATTCTTGTCAGTCGTTATCATTTTGGGGCGTGACATAAAATATTGTGTTGATCTAATCTAATTTGATTTCAAAAATTAGTCAAATTAACGATAAGTGGAGGTCAACGGTTCGAATCCGGTGGACATGTTGATATTCAAATACCTAAAGATTTTCCTAAATTTGTTGGAGTTTTATTTGTAAACCTCAGCAGTGTTAATATATCAACAACAACAACAACAACAACAAACCCATTGTATTCCCACCTGGTGGGGTCTGGGGGGGGTAAGATGTACGCAGTCCATACCTCTACCTCTAAAGAAGTAGAAAGGCTGTTTCCGATAGACCCCCGGCTCAAGACACAAGACACCACGCAAATACATAGTACATAAATACAGAGTGAAGCACCGAACAAGGTTACAAGATTACATAACATAAACACGGCAGCCATAAGTAAAAAAAAACAGAGTAAAGCGCCCAGATTCGTACTAAAACAAGGAACCCGGAATCATAATAAGGATACTACCCCTAGCAAATAATTCCCTACACTAGCAACCCAAACTTGCCCTAGTCTTCTGCCAACAACCAGTAAATAATTAACCGTTTAGTTAAGTTGGTTAATTGCATCCAAAGAAGTGAATAATTATGTAATTAATAGATATTATAGCATGAAATGATACAATATCTCAATAAAACATGACATTGGAAACCTACTAATATCACATCTACAATACAATGTTTATCACATCAAGATTGACTGCAGCAATATTGATTAACTCTTGATCTTCTCAATTCGTATGTTGTTCAACTGTTGCATCAGTCTCCGACCTAACCCTAAATGCAAGACGTTTCAATAAAATTAATGATCTAAAGCTAAATTTTAATAAGGAGTCTTAATAAACATACATACAAAAATACTATTGTAATAATTTAGAGTTGTGTTATTTGTTCTCGAATAGTAATTGTTTTTGTATAGTTTAAAAGGCACATAACCTGTAACTTCACATATATTAATAAAATTATTAATAAAATTAAGAATTAATTCTAGTTAATAAGATGTTAGTCATTTGTTTGCAATACATTAACTTGGATGTTGTTGTTAAAACTTTATTTATTAATATAAAGTTTGAGTTGTTAAATTCAAAATTCTAAAATATTTCTTGTAAAAATGAGATAATTTTTTCTCTCTTTTATTTTATAATTTTTTAAAGTGTATTTCACGATCTTCATTATTATTTCAAGTAAAGTTAAGGCTTTACTGCCCTCACCCTTAACCACCTCTGCCTAAATGTTCTTCAGCTGCCGCATCCGTATCGGACCCTAACCCTAATATAGCAAGTATATGCTCCTCTACTTCATATCCCTCTAGATATTGATTATTCTCATTATTAATATGGTCTTCTTCATCTTGTAGAACTGAATCAATATATTCATCAGCGTCCTCATCGCTATTATCTCCTTTTTTTCTTTTTATCACCAGGTTTTTCTTATTTTTTCTTGATCTTACAAACTACAAAACCCTTATTCTTAATTTTCTTCGGATCCACATAACGATCATACAATGAATACTCCGTCATCAACCAGTCGCTGTTAGGGTTGTCTGAAGATTTTTTATTGTGCGGTTGTACTTCAAATTCTTGACATACCGCATGAGTTTCCCTTTATCGTCAAACATCTCATTCACTTTGCCTTGTAGCTTCCATGTTCCATTGATCCCCACTGTTCATTTAACTCTTATATGCTGCTCCTTCTCTTTATTGTGTTGAGTGATGAACTAACCAGTCTTGTTGTTGGTGCTGTCAAAAATCTCCCATGGCTCCTTTACTGCGTAGAGATTTGCAAGCTGCATTAATTGATATTGTTGTGGAAGTGGTTTGTTTATCGCAAACCCTTACAGATATTTCAGCAGCTCCTTGTTCGTTGGGTGAAATCTGTATCCCGTCATGTCCTTAGAGGCTTAGCTAGATGATGAGATGCCACAAACAACACAAAAGAAATTATGTAATTGTGATATATTCCTCTAAAACCCTAAGACGTACTTGATGAATAGCTTAGATGAAACTAAGCCATTTATATATAAATTTTATGGTATATTCCTAGTTCTGGTTGTCCTTGGATAGATTTTGGATAAACATGCAAGTTAATAAAATCCCAAAATGATATCCTAATTAATAAGTTAATTAGTTCTTACGCTTTTACTTTCCTTCTTTAACTCCATCGTAAACATCTATCCCACTCATTTGTAAACAACAAAGCTTTGAAATAATATTTTTAATTAAAGGTGTCAATCGGGCCGGTTTGACCCGGCCCGAACCGGCCCACTTAAACAACCCAGCCCAGTTTGACCCGACCTTGTCAGCCCCCGAGCTGTAGGGTATCGGCTCCTGGGCTGGGCCAATTTTAAAATTGAGCCCGGTTAGCTCGGCCCGGACCAAAATCGATTCAGGCCCGCCGGTTAACCGGCCCGGCTCGAATACCTTTTTTTTTTAAAAAAAAGAAATAGGATTTTGTACTGTCGGGCCACAAGCTAAGTAGCCGTTGGCCCAATGGTTATATGGCCATTTTGGGGTCGAAATGACTACTTAGCCCTTTTTAATTAAAAAAAAAGTTTTTTTCATTTAAAATAGTTTTTTAAACCCAAAAAAATTTCTATAAATACCCTACACTTTCAAATCAGTTTTCACACAATTTTCATTCTCTCAAATCTCATTCTCTCTAAAATCTCAATTCTGAAAATTCAAATATTCTATATTTCCTAAAGTGCTCAATTTAATTTTTTAATTTTGCGATTACAAAGTACTAGTGGAAGTTTCTAAAGTCTCAACTTTCGGATACTATCAAAATTTGGTATTTTCGTTTCATCTCTTACTTTTAATTTTTAATTGGTGTATTAATTGTTGAATATTTAATTTTATTATATTTGTGTATTTTAAATTTTTTTAATTTGATTTATATTATGAATAAATTAAGAAACATCGCCACTAAAAGTGTAAAAAAAAAAATATCCCGGAAGTGGTAGTGGTAGTAAAAAGCGAATTAGTGGCGGTAGAGGTAGTTCAAGTAGTAGATATACTCGTGTGCCTCCGCCTCCGGTACCACTTAGTCAACCTTTTGAGGAAGAAATAGGTGTAGGTGCTCACGATATGGATTATGTAGAAGCTCAAAAAAATTACGGTATAGAAAAAAAAAATGAAGTAGATGCGGTAGATTTAGATGAAGATGATGAAAATACTAGTGAGACACCCGTAGTAGGAAATGCTAACGTTAGATCTGAATCGGTTAATCGTCCTCCCCACCCTCCCCGTGCCCCAAGAGCTCGTAGAACAACTAGTATTGCATGATAATTTTTTACACGTATAGCAGATACTAAGGTGCAATACAATATTTGTCAACAAGTATATAAGTATAAAAGTGGAGGTAAGCAAGGGGGTACGGATACGTTAATGAGACATATAAATCACGAAAGAGAGTGATTTATTGCAAAAGGTGGTGAGGCTGTTGGTGGGCCAACACAAACTAGAACGGACCCAGCAACCTGTCAGGTAATTAAAAATAACAATAAATATAGGGACCAGGGACCGGGAAGAAATAGCAAAAATGGTAGTTGTGGGTTGTTTGCCTTTTAGTTTTCCTTCTTCGGATGCGTTTATTCATTATATTCAAACAATTTATAATCCTATGTTTATTGATTTTCCTAGAAGTACTTGTCAGGCCGATATTTTTAGACTTTACTCACAATATGTATTTTATTTATTTACATTGTTAAAAAATATTCAATGTAGAATTGCTCTAACTTCTGATCTTGATTGTGCTGTTAATAATAATAATTATTTAACCATTATTTGCCACTGGATAGATAGTAATTATGTTATTCAAAAATGTATTCTTGCTTTTTTGTATGATGAAGATCATAGAAATACTGGAAAATTTATTGCTGATTCAATTAGTAAAGTTGCAGAATTTTATGAAATTGAAAAAACAGTTTTATGTATTGCTTTTGATAATGCTTGTGACAACAAGACTTCTATTACAAAGTTAGAAGCTGTCACGCCCCAAAATCCCATTGGGCCGGACTGGCACCCGAAGCCGAGAAGGCCCGGGAGAACCCGTTCAAATACCTGTACTTTCACTTACATGTCACCAAAAATTTGGACAACACTTCGTTGCATATAGAAGGGTCTAATTACCTATATCAGCACAATACGCACAAATATAAATATATATATATATATATATATATATATATATATATATATAATACATGGCCGTCAGGGCCACCACATATACAAATATAACATCACTATATAAACTTCCATGACTTTACCCTTCCTTATGTCTACAAAGCCTCTAGGATATACATGACATAACTAGGGTGTGGACAAACCCCCGCCCACACATGACTCCTGTACAATAACAAAACATAAGGAACCGACTCGGAAAGCTCCGAAGCAAACTGGAGCTCACCAACAATAGTTGTATGACCTGGCTCCTAGCTATGCTGTGAATGAGCTGAAGCACCTGTGCCTGCAGCATGAAATGCAGGTCCCCCGTGAGGGACGTCAGTACGAAATATGTACTGAGTATGTAAAGCTGTAACTAATCATATGTGATATGGGGGATCAAGAAAATCAGACGCAAGTGAATAAATCATAACAGAAGTGAACCACACTTCATAAACACTTTTAGGATTATGTACATTATCATTAATCTGAATTGGGTTCTTGAATTCAAACACATTTGTGGAACGGTATACATTCGTTCATTTTATTCTTTACAATTTTCATTCGCCATTACCTCCTCCTCCCGAACCTCCAACCACCTAAAAATAATCAATACTGTACCGTACTGTGACCATTAGGCTTCCCCCAGTACATATCAACTGTAATCATATCAAGTATCGGGATCGGCCCGTGCTAGGCTTAAGCCCCTAAGATACCACCCACACGTATATCAAGTAACACACATAAGAGATCTTTCCAATAACTTAGTTCAAAAGCTTTTGAGATTATTACATTAGTTTTCATACCAATATAGTACCTTTGGAACAATGATACATCAATAGGAACCAAGTAATAGACCTTCTATACAATAATGATGTAATAAAGACTCATTGGTACAACAACAATTTATTTCCGAATCATCAATATCACAACAATGAAATAGGAGCCTTTTGGTATATCAATGAAACGTTTTGACACTTTATAGAATGGAAGCAACTTCGTTGGTAATGTAGAACAATACATGTTTTTGGACAACCTCGGAATCTTACTTGACAGTACATTGGTGTTTTCATGCCAAAGAACATCGTTAGAGTATGCTTTACATACCTCGTTGTAGATTCGGATACCAATTAAACACAACTTCCCGCCTTTAGAAATCACTTATCTACAATGAAATGTTTGGCATCTAGTATTAGCAACCCAACACCACAATTCTCTTCCATAATTCCATACAACCAATATTTGCAAAGCATTCCAAAAACCAACTTGAACAATAGGTTTATGTGTATATATATATATATAATAATCATTTCAATACCATATCATCACACCAAATCCCTTCACAATTCAACATAATCCAACCATGCACAATAATAATCCAACATCATTTCCCAATCATCTTTCAGCAACAATCAAATAACATACTTCTTATGCTCACATGTATATATATATATATATATATATACATATCCATATAAATAACACCAACATAATTTACATCCTTACCATAAAATGGCCCTTTTGATTTTGAAGTCCTGTTGGCATAAATAAGGGGTGCTTCACGAAGCCCTCGAGATGGTGAACACAACTACGGAATCAATTTGGATTTTCTACGGTTGAATCACAAGATAATTGGAGTTGAACTTAGGCTAGGGTTTCTTATTCTTCAATAATTTGGATGATAAATAATGGATATGAGGCTAAGTATATGTATATAATGACCAATTTTTGTCCATGAGGTGATGAAAAATGACCATATTGCCCTTAAAATTTAAGTAAATCCGAATCTGTCCCTGGTGGACTGTTTTAATAGGCTAACGTAAATCGACCATAACTCTTTTCTACGATAATGGATTTGGATGAAACCAATTGCATTAGAAACAAGACTCTCGGGGCTTCTCATCTATATATAGCAGCTCACACAGTTCATGTTTTACAAGGAGTTATGATTGTTTAAAGTCGACCCAAAAATTTGTTTGGCTGCAGAACTTTTGTGTGCTGAAAATTTCTGCACATTTACTGTTCATTGTGTCCACCGTTTTCAAGTTTCGAACATGCTCGCTTATATCAGATACTCATCTGTTTTCAGAAATCTTTATATCGTTGGAAAGATAACTCGATAAACTTCGCATAGAAACTTCGACGAGCAAATTTCGGTATAAATAAAGTCGATTCCTATACACATATAATCAAACTATACACTTGAAACCATCTCAAAATAATCAATACTCATACTTAAACTCATATATACCTAACTTATGATCAATACATATACTCCAACACATATAACCATGGCTAATGCACATAATTTAGAACGGGGTGTTACATCCTTCCCCCCTTAAGGACATTCGTCCTCGAATGTGAATGTAGTTATTTAGCCGAAACAAGTTCGAATTCATAATTGATATTCACGTCATCATATAGATATTATGCATATGTAAAAACTTACTTGTTAGTGTCCCAGTTCCACTCCTTGCACTTCTTTTTCACCTTTGAAAAATAAGGGTATTTTGATTTCATTGCTTCCTCCGCTTCCCATGTAATCTCTTCTCTTTGTTGATTTCTCCAAAGTACTTTCACCGATGCTACTTCTTTATTTCTCATATTCTTAACTTGACGATCTAATATAGCAATAGGCATCTCCTCATAGGTAAGATCTTCTATTACTTGCACATCTTCAGTAGAAGTAATAAGGGACGAATTTTCGATGCATTTTCGAAGCATCGATACATGAAATACTGGATGCACTGATGAGAGTTCCTGGGGTAGCTCTAATTCATAAGCAACTTGCCCACATCTTCGAATAATTTTATACGGGCCTATATATTGTAGACTCAACTTTCCTTTCTTGCCAAATCTCATCACCCCTTTCATTGGCGATACCTTCAAAAATACCCAATCGCCTATCAAAAATTCTAGACCTCTTCTTCTACTATCCGCATATGAATTGTGTCAACTTTGGGCTGTTCTCAAACGTTGCTGAATCACCTTGACTTTTTCTATTGCTTGATACACAAGATCCGGTCCGAACATAAGAGTTTCACCCGCTTCGAACCATCCTATTGGTGATCTACACTTCCTCTATATAAAGCTTCATATGGTGCTATTTTGATACTTGAATGATAGCTATTATTGTAGGCAAACTCAATAAGAGGTAAATGATCATCCCAGCTGCCTTTAAAATCTATAACACATGATCGTAGCATATCTTCAAGTGTTTGAATGGTGCGCTCTTCTTGTCCATCTGTCTAAGGGTGAAAAGTTGTACTCAAATTCACTTGTGTTCCCAAACTCCATTGGAAAGACTTCCAAAAGTTTGCGGTAAATTGAGTTCCCCGATCCGACATAATAGAAGTTGGCACTCCATGTAATCGGACTATTTTCTTAACATACAACTTCGAATATTCTTCAACTGTGTAAGTGGTCTTAACGGGTAAGAAATGTGCAGATTTAGTAAGCCTATCCACAATCACCCATATAGAATCAAACTTCCAAGCTGTACGAGGAAAACCTGTAACAAAATCCATGTTGATCATGTCCTACTTCCAAATTGGAAGATCTATGCATTTCATATAGCCTCCGGGCTTTTGATGTTACACTTTAACTCGTTGACAATTTGGACATTTAGCGACAAATTATGCGATGTTCCTTTTCATGTCATTCCACCAATATACATCCTTCAAATCTTGATACATTTTGGTTGACCATGGATGAATAGAATACCTTGAGAAATGTGCCTCAGTCATAATTATTTTTCTTAGCTCATCAACAGTAGGCACACATAGCCGATTTTGGCATAGAAGTACTCCTTCTTGCAAAAGCTCAAATACCTTCATCGCACCATTTTGAACATTCTCCTTGAGTTACAATAAAACAGGATCTGCATCTTGCTTCTCTTTCATCTCAGCTACTAATGAGGATTCCGCGTCATTATGCACAATAAGCTCCTCGTCCGGAGTTTCGAGAAGACAAACTCCTAGACTAGCTAATTGATGAAGATCTTTAATCATCCCTTGCCTTTCTACAGGTGCCATCATAGCCTTACGGCTCAACGTATCAGCTACTATATTCGCTTTCCCTGGGTGATACAAAATATCAACATCATAATATTTTAATAGTTCCATAAACCTTCGCTACCTCGGATTTAGATCCTTCTGACTAAAAATATATTGTAAGCTCTTGTGATCAGTATATATATCAACATGAACCTTATATAAATAGTGGCACCATATTTTTAAAGCAAAGATAACCGCTACCAGCTCAAGATCATGTGTGGGGTAATTTTTCTCATGTGGCCTCAATTGCCTTGAGGCATATGCTATCATCTTACCATGCTGCATTAATACACATCCTAAACCAATTCTCGAAGCATCACAATACACTGTATACCCTTTTGTACCTTCTGGAAGTACCAACACAGGTGTAGAAGTCAACTTATTCTTTAATTCTTGGAAACTCTCCTCACACGCATCACTCCATTGGAACTTGGATGTTTTATGCATTAGCTTAGTTAAGGGTGCTGAAATAGAATAAAAACCCTCAACAAACTTTCTATAATAACCAGCCAACCCAAGAAAGCTATGAATCTCCGTAGGCATTGTGGGCCTTGTCCAATTCTTCACAGCTTCTATCTTTTGAGTATCAACCTGTATGCCTTCATTTGATACAATATGGCCCAGAAATGCCACTGACTTTAGCCAAAATTCACATTTAGAAAATTTTGCATACAGCTTGGAATCACGAAGAATTTGCAACGCCTGTCGCAAATGATTAGCATGATCCTCTTCTGATCTAGAATAAACTAGAGTATCATCAATAAAAACTATCACGGATACATCTAGAAATGGCTTAAACACCCTATTCATTAAATCCATGAAAGTTGCAGGTGCATTAGTTAGCCCAAATGACATAACTAGAAACTCATAATGACCATACCTTGTTCGGAAAGCTATTTTGGGTATATCTTTTTCTTTGACTCTCACTTGATGATAACCTGACCTCAAATCAATCTTATAAAAACATTTGGCACCCTGTAACTGATCAAATAAATCAAAAATTCTTGGAAGAGGATATTTATTTTTAAGAGTCACTTTATTCAGCTGCCTATAATCAATACACATTCTCAATGTTCCATCTTTCTTGCGCACAAACAGCACTGGTGCTCCCCAAGGGGAAATACTAGGCCTAATGAACCCCTTTTCTAGCAAATCTTTCAATTCTCGTAATTCTGCTGGGGCCATCATATATGGAGGAATTGAGATTGGCTTAGTGCCTGGTATCACATCAATACCAAATTCTATTTCTCGTTCAGTAGGTAAACCTGGAAGATCTTCAGGGAATACATCAAGAAATTCACTTACTACTGGTACAGTGTGAAGATCTGGTGATTTCGATTCCGTATCCTTTACTCTAACTAAATGACATATGTAGCCCTTGGAAACCATTTTTGTCGCTTTGAAATAAGAAATAAATCTACCTCTTGGTGCGCCAATCTTACCTTGCCATTCAATAACTGCTTCATTAGGAAAATGTAAATACATCTTTTTCGTACAACAGTCAATTTTGGCATAACAAGACGCCAACCAATCCATACCCATTATAACATCAAAATCTACCATTTATAGTTCCACAAGATTGGCCATCGTGTCTCGACCACACACAGTTACTACACAATCTTTATAAACTCTTCTAGCAATAATAGATTCCCCAACCAGGGTAGACACTTCCAACGGCTTTTCTAACAATTCGGGGGTTCTTTTGAACTTTTCAGCAACCAAAGGAGTAACATATGATAATGTAGAACCGGGATCAATTAGAGCATATACATCAAATGAAAATATGGGCAATGTTCCCGTAACTACATCTGGGGAAGCCTCTAGATTCTATCGATCCGCTAAAGCATAAATGCGATTCTGAGTCCCGCTAGAGCTGGCAACTCTTTTTCCATTCCTAGAGTGACCCGCAGGTAGTGCGCCTCTACCAGAATAAGATACCGGTGACACTCAACAGCTGATCCCGAAGGTCGTGCTACGCCACCTGCGCCCCTTCGTGGCCATTCTCTCATCATATGCCCCGTCATACCGCACCAAAAACAAACATTTATTCCCATTTGACATATGCCCATATGATACTTTCCGCATCGATTACATAGCTCTCGAGAAGGTCTCGATTGGCTCATGTTCCCTTGCCTATGATAACCCACTGATCGCGAACTATGACCCTCATTTCTTTGCCCAAATTGACTACCTCTGAACCCCTGATGCTATGGTGGAGCACTAGCTGCAGAATAAGAAAATAATGGCCTAAATGGTCTAGCAGAAAATTGAGGTCTAAAACCTCCCTGTGGCGCCATAAATTGCCCTGTAGATCTGGCCCTCTTAAAATATCCGCTTTCAAATTCCTGTGTTCTTTTTCTTTGCCTCTGGTCTTCCATTTTTTGTGCAAATGCTTGGATCCTAGCTATATCCATGTCTTTATTCAGTGTAGCAATAGTATAATCCCTAACCAAATATAGATCCAATCCATCCACATATCGATGAACTCTGTCATCCATAGTAGCTATAACATTAGGAGCATATCTAGACAAAGAATTAAATCGAAGACTATACTCCCTCACACTTGTATTACCCTGCCGAATATTTAAGAACTGATTCGCACGGGCCTGACGAGTCTCATATGGAAGATAATGATAAACAAATGCTTCTTTGAACTCTTTCCAAGTAGCTGGGGGTGCGTCAACGCCCCTTGACCGTTTTCAGTCTTCATACCAATATATAGCCTCACTTTTGAATCTATACGCGGCTAGCTCCACTGTCTATCTGCCCGATACATGCATTACCTCTAGGGCCGTTTGGATCTTATCAATAAAGTCCTCAGGATCTTCGTTAAGATCGAATCCAGTAAAAGTGGGCGGATCCATCTTAAGAAAATCTTGCGTTCGAAGACTAACCGCCCTATCAGTATCGCTAGAACCCGTGGCAGGAATAGCTTGCCCTTGGACTTGACCGGCAACAATCCAGGTCAACAGTTGTACTGCATCCCTCATATCCTGATCAGCAGCATTAACAAGTGGTTCTATGAATGTGGTTCTCCTCCCACCTATTTCATTTGGAGTGGAAGACATTTCAGATACCCGCTCAGCTTGAGCTTCACTCTGATTAACTTGTACAGGTGGTGACTTACTAGTCCCTTCTCCGGCATCTATGTCTACCCACTCGCCGGTGTTCTTACTTCTGGTATCTGGCATTCTTACTGTAATAAGAAAAACAAATGGATTCAGTGGTCAACTATGACTTCATTTGCTATATAAACTCTATGGAACGATCTATGATCTAAAGAAAAGAAACAATTTCCTAAATGTCCATAGCCGCCTATTTATATATGTGGTGCACAACACACCGATAAACAAGACTCTACGTAGACACGGCTTTGTAGACTCACTAGGACGAACCTCTCTGATACCACTTTTGTCACACCCCAAAATCCTATTGGGCCGGACTAGCACCTGAAGTCGAGACGGCCCAGGAGAACCCGTTCAAATACCTGTACTTTCACTTACATGTCACCAAAAATTTGGACAGCACTTCATTGCATATAGAAGGGTCTAATTACCTGTATCAGCACAACACGCACAAATATATATATATATATATTTGTGCGTCAGGGCAACCACATATACAAATATAACATTACTATATAAACTTCCATGACTTTATCCTTCCTTATGTCTACAAAGCCTCTAGGATATACATGACATAACTAGGGTCGGGACAAACCCCTGCCCACGCATGACTCCTGTACAATAACAAAATATAAGGAACAGACTCGAAAAGCTCCGAAGCAAACTGGAGCTCACCAATAATAGCTGTATGACCTGGCTCCTATCTATGCTGTGAATGAGCTGAAGCACCTGTGCCTGCAGCATGAAATGCAGGTCCCCCATGAGGGACGTCAGTACGAAACATGTACTGAGTATGTAAAGCTGTAAATAATCATATGTGATATGGGGGATCAAGAAAATCAGACACAAGTGAATAAATCATAATGGAAGTGAACCACACTTCATAAACACTTTTAGGATCATGTACATTATCATTAATCTGAATTGGGTTTTTGAATTCAAACACATTTGTGGAACGGTATACATTCGTTCATTTCATTCTTTACAATTTTCATTCGCCATTACCTCCTCCTCCCGAACTTCCAAACACCTAACAATAATCAATATTGTACCGTACTGTGACCATTAGGCTGCCCCCAGTACATATCAACTGTAATCATATCAAGTATCGGGATCGGCCCGTGCTAGGCTTAAGCCCCTAAGATACCACCCACACGTATATCAAGTAACACACATAAGAGATCTTTCCAATAACTTAGTTCAAAAGCTTTTGAGATTATTACATTAGTGTTCATGCCAATATAGTACCTTTGGAACAATGATACATCAATAGGAACCAAGTAATAGACCTTCTATACAAAAACGATGTAATAAAGACTCATTGGTACATCAACAATGTGTTTCAGAATCATCAATATCACAACAATGAAATAGGAGCCTTTTGGTATATCAATGAAATGTTTTGACACTTTATAGAATGGAAGCAACTTCGTTGGTAATGTAGAACAATACATGCTTTTGGACAACCTCGGAATCTTACTTGACGGAACATTAGTATTTTCATGCCAAAGAACATCGTTAGAGTATGCTTTACATACCTCGTTGTAGATTCAGATACCGATTCAACACAACTTCTCGCCTTTACAAATCACTTATCTATAATGAAATGTTTGGCATCTAGTATTAGCAACCCAACACCACAATTCTCTTCCATAATTCCATACAACCAATAGGTTTATGTGTGTGTATATATATAATCATCATTTTAATACCATATCATCACACCAAATCCCTTCACAATTCAACATAATCCAACCATGCACAAGAATAATCCAACATCATTTCCCAATCATCTTTCAACAACAATCAAATAACATACTTCTTATGCTCACATACATATATATATATACATATCCATATAAATAACACCAACATAATTTACATCCTTACCATAAAATGGCCCTTTTGATTTCAAAGTCCTGTTGGCACAAATAAGGGGTGCTTCTCGAATCCCTCGAGATGGTGAACACAACTACGGAATCAATTTGGATTTTCTACGGTTGAATCACAAGATAATTGAATTTAAACTTAGGCTAGAGTTTCTTATTCTTCAATAATTTGGATGATAAATGATGGATATGAGGCTAAGTATATGTATGTAATGACCAATTTTCGTCCATGAGGTGATGGAAAATGACCATATTGCCCTTGAAATTTAAGTAAATCTGAATCTGTCCTTGGTGGACTATTTTAATAGGCTAAAGTAAATCGACCATAACTCTTTGCTACGATAATGGATTTGGGTGAAACCAATTGAATTAGAAAGAAGACTCTGGGGGCTTCTCATCGATATATAGCAGCTCACAAAGTTCATTTTGTACAAGGAGTTATGATCATTTAAAGTCGACCCAAAAATCTGTTTGGCTGCAGTACTTTTGTGTGCAGAAAATTTCTGCACATTTACTGTTCATTGCGTCCACCGTTTTTAAGTTTCGAACATGCTCGCTTATATCAGATACTCATCTGTTTTCAGAAATCTTTATATCATTGGAAATCTAACTCGATAAACTTCGCATAGAAACTTCGATGAGCAAATTCCGGTATAAATAAAGTCGATTCCTATACACATATAATCAAACTATACACTTGAAACCATCTCAAAATAATCAATACTCATACTTAAACTCATATATACCTAACTTATGATCAATACATATACTCCAACACATATAACCATGGCTAATACACGTAATTAAGTAGGGGTGTTACAGAAGCTAAGCTCTCTCCGCCGTCAGCTGAAATATTTCATGTTAAGTATGCTTGTCATATATATAATTTAATTGTAAGAGATGGTCTTGAATTTTTTGAGCTTTATATTGAAAAATCTGGCTTGTTGCTGGTTTTATTCAAGGAAATAATCGGAAAAAAAAGAATTAGAGAATTAAAAGTTAAATGTCAAGAAGATGGACTTAGATCGATATTGATGCCTGAAGAATGTGATACTAAATTGAATGTTACGTATGATTATTTAAAAACTTTTCATGCTTGTAGAGTTCCTATTACACTAACTTTAACCAACATTGTGGTTCATTTGCTAATTCAATTGCATGTATGCTACATGATTCTGATTGAGCTGTAATTGATGATCTTGTTAAGTATATGAAAAATATTTATATAGCTATGATTGAATTTTTCGGTGCTTATTATCCTACTGTTTGTAATATTTTAGCATATATAGTCAATATTTCTAGTTTGCTCAAAGAATATAAGAATAAAGAAGGTTACAAAGAAGTTGTTAATGCTATGTTTGCAAAATTTTACAAATATTTTTTTCCAATTCTCCCTATTTACTTGGTTGGTGCTATACTAAATCCCTGTATGAAATATAATACTATGTGCAACTTTAGTACTCTTATTTATTCTAACTTGGAGATAAATACTAATAATTATTCTGATGATGAAGAATAAGAACAACTAGATTTGTGGACGGCTATGAGTGATGAGAACATTTACATAGATAAATTATATAACCATTATGCTGATTTATTTGATTTATCTGTACCAACAAATATCACTCCAACTATCGCTCCTCATTCTCCCGAGGAGCCATCATCTTCTAAAAGGACGACACATTGTGGTTTTCCTAATTACGTTTATGATTTAAATATTTGGAACAATTTTGAGAAGGGAACTTACACAACAACTTCTCGAAAAGAGCTTAAGTATTATCTTCGAACGTCGGCAGAGGATCGTAGATGACGGATCAACGCGTTGGATTGGTGGAAGAATAATGAAACATAATATCCTGTGCTTTCAAGATTCGATAGAGATATATTGAATATTCCAATATCAACCGTTGCATCGGAGAGCGCTTTTAGTCAAGGACGACAACAACTTGGCGACAACCGACACTCTTTGGGAAGCAATGCTATGAATGTTCTAGTTTTCCTTAGAGATTGGATTAGAGCAGAACGAATAAATCAAGGAATGGAGGTGGAGTTGAAAGACGAACAAAATCTTGAAGAAATTATGACTTCAAGGGAAAACTCGGCACAATCAAGTCCAATCATGATTTTGCCCCCATTGACTTTGACTATCCTATGCAAGTTCCCGTTAATGTTAACATGGATGAGTTGGAAAAAATGATGAGAACTTTGTAGATTTTTCATTCATGTACATTATAAATTTTGAATAATTTTGCAATCAGTAAAATATAACATTCATTCACTCCTTACTTTGTAATTTTTTCCATTTAATGGTTTAAATTGAATTTTTAGTTTAAATTAAATGCTTAGTTTTAATATATTACTAATTTACTATCAAGTATTATTAATTTATTATATTAAGTAGCATAATATATTTTTTAAAGTAGTACATATATATTGAATGGTACGAATATATGTGTATATATTTTCTATAGATAGTTATATTTAACTTATACATGTGTATATGTTTTATAAATTTGTAAATAACTATATATATTGAATGGTAAGTATATATGTGTATATATTTTCTATATACTCTAAAGTCGTGTATATTTAACGTATAAATGAGTATATATTTTTTAAATTAGTATATATATTGTAGTATATGTTTTATTTAACGTAGTATATATATTTAACTAACGTATAGTCGTATACACTATTACAAGTGTAATTGTGCATATGTTTTTTAAATTCTAATGTAGTATATACTATATATATAATGTATATATATTGTTTAACGTTATTAAAATATATATAGGTGGGTATATATAGTGTATATTGGAGAAAACCTTTAAAATATTTCTTTTTTGGTTTTGACCGGATTTTGGACCGATTTTGATCAGGTTTAAGAGGGATTGAATCGGATTAGGTGTAGTGGGCCGGTCCCGGGCTGTTTCTTGAAATTTTACTATTGGGCCTGGAACTGGATCGGCCTATTTAATTTGGCCCGGAACCAGATCGGCCCATAAACTATTTAAATGTTACGGGCTGGTTCCGGGTTGACCCAGCCCGTCCCCGTCAACAGGCTTATTTTTAATATATATAATACATATCATCATCCTATTTTCTTGTTTGTTTATTACAATTTTTATTGAAGATATAATCTTAAAAGGAAAGAGAAACTCAATTTGTGCGGTCAAACCTCTTCATGACGGTTTTATTTGTCTGAATATATGTATCTTATGGATGCTATATATAGAGAAATGATGTTATAGGCAACGTATGATATAATATTAAATGTTGGTTCCAAATGGAAACTTAAGTACCATTATCTAAAATGTTATTATAGATGATGATTGTTATAGAGAGGTCTAATTGCACCTTAGATGGATTCTTGATTTACAAGTAGTAGACTGGTTTGTCATCATCAAAAAGAGGGAAATAGTAAAGTCCTTAGTTTTGATGGTTGACAAGACATCAACCGTAAGCGCTAGCTCAAGGAGATCAAAATTGTAACTGCTCAGGAATCAGGTTCAAGACGTCCACGTCTCTTTCACTCAGTCAGCATACAGTTAGAAAAAGTACTGTTTGATAGAAAGTTGGTGTCAAAGATGCAACATTTTTATTTCAGCCAATGAGAAGAGTCCTACGTTTTCTTGTCTCATATATATGCAACATGTTACAACAAGAAAACCTAAGCTTCCAAATACAAACACCATCAAATCTCTCTTGAAGTAACTTATCATCCAAAGCCTCATCACTTGCAATAGGGACTTGCTTAGTTGTCATTGGTGCCTCAAGCTCTTGTCATATTTGAGCCTTTGTTTCGTGGTTTGTAAACATTTACCTTACTACTCTTGTTCATTAATATTAGGTGTGTTCTCATTGTTGGTTGTGTCATCTAGAGTTAGTTCGGACAATTTTATAAAAAGACACTTTGAGAACTTATTTTGACAAATAGACACAAGTGTTGAAAATTTGAGAAAATAGACACCTTAATGGGTCCACTAAAAAAAGTGTCAACCAAATTAAGAAAATAGACACCCTAGTGGGTCCACTAAAATAGTGTCAACCCTAGCACACAAGTTTAAAGATTTGCACTTTAGTTCCACTTCCATTTCAACCCCTATTTTTTATAAACTGCGCTTTAGTCCATGTCCAAAAATATAAATATTAGATATTTAATTAAAGAAAATAAAAATCTCAAGATCCACTACCAACCACTATTTATTGATTTTTCGGTTATTTGTCGCCGAATTTTTTGATATCCTTCGGAAAATGATATTACCTCCATTGTTTTAAGTCATTTTCTCATATTTTTATCCCCACATTTTCATTCAAAAAGCTTGAAAATCAATTCCGCATTTTGATATCGATTCTAGGTTCAATAGAAACATTCCAACACTCGTTTGGTTATTTCTAAGATGTAATCCGTTGCATTATTTCAGTGATCCTCAAAAAAGGCGAGATCACGTACTATGCGAAAAGCAGGTAAGAAGAAATTGACTACAGTCTATTAAGTCTAGGATCATAAATCACTATTTGTGTCTATTAAATACTATCATCGAGTTATATCATGTCTATTATAGAATACGTGGTTGTTGGTGGTGAATTTTTTGGTGAATGGAAGGAGACTTCTAAATGTTGAATTTGGAAAACCACATCTAAGGAGATAGTATCTGTTTTCCTTCGTCGCAATGGTTCATACGATGATATAGTTTAAAAGCATAATGGGGGGCAAAAATTAAGTTGTGATCCAAGAGATGTGGTCATTACTTGATGAACGGGAGAGGAAAAATTTATCCAATGTTCATAAAGAATGATAGACACATAAAATTGTACATGCTTTGTGTTGATTCCGATAATTCTAGGCCTATATTGTGGGTTAATGTAATGCCCCAATTTTCTAAACCAAATGCTACACGATGTCATGACCCCGAAGGACCACAAGCTAACCTATGACTGATATTTGTTCCTGTAAACTGCATAATATCTCATAAAATATGCGAAAACATAAACTATAAGTCCATAAGGTTCAATACTAATACATATTTGAAAAAATATGGTATAACAATACCAAAAAGGAACATAAATACTGAAGTCTGAACATCAAATCTGACATCTAGTCCGAAAGCCTCTAACTAAACTGAATAAGGAGTTGAAGGAACTTGTCTCCAACTAACTCCATGAACTGAAAAACTAATCTGAGATACCGTAATAAACTAATAACAATATTGTCCTCGATGAAGAGGAGCACTGGCTGCTAAAATCTGCAATACTATTACAGCTCTGAAATTCATGCCTCTGTACCTATGGCGTCAAATGAAACACCATAGCGCGAATGCATCAAGTACGGCTGAATGTACTGAGTATACGAGTGAGGTAGGCTAAATGCAAAGGGTTTTATATGCATGAACAATGCTGACTGATATGAACGTGAGAATACATACATAGATACATACATACATACATATGTTACTACAACTAAAATCGTGGTGATACTGATTACTGAGTCTAAATACTGACAACATGCGTTTACTGATGCTGAGATACTGAATGACTGAGTTTACTGATGTTGATGTGTAATTCACTAATAAGTGAGGAACTGATACTGTATTTCTGAATACTGGGAGACTGATACTATATTACTGTAAAGGAATGATTATTTTTGATAGTTCTGATTATGAAGAATAGATTTGACTTGACCGTATATAACATTCCTAAAACTAAGCACGTGATAACATGACTACTAAGTATGAATACTGATGACATGTATTTATTGATAACATATCATGAATGATAACTGATTTATCTGATAATATGAGTTTTGATAACTGATAGCATGAATGACTATATTCGATAGTCCTAAATCAGAAAGAACTGGCTGAGTTCTGTACTGTATTTGACAGTCCTGATATCCTAAAGAACTATCTGAGTTCTTTTACTGAGACTGAGAATGAAACTGTGGGAAGTAGTGTTTAACCGACATGCCTCATGTATGCCGTTATGGCTAAGCTGGGGTCCAATCTCTGCCCCGATTGGAGGGTTATCAATACTGTGCCATGGGTAAGGACATCCTGTGAGTGACCCTTATCTGGCAGGTACTCAATAAGAATGGTGGGAACCCTAAACTGACGGGTTAAGCCACCCTATCAACCCTAATTTGACGGGTTAAGATGTCTCAACCTACGCTAGCTACATAGTTCTGGAACACAAGGATGACTACTAAGAATCACACCCTGAACTAGCGGGTGAGTTCCCATCGTTGGGTTCAATCGGTGCTAACTTCTACTCCCATCTGAAGGATACTGAACTGAATAACTAAGTTGAACTGAATAACGGAACTGAACTGATTAGTTGAACTAATACTGATTAACTGGACTGATACTAGTGGTATTGTTTAGCGGAGCTAAACTAAGTTTACTGGATTCCGATGACTGACGAAATGTACTGAGTTCTGAGGATTGGTTGAGAGTACTAAAGTTACTGAGATTGACTGTGAATACTAAGGTTACTGAGGTTACTGAGCATTGAGATTACTGAGATTACTGGACTACTGAGATTACTGAGATTTTTGAGTTTTTCCTAAGTCACATGACTGACTGAATTCTATAGATCATTGCTTGACTAAGAGTATCGTAAAAACATGCCATGGCTCTAGGCACACAACTATAGTTTTTGGGTACAAGTACCCCATGACTAGATGGAAAGAAACTGACACAACTTGAATTTCTTGAGTACACGACCATCAATAAAAATTCATAATACATGAGTGGAGGATTTCACGAAGTACATGGTCATCATAATATCTATCATGAATAGGAATGCTTATAATCAAGTCATAAATCTCATATTCTAATATCATGGGCATTCCGACAACATATACTATTCATAGCAATCGCATGGAAACCATTCAAACGTAAGGGAACGGCAACATGTAACGTTTAGTTCATATTGTAATGATTTGGGGATATTATACTTCATGTATTTATTCAACATCTCACACATGGTAGGGAAAGCATGGATATATTTTGTGTACATAATTTATATCTCCATTATCATGCATGCTTTATACCACAACAATAACAATACATAATTTGCATGGAAAATCTTATTGGAGTGTATGATTAATATGAACTTGTTATTTAGATATCATGAAATCATTTAAATATGAAGTTCTAACATACTAGACATTTTATCAAACACCTTGCATGCATTCTTTAAGGAATAGGTGGATTTCATACTTGCATTCTATCAATCCATCTAAAGATCATGTTTTTCAACTAACAACATAACTTTCATGAGATATACAGTCACGATACTATTATATAGAAAAACAAACAAGCATCACCATGGGTATAATCATATCACCACAACCAACCAAGATTTTGTATTTTAAAGATTGATTCTTGAACTCCACGGACGAAAGGAATCCATGGATGAACACTACGCATACCTTGGAATGGAGGTTGTTTATGATTGACGGAGGAATTTCCTTAAAATTTGAGCTTCAAGCTTTATTGTGGAACCCTAGTTGTTTTTCTCCTATGGTGCTCTTGGATAATGAACTATGAGATGTTAATAGGGTTGTAATGTGTTTAGAAGCTATATATTTCGTAGGGTTAAGTTTAGGAACGTGTAAGAAGTGTTAAAAGACTTAATTACCCTCAAAATAACTCAAGACGGAGTGTTTTTGGCACTTGGAATTGACTTAGGCGGCGCCTAACCAATCGCCTATGTTTGGTTGGGCGGTGACTAACCAATCACCTATCCTTACTGTCTCTCACAAAAATGGGCATAACTTTTCATTCGGGTATTGGATTAAGGCCAAATTGGTATCGTTGGAAAGCTAATTCGATTGTATAGAATTTGGTAGGTCTAAATATGCATAAATACCACATTAAAATTGAGTTATACTTATTCAAATATGACTCTTACAAAATCAAATACTATAACTTGATGGATTCAAAAACTCTTAGCTTGTATTACCTTAAGTGACTCATATGAACATTATTAATGCATCATTAGCTATCCTATCTCTAGGATACTCATTGTAAGTCATGCATTAAATTGCTACTCATAGGACAGGAGGTTTCATATGTTGGAAAAATGGTTCGTCTCCTAGCTTAGAAATATATAGGGTATTACAATATCTCCCCCTTGGGAACATTCGTCCTCGAATGGAAATTAACTGAGGTGGGAAAGATAATAAGATGAAGTACGTACAAGACATACACTACTGAAATATGGGTTCATGAATGACATGACTGAAAGCTGAGCACAACATACTTAACATGCATATCTGATGCATGGAAAGCTGATTCATGAATATAAGACTGAGGATTCTAATAAAGTGAGTTTTCTCAAAATGAGAATGCATATCTGATGCACAATTGAAAGGCTAAATCCATGCATATCTGATGCATGATTATATAACTGACATGATATGCGAATGCATGACTGAAAGTACTGATGAGCTGATCACGCATATCTGATGCGTGAATTCATGACTAAACTTACTCATGAACATGCAATGGTAAAGGTACCAAGTTTGAACTGAAAAATGAGCATGGAACTGAATACCAAGTTTGGCACTGAAATATGAACATGAGAACGAGTAAGTTTAAGGAAAACTGTTACCTTGAACTGAAAATACCGATAAGTTTAAGATTAATTACTCCATATGCATGATCGGAAACATGAGAACATAACTGAGTTTGGGACATGGTAGATATACTAAATATCATGATCTGAACTGAATCTTGAAAACATGGCATACAACTGAAGTTGGAGTTTGAGGGTTAACTTATGAGTACCCTTTCTCCAAACTGGATTCATTAAAAGTAAATAGAGCAGCATGTTTATGTCATGAAAGTTTGGGGGTATGATGTATCTCCCCCTTGGGATACTATGTCTCTCAAAGAATACTGACTTGGATGAGCTACTGGGGGAAATTGAGGCGATGCGCGAGACACCTAGGAACTGAGTCATGACTGAATAGCTAGGATCTGAAACTGAGACATGATACATGAACTGAGATGAACATGAGTGCATAAATATACTAACTTATCTGATTAACTGAATAACTGATAGCTGAATATTGGATGTGCAAAGCTAAACTATACTTAGTCTGAATAGATGGGCTGAGATTTTTGAGTTTTATGCATAGGAGATAAGGACTAACTGAGTAGAATGAGGTATCTGAGCATGGATTCATGAATTCTATATTATTTGTGAATGCAAGACCAAGCGTACGACATGACTCTGACGTATTCTATAAACTGGGGTACTGCAACACTGATAATTGAGTACTGACAACCTGAATGCTATGGTCAAGCATGTCTAGAACTGAACTGAGTTTCAAATCTGGTTAATGAAATGAAGATGACATTATAACTAAGACTATATCTAGTACAGAAGTACTGAATTATGAGGCTAAGTAACTGGTAACTGAAGCCATGGTTCTATAGGACTATTTGAGTCCTTTACTGAATATTAATTTCTGAACTATCATTGTAACTAAGTTTTAGACTGATACTGAAGTACTGAATTCAAGGACTGAACACTGATCACTGAGTGCTGGGTACTGAAACTATAATTGAGTCGACAATTAAGTTTTTGATGGCTACATGTTGGGGACTGACATAAGTCAAGGATCTAAATGTACACTTACACTTTGTACTTTCCCAACTTCTAAATACAACCCCTTTTTAGACGTTTACTTGCACATTTATCATGATATTCAATCCTATCTTCACAATTATACCCTCGTGCAAAGTAAGCATGCAACAATCATCTATTATCTAAACAACTTCTCATCACTACACTGTTCCATAAGGAGAGTTAACTGGAGGATTAAATCAGGAGGACCTGAAGCATGAATGGATACAAACTAAACTTGACACATGAATTAAACTTGAGGAATAAAATATCAATAGTTTGGATTTACCAATAAGGTGTAAACTGAGGATATACATGACGTAGTCTAAAAGTATCTAATCTGTAGGAGCATAGCATGAGTCATGAAAGCTAAGTATACTGGAAAGCATGATATGCATACATAAGTCATGAGCTGTATGAACTGAGTATAGAGTTTCTATACTCATGAGACATGATTCATAATACTGAGAGAGCTGGAACTGAACCCCTTAAACTGGGAACTGAAGGCGCACATAATTCCATGGAAAGTGTGTGAAAGTAGATTGTGCTCATGGAACATGACTCGTAGTGTGGAGTAAAAGGGACTCCTTATGCTAGAAATTGAATTCATACATGATTATGGAAAAAGAGATACATGAGCATGGTTCATGACCATAGAGTTGGTATGCAATGCCTGAGTTGGTTTTGTGATAGCTGAAGTGAAAAACTCTGCACTGAGATGAGAATGGGTCTGGAATTGTGTTCCCTTACTGCCTTTTATACATACTGGCTCTACCACTGAAATCTAAGGGCCTGGCTTAGGTACTTGATCTACTATCACATACCTATATTATGTTCAACACCTGTCTGTCTTACTAAACACATCATCTAATTCTGTTTCCTCATATACTGCTAATATCATATTCACACCTTTATGCTAAATTTTGAGTCAATAAACTTAAGTTTTTAGCTCGTACTGTTCAAGCCTACTGATCTAATCCCCATAAATACATAATCTGATCAAATAGAATAATACTATCCCAACTCTACTATTGTTAAACTTCTGGGTTCAAGAATGAGTTCTAATGATCATGAATAAAATCTGTATGACCTTGGAACAATAATGAACTGATGGGATACTGTTTAAGTCTGTTGCTAATCCCATAACTGACTGTAGGGATTATCTGAGAAAGCCCTATCTTTAGGACTTTGAACTTCACTGTTTCTGTTACCTTGAAAGTAAGGTAAAGTGAACATGAGGGGTGCATGATATGAATCTACATGGGTTACTTAGAGAAACTTGCTATAGCATGATCTTGAGACATGAAAGAAGGGAAACTATTCCTAAATCATCTCATATCCTCCTGCATATAAGTGTGGTGCACAACATGCCCATGTACAAGACTCTACTTGATGCAGCTTTCAGACTTCCTAGGACACTGTTGAACCTTGGGCTCCGATATCAAGTTTGTAACGCCTCAATTTTCTAAACTGAAATGCTACATGGTGCTCATGATCCCGAAGGACCACAAGCTAACCCATGACTGATATCTGTACCTGTAAACTACATAATATCTCATAAAATATACAAAAACATGAACTGTAAGTGCATAAGGTTCAATACTAATACATATTTGAAAAAATATGGTATACCAATACCAAAAAGAAACATAAATACTGAAGTCTGAATATCTAATATGACATCTAGTTCAAAAGCCTCTAACTGAACTGAATAAGGAGTTGAAGGAATATGTCTCCAACTAACTCCATGAACTGAAAACCTAATCTAAGATATTGTAATAAAGTAATAATAATATTGTCCTCGAATGAAGAGGAGCACTGGCTGCTAAAATCTGTAATGCTACTACAGTTCTAAACCTCATGCCTCTGTACCTATGTCGTCTAATGAAACACCATAGAGCAAATGCGTCAGTACGACTAAATGTACTGAGTATACGAGTGAGGTAGGCTAAATGCAAAGGGTTTTATATGCATGAACAATGCTGACTGATATAAACGTGAGAATACATACATACATACATACATACGTTACTGCAACTAAAATTGTGGTAATACTAACTACTGAGTCTGAATACTGACAACATGAGTTTACTAATGCTGAGATACTGAATGACTGAGTTTACTGATGTTTATATGTAATTCACTAATAAGTGAGAAACTGATACTATATTTCTGAATACTGGGAGACTGATACTATATTACTGATAAAGGAATGATTGTTTCTGATAGTTCTGATTATGAATAACTTATTTAAATTGACCGTATATATCAGTCTTGAAATTGAGCTCGTGATAACATGACTACTGAGTATGAATATTAATGACATGTATTTATTGATAACATATCATGAATGATAACTGAATTTTGATAACTAATATATCTGATAACATGAGTTCTGATAACTGATAGCATGAATGACTGTATCTGACAGTCCTAAATCTGAAAGAACTAGCTAAGTTCTGTACTATATTTGACAGTCCTGATATCCTGAAGAACTATTTGAGTTCTTTTACTGAGACTGATACTGAAACTGTGGGAAGTAGTATTTAATCGACATGCCCCATGTATGCCACTATGGCTAAGCTGGGGTCCAATCTCTGCCCCGACTGGATGGGTCTCAATACCATGCCACGGGTAAGGACAGCCTGTGAGTGACCCTTATCTGGCAGGTACTCAATAAGAATGGTGGAAACCCTAAACTAACAGGTTAAGCCACCTCATCATCCCTAATCTAACGGGTTAAGATATCTCAACCTACGCTGGCTACATAGTTCTGAAACACAAGGATGACTACTAAGAATCACACCCTGAACTGGCGGGTGAGTTCCCATCCTTGGTTTCACTTAGTGCTAACTTCTACTCCCATCTGAAGGATACTGAACTGAATAACTAAGCTGAAATGAATAACTGAACTGAACTAATTAGTTGAACTGATACTGATTAACTGGACTGATACTAGTGTTATTGTTTAGCGGAGCTAAACTAAGTTTACTGGATTCCGCTGACTAATGGAATGTACTGAGTTCTGAGGACTGGTTGAGAGTACTGAAGTTACTGAGATTGACTGTGAATACTGAGGTTGCTGAGGTTACTGAGCACTGAGATTACTCAGATTACTGGACTACTGATATTACTGAGATTTCTGAGTTTTTCCTGAGTTACATGACTGACTGAGTTCTATAGATCATGGCTTGATTGAGAGTATCGTAAAAACATGACATGGCTCTAGGCACACAACTATATTTTTTGAGTACAAGTACCCCCAAGACTCGATGGAAGAAAACTGACACAACTTGAATTTCTTGAGTATACGACCATCAATAAAAATCCATAATACATGAGTGGGGGATTTCATGAAGTACATGGTCATCATAATATCTATCATGAATAGGAATGCTTATAATCAAGTCATAAATCTCATATTTTAATATCATGGGCATTCCGACAACATATACTATTTATATCAATCGCATGGAAACCATTCAAATGTAAGGGGATGGCAACATGTAACGTTTAGTTCATATTGTAATGATTTAGGAATATTATACTTCATGTATTTATTCAACATCTCAAACATGGTAGGGAAAGCATGGATATATTTTGTGTACATAATTTATATCTCCATTATCATACATGCTTTATACCACAACAATAACAATACATAATTTGCATGGAAATTCTTATTGGAGAGTATGACTAACATGAACTTGTTATTTAGATATCATGAAATCATTTAAATATGAAGTTCTAACATACTAGGCATTTTATCAAACACCTTGCATGCATTCTTTAAGGCATAGGTGGATTTCATACTTGCATTCTATCAATCCATCTAAAGATCATATTTTTCAACTAACAACATAACTTTCATGAGATATATAGTCACGATACTATTATATAGAAAAACAAACAAGCATCAACTTGGGTATGATCATATCACCACAACCAACCAAGCTTTTGTATTTTAAAGATTGATTCTTGAACTCCATGGACGAAAGAAATTCATGGATGAACACTACGCATACCTTGGAAGGGAGGTTCTTGATGATTGACGAAGGAATTTCCTTAAAATTTTATCTTCAAGCCTGATTGTGGAATCCTAGTTGTTTTTCTCCTATGGTGCTCTTGGATAATGAACTTTGAGATGTTAATAGGGTTGTAATGTGTTTAGAAGCTATATATTTCGTAGGGTTAAGTTTAGGGATGTGTAAGGAGTGTTAAAAGACTTAATTACCCTCAAAATAACTCAAAACGGAGTGTTTTTAGATTTTTAAATTGACTTAGGCAGCGCCTAACCAATCGCCTAAGTTTGGTTGGGCAGTCCCTAACCAATCGCCTATCCTTACTGTCTCTCACGAAAATGGGCATAACTTTTCGCTCGGATATTGGATTAAGGTGAAATTGGTATCGTTCGAAAGCTAATTCAATTTTCTACAATTTGGTGGGTCTAAATATGCAGAAATACCACATTAACATTGAGTTACACTCATTAAAATATGATCCTTACGAAATCAAACACTAAAACTTGATGGATTCAAAAACTCTTAGCTTGTATTACCTTAAGTGACTCATATGAACATGCTTAACGCATCATAAGCTATCTTATATCTAGGATACTCATTATAAGTCATTCATTAAAATGCTACTCACGGGACAGGAGGTTTCATACGTAGGAAAAATGGTTCGTCTCCTAGCTTAGAAACATATGGGGTATTACAGTTAAAGTTGTTGAAAGATTCCGGAAAGAATATTCCACATCAGCTCCACCCCCACCTCTACAGTGGATGATAGTTCAATGGAATATACGAGTACATGGGTGGTCATTAATGGGATAATTTTGAAGAATTTGAAGAAGAGGAGTAAGAACGAGTTGAGGAGGGACATCCCGGACCACAAGCAAGCCACTCTTTCTCGGATGACACCGATCTTTATGTAGGACAAACATTCAAGGACAAAAATATTTATGTAATTTTAAGTAAGAAAAGATTGAAGAAATACTAAACTATACAACAACAACAACAACAAACCCAGTGTATTCCCACCTGGTGGGGTCTAGGGGGTAAGATGTACGCAGTCCATACCTCTACCTCTAAAGAAGTAGAAAGGTTGTTTCTGATAGACCCCCGGCTCAAGACACAAGATACCACGCAAATACATAGTACATAAATACATAGTAAAGCACCGAACAAGGTTACAAGATTACATAACATAAATACGGTAGCCATAAGTAAAAGAAAACAGAGAAGAAATACTAAACTATGCGAATTATTATTAGTACTAATGACGTTGTTGATTTCTACACATGATAAATAGGTTATCAATTTTTTAAGAAGTCGATTATTCACCAACTCATAGGTTTATGATCAACTATTTGAATATATGGACAAGTTAGAATAATGATCAAAAAAAGAGAAATTAAATTTAATAAAATTAAAGTATAGCAAAGTAACACCTTTCAAACATTATAAAGCAATTTAGATATATTAATTGTGATATCAAATCGCTTTTAAACATGATCAAGTGATATTTAAGTCATGCTATAGTCGTAAATCAGTGAGATGAAACTAAAAAGGGGAAAAATAATATAATATAAAATAAAATAAAATATATAAGCACCATCCAAGCAATGCAAAACAACTAGATATTATCAAATGAGATTAGACACGTCTAATGAGCATAAGGAAGAGTGATGGTTGTGACTTGTGGGTGTTCATAGGATAAGTAGTGTTTGAGAACAAGTAGTCCTTCTCAATGCAGACGTTTGTTCTGACTAATTGGTTGTTACTACTATTACTCTTTCTTATACTCATTTGATCGCGTGTTCAAATATTTGTACTCTCATATAATGATATTTAGTCATTTTTCATTGCTTGAATGATGTTTATTTATTTTAATTTAGTTTATTTTATTTCTTCCCTTTTTAGTCTCGTTTTACTTGTCAATAGAATTAGATCATTATTGATGCTAGACCTATGAAGATTCGTGCATATATTATATATACAGTGTGAAATAATTTTTCGATATACAAAATTGGTAAAACATGACATTGAAACGAAGGGAGTAATATACACTGTGAAATAATTTCCTGATACAAAATTGGTAAAACATGACATTGAAACCTGGATAGGAACACCAAACTTAGAGAGACCCCCCGCTCCTTATACCTTCTGATGGATCTATCTCGTGACTGGTATTATCTTTGTGCACGTGTCTTGTTGTATGAAAGGTCTATCTAGTATCTAGTATTGCATGGTTCCACCCTACAAGAACCCCAAATCATTCTTTTAAAGCTCAACCTCTTCATCATAAATAATTCACTTGCCCTACAATTATCTGGACCACTAGAGAAATTCCAATTCAATTTTGGACCTTTTGATACAATCAAATTGTATTTACTATCTCATGCGTATTCTAATCCATGCAGACTTTTTTATCCAAACCAATTTAGCTAACAAAGAAGAAAAGGCAGAAGAGGAGGAGGAGGAGGGGAGGGGTTATTTACTTAGTCCGGCTTCACGTCTCCTCTTCAAAGACGATCCTTTGAGTCTAGTCCCCCTGTGCAAGTGAGACTAGATTCAATGTTGAAGGATCTGTGACAATGTTTAAGCATGTAGTTCGAGAAAGGTGACCACTCTAGTACTACTCCATTCGTGACAGCTCCTGGGAAGCCATTTTTCGAATATTTAGGGAATGAACCAAGGTTGAACCATTTATATATTTAACGAAGCCATGTCTGGTGATTCCCGATTGAGTATAAATGCGATAATTGAACATTGTAAAGAATTTTTTAAAGGATTGAAATCATTGGTGGACATAGGAGGTGACACAGGAACCATGGCTAAATCAATTGCAGACTTGTTTCCACAATTAAATTGCATCATCTTAGATCTATCACTTTTAATCGAAGGATGTGAAGGGAGAAAGAACCTCAGGTATGTGGGAGGAGACATGTTTAAGTCCATTTTTAGTGCCGATGCAATTTTACTAAAGGTAATTAACTCGTAAACTTTTCTCTCTATAATAAATGTATATATTTGTATTTGTATGAATTAATGGTTTGTATTTGATGAACATTGACAAATAGTTGATATTACATAACTGACGCGATGAAGATTGTATTAAAATATTGAAGAAATGTAAAGAAGCTAAGGAGAATGGAGAAAGGGTGATCATCATTGACATGGTACTAATGTAAAGAAGCAATTCCTATCTTGGGATTGAGATCTATTATTGAAATTTATCCTTACATCAAACTCACGTCACACAATATTTATTTTTATCCATATATACACGATATGGAAGATTTGCGCAAGTTTAGAGCATTAGGGGCGGCTACTGCTGGTTCTTGTATTTTTCGTCTTTTTTATATTATAAATTTTTGGGCACGCGCTTCACATGTATATTCTACGTCAATTAGTGTATAATTTTATGAAATTACATATATTACTAATGATAGTGTTTGAGTTGTTTTTAAATAAAAAGCAAATGGGAAAGTGAAAGTGTCTTATTGTTATTTCTGGTTTTGCCTTTATCCAGTTAATATCCTTTCTTTTGGGATTAGTCAACAAAATAATTAAACATAAAGAAATTAAACAATTAGGTTGGAGTAATAGTCTATTAGTTAAGCTACTCTAAAATTAGATTATTTGAACTGAATGTGCAATTGTTAAGATATTTGAACGTGACATGTATAATAATAGACCGATAGAAGATATCGAGTGTAAATATGGATAAAAATAAATATCGTGTTATAATTTTATCAACAGCGCTAATCAAGTAAGTTACATCTTTTACCAAAATTATTGAGTTTAATTTTGCCTCGCGAACGCATTGTGAATTGCTGTTTAAGATAAGTAGAGCCTCCATTAAGAAAACCAAGTCCACGGACTTTGTCATAAGATAGTTAAGTCCATTTTGACAATGACATGTACCTTGAGAGTTGAGAACTATTCTATTTACATAAGACGACCCACATAAGATATTTTTGTTTCAAAGAACTGAATAATTATGTAATTAATAGTTAATTAATTTAAACCTAAATAATCTATAGTATTGACTTAAATTTTTTTAAGAAAATCCTAAACCAACTTTGAATTTTAAAAAGAAATCCAAATAGAAGTCATTAAAAATAGTTTTGAAGAAAAAAAGTCATCACACGTACAACTTATTAAAAACGAAATTTTACTTGGTTTGAGTGAAATTTTTGTTTTAATTGGTTTTGGTTGTGTGTACGAATAGAATTAATAATTAAGGAATTTTAAAATATATGGTAAAGAATCTTAAAATATATAGTAAGGATTCTAATTTGAGTAAAATTCTCATAAGAAAATAAATTTTATGACTTCTACAAATTTATAATTTTCTTATATATTAATAATAATAAAAAAAATGAAAAAATAATTTTATCTATTGCAAAGATTTTCAAATATTCGGCCATCAACCACTCACCGTTAGGGTTGTTTGAAGATTTTTAATGGTGAGGTTTGTACTTCAAATTCTTGACGTACCCCATGAGTTTCCCTTTATCATCAAACACCTCATTCACTTTGCCTTGTAGCTTCCATGTTTCATTGATCCCCACTGTTCGTTTAACTCTTATATGCTGCTCTTTGTCTTTATTGTGTTGAGTAATGAAGAAACCAGTGATGTTGTTGATGCTGTCAAATAGCTCCCATGGCTCCTTATCTGCGTAGAGATTTACAAGCTGCATGAATTGATATTGTTGTGGAAGTGGTTTGTTAATCGCAAACCCTAACAGATATTTCAGCAGCTCTTTGTTCGTTGAGTGAAATCTATACCCCGTCATGTCCTTAGCTTGATGATGAGATGCCATAAGCAACACAAAAACAAAATTATGTAATTGTGATTCGTCTAAAACCCTAAGACGTATTTGATGAATAGCTTAGTTTCAGCTAAGCTAGTTATAGATAAAAAAATTTAGGGTATATTCCGGATAGATTTTGGATAGTCATGCAAGTTAATAAAATCCCAAAAGGATATCCTAATGCTATAATACTCAATTACCCTGAACTATACCCAAAAAGGCTATGACACACCTCAACTTAAAGGGTCCTATTACCTGAACTATTTAAAAGTGTAATTTTGACACCCTTAGTGCCTACGGAGCACATACGTGACACAACACACTGAAGTGTCCACGTAGGCACGCGTGTGTGCCACGTATGTACCACATAGGCATTAAGGGTGTTAGTTAGTTCAGGGGTAATAGGACCCGAGGTGTGTCATAATCTTTTCGGGTATAGTTCAATGATAATTGGGTATTTTCTCTATGCTAATTAACAATAAGGTGTGACCTAATTAAAATGTCAATTAATTCTTAAGCTTTTACTTTCCTTCTTTTAACTCCTCCATAAACATCCATCTATCTCACTCATTAGTAAACAACAAAACTTTGAAATAATATTTTTAGTATATATAATATATATCATCATCCTTTTTTTTCTTGTTTGTTTATTACAATTTTCATTGAAGATGGCATCTCAAAAGGAAGAGAAACTCATGTTTACAGGGTCAAGCTCGCTGAGCAAGCTGAGCGTTACAATGGTAGGTTTCGTTTCCTTCCTCCCTCTCTTCAATTTGTATGGTCAAGCCTCTTTATAATGATTTTGTTTGTCTGAATGTATGTATCTTTTGGATGCTATATATAGCGAAAAAATGTTAAATGCAATGTATGATATAATATTAAATATTGGTTCCAAATGAAAACTTGAGTACCGTTATCTGAAATGTTATTATAGATGATGACTATTATAAAGAGGTGTGATTCTATCTTAGACGGATTCTTGATTTAGAAATAGTAGACTGGAGTATGGGTTTGTCATTATCAAAAAGGGGAAAGCAGTTAAATCCTTAGTTTTGATGATTGACAAGCCATCAATCATGGGACCTGGTTCAAGGAGATCAAAATTGCAACTGCTCAGGAACCAGGTTCAGCACGTCCACGTCTCTTTCACTCAGTCAACATACAGTTAGTAAAAGTACCGTTTGACAGAAAGTTGGTGGTAAAGCTGCAACATTTTTTGTTCTAGCCAATGACCAATCAGAGGTGTCCTAGGTTCTCTTATCTCATATATATTCAACATGTTACAACAAGAAAACCTAATCTTTCATATACAAACAACATCAAATCTCTGTTGAAGAAACTCATCATCCAAAGCGTCACTTGCAACAGGGACCTGCTCAGTTGTCATTTGTGTTTCAAGCTCTTGTTGTATTTGAGTCTTTGTTTCGTGGTTTGTAAACATTTAGCTTACTTCTCTTGTTCATTAATAGTAGGTGTGTTCTCATCGTTGATTGTGTCCTCTAGAGTTAGTTGACATTGAAGCTAGAGTTAGCTTGGTATTAATTCAGTTAGAGTTAGCTGGGTCGGATAGTGTAATAGAGTTATTGTGTTAAAGTTTGTTGTATTAGAGATATTATAAGTAGAAGAGAATTAAAAGGTTAATCCTAGAACTATGGAGTATGTATTTAAGCTTGCTTGAACATAGAGAAGTGGTTGGAAATCCTACATGGTAGGTCATGATTTTACTCATAAGGAGGTTTTCATGTAAAATATTGTGTATGCACAATGTTTTTTACGTTTCTTTTACTTTTAATCAAGTTCATTACTGCATATGATAGTTGGGACTAGGTCCCTAAGTTGGTGGGCAATTCGTGCAGTTCTTGACCTAGCTATATGGAAATAAATTCAGAAGGTTGTTCAAAAGGTAACATGGTGAATGCTTATGTTGTTCCTTTTGGTGTTATGACTGATAATAAATCCGAGGCTATTGCTATGAAGGTTGGATTAGACTGGTGTAACAGGAATGGTATTAAGAAGATAGAATGTGATTCTATGCTTTTGATTGACTGGATCTCTAACAAGACGCATTCTCCTTGGGGAAATATGAGACATTATCATCTATATACAATGGCTGCTGCCTCAATTCGAGGATTGGTCTATACATCATTGCTTCGGGGAGGGTAATAAGGTATCTGATAAACTAGCAAACTGGGGGCTTCAATCCCTACATGCCATTCATGTCACGTCCTAAAATAACCCCTAGGCGTTACTGGATCCCGCTAACACCATTTGTCGGGAGAATCAATTTTCTATACATTCACAATGTCTACAAACACTAAGATAAAAACATGTGTAATTTCTAATGCATGAAATAATTATTAAATACAAAGTAATTATCCACCCAATTAGCGTAATACAGTTAATGAAATCAACAATACTTAGACAATAACTCTCTAGCCCTGAATCCCACACTAAGATCATGGAGCATCTAAATAGAGTTACATGAGTTCAGCTTTCGGGTATGCAAACCCAACCAAAAGAAATATTATCAAAAAATAACTAAAGCAACCTTACAACCTCCATGAACAATGTGAAGACCCACCTCAACAACAAAATTCACACGTAAAGACCTTCAGCCACAAGTCTCTCCCTCCGCAATCATATCTGTAGATATGCAAGTAAGGAGTGAGCTATATATAAATATAACCCAGTAAGATCCTCGACCCACTACTTTAATACCCTTGGAACAAGTGTTAGAAAATACATAAATAATATGTACATAATGTCTCTTATAAGGTAATGTCAATAAGATCCAAAAGGAAGTTCAAAAAGCCACTCTATACCTCAACTCAATCAACTCACACGGCTTGCCATAAATGGGAGTGAAGGTGATCAACCTAGCACCCCCGAAAAGTCCACAACAACGTATACAATACCCTAAAAATTTGCTACTGCAGCATTTACAAGATCCTAACATATTACGGCAGCATAAGTATGCCCTTAATATATTACAACAGCTATGTACGCCCCTAGAGACTATAACGGCATCAAAAAAAAATATATTCAATGCCCCAACATCGCCTCACACATTACCACTAAATAATTCTCACTACTCCTCACAAAATACATAACCACAGCTAGCCAAAGATCACTTATGCTATCAAGTCCACGCTTGTCCCAACAAATGGACTAGGCAGAAAGAATATATTTTTTTATAAAGTTTGTTTGAAAAACAAGTATCAAAGTTTAAAGTCTCACTTATCTCGCTAACAACACTTCCCTCAACCTCGCAACTCGTAGAACACCAATCAAATAGCCTCCAATGGATTCAATCTACGCAAATATATTAATTAATAAGATCAATAATGCTAGTTGAAAACACCTAATTTTTGACCCAAACCTAATATTTTTATACCATTTTAATGTTCAATTAATTTTTATTTTATTTTATTTTTATTTTTATTTTTAGGCATTTTAAATTTATCTTATTTTTGAGGTTCGTTAAAAATTTTAAAAACTACAAAAAATAGAGTCACATTTTTAAATAAGTTTTTATTTTATCATTTATTTATTTGTTTATTTATTTAAAAAAAATTCTAAATTATATTTGTTTTCTTCTTTCAACTTTAATAAAAAAAATGTGATATTAATTTTTCTTAGTCATATTCCTAAGACTAGCTAATTAACTTTTTTTTTTTTAGTAGATTTTATTATTTTTATTTCTTCCAAAATATATTTTTTAAAAAAAAAAATGAAGAAACCCTACTTCCCATTACCTCCAACATTCCCCTAACTTTCCCATTACCTCCAACATTCCCCTAATTTTCCCATTACCTCTAACATTCCCCTAATTTTCCCATTACCTCCAACATTCCCCTAACTTTCCCATTACCTCCAACATTCTCCTAACTTTCCCATTACCTCCAACATACTACACACTTACACACTCCCTATATAAACACACACATAAAACACTAGAAAAAAAAAGGAAGAACAAAGGGGGAAACAAAAGAAATTAGGAAACAAAAGAAACAAAGAAACAAAAGAAACCAAGAAACAGAAAAGAAACCAAGAAAAAGAAAAGAAAACATCAAGAAAGCAAAAGAAACAAAAATAAAGGAAGCGAGTTCGGGTTTGAGTTCGGGATCTCCGTTTGAGTTTTCGGTAAATGGCTTTCTTGCTTCTATACTGAACTTATTTCATCACGCGGGTTTTTATCCAACTCAGTATCATTATTTTTTGTAAGTTTTATTGAGGAGCAAAGCATAAATAACGTTATTTGTATGATTTATGTGTTGTTCATGTTTAAAGCTCGATTGCGTTAAATAATTTGTCTTTCATTATCTTTACTTAGATACCATGAATCTCTATATTTGTAAATTGTAAATATGTTAAGAAGTTAATGGGTTGATAAAGAAAATTTAAATGTGATGCCTTGACTAATCGTGGGTTTTGATTGTTAGACTAAAATTAAAAGAAGTCATGTTAATCAATAAAAGGTGGCTTTAATTTGTTTCTTTATCTGTTTGTGAACAAAATGCGGTATTTAAATTTATTTAGAATTCCATTATAGGTTAAGAACTTAATTTGATTCAAAGTCTAAGATTTTCAAAGTTAACGTGAGGGTCTTAATTCTATTTTAGTGATCAATATACATCACTGTCACTTTGTGAAAAATATTGTTAATGTTTGCACGCTATGGAATATTTTCCTACAGAGGCTATTATTTCTTTTGTATTAATAGAAGTTGGTAGGGAGGAGATTGGAGCATTAGCCGAAGGTTCATATGTTCGTTTTCATGCATGCCTACCCATTATTATAAATTGATGACTTGAAACATATAGGACTTTTTTTGTATTTCTTAAATTATATGGTATCCAACTAAATAGGTTTATAACTACGTTCTTAAAATAAAAAATATATATATTAATGTTTTAATTCGTTTTAGTTGAAATGTCAAATTTATCTATTTTATTTTACTATTTTTATTTTAACGTTCCAATGTTAGAATAGAATTAAGAGAGAAGATATCACGTGGATCCTTTGAAAAATAAATTTGCTACTCACATAAAGGGTGTGGTCAAAATGCTTATCAAAATCACCACAGGTGTTTATCTTAGTATGTTTTATTAATAATTTAGACTAAGACCAATCTTAGGATCTAATTACCAATCAATCATAGAAAATACGTGAGATGGATTGATGACTTATCTAAGATCCATCATAAATCATAATTGATAAAAGAGAGGAAAACTCATTTGCGAGAGAGCGAATTCGAAAAGAAAGATTTAGGTTCTTGATCTTTAGAAAATTAAGTTTTAATGTACAAGTGAAAATTAACGATGAAATTGGAAAGCCCTGCTACCAACCATTCATTATAATAAATTAACCTACCGTTTGAAGCTGATTGAATTGGGTTGGGTAGATTCTGAACATATTAGGTGCTTATTTAGACTTTGAAAAATGGAGCGATCCATAAATGTCTCAAAGACGGGAGTGATATACCAAAACTCGTGGTGAGGCCGAAAAGTACTACTATCGATAAGTCACACATCAATGCAGTTTTAAATAATTTAAAATAAATTAAAAGCGGGAGGCAAACAACTTTTAGGTTAACAAATATTATAACTCCAAAACAAAAAAAAAATTAATTTAAGCCAGACGTAAGTCATTAAAGAGACCGTGCTAGAACCACGGGACTCGAGGGGTGCCTAACACCTTCCCCTCGGTCAACAGAATTCCTTATCCGGATTTCTAGTTTGCAGACCAAAAATAAAAAATTAAAGAGTCATTTCCTTTTGAATAGGGAGTCAATAAGGTGACTTGGAACACCCAAACTCAATTCCAAGTGGCGACTCTGTAAACAAAATAATCCCTTTTCAAAACATCACTTTAATTGGAAAAACCCATTTTCTCAAAAAACCAACTCCCTAGCGGGGGTCGGATGCGGTGAAAAACCAGGGGGTGTGACAGATGGCGACTCTGCTGGGGATATAACTAGAATTCGAGTTTTTATATTGACTTAATTGGCTTTATTTAATTTTGATATTGTATATTGTTGGCCTAAATGTATTCTTTGGCTACATGTTTATCGCTTTGATATTATTTGAATTGTAATATAAACTGTCTTTCTCTCGCGCACCCATCTGAGTCTTCTGAGATACTGTATATTCGGAGATGCGGTATACGCTCCCGAGCTGGAGATACCAGAGATGCGGCAACGCTCCTGGGAAGGATTCTGTAGTCACCCATGATTTAGGACGGAAAGGGACCAACAGTGAGGCCGGAAAGCCCTGCTACCGGTAAAGTTGTCCCTTGCCGACTCGAGTTGTCCGCTTGTTTCATTGACAGTCTAGATACCTAACTCCACCAGGTTAAACCTAACATAACTGGAACTTAGACATGGCTATCCTTAATAGACTGCGTTTTATTTGTATCACGTGTATTTTTGACTTAGTGGGGTTCGACCCTGGGGTCGGGTTCATCTAGGTCAGGTGTCGCCTTTTGAGACCATCATGTGCATTTTATGTGCTACTTGTTGCATTATAGGAAATGCCATATCGAATGTTGACCGGCTTTTAAGTGAATTAATTGATCAAAAAAAAGAAGGGTTAAATAAAAAAAAAAATTATATATAATGTGTTTACATAGAACTTTTCTGAAAAGATTAAGTGGTTTTAACATCGTGGTATCATTATGTCTATCTTGTTTGGTTCTAAAATCTCTCATAGGAACATCATAGAGCCAATTTTTGTCAAACACAATTAAAATTTTGCATGAACTACGTGATTGATCTGATTCATGTAAAACATGATACGTAGGCAACCCTTGGCGGGTGCGATCAAATATTTTTTTTTCAAGATTCAAGTTTCAAGTAACAATTTTAAGACATTGGCGTTAAATAATGGAAAAATTAATTCACCAAAGCCGGGATGAAACAAGAGGTTTTTTTTCCTAAGTCCATTTCAGCAAGAAAATTACTTAGGTGCATGACATTTGAGTTAGTTATGAATATATCGATATTTTTAAAAGCTCTAAATCCTAACATATTTGATTTTGTTTCAAAGACAGAGAAAAAGGTGGTTGGTTGTGGTTAAGCTGGCCTCTCACCCGTACAACACAAGATATAAGGGAAAAATGAAGATGACTCGGAAAGATGGAACAGAATCTGATAATGAAGAAGGTCGAGATCAGTTAGTTCCACGAGAGTTCGCATCTTTGGAGGAGAATAGGTTATTGAAGCAACAAATTGCGGAAATGTATCAGGCCTGGGCAAATGGACAAGCCCCGCCTTCCTCGGTCCCTGGTCTTTCAGATGCAAATCATCCCAGTTCTACTCAAGCCCAAGTCGATGATCCACTTTATCCGCCTGGGTTTGGTCCATACGCTAATGTGTCTAACGCTGCTGGCACATCCACCATGCGTCCTCCAAATCCATCATTCATGAACAACCCGTTTTTTATTCTGGACGTGACAACTAATATAAATCCTCCATCAATGATGCAGAAGCCTATCAACGAACTAAATCATGATCAAGTCTATCCTCCTGAATTGACATTCAAACCCGTAAATTCATATCAGCCCACTCATCAGCCTGAGTCTCATATCGTGATTGAGAAGGCTATTATGAATGAAGAACAAGAAGAGATAGTTAGAAAAGTGAGGAGTCTAGAGCAGAGTATGAGAAATATACAAGGATTGGGAGGACACAAAAGTGTATCTTTCAAAGACCTGTGTATGTTCCCTAATGTACATTTGCCAATAGGGTTCAAGACCCCAAAATTCGACAAATATAGTGGTCATGGTGACCCAGTGGCCCACTTAAAAAGGTATTGCAATCAACTCAGAGGAGCAGGAGGGAAAGAGGAGCTGCTTATGGCCTATTTCGGAGAAAGCCTGACGGGAATAGCCTCCGAATAGTTTATCGATCAAGACATCTCCCATTGGCACGTTTGGGATGATATGGCGCAAGATTTTGTACAACAATTTCAATACAATCTCGATATTATCCCTGACCGCACTTCTCTCGCTAATATGAAGAAAAAACCATCTGAAAGTTTTTGAGAGTTTGCCATAAAATGGAGAGAACAGGCATCTAGAGTCAAGCCACCACTGAAGGACCAGGAATTGATTGACGTTTTTCTTCAAAATCAAGAGTCCGATTATTTTCATCATTTACTAGCTGCGGTTGGTAGACCTTTCGCCGAAGCAATAAAAATTGGGGAAATGGTAGAAAATGGCATCAAATCAGGAAAGATCATGAGCCAAACCGCCCTCAGGGCCACTACACAAGCCATTCAAAGTGGATCAGGTAGTTTTAAAAATCGAAAAAAGAAGGAGGAAGGATCCATGATGGCATCAGGACCAGGCAATGCCCAAAGGGGATGAAACTCCCCTTACGTTCAGGTCCAACAGGGACAACCCAACCCTCCTCAACATTATTATACACCTCAACCTGTTTTTTTTAATGCTCAAGCGTATGCCCGACCTCCTCAGCGTCCACAATGGCGGGCACCTGCGCCACAAGATTTTCGTCCGCGGCAGCCAAATTTACAAACCCCTCGTAATCCGTATGTTCCGATAGACTATACAAGAGAATAGAGGCCAAAGGAAAACTTCACCCCAATTGGAGAATCATATACGAGCCTGTTACGGAGATTGGTCAAATTAGGATGGATTGAACCTGTTTTGCCTTTCAAAGTGGATCTGAATGCAAGTTGGTTTGATCCTAATGTAAGGTGCGAGTACCATTCCAACGTCCAAGGTGACAGTACCGAAAATTGTTGGAGTTTGAAGAGAGCCATTGAAAAGTTAATCGAAAGCAAGGCAATCGTAATACAAAAAGAAGAAGCACTGAATGTCACTGACAATCCACTTCCTAATCACAGTAACACACACGTTGTGGGGATGATTTTTAATGATAGAGACTACAGGCCAACAAGCCAAGCAGTGATGGAAATAGGCACCTTGAAGGAGAACCCGGGTGAAGCACTGAAGTATATGCAAAGAGAACCACTGATCGTAAAAGGAGCGAGTTCCATTATAAGACCCCAAGATTCAAAAAAGATGGTATTGTACGTTCCTGCAAAGCTAAAGAAAATAGCACAAGATGGGCAAAAACTATATGTTTCGAGTGGTCCCGTAGGGTTCGACCAATAGCGCAACAATATGAGAAAGATAACAGAGCCAATTGTCATAAGACAGGCAGCACAGCTCCCAGTGACAAACTTGAAAACCATCCCATGGAACTACAACAAAACCACGGTGATGTACAAAGGAAAAGAGGTCATGGAAGAAACAAACGAAACAGGGGTTTGACTCGATCAGGAAGATGCTATGTTCCAGAAGAATTAAGGAGACCAAAACAGTTTAAAGATAGTCAAGGGCCAATGAAAAAACCTGTCACAAACGAAGAGGCTGAGGAATTTCTAAAGAAAATGAAAACCCAAGACTATTCCATTGTCGATCAATTGAGGAAAACCCCGGCTCAAATCTCGTTATTGTCCTTGCTGCTACATTCTAAGGAACATTGTCAGGCATTGATTAAGTTGTTGAACGAAGCATATGTCCCGAAGGAAACTACGGTATGTCAAATAGAAAGGATGGTTCGTAGAATATTTGAAGCAAATAGAATCACTTTCACTGATGATGCGTTACCCACAGAAAGTTCTGGTCACAACAAGGCTTTGCATCTGACTATCAAATGCGAAGGATATTACATAAAAGGGGTAATGATCGATGGAGGTTCAGGAGTAATTTTTGACCCAAACATAATATTTTTATACCATTTTAATGTTCAATTAATTTTATTTTATTTTATTTTTATTTTTATTTTTAGGCATTTTAAATTTATCTTATTTTTGAGGTTCGTTAAAAATTTTGAAAAGTACAAAAAATAGAGTCACATTTTTAAATAAGTTTTTATTTTATCGTTTATTTATTTAAAAAAAATTCTAAATTATATTTGTTTTCTTCTTTCAACTTTAATAAAAAAAAACGTGATATTAATTTTTCTTAGTCATATTTCTAAGACTAGCTAATTAACTTATTTTTTTTAGTAGATTTTATTATTTTTATTTCTTCCAAAATATATTTTTAAAAAAAATGAAGAAACCCTACTTCCCATTACCTCCAACATTCCCCTAACTTTCCCATTACCTCCGACATACTACACACTTACACACTCCCTATATAAACACACACATAAAACACTAGGAAAAAAAAAAAGGAAGAACAAAGGGGGAAACAAAAGAAATCAGGAAACAAAAGAAACCAAGAAACAAAAGAAACCAAGAAACAGGAAAGAAACCAAGAAAAAGGAAAGAAAACATCAAGAAAGCAAAAGAAACAAAAATAAAGGAAGCGAGTTCGGGTTTAAGTTCGGGATCTCCGTTTGAGTTTTCGGTAAATGGCCTTCTTGCTTCTATACTGAACTTATTTCATCACACGGATTTTTATCCAACTCAGTATCATTATTTTTTGTAAGTTTTATTGAGGAGAAAAGCATAAATAACGTTATTTATATGATTTATGTGTTGTTCATGTTTAAATCTCGATTGCGTTAAATAATTTGTCTTTCATTATCTTTACTTAGATACCATGAATCTCTATATTTGTAAATTGTAAATATGTTAAGAAGTTAATGGGTTGATAAAGAAAATTTAAACGTGATGCCTTGACTAATCGTGGATTTTGATTGTTAGACTAAAATTAAAAGAAGTCATGTTAATCAATAAAAGGTGCCTTTAATTTGTTTCTTTATCTGTTTGTGAACAAAATGCGGTATTTAAATTTATTTAGAATTCCATTATAGGTTAAGAACTTAATTTGATTCAAAGTCTAAGATTTTCAAAGTTAACGTGAGGGTCTTAATTCTATTTTAGTGATCAATATACATCACTGTCACTTTGTGAAAAATATTGTTAATGTTTGCACGCTATGGTATATTTTCCTGCAGAGGCTATTATTTCTTTTGTATTAATAGAAGTTGGTAGGGAGGAGATTGGAGCATTAGCCGAAGGTTCATATGTTCGTTTTCATGCATGCCTACCCATTATTATAAATTGATGACTTGAAACATATAGGACTTTTTTTGTATTTCTTAAATTATATGGTATCCAACTAAATAGGTTTATAACTACGTTCTTAAAATAAAAAATATATATATTAATGTTTTAATTCGTTTTAGTTGAAATGTCAAATTTATCTATTTTATTTTACTATTTTTATTTTAACGTTCCAATGTTAGAATAGAATTAAGAGAGAAGATATCACGTGGATCCTTTGAAAAATAAATTTGCTACTCACATAAAGGATGTGGTCAAAATGCTTATCAAAATTACCACAGGTGTTTATCTTAGTATGTTTTATTAATACTTTAGACTACGACCAATCTTAGGATCTAATTACCAATCAATCGTAGAAAATAAGTGAGATGGATTGAGGACTTATCTAAGATCCATCATAAATCATAATTGATAAAAGAGAGAAAAACTCATTTGCGAGAGAGCGAATTCGAAAAGAAAGATTTAGGTTCTTGATCTTTAGAAAATTAAGTTTTAATGTACAAGTGAAAATTAACGATGAAATTGGAAAGCCCTGCTACCGACCATTCGTTATAATAAATTAACCTACCGTTTGAAGCCGATTGAATTGGGTTGGGTAGATTCTGAACATATTAGGTGCTTATTTAGACTTTGAAAAATGGAGCGATCCATAAATGTCTCAAAGACGGGAGTGATATACCAAAACTCGTGGTGAGGCCGAAAAGTACTACTATCGATAAGTCACACATCAATGCAGTTTTAAATAATTTAAAATAAATTAAAAGCGGGAGGCAAACAACTTTTAGGTTAACAAATATTATAAATCCAAAACAAAAAAAAAATAATTTAAGCCAGACGTAAGTCATTAAAGCGACCGTGCTAGAACCACGGGACTCGAGGGGTGCCTAACACCTTCCCCTCGGTCAACAAAATTTCTTATCCGAATTTTTAGTTTGCAGACCAAAAATAAAAAATTAAAGAGTCATTTCCTTTTGAATAGGGATTCAATAAGGTGACTTGAAACACCCAAACTCAATTTCAAGTGGCGACTCTGTAAACAAAATAATCCCTTTTCAAAACGTCACTTTAATTAGAAAAATCCATTTTCTCAAAAAACCAACTCCCTAGCGGGGGTCGGATGCGGTGAAAAACCGGGGGTGTGACACTAGTCAGAATCGTACTCATTTTCAAAAAATATTAATACCCCACCGTGTATAGATAATTCAAGGTGAAAATCAATAATTCTCAACAATTACCAACAAGCAGTGGCTCAAAGATACAAAACAAAGACCATACTTTACTATTTTGTAAGATGCTTATTAATCATTTCCAAATCAGTAAGTTGCCTAGTCATCATTATCTCGTCATTTAATTTATCAATTGTTAAGTACTTTATATAAAAGCGTTGAAAATTGAAGGAAAGAAATCATGCATCAGTAGCACATACAATTGTTTCTTCCACTATCTTTTCAATAGATAATATTTTCTGCTCCTAGTCTTTCTTTTTATTTTTCCATTTCTCCAACTGAAACTATTGCTAACACATTAAATTAATTAATGCCACCCATAATAGATGAATTTCATCATCTCTCAGATCAACATAATAATTTTTTAACAAGAACACTATTATCATAAAACGTGCTAATTTAAATTAGAACTGATTCTACATATCTGCAGCTTCTCACTTGTAACGGTCTCTGTCTTCTTTAAACTCACCAGACGTTTTGCCAATAAGTTATCTAATCCTTCAGTAACGGACGAACTGAAGAAGAGAAAGGGCTTTGGCTTTTTTGACTTGTCCATTTTAATTCCCTTAATTAATATTAATAATTGATTAAAATTACCAATTAACCTTTTATTTAAAAAAAATAAGTTAGGCTATTACATTCTCCTCCACTTAAAATAACGTTTGTCCTTGAAGGGATCTAGAATCATACCTAAAGTGTCAAATAAGTGAGGATATTTAACTCGCATCTCCAACTCCCAAATAGCTTTTTCAGTTGAATCATTATGCCATAACATTTTGACTGAAAGTATCTTTTTGGATCTCAACTGTCGCACTTGCCTATCAAGAATTGCTATCAGGCTTTCCTCATAAGTCGGATTCTTATCAAGCTCTACTTTTTATGGCTGGATCTTATGACTATCATTACGAACATATCGTCTAAGCATTGATACGTGAAATACAAGATGAACTGCAGACAACCGCGGAGGTAAAGCAAGTCTATATGCCACCAATCCAATTCGGTCGAAGATCTCATAAGGACCAATGTATCTAAGACTCGTTTACCTTTCCGAGCGAATCTCATAACTCCTTTCATGGGAGAAACTTTTAGAAAACTTTTTTTATTTTTGCAAACTCCAAATCACGGACACTCTTATCGGCATAGGACTTTTGCCTACTTTATGACGTCTTAAGTAGGTCCCGTATCACTGCAACCTTCTTCAATGCTTGCTGAGCAACCTTCTTCAATGCTTGCTGAACTAACTCTAGACCTAATAACTGTGCTTCGTCAGGATCAAACCAGCCAATTAGTGAACGACACTTACGACCATATAGAGCCCCATACACTGTCATTTGCTCGACTGGTAGCTATTATTATAAGCAAACTCTTTCAAAGTCAACTAGTCATCCCAATGGCCCCCAAAATCGATCGTGCAAGCTCTAAGCATATCCTCCAAGATCTGAATAACTCATTCCGACTGCCGTCCATCTGCGGAAGAAGAGTTGTACTCAACTTAACTCAACTTGCAACCCAAATGATTTTTGAAAATATTTCTAAAACTCAGCGGTGAACTGTGTACCTCAATCAGATATGATTGAAATAGGCACACCATGACACCGAACTATATTCCAAAGGTAAATTTTTGCTAATTGTTTTGCGATATAAGTAACCCAAACTATTATGAAATAGACAGATTTCGTAAGTCTATCCATTATCACCCAAATTGAGTCATGCTTCCTGAAGGTATTTGGAAATCCAACAACAAAATTCATAGTAATCTTTTTCCACTTCTACTCGGGGAATCAATTTTTGCATCATTCCAGTGGGTTTTTGATGTTCATACTTAACCTGCTGTCAGTTTAAACAACTAGTCACATGTTTTAGAATATCAACCTTCATATCCTTCCACCATTACAATTCGCACAAGTCTTGATATATTTTTGTAGCACCAGGGTGAATAGAGTACCACGATATGTGAGCCTCATCAAGAATTAGTTATCTACATTTTCCACAGTGGGAACACATAATATTCCGTGACAATGTAGCATTCCTTCTCCATCAATGGTGAAAGACTTAACACCGCCATTCTTCACTTGATCTCGAAGACTAGCAAGGTAGGGACTATCATACAGACAAGTTTTAATTTGCCTTACCAAGGACGACCGAGCAATCATAACTGCAAGTAATTTTTTAGGAACCGTATGATCAATTCGAACTCCATGATTGGATAAATACTAAATATCCATAACCATAGGTCTTCTTTCAATAGAAAATCAGGCCAGGTTGCCCATAAACTTCCTACTCAAAGCGTCGGGTACTACATTTGTCTTCCCAGGATGATATAAGATAGTGAGATCATAATCTTTAAGTAACTCTAACCACCATCATTGTCTCAAATTCAGATCTCTTTTCTTGAATAAATATTGCAAACTCTTATTAGCAGTATAAATTTCACACGGCTCACCATAGAGATAATGATGTCAGATCTTGAGTACAAATGCAACTTCGGCCAATTCCAAGTCGTGAGTTGGATAATTTTTCTCATGGACATTTAGCTGTCGAGAAACATATGCCACTATTTTACCATTCTGCATCAAATCATAGCCTAATCTAACGTGAGACGCAACACAAAAAATAGTGAAACCACCTTGTGCGGTAGGTAAAGTCAAAATTAGAGCCGAAAATAATGTTGCCTTTAATTTCTGAAAACTTTCTTCACATTCATCTGACCATCAAAAACCCACATTTTTCTTAGTCAAGCAGGTCAATGGAGCGGCTATCTTCGATAAGACCTCTACAAACCTCCTGTAATAATTAGCTAAACCCAAGAAGCTACATATATCTGTAACAATACTAGGTCGAGGCCAATCTCGAACTGCTTCAATCTTCTTTGGATCAACATGAATCCCATCGCTTGACACCACATGTCTCAAAAAGGAAACCATGGTCAACCAAAACTCCCACTTTGAGAACTTGAAAGTTTTTGTTCTCTAAGTGCCTGCAACACAACTCTCAAGTGTTGTCTATGTTCTACCTTACTCCGAGAGTAAACTAAAATGTCATCAATGAACACAATCACAAAATGGTATACGTATGGATTAAATACCTTGTTCATGAGATCCATAAATATTGCAGGTACATTAGTCAGTCCAAAAGACATCACTAAAAATTTAAAATCCCCATACTTGGTTCGAAAAGTTGTCTTAGTGATACTTTCAGCCTTGACTCTCTGCTGATGATAACCCGATCTCAAGTCAATTTTAGAAAAGTGAGTAGCACCCTGTAACTGGTCGAATAAATCATCAATACAAATCAAAGGATATTTATTCTTAATTGTTACTTTATTCAACTGCATGTAGTCAATGAACATTCTCATCATCCCATCTTTCTTTTTCACAAATAACATAAGTGCACCCCAAGGTAACATACTAGGCCCAACGAATCCCTTATCAAGTAACTCCTAAAGTTGAACTTTCAATTTCCTCAACTCAACAGGATCCATACAATAAGGTGGAATAGAGAGAGGTTGAGTCTTTGGCACTAAATCAATGTTGAACTCAATTTCTCTCATCGAAAATAGCTCGAGAAAATCATCTGGAAACACGTCAATAAACTCCCAAACAATGGGAACATTGTTAATAGAAACTTTGTCTGCTCGAGTGTCATGAACAATAGCAATAAAACCCAAACAACCATGGTTAATCATTCGGCATCCTTTTACATAAGATATTATCTTTCCTTGAGTTACAAGAGTTATACCTTTCCACACTAAAGTTGGTTCTCTAGGAATATCAAAACGTATAAGCTTAGCATTGTTTTGCGAAAATTTTAACTTTTGAAAAAGAGTCTCCACTTAATTTTGAAAAAAGGAATTAAGAAACCTTTGTAATGTACGTAGATGATTCAAAACAGAAAAATCATGTAAGTTAAGAGATTCTAGATAAGCGGTTCCTATTAACGTTTTAGGAAGGTGTTAGGCACCTAAAACGTTCGCTAACTTGCGATTATCTGGACTATTTGAAAATCGTCTTTTGATTAACTTTGAAAAGGTTTATTTTTTTATTTTTTTTAAGAGAAAAGCGATTTTAGGAATATTTTGGTGTTTATGCAAAACTAGTTTTTTAGCGACTTAACTAAGGATTTAACTAGGTTCGCCAAGCACACGTAAAGCAAGTAAGCAAATAGAAAAAAAGGAAAAGGGGAGAAGTAGTGATTTAGGCTTTTAAGCCCAAACCGTTGACCCTATCCTAATCTAGTTGGGTTTTTGACCCATTCTTTCACCTGTCCTAATTCTATGTTTTTGAGCCCCTTTTCGGCTCGAGTTTTCACTTCACCTGTATTAAATACAACTTTGTCTTCGAGGCCCAGATGAATAAATAAAATAAATAATGACAACAATAAATAAACTAAAATAAAAATAACAGATGAGACTTTTGTCTCTTGGCCGCTTCGAACGTAGGACTTTAATTCATTTCCTCTTCTTCCTACTACTTAATTTCGGTATGCCACGAGGTCAAACTTTTAAAAAAATTTCCTTGAAGTTTGACTCGAAAAGAGAGGCCTCATTGGCCTCTTAGCAATGCAAAGAAAAGGAAGCCCATTTGGACTCCGAATGGAATTTCCATGCAAAACAAGAAAAATAAAGGAAACATTAATACATATCCGATTGAGAAAGAAAAGAAGGAAAATGAGTAACTAAAAAACTGAATCTTTTATTATGAATACATTTAAAATCTCATAGGATTAGTTGGAAAAGTAACAAAAGCTTATTAGAAATATAGAGCAAAAGAAAGATAAATAAAGACAATCGGCTCAAGATAAGGTCATGCTTTGAGCAAAATAGGAAAAGGTACAATCCTGAGTAAACAAGTGACAAGAAGCAACAAGAATAGAAAGGGAAAACTCCATTTTTTGCAATTTAGAAACAAAAATTAAACCAGTAAATATGGAAAAACTAATTTTTTTTCAACGAACATACAAAAAATCCACAAAATTAGTTAACACAAGTACGATGTACACAGCAAGTGGACAAGAGCTCAAATATTATGAACCAAATGAATGAATCTTTTTTGTAAACACTCGAAGAACCCACAAAACTATTTGACAAAAGTATGATTTACTCGATAAGTGGCCACAAGCCCAAATATCCAAAGCAAAAGAAAGGAAAATCAAGGGATATATATATATATATATATATATATATATATATATATAAAGGAAAAAAAATTGAGCAAGGTAATAACTGTAAAAATCAACAAAAATTTCAAAACTTCCCGTGACATCATTTTAACAGGCACTAACTACAACACTAAAACAATCAAAACAAAATTAAAATGAGATGAAACAAAATAAAACACTAAAGCAGAATATCAAATATCTCAGCAGCACAACCGATTTTTGCAGATCACAATTATCAACTTTAAAGTAATACAACACTCAACACGCCTATATAAAATCCCAAAATGTTATGTCATCGAATGTATAACACTATAAAGTAGTAAGTAAACAGAGCAAAGTAGAGATTGAAGATATCACGAAGTGAAGCATACGAGCAAGGAAAGGAAAGAGAACAACACTCACTGTGACCAAACAATACCCACAGGTAGATTCGGATTAAGAACTTTCAAAGACGAAAACATGTCATGAGCGTTTCGTCTTTAGTTCTATTTTCACAAGATCGCGGTTTTCAATTTGGTTAAGCCTCTTAGACATTGTAAACCAAAGAAACTTAACAAAACTTTTACTTCAAAGGCAAATTGACTAAACTGATTTCAATGATTTCTCAAATGACTTCAAATAAGGGATACAAGACTAACAACAATGAGGAAAATAAAACTTCATTTCAAAGATTTAGAGACAGTCATGTCCAAATAGAAACGACGAAAATGAGACTAACAATAACCCTACAAAACTACAACAAGGATGACTATTATTCCAATCCTCCTCACTATTCTGACAGATTCGAACGAAATGGTCTTTAAAAGAACCTAGGACTTTCTGATAAGCATTAGGATCCTGCTCATTGTCCTTTTGGCATATGACAAGCCAAAGAAACTTGAGAGGTAGCTCTGCTAGCAGCGCTGCTAGCTCGACAATTAAGACTCCATCCAATAGTAAACACTGTCAAATAACAATTACGACCAAAACAACATTCGGTTAAGACTATTAAACACAGTCCAAGCAATAAACTTTAACTAGTCAACCACCTATTCAAGCCACAAGCAGTACACAAAATGAGAGTATCAAATCGAAAATCTACCAATAATTAACTACGGCTATCGAAGCCATCTACTAGCAAACAACCCAGCATACAATGATACTAAAAATTTATTCATGAATAGAGAAGAACGAGATAAAGCAGAAGAGATCGAAGCTTGAATGAAAAAAGGGTATTACCTATTCGAGAGTAGCAAAACGGGACTACGAACAGATGTCGGACTCCACCACCACCGAAAATATCAATGCCGTTACGTAAATTTCAACTAGCTGACCTCTTCTTCCTAAAATCTTTGTTAAATAAAAGTTCCTCTTTCACGAGACCTGTTTTCCTCTCTTTTCGAACCTAGCTTTTCTTAGGAAAATTTTTGTGCACTTAAATTTTCCAACCCCAGAATTTCGAAACCTCCTTCTTGAACCCTAAAAATTTCGAACCCTAATTCTCCAACCTTAGAATTTCAAAAATCCTCCAATTTTTCCCTTCCAAAAAAAATCCCCTAACAGTGACCCAAATGGGTCTTTATGTAGAAGATGAATTAGGGGTAGGTTAGGAACTTAAAAAAAAAGAAATTCAAAATCTTTCAAAATTGGATTACCTCCAACAAATTATACTAATTGTACCAATTTTGAAATTGGTGGACCAATAAGATTTAGGGAAAATGAATTTCTGCCAAGAGCCAATGAAATTGTGATATACATCTACGAAATCATACCATTGTTACCGAGATTCACGGATTTGAGCCATTGTGGTGCGTGGGGTGTCCAGTTTCTAGAACTCTCATCAAAGAAAATGGCTTAATCGATGGGTCGGGTTAAAGAGAGAGACGAGTTAGTTGGGTTCACGGGTATGGTCAAATTATCAGGCTAACGTTGGTACTGTTGCGATGGTTGAGAAGAGTTGTCCTTTATTGATGAAGGTTGTTAACATTGTTGTTGTTTTCTGATGGTTTATGTTTGAAGATGAGAATGGAATTGGGCTGGGTTATTAATGAAAGTGGGCTGGTGTGCCTTGGGTTGTTGGAAATGATCCATTGATGGGTAATTAGGCTGCTACTGATTTGCTAATTGGGTCCAAATTGGGGATTTGGCCATTCATTTAAGTTTTGGCCAAATTGAAGATCAATTGGCCAATTGCATCGCAATTGTGGCCAATTTGATTTCAATTATGGCCAAATTAAATGAAAATTCGAAATGGATTAATATCTCATTTAACTTCGAGCTTCTTGATTCGATAAAATCAAACATATATTTATTCGAATAAGTTATTTTCAAGAATAAATTGTACTTAAATCAAGATTTTAGTCATTATAATTTATTTCAAGATAACCTTGATTAAAATTCGATAATTTTATAAAAATAGATATTTAAGTAACAACATTACAACTTCGTACAACTGAATACGATAATTTATAATCGCTACTTAAAATTAAAAAATTACCCGATAAACACTTTTGAAAATTTTCTTTATTCGATAAATAAATATTGCTATTTTATTAAAAATCGAAGAAACTCGAGATTAAATGTAGTTGTGGTGGACAAAAATTAGGTGTCAACAAGCATAACAATCAACCAAAAAGTAACATGACACCAACAATTCCATACCCATAATCACATCAAAGTCAATCATTGGCAACACAAATAGATCAACTATAGTGTCCTTTCCCTTAACATATATCACACAATCTTCATAAACTCTATCCACTGATAAGGTCTCTCCCACAGTGGTCGTAACAATATATAGCTCAATAAGAGTCTCAATCCTTCTCTCTAAGAATAAAACAAAAGATGGGGACACGTATGAACACGTAGAACCAGGATCAATAAGAGAATATGCCTTATGAGAGTTTACAGTGATAATACCCGTGACCACTGTATTAGATGCCTCTATGTCATGTCTAGTCATATCAAAGAATCTCGGTAGTCCACCTGTTGTCTGAGCACCGTGAGCACCTTGTCGACTTTGTCCACGAGCACCTTATGGAGTAATCCTAGATAGATGAGCACGACCATGAGCACCTGCAATATCTCTCTATAACTGCGCAATAGTTTGAGTAGAACCAGAATTTCCCTTAGGACAAAATTTAGCAATATGCCCTCTTTCACTATAAGTATAACAAGGACCACCAACACCAAAACAATTCCCACTATGATTCCTACCATAAATAGAGCATTTTGGATGCTGTCCAAACTGAAAAGAATCGTTACTCTTTCGTTGCATCTGCTACTGACCCTTTCTATAAAGATAACTATTCTTTGAAGGTTAGCCCACTGACTTTGACTGCGCAAGCCTAGATTGACCATGATGAAAACCACTCTTTTTCCTAGACAAAGCACCGCAAAACCCACCTGAGTTCCTTGCTTTTTTTGTTTTCTAGATTAATTTTTTCATATCATAATATGATTCAGAATAGAAAGCAGTGTTAACTACCTTAATATAGGATCCATTACGCACATTTCGTATCACTGGGCTATGATAACGAGCCTCAAGTCCATCCACAAATCATCTTACTTTCTCACTCTGATCTGCAACTAAAGATGGAACATACCTGGACACTCGATAAACTTAGTTTCGTACTCAGTGATAGTCATAGATCCTTGTCGCAGATTATTAAATAGGCATCTCATGTCATCTTCTTTGCTCAATGGAATTAATCTATCCATAAACATGGTTGAAAACTCTGACCAAGTGATCAGTGGTAGCCCTGCTTGTCTGCCCCTCAAAATGAAAGTCCACCATGCCACAAGAGATCCTGAGAATAGAAAAGTAGTAAATTCTACACCATGAGTCTCCTTCAATCCAAAAGTAGTCAGTACCTTCGCACAACAATCTATATACTTTTGAGGCTCAATAGAAGATGGTGTAGCATCAAACTCCGGGGGCTTTAGATCTATGAAATTCTTAGATCGTTAGGTTATCCCTCAGTTAGAATCGAATGATCAACTAGTTGAGATGTCAGAGAAGTTGCAACATTCAACTAAATTTGTGTTTGCGTCTGCGAAATAGCCCAAGGAGCTGGAACTCTACCTTGATTAGGCACCAATGCCTCAAGTACATTCAACAATCTTACCATTGCATCCGCAGGTAATGCAACAGTAGGTATATTTTCTGACACTTCAGTTGGAGCCGCCAGATCAACTTGATCCTGCACTTGCTTAGAAGCAACAACTTGGGGTTGACCCCCATTCCCAACTATAAGCTGAGTGCCAGTTTTTGACCTAGTTAGAGTCCTAGTTGGATGAGACCTAACTCGACCACCACCACGGGTAGAATCCTATACAGCACCACGCCTAGCAGGTGCAATGATCTACTAATGAAAGAATAACCACGTCTCTTAACCATTTGTGAAACAATATTTAAAGGTTAGACTTAGTTCAAGTCAACGCATGAATAATGAATAAAAAAGAGAAAACTTCCTAGATGTTCCATAGCCTTAAGTTCATAAGTATGGGCGCCTACATACCCCTGAGCAAGAATCTACTAAACACTGTTTCATGACCTGGGACCTAAAACCTGGCTTTGATATCAACTTTTTTAAGTCCCAAAATAATTCCAAGGCGTGAGCGGCTCCCACTAACACCACTTATTAAGAGAACCAATTTTTTATACATTCACAATGTCTACAAACACTGAGATAAAAACTTGTGCAACTTCTAATACATAACATAATTATTAAACGCAAAGTAATTATCAACTCAGTTATCGTAATACAGTTTATGAAATCAACAATACTTAGATAATAACTCTCTAGCCCCAAATTCCACACTAAGACCATGGAGCATCGAAATAGACTTACATGAGTTCAGCTTTCAGGCATGCAAATTCAACGAACTAAAATATAATCTAAAAATTACTAAAGCTGGATAACAGCCTCCACAACAATGTGATGGCTCACCTTAGCAACAAAATCAACATGTAAAGATAGTCAGCCACAAGTCTCTCCCTCCGCAATCGTATCTGCAGATATGCAAGTAAAAAGAGAGCTATCTATAAATATAACCTAATAAGACCCTTGACCAGCTACTTTAATACTTTTGGAACAAGTGCTAGAAAATACAAGGCACAAAAAAAATACATAAATAATATGTACATAATGTCTCTTATAAGGTAATGTCAATAAGATTCAAAAGAAAGTTGAAAAAGCCACTTTATACCTCAACTTTCATGGCCTGACATAAACGATAGTGAAGGTGATCAGCCTAACACTCCGAAAAGTCCAAAATAACGTATATAATGCCCCAAAAGTCTACTATGACAGCATGTACAAACCCCTAACATATTATGGCAGCATAAGTATTCCCCTAACATATTACGGCAGTCATGTACGCCCCTAGAGACTATAATGACAGTGAAGAAAATATATTCAATGGCCCAATGTTGCCTTACATATTACCACTAAATAATTCTCACTACAGCTCACAAAATATATAATCACAACTAGCCAAAAACCACTTATGTTACCAAGTCCACGCTTGTCCCAACACATGAACTAGGCAGAAAGAATATATAAATTTATTAATCCTCTTTGAAAAATAAGTATCAAAGTTTAAAGTCTTACTTACCTCACTAATAATACTTTTCTCAACTTCGTAACTCGTAGAACACCAATCAAATAGCCTCCAATGGCTTCAATCTACGCAAATATATTAATTAATAAAATTAATTATGCTAATCAAAATCGTACTCATGTTGAAAAAATATTAATACCCCACTGTATATAGATAATTCAAGGTGAAAATCAATAATCCCCAAAAATTATCAACAAGCAGTAGCTCAAAGATACAAAACAGAGACCATACATTACTATTTTGTAAGATGTTTATTAATCATTCCCAAATCAGTAAGCTTCCTAGTCATCATTATCCCCTCATTAATCATTGTTAAGTACTTTATATAAAAGGTTTGAAAATTGAAGGAAAGAAATTTTGCATCAGTAGCGCATACCAACTGTTTCTTCCACTACTTTTTCAATAGGTAATGTTTTCTGCTCCTAATCTCTTTTTTTGTTTTCTCTTTCCTCTAACTGAAACTATTGATAACCCATTAAATTAATTCATGCACCCATAATAGATGGATTTCATCATCTCTCAGATCAACATAACAATTCTTTGACAAGAACACTATTATCATAACACATGCAAATTTAAATTAGAACTGATTCTACATAATTGCAGCTGCTCACTTGAAACAGTTTCTGCCGTCTTTGATCTAATCAAAAATTTTGTCACTAAGTTGTCTTTCTATACCAAAAATAATGAAACTAGACACCCTTATATTCTAATCCTTCAGTAACGGAAAAACTGAAGTAGCGAAAGGGTTTTGGGTTTTTTGGCTTGTCCATTTTAATTTTCTTAATTAACATTAATAATTGATTAAAATTACCAATTAATCCTTTATTTTAAAAAAAAAAAAAGTTGAGCTAATACAATTCACACCTCAGATTTTCACACGCTGCCTAGAGAAGTAAAAGGGGAGATCAATCTGAATGTGCTTTTGCCTGGATAGAAACATGTATAGGCTATACAACTTTGATGTGCCTTGATATTTCTCTTTCAATTGTGGCCATCGGACATTTAACTTATAAACAATGTGTAGCGTGTAAAGAAGCAACCCACTCAAAGAAAGTCTCCGAGCTCTTGCAATGCTCTCCAAATGGAAAACTAATGACTAACTCATTCCCAAGACCTGAAGTTGTTAACTACAGAGAACTCAGTAATCATGTACTCTCACCGTTTCAAAAGAATAACTTGTTTTGAGTTGGCAAGGAGTTGAAGAAAGTAAAGAAGAGATTTTTGAATCTTGTAGTCTTAAATTAAATTTGTGTCAAATGTATCAAAATATCCTTTTAATCCTGTTGTCTTAAACATGTCAAGTGAAAAGTTGGAATTAAAGTACCACAAAAAAAAGGGTCGTTCTTTTTTAAATAGAATAAAATCCAAAGTAGGTCATTCGTTTTGAAACAAAGGAAGTAATATATAGTGTGAAATAATTTCCCGATACAAAATTGGTAAAACATGACATTGAAACCTAGATAGGAACACCAAACTCAGAGAGACCCTCAGCTCCTTATACCTTCTGATGGATCTATCTCGTGTTTGGTATTATGTTTGTGCGAATTTTGTTGTCTGAAAATTCTATCTCGTATCTAATATTGCATGGTTCCACCCTACAAAAACCTCAAATCATTCTTTTAATGTTCAAACTCTTCATCTTAAATGATTCACTTGCCCCAAAATTATCAGGACCAATAGGAAAATCCCAATTCAATTTTCGCCCTTTTGATACAATCAAATACCAATACTTTATATTTGTAATTTAAGTTGTGAAATATAGTCACAGAAAACATAATTTTTTAGTCATATTAACAAGAGAAAAATTATGTAACTTATACTACGTTTTATACAGTTTTTAATATATACATTTAGATTTTAAAATATTGTGTTGATCTAATCTAACTTGATTTCCAAAATTAGTTAAATTAACTCTCGATAAGTGAAGGTCAATGGTTCGAATCCCACGGAAATGTTTTGCGGGAGTTAAACTTTCAGTAGTGTTAATACATCAACAACTAACTCTTGATTTTCTGAGTTGATATGTTCTTCAACTGCTGCATCAGTCTCGGACCCTAACCCTAATATAGCAAGTATATGCTCCTCTACTTCATCTCCCTCTAGGTATTCATTATTCTCATTAATAATATTGTCTTCTTCATCTTGTAGAACCAAATCAATGTACTCATCAGCGTCGTCATCGTTATTAACTCCTTTCTTCCTTCTTTCTGATCTTACAAACTACAAAATCCTTATGCTTAATTTTCTTAGGATCCACATAATGATCATACAATGAATATTCGGTCATCAACCATTCGCCGTTAGAATTGTTTGAAGATTTTTTATGGTGGGGTTTGTACTTCAAATTCTTGACGTACCCCATGAGTTTCCCTTTATCGTCAAACACCTCATTCACTTTGCCTTGTAGCTTCCATGTTCCATTGAACCGCACTATACGTTTAAATCTTATATGCTGCTCCTTCTCTTTATTGTGTTGAGTGAAGAAGTAACGACGAGTGTTGTTGTTGGTGCTGTCAAAAATCTCCCATGGCTCTTTATCTGCGTAGAGATTTACAAGCTGCATGAATTGATATTGTTGTAGAAGTGGTTTGTTAATAGCGAACCCTAACAGATATTTCAGCAGCTCTTTATTTGTTGAGTTAAATCTATACCCCGTCATGTCCTTAGCTTGATGATGAGATGCCATAAGCAACACAAATTTTTTTTTATGTAATTGATGAATAGCTTAGATGAAATATAGATAAAATTTAGGTTAGGGACTACAAGATCATTCCTATTTTGGGATTGAGATCTATTATTGAGATTTATCCTTAAATCAAACTCATGTCAAAATATATTTATTTTTATCCATATTTACACCATATGGAAGATTTGCCCAAGTTCAGAGCATTAGGGGCTACTGTTGGTTCTTTTTTGTCTTATAAATTTTTGGACATCCTCTTCACACGTATATTCTACGTCAATTAGAGTATGATTTTATGAAATTACATTTCTTACGAAATGATAGTATTTGAGTTGTTATAAATAAAAAGCAAAAGGGAAAGTGTCTTATTGTTATTTCTGGTCTTGCTTTATCCATGATATCCTTTCTTTTGGGATTTGTAAACATAATATATTAAGCACAAAGAAATTAAACTATTAGGTTGGAGTAATAGTGTTGAGTTTTTAAGAGGTGCGAATGAAAAATGAATAAGTTTTTTTTTTTTTTTTTTTGAAAATACACCAAGAGAAAGTATGCAATTTGAATAGACACATTTTCGGTTTGGATGGTTATGACCTTTCCAATGGGTTGTGATGTTTCCGAAGAGTTGTACCTTTTTTAAAGAGTTGCACCTGGTGAACGGGTGCACCTTTTTGAACCATTATTTCTCTTCGTGAATCAACACCTTGTTGACTATAAATACCTGAATTTTTTCTCAGGTATAGACATAAAATTTTGAAGAAAAAATACTCTTCATTCTTGAAAAACTCTAGTTTGATTTGCTATCGTAGGATGCGTTCGTAGTTCGACAGAATTTGAGGTACCGCTATTCTGTCAAAGTGATTCGTTTTATCCTAGGAGGATATATTCCATAAACTTGAGTACTTTAGGGGAATAATTTCCTTAAGCTTTAAAGACACACCGTGAATTCGATGAACTTGAATTTTTATGTTTCATCTCCTTTTCTTAAAGTTAGTTTTATTATTTTTCAGTAAATAGTTTGAACTTCATATTGATAGTTCTTCAACTGTTTGAACTTGTGTCTAAAACCTGTGGGGTTTCACTCTGTTTGAATTTGATTCTGATTTGAAGTAATAAAAACTTTGTTAGATTTCAAAGTTCGTTCGGTTGATGATTTGAAGATATAAAAACTTCATCATTGATTAGAAATAAGTTGGTTAAAGATTAATGTCTTTATTGTTAGTATTCTAAAATACTAAAGTGTGTGTAAAAGATTGACAGAAAAATGACAAATAAAACTGAACAACAAATTGATTTAGTTTTTAATGGTGTTGTCCCAACGATGATCAATGTTGCATCATTAAGTCGTTCAAATATTGCTCTAGCATTGAAAATGGCAGAGAAACTAGAAAAATAATATTTTACTGTGAACTTCAAAGAATGACAGCAAATGATGTCATTTTTGCTGATCAAATTTGAAAGGCAAATCTTCATAAGTATAGATCCTCATATTTCAGAAAAATAATAATTGAAAATCAATTGTCTAGTTAGAAAGATCTTGTGAGTCATCCTAAGATAGAAGAAGATAATGAGTATAATGAAAAATCATTAATGATGGTTGCAAATTCTGTTAAGGGTGATGCTCTAAAAAATAAGAAGATGAAGAAGTCTTCTGGATAAGAGAAAGAACAAAACAAGAAAACATGCAAAGGCAAGTGTTATAATTGTAGTGATGTTGACCACAAAGCTCTAAATAGTCTAGTTCTGGATAAGAACAAGAAAAGAGATCAGATTAATATGTTGGAAACAAGTATAAAGATTGAAAATTTGTGTGGTATGATCACTAAAAGCAACCTAGTTGGATATCCATATGAATGGTTGTTTGATTCAGAAACCACTAGACATGTTTGTACATAAAAAGAAATTTTTGCTACTTATGATACCGTTGTCCCAAAGAAGTGATCTTCTTGGAAAATAATGCAACAACCAAGGTTGAAGGAACTAGGAAGATATTTCTAAAAGTGACTTTCGGTAAGGTGTTGACTCTCAACAATGTTCTCCTTGTTTATACTATTAGGAAAAACTTAGTGTCGACACCACTTCTCTTTAAAAGGGGGTTAAGCATGTTTTTGCATCAAAAAAGTTGTAATAAGCAAGAATGAATATATGTAGAAAAGGGATAACCTCAATGAAGGCCTTTTCAAAGTTAAAGTAATAGTTTTTAAAATGAAGAAAGTTGAGGCTTGTTCGTACTTGCCAGAATCAAATTATTTATGGCATAATCGTATAGGGCATGTCAATTACAAAACCTTGTAAAAACTGATTAATTTGGAAGTGTTACCTACTTTAAGTGCAATAAATCAAAGTGTCAAACCTGTATGGAATCTAAGTATGCTAAGCATCTGCATAAGTCTGTTGAAAAGAATTTCAGTCTCTTAGAGTTAATCCATACAAACATTTGTGAGATGAAGTCAACACCATATCGTGGTGTAAAAAAGTATTTTATAACTTTTATTAATGGTTGCATTAGATATAGTTATGTTTATTTGCTAAATGGTAAGGATGAAGTAATAGATACATTTAGGCAATATAAAACAGAAGTTAAAAATCAGTTGGATAAAAAGATCAAAACGATAAGAAGTGATAGGGGTGGATAATATGAATCCTCCTTTTGCATAAATATGTGTAGAAAATGAAATTGTCCATCAAACTACTGCCCTGTATTCACCTCAATCAAATGAGATTGCGAAAAAAAATCGAACATTAAAGAAAATGATGAATGTCTTACTCATAAGTTAAGATTTACCATAAAACTTGTGGGGGGAATCTATCCTTACAGCTAACATAATACTCAATAGAGTGCCCCATAGTAAGACGCATTCAATTCCATTTGAAAAATGAAAAGGAAGAAAACTCAATTTAAAATTTTTCAAAGTGTAAGGGTGTCTAGCAAAATTTTCTACACCTAAAAGGATAAAAATAGAATCTAACACTATGGATTGCGTGTTCATTGGATATGCTAAAAAAAGTAAAGCATGTCAATTTTTGATTCATAAATTCAAACATTCAGATATCAATGAAAATGCGATGATTGAATCAGATAATGTTGAGTTCTTTGAACACATTTATTCGTATAAAACTGAACATGAGCAGTCTAGTGGAGGATCTAAACGACCTAGAGATAAACCTAACGAGAATGTACTTAATAATGAGAATCCAAGGCGTAGTACATGTCAAAGAACGTCAACGTCCTTTGGATTAAATTTTACGATATTTTTCTTGAAAATGAGCCTCAAACGTTTAAAAAGGTGATGTCGTCTTCGAACGTATCCTTTTGAAAAGAGGCAATCAATAGTGATATCTTGAGCAACCATCCTTAGGAGTTGACTAAGGGTGGCAACGGAACCGGAACTTTCCGTTCCGTTCCGGTAGTTCCGGTTCCGGTTGGGTTCCGGTTCCGGTAACAAACCGGTCCGGTTGGTTCCGGTTTACCGGTACCAAATGTTCCGGATACCGTAACCGGACCGGACCTTCGAAAATTTCCGGTAATTCTGGTTCCGGTTAACCGGTTCCGGTACCGATTGACCGGATTCCGGTCCGGAATAACGGTTAGTTCTCTGGATTTCACTTTAACTTAACATATATTTACAATAATTACAACTTAAACTTATTAAAAAAAGTTAATAAATTATATAAACTATATAAGTTAAAAATATATATATTTAACTTATAAATTAATCTCAATTAAGTTACAATTTCAATTAAAAGTTTTAAAAAAAAAAAAAAAAAAAACTGGTAGCCGACCAAAATTCCGGTAACGTTCCGGTATCGGACCGGTCCGTTCCGGTTCCACACCGGTACCTACCGAACCGGTCCGAACAGGGCAAATATTCCGGTATTCCGGTTCCGGAGACATAACCCGGTAACGAGGTTCCGGAAACGTTCCGGATCCGGTAATTCCGGTCCGGAGTTTTCGGTTCTGGTCCGTTGCCACCCTTAGAGTTGACTGATCTTCCTCTAGGAAATAAACTTTTTGGTTCTAAATGGATCTTCAAAAGAAAAATGAAAGTTGATAGTACTATTGACAAATACAAGACAAGACTTGTACTGAAAGACTTTAGACAAAAACAAGGCTTTGGTTATTTTGATACATACTCGTCTTTAATTATAACTGTCAACCGAACTGGTACGGATCAAACCGGTACCAACTCATTAAATTTTACCGATCTGTAGGCCGGGCCAGGCCTAGCCCAGTTCTTAATGGACCAATCCGGGTTGAGCCCAACAGTGTAAAATGCTCAAATGTCCCATGATTGGCCCACGTTAGTGTGGTATCGGTTTTAACTAGTCTAGACCGGTTCAGCCTGGCCTAGTTCGAGTAATGGGCCGGTTACCAATTCTTTATGGAAAAAAAATAATTAATTTCAAATTTTCATGTTTTTTTCAATATATACTATATATGCATACATATAAACATTTTAAATACGTTAAACAATAAATGTCTAACATATATATCTTACATACTATATTATTTTAGTATACTACATTTAATTTTTACTTTAAAAATTCACACATAAGTACGTTCAACATGTATGAGTTTAGATACTACTTGAAATAATATAAATACAAGTTATATACGTTATGTATTATAGTACATTAGAAAAATACGTAAAAATATATACACAATAAGTTGAAAATACTTTTAGACACATTATACGTTTAATGTATACTACTTAAAATACCACTTGGAAGTTGAAACATTATACAAACAACATATACACTACTTTAGAAAATATATACACATGTATACATTAAATATATAATACTTTAGTATATAGAGAATATATACACATATACATACAATATAATATATACTACTTAAAATACTACTTGAAACAATATACATACAATATATACATTCCAAAGATACTACTTTTAGAAAACATATACACGAGTATACATTAAATATATACTATTTTAGTCTATAGAAAATATATATACATAATATACAATATATACTACTTTATAAAATATATACACATATATACTACTTTAGTCCATAGGAAATATATATACATATACATACAATTTATACTACTTAAAATATGACTTGATACATTATACATACAATATATATATATATATACATTTTTATATATATATACATATATATGTATACATATATATATACATATACATGTATATATATATATATATTTTAATATCCCGTAAAATTTTAAGCTTATTTCAGCCTCTAGTTGCATGCTTAAGGGGTTCAAGGCTTGGAATTTTCACTAAGTGCTAAGGACTTAGTCATTATCAAGAGCCCTAAACTTCGATGATTTTTTATTTTGGTTTTTCCGACCTCGCTACATTGATTTTTTATTTGAAACATGTTTGGTGTTGTTAAAGGTATGTCTCGAAAAAATTTTGGAATTTTCAGACGGGCGTAGGGGTGTGTTTGAGAAATAAAAACAGTATCCCCATTGCGATAGGCCCGCGGCGCCCGTTCTAGTCTGCGGGGATAGAGCCCATGACGCTCGATCTAGTATGCTAGGATAGAGTTCGCGGTGCCCGATATAGTCCGCTGGGATAGAGCCTGTGGCGCCCGATCTAGTTCGCCGGGACAGAGCCCGCAGCACGCCCATGTTATTCCGTCCAACCCCTCGGCCTTTAAGCTAAGGGGCATTTGAGTTATTCCCCTCAACCCCAATCCGTCCTTAACACGATTTGGGGCTTCCAAAAGGGTATTATTTGTCTCTTTCACTCAAATTACACCCAAGAAAATCCTCCTTCTTTTTCCAAGAACAAATTCAAGCTTCTATTATATCTATTTGCCACAAGGCCAGATATTATGTACATAACAAGTGTGTTGCTAAGATTTATGTATTCACCAACTGAAATTCACCTCAAAGCAACAAAAATAATTTTGAGTACATTTGGGGACCACATTTATGAAATTATTGGGGTTCACTGATAGTGACTGGGTTGGGTTACAAGATGACATGAAAAGTACTTCCGGGTATTGTTTCACTTTAGGATCATGTGTTATTTGTTGGTGCACAAAGAAGTAGGGGTTTGTGGGTCAACCAACTACTGAGCAGAGTACGTTGCTACCTCAGGTGCTGTTAATCAAGCTTTATAGTTGAGAAAAATTTTAAACGACTTGACGTTTCAGTTAAGTAAAGCACTAGAAATCCTTTGTGATAACAAGTCTGCAGTTGCTATGGTAGAAAATTCAGTCTTTCATGGAAAGACTGAATACATTAAAATCAAATATCATTCTAAATACATTAAAATCAAATATCATTCCATTCGAGAAGTTGAAAGGGAGAATGAAGTTTAGATTCTCCATTATTGTAGTGAAGATCAGCTAGTTGATATTCTTACAAAAGCATTACAGAAACAGAGATTTGAGCTTCTTAGAGCTAAGCTTGGAGTAACCAAAAACACTTGCATCAAAGAGGAGTGATGAAGGGTACTAATTTTGTGTGATACCAACTGCTGTCAACTTGGCATCTTGGTCTTGATATTTTATTGTAATCTTTAGATTATTTTGTTGTAAGGTCTAGATTTTTTAGAACTTAATTGTAATGTAGGGTGGTGCTTTATTTAAGCGCAACATTAGGAGACATGTTTTCAGATTTTGAGGAATATTTTCAGACCATTTATGTGTTACTCCTATATATTTGATGTATGAATGAAAAATCACTGCACTACTTCTCACTTTTTCCTCTCTTTTTCATGTTTGTTTCTCTTTCTCTCCTTCAAATACACTTTGTACAGTTTTAGACCAATAAATACTAAAAATGATATTGCTTTCTTAGATATAGTATTTGTTTATACATCCAAAATATCTCATTCCGTGATGGAGAGCTCGAAACCAGAGTGGTGAAAATCTTTAACTTGTGTTTCCCGGATATCCCTTGCTGATTATTCAACAGATTCATTACTACAATATATCTCAATTAAGACAGTCAAGTGGGTCGGGCCGGGTCAACCCAAAATTGGCCCGTGTCATTTATCGATTTGTGGGCCGGGCAGGGTCCGGGTTGGGGTCTAAGTGGGCCGGGCCGGTCCAGTCTCAACAGTAAAAAAATTAAAAACAACCCTAACCTGGCCCACTTAACCCAACCCGGTCAAACGCACCTAAACTCGATCAAAAATATAAAGTAAAAAACTTTTTTTCAATATACACTATATATACCCACCTATATACATTATAAATACATTAAATAATATATATACACTATATATATATAGTATATACTACATTAGAATTTAAAAAAGATATACGCAATTACACATATATACGCATCATCCAATATATATGTACTACTTTAAAGTTTAAATAAAATATACTACAATATATATATACACATTACAATCTATATATATATATATAGTTATATACTAATTTATAAAACATATACACATGTATACGTTAAACTTACACATCTATACCAATTTATAAAACATATACACATGTATACGTTAAATATACACATCTATAGAAGATATATACACGTGTATATGCACCATTCAATGTATATATACTACTAATAATAAAATATACTACAATATATATACAATATAATATATATAGATATAGTATATAGTAATTTATAAAACATATACACATGTATACGTTAAATATACACGTCTATAGACGATATATACACATGTATACGCACCATTCATTGTATACATACTACTTTAAATAAAATATATCACAATATATATACATTACAATATATATAGATATAGTTATATACTAATTTATAAAATATATGCACATGTATATGTTAAATCTACACGTCTATAGAAGATATATACACATGTATACGCACCATTCAATGTATATATACTACTACTAATAAAATACACTACAATATATATACATTACAGTATATATATATAGTTATATACTAATTTATAAAACATATACACATGTATACGTTAAATATACATGTCTATAGAAGATATATACACGTGTATATGCACCATTCAATGTATATATACTACTACTAATAAAATATACTACAATATATATATACATTACAATATATGTAGATATAGTTATATACTAATTTATAAAAACGTATACACATGTATATGTTAAATATACACTTCTATAGAAGATATATACACGTGTATACACACCATTCAATGTATACGTACTACTTTAAATAAAATATACCAAAATATATATACATTACAATATATATATATAGTTATATAGTTATATAGAGTTATATATAGTTATATACTAATTTATAAAACATATACACATGTATATGTTAAATATACACGTCTATAGAAGATATATACACATGTATACAAAACATATGCTACTTAATATAATAAATTAATAATATTTAGTAGTGAATTAATAATACATTAGAAGTAAGTTTTTAATTTAAAGTAGAAAACTAGAAATTCAATTTAAAATTTTAAATCATTAAATGAAAAAATATAAAAGTAAGGACTAAGGAGTGAATGAATTTGGGGAATTTTATTGATTGCAAAATGAGCTAAAATTTATAATTTACATGAATGAAAAATCTACAAATTATGCATCATTTTTTTCAGTTCATTCATGTCAATATTAATGGGAACTTTCATAGGATAGTCGAAGTCAACGGGGGAAAAACCATGCATTGGACTTGATTCTGCTGAGTTCTCTCGTGAAGACATAATTTCTTCAAGTTTCAGCTCGTCGCTCGGCTTCGGTTCCATTCCTTGGTTTCTTCTTTCCGCTCGAATCCAATCTCTGAGGCAAACTAGAACATTTATTGCATTGCTTCCCAATAAGTGTCAGTTGTCTCCAAGCTATTGTCGTCCCTGACTAAAGGCGCTCTCTGATGCAAAGGTTGACATTGGAACATTTAAGATATATCTAGTTAATCTTGAAAGCACGTGATATTGTGTTTCATTACTTCTCCATCAATCCAACGTGTATATCCGTCGTCTACGATCTCATGGCGGCGACCGAAGATAATATTTCAGTTCTTCCCAATAAGTTGTTGTGTAAACTCTCTCATCAACACTGTTCCAACAAGTTAAATCATAAAGGGCATCAGGAAAACTACTATGTGATGGCCTTTTAAAAGATGATGACTCCTCGGGAGGATGAAGAGCGACAGTTGGGTGATATTTGTAGGTACGGCTAAATCAAATAAATCAGCATAGTGGTTATATAGTTTTTCTATGTATTCATTTGCATCACTCATAGTCGTCCACAAATCAGGGTTTACTTGTTCAGAATCGTTGTTAATATTTATTTCTAAGTTAGTATAAATAATAGTACTAAAGTGGCACATATTATTATATTTCATACACGAATTTTAGCATTGCACCAACAAAGTAAATAGGGGAAATCGAAAAAAAATATTTTTAAAATTTCGTAAACGTGGCACCAACAGCTTCTTTATAACCTTCTTTATTTTTATATTCTTTGAGCGAACCTAAAATATCGGCTATTTATGCCAAAATATTACAAAAAGTAGGATAATAAGCACCGGAAAATTCAACCGTAGCTACATAAAAAATTTCTAAAAACTAAACAAGATCATTAATTACAACCCAATCAGAATCATGTAGCATGCAATCAGCAGAATCAGCAAATGAACCGCAATATTGGTTAAAAGCTAGTGTAATAGGAATTTTATATTTATAACAAGTTTTAAAAAAATGATACATACAATTCCATCTAATATCAATTTCCTCAGACATTAATATCGGTGTAAGTCCATTTTCTTGACATGTAACTTTAAATTCTCTAATTCTCGATCTACGATTATTTCCTTGAATAAAACCAACAGCAAGACGAATTTTTTCAATATAAAGCTCAAAAAACTCAAGACCATCTTTTACAATTAAATTATATATATGACATGCACACTTAATATGAAAAATTTCAGGCAACAGTGTAGATTTTAATTTTTTTATAGCAGTCTTATTGTTAGAAGCATTATCAAAAGCAATACATAAAATTTTATTTTCGGTACCATAATATCTGACAACTTTAACAATAGAATCAGCAATCAAATGTCCAGTATGTTTACGATCTTCATCATATAAAAAAGCAAGAATACGTTTTTGCATCACAAAATTACTATCCATCCAGTGACAAGTAACGTTGAAATAATCATTTTTATTTACAGCACGATCAAGATCAGAAGTTAGGGACAATCTACATTGAATATTTTTAACAATGTTGATAAATAAAAATAATATTGTGAATGAATTCTAAAAATATCAGACCGACAAGTATTTCTGGGAATACCATTAAACATAGGATTATAAATTGCTTGTATATAATGAATAAAGGCATCAGAAGAAGGAAAACTAAAAGACAAACAACCCACAACTACCATTTTAGCTATTTCTTTCCGGTCCCTTAATTTATTATACTTCTTCGTTACATAACCGGTTGCTGGTTCCATTCTAGTTTGCGTTGTCCCACCAACATCCCTACCACCTCGTGCAATATTTAACTCTCTTTCGTGAGGTTCACGTATATGTCTCATTAACGTACTCGTACCCCCTTGCTTGCCTCCACTTCTCTGCTTATATATGTGTTGACAAATACTGCACTGCACCTCAGTAACTGATATACGTTCAAAAAATTGCCATGTAACACTAGTTGTTTTACGATATCTTGGGGCACGGGGAGAACAGGGAGGGAGATTAACCGATTCAGATCTAACGTTATTATTTCCTACTGCGGGTGTGTCTTACCCCAAATCCCATTGGAGCGGACTGGCACCCGTAGCCGAGGAGGCCCGGGAGAACCCGTTCATAACCTACACTTTCACATCTACATTACTTATGAAAATTAGAAATTTGGGCAGCACTTCGTTGTAAATAGAAGAAAACAGTACCTGTATCAGCCCAGCAGACACGCATAAATATATATATGAACAATAATTGGCCGTTAGAGCCATCACGTCTATCAACCAAACACTCCTATGGTTGTACAATATGTCTACAAAAGCCTCTACAAAGATACACAACTGAGTTGGGGTCGGGACAAACTCCCGCCCACAAAAGACTTTTATACAAGTACCAAAAGTACATATAGAGACGACTTGGGATGCCCCGAAACAACTGGAGCTCACCACTAACAACAGAATGTCCTGGCTCTTACTGCGGAGGTGTACGACCTGAAGTACCTGTTCCTGCAGGAATGAATACAGGTCCCCCGTGAGGGACGTCAGTACGGAAATATGTACTGAGTATGTAAGGCAGTGAGTATCAAGATGAGATACAAAAGATCAACAGAACCCAGATACCAGTGAATAAATAGTATGAGTAGACCACACTTAAAAGAACTGATGGGATACCTGCACATTACTTTCATATCATTACTTCTCGTAATCCTTATCAATACATAGCATATGTCATACAATGGCCAACTGATCAGTGGTACTAATACAATACATCAGGGACCACCCCTGGAATAGCATATATACATAATCTTTATAATACAATAGCCAACTGATCAGTGGTACTAATACAATACATCATATCATCAATTTAAAATACAGACATTCCATTTCTTAATTCAATTAATCTTTGAGATTGGTTACTTTGTGGTCACACTTTATGAAACTTGAAACCATGATACCTCAATAGGAAAAACATGTAAATAGGTAATCAATATCATGAAAATGAAGTAGAGAATCATGGATACCTCATTAAACCATTTCGCAGTCAACAATAGCATATGGACATTTTTTTGACTAGCCGGACATCTTAAAAGTGAAAACAAGTTCAATTGGTAGTGTCGAAGATCATATGATGTTATTATGTGTCATGTGTCGTAGGACAATGTTGGAAGCTTACTTGAGAGTGCCATGGGTCATTATTCATGCCAAAGAATAGATAGAGTATGTCTTACATACCTTGATATAACCACTTCAATACAAGTCCAACTTGACTTCCCGTACTCTTCGAACACTTATCTACAATAAGTCATTTGTGGAAAACTAGTATTAGCAACCAAACCTTACCATTTAGGTATTAACTTCACCAAATAATGTCTAGGAAGTAATCCCTTAGCTCAACAATAAGGGTACTACATACACCCTCTTATACTCTTATTACATTCACATATCATGCATTTTCATGAAATATCCCTCAACATCACTCTTAGCCTTTATTTCCCTTCTGAATCACTATCCAATACCAACATGATCACCAGGCATACATAACCACTAATATAATGATATATCACCACAATTCATCCTCCATAATCCAATACAACAACTTCCATAATTTACTACTAACAATTTATACAAAACAATTCATAACTATGTTTCTAGTTATCTTCCAACATCAAGACAATACTCATAATCCTTTATCAATACTTATTCATGGATAAGAATCAAGAATAAACAATATTCATACCTTAACAATGAACTCTTGTATTTAGAATTCTCCTTACATAACCATGGGGTGCTTCTCGAAGTTTTCGAGATGATGAACACAACTAAGGAACCAATTTGAATTTTCTACAGTTGAATCACAAAATATTTGAGGTTGAAATTGGCTAGGGTTTTCACCTCTCCTAATATTTGGATAACATCTGATACAAATGAGGCTAAGTGCAGGTTTTTAAGACCAATTTTCGTCCAATGGTAATAGAAAATGACCATTGTGCCCTAAAAATTGAAATAAATTCCGAATCTGTCCCCAGTGGACAGTTTTGACAGGCTGAAGTAAATCGATCATAACTCTTTGCTACGGTATCGGATTTGGGTGAAACCAATTGCATTGGAAAGATAATTCAAAGGTATTTCATTTTCATATAAAGTATACCACCCACTTCTTCATTTACAAGAAGTTATGGTCGTTTAAAGTTGACCCAAAAATCTGTCAGACAATTCTGTTTTGTTTTTGATAGGCTGCAGTAAAACTGGTATAGTTCCTTACTCAGACATTGGATTTGGATGAAACCACTTTCATCGGAAAGAAGACTCTCGGAGCTTTTCGTCTATATATAGAAGATCACACAGTTCTTTTTGTACAAGGAGTTATGATCGTCTAAAGTTGGATTGCCTAGCTGCAGAAATTTTTCTGCAGAATTACTGTTCACAGGCTTCCCGGCCACCGTTTTGAAATTTCGAATGTGCTCGCTTATATGAAATACTCCTCTGTTTTGGGCAAACTTTATATCGTTGGAAAGCTTATTCCAATACCTACACATACAACTATTGACGGGATACTTCCGAACACCATACACTTAATTTAACCCATACGCAAGCCTTTAGGACTCCATATAATCGCGATAAGTGTACGAAAAAATTTACGGGGTGTTACAGGGTGTCTCACCAATATTTTCATTATCTACGTCTAAATTAACTGCATCTACTTAATTTTCTTCTTCTATATTGTAATTTTCCTGAGCTTCTACATAATCCATACGTGAGCACCTACACCTATTTCTTCCTCAAAAGGTGTACCAAGCGGTATCGGAGGCGAAGGCACACGGGTATGTTTACTACTTGAACTACCTCTATCACTAGTAATTCGCTTTTTACTACCACTACCGCTTCCGGGATAAATTTTTTTAACACCTTTAGTAGCGAAGTTTCTTAATTTATCCATAGTATAAATTAAATTAAACTAAAAAAATTCAAAATACACAAATATAATAAAATTAAATATTAAACAATTAATACAACAAATAAAAATTAAATGTAAGAGATGGAACGACAATATCAAATTTTGAAAGTATATGAAGGTTGTGACTTTAGAAACTCCGCTCGTACTTTGTAAACGAAAAATTAAAAAATTAAAGTGAACACTTTAAGAAATTAAATATATTGAATATTTGAGAATTGAGAATTGAGATTTGAGAGAGTGAAAAATTGTGTGAAAAATGATTTGAAGGTGTAGGGTATTTATAGACTTTTTTTGGGGATTAAAAAATAATTTTTAATGTAAATTTTTTTTTTTTAAGAAATGGGCCCAAACTAGCCGTTTGGACCCCAAAACGGCTATATAGC